>JAOTQQ010000023.1:34343227-34436606 GCA_026546715.1 Gallinago undulata
TAATTTGGAATGGAAATTTTCCATTGCCCAATAAATCTTGCATACAAATACAAAAAAAAAAAAAAAAAAAAAAAAGAGCACCATTTCCTACTTGTCTTCATGTCACATTTATGATTTTAACAGACAGCCATGATCTCACTCTTCAGTAACCTTTCCAGCCTGAACAGTATGGAAGCCATTCAGTATTTCTCATCATCCAGTGTTGTCCTTCTATGCATTTTTTTCCTGTTCTGTTTAACCCTTTTTTAATTTCCTCAGGTGGAGGAAATTGAGATTGAGGAGATGTGGAAGAGGACCAGAACTGCTCATAAGAACACCTTACAATCACAATTCAAGTATTAATGTTTGTAGGTGGAATTTCAGAAAGGCAAATACTAAATAATAGTTCTTTAGTAGAGCTGAATCACAACTCAGGAAATAGAAAAGCTGTGTACACAAATCGTAAATTCTCAGCATATCTTGTCCCTCTCTAGCTGCACTAGGTAGAAATGAATGGAAAAACTAACTGATAAATATAATTTTAAGAATAGAATATTATGTTAAGATTTATCATCTGTGAATGTAAGGCATACCTCTACACAGGCTGAGAAGATTAAAGGTTATTCTGCAACTGTTACCATGACAGTCATTTTCTTTGAAACATATGTTTGATTGCTTCTGAGAGGCACTTACCTTCTGAACTTTTTCTACAGATGTGATCACATCAGACTGACCTAAGGCCTGTACGGTATTCAAGCACAAACACCTAAACCTATCACCTGTAGTTGACTGTAATGTCCCTAGAAAGGAACCATTAAAAAGAATAATAGCAACTATTTCAAAAAGCAAAAAGAGATGACTTTTGATATCAAGCTGAACAGAGTAAAAGCACACAAGCAGACGTTGTGAAAAAGGTCAAATCCCAACATTTCGTCACTTATTTAGAAACCTAAAGGCAATTTAAATAAAAGTTTCAAATTACTTTAGCTTTATATAATGAACGATTAATTTTCCCACAGAACTGAGTACAATTCCCTGAGGCCTGATGCTTGCCACTCAGAAATGTTACAATCAGAGAAAGCACATTTATAAAATTTCAGGATATTCTACAGAGCTCAGCTGCAGTACCTATCAGCAATGTTAACTTTCTGGGAGCCAAGTTAGGAACTTATGGACAATATTTAAGTATTTAATTACCCATGTACAACAGCATTTTTAAATAAAACAGGGCTTTATTAATGCTTTAGATATTGTATTTTGGAATACTTTACCCTGTTTTAGATTTATTTGCACTGATCTTAAAGAAGCAAAAGTATTGAGTGACTTCCTTTGAATCAAGCTGAAACAAGACAGAATAGCAAGCTTTAATTGCTACATTGATCTGTTGATGAAAGTAGTTTTTTTCAGTTGCCTTTGAACTACTATCCAAATTTGATGTAGGCACAAGTAACTGAACCTCCACTGGGTAGGAGGCGGCACGCAATTATGTCAGTATGAGGGGAGGCAGCAAGTGAATTCTCCAGGTACAGGGAATACCAGGTACATTTTCTGCTTCCCTGACTGACCCAATTCCTGAAATTCAACAGCACTCATGTGTGCATAACAGGGAAAATGATGGAAGAGCTTGGCTTCCAGAAATGCAGAACAGCCAACATCTCCCACAAAGTTTAATTCATCACTCATACAAAGACCCAGCTGGGAATAGATGTTGTCAGCCAAGCATAAAGAGGGACCATGTGGCATTTTGATCTCCAGCCAAATTCCGTTCAACTGGACTGCAATAAAGAGAAGTTGCTGCTCTTAAAAGTCCCCCAGTTCTAGTGAGTCCTGCTACCAGCCAGCCTGCTGCTGAACTACAAAGGAGGCAGAGACAATAAACCCTCTCAAGAAGAGTTTCCTCATATATTCTTGTTTTTAATGTACAAGCCTCCACACATGAATGCCTGCAGAAGAGGCAGATGACAATGACAAACAAAAGAGAGGACTTCCTTGGCATAGAGAACTCATGGCTTAGGATTCATACAGTAATGGTTAATGTTTTTCCAAAGCTTGTTAAAAAGGACACTGTCTGTATGCAGTCCTGAGTGATGTGCTCTAGGCGTGCCTGCTTTAGCAGGGGAGTTGGACGAGATGATCTCTAGAGGTCCCTTCCAACTCTGACAATTCCGTGATTCTGTGACACAGTATATGTATGCTGCATTATAGGGCATTTCTCCTCAACCCCCTCAAATAATGTCACGAAGCATATGTCTTTTAAAAAAAGTTCCTTCCTATCAGATTTTCTATTTTTTTCCAGGTAATGAAGGCATCTTTCTTCTTTTTGAGGAAGACAGTGAGAAAATAGCTTATCTTTAAGAAAAAGATACTTGTGTTTAATTGTAATCACTTTGTCTGAACAGTTTCTTAGAGGGAAAAACCTCAGAGCTACAGAAAACAGAATGGAAGTAATACTGATTCAATGAGATGTGAAGAAAAGAATGAGGGCACCAACTAATGAGTAGCTGGAAGTCATAATCATTAGTCATGTGTTTCTCACCTGAAGGGATGCAAGTTTGTGTCTTGAATTCACAAGGATTGTCCTGGCTATAAGCAGCAAAATAGGATGAGAAGTCAAGGTATAGACTGATTCACCATCTAGAACCAGCATCTTCAGTAGAGTTGCATGCAGTTTTTTCGGCTGAAAGAAGGATGGTAAAAAAAAAAAGACAACTTTCAGGAAACTTATGCAAGTTTATAAACAAATCATGTAACACAGAATTAGGAAAAAAACTATTCATGTATTTAAGGAAAAAAGTCTGCTGAAAACAAAAAAAAATAAAAATCAACATCTCTTGGACTCTCAACATTTTACCAAATCATGGTGAATTCTGCCTTGTTTCTTGCTGTCCTGATACACTGTATCAACATGATCTGAAAGATACTGACTTCCTCCCACCTGAAATACCTGTGTCCCGTCAACACTATCCCCAAACACATTCCAGTAATATAATTCTTCCCACGATCTAAAGGGAAAAGCTTCTGGTAAATCCATGTAATTCAATTTGTAATCACAGAAATAAAATAATTTGCTAATGAAATCAATCCTACAGCACTCAAATACACTCTATATTCCTCCAGTGATGTAACGTGTGTTTTCTTCTTTCCGCAGAGGGAGTTTTCTGTTGGAGTGGCATCAGGGCAGCAATATTAGAGCTATTCTTCCCTTTGCCCAATAAATAAAAACCTCTCCCTGGTTTGGATGATTTCCTGTATGACGTTCCCTACAGTAATTCTTTTCCTTAACTTAATGGGCTTGAGGTAGCTCTCCAGGGAATCTGTCTGGATTCAATGCAATGAAAGCATTCAAGCAGTTTATCTTCAGGCTCAGGAAGATGTCAGTTCATCAGTTTATTCCTGGTTCTCATATGGCAGGTTTCCTTCGCAAGTGAAAGAAGTAGGGCTTTTGTTTTCAGTTGGTACAAAAAGGGCAAGAAAAGGGAATGGAAAAGAAAAAGGAGGTTAAATGACAGCTTGCAGTGAAGTAATTTGCCTTAGAAAGATTCTTATTCAGTCTACACAACGAGGATAGAAGTTATTTGAATCCCATTTCAGCTTTTTAGACTAAATGAATAATTTAATTCCAAGTTATTTGAAAATCTTCAATACCTTTACCAGCAGGTTACACTGAAGACAAAAGTTGTTAAACCACATTATTCCTAGTTCACTTTCGAATAGCATACTAAACTTCAGGCTTTTTTCTGATTTGTTTAGCTTTGACAGTTATTTATCTTGCATTAACACTGAAAATACTTTTACTTTATAGACTCTGACTCAGTACTTTATATTATTTACTCAAAGTGGAATTCTTGCATGACATCGCTGCAGTCGTTTCAATCCCACCATGGAAAACAAAGTTTATAGGAGCCTGACAAACCACTTGAAAACAAAGGAAAGAAATTGTCAAGTGGAAGTACACCGGATCCCTCCCACCTCTAGCGATTCAGAAAGGAACAGCTTTACCAACATCTTTATTTTGAGATGAATCTTCATTTTTAAAATACACACAAACACACATACACATAATAGGACACAATGCAATTTTCAGTTTAACAAACTTTTAACATAAACTGCACCTTTTTGATTTTTTCCATAATCAAAGTAGAGCACACTTAAAATACTCAGTGGGAAAGTAGAGAACTATAAGCTTTGTTATAGAACCATTTTCTAAAACAGCCTTGCTATGCTATAGTAAACTACACTTGTTCAAGCACTGTAGCAGCCAATTAATCTCAAATTCATGGCACATGAACTTGAAAGTCCTTTCACTGGAGACCTCAGTCCAGCCAATGTAATATTATGATGAAACGTAACAATGAAGGGATGGTATCTCACAGCTGTGACAATAAGCCAACCAGTCTCAGAGCCAAAGAACTGCTATAATCTATTTTAACAAATCCATACTCTTTTCATTGAAGCAAATCCCATACAGGAAAGCAGGCATCCTTTTCTTTTAGCTGGGAAAGCTGAAACCAACATTCATTCTTCTAGCTTCTGCTCTAAGATCACATTATCACTGCAGATTCTAACAACAGAATTTACTGTCCTAAGGTAGTCCTTAAGAACAGAGAACAGCTACATGTAAGAGGTAGACATCTAAGCTTTTACAGCTTTAAGGGCTGAAAAGATAGGAATCAAGTCCACAATGTTATGATTTGAGAAAACCCATAACAATTTACTGTTGTTTAGACAATTACTCTATCACCCAATGACCCCTCCTCACCCGGAAAGGGGAATTGGGGAACACAAAGAAACAATAAGGCTGAAATAAAAATAGATTTAATAGGATAAGACGAAATAATTAACAATAATACTAAAGAACCAGTATTAATCCCAATACTGCTATAAGATACAGAAGAATTATACTCAGCCAATTCTATCAGCAGGAAGCTGTGCACTCCCAGCAGTGGACAGCAAATGTTGGACACTGAGAACACTGCAGCTTCAGGAAGAAAGGAAGGGCTCAGGGGTCCGGCACTGGGGCAAGAAGTTCTCTGGATCACCACCATCAAAGGAGAGAGAACTATGCAGCAAAAATTTATAATTTATATTGATTGTGACGTTCATGGTATGAAATAATCCTGTTGGGCATGCTGAGGAAAATACCCAAGCCTTGCTTCTCCTTGTCGCTACACCTGGCAAGGCTTGAAAACACTAAGACCTTGAATCCCACATAGCTTGGCTGGCTATAAAGTAAGTATTTTCCCAAATTCAGACATAGAGTCTTCTAAAAGTGTAGCTTTCCCCAGCATTAGAAGAAAAGTTAGTCCTGAGTCACTCAACCCAGAACACACAAAAATCCCTAAAACATTAGCTAAAAGTAAAAAGAAACGTTGAGCTTGTCTTCTTGTGTTTAAACACTGAAATATTCAAAGTGTTGAACCTATCTCATGTGAAGTTTTTGAGCTATATATCTCAAAACGGCCACAAGCCAAGACTTGCTAACACAATATTCCTGATCCAGGTTAGACTGTGGAGTCTTTCTTTTCTGCACCAGCCGTGCCAGGAAAAATCTTCTTAAAGATTACTTTATGAACATATGCTGAGAAATCCCTGAAGGAATCATCCAGTTTCTGTTGGGCATGTAGGTGGTTCCGTTCAACCACCTCTGGACTAAATACAGATTAATGAAGCTCAGTTCACTCCAAATACGTATTTTTTTAATCTCTGAAACACAGCTGATTATATATTCAACTTCCAAACAGTAACTTAATGGCTACTGTTAAGTAACTACTACTAAAGCCCTAAAACAATTGTAAGCTGGACAGTACTCTATTTCAGTTTTCACAGTATTTCAAGAGTATTTCCCAGCACAACTGTTACCACCTGAGTAATGACGATGATAACCAGAAAAAAAGCTTCTGCCATTCGTGTTCAATAGCTGCAAGAAAGTATGAGAATTTTAGTTTAGCACCTTCATGTTCTTTTCTTCCTAATGATAGTGACTAGAGGTAAAGCAAGCATTTGTTATGCTTTTAATTTTGTGTCAGGAATTGTTCTGAACTGGTCTTCCTAACATGTCATCAGCTCTCAGTCTTAGGGATCCTTCCCCTAAATCTTAAAAATCTAAGTGCAGACATACAGAGAGGTAGAAAAAGCCAGACTAAAGGTTTGGGAAGACTTGATTAAAAAATGGATGGGGGAGGAACAAACAAACTATCACACAGGGAATCTGTCCATATGTGGCTACTAAGCCTTATATATGGGAGCTTCCCAGATTTTAAACAGTACAAAGGTAACTGAACAACATTTTCTCATTTACCAAAGCTAAGGTAGTGCATCTTCCAGAATAATGGAGGATGTACTGAGGTTGCCAGCCAAAGATTTGGTCATTTGGAACAGAATTCATTCTTTCTCTAGACTTTAGGGCATGGAAACATTGGTTTCATTTGTAACTGCTTCTCTCTTCAACTTTCTGCAATGGAGATAAATTACAGTGGAGGATGTCTCCAGTTTCACAATCCAAATCAGCAACAGGTAAGCCATGCCGAGCTGAGTTGCAGACTGAAGATGATAAAGGTGAGATAGCGTAAGCAAGTCTTCCCTGAGCGCGCTACATGTAGAAGTACTTAGTTATGAATGGTCTTGTTCATACACCCTACGAGGGTGATTTTGCTCCATTTTAAAGGGATTACTTTCCAAGTACCTGCATGGCAAGACTGTAGGCTATGTTAACAGATTATCTGTTTACAAGACTCCGCCTCCATATTTAGCCTTTATCATCCATCCTTATATTCACCACAAGAGGGAGAAAGTTGCAAAATCTTCAAAGCCTATATGTTGCTGGTCACTGGTTCACTGGTATTCAAACAGCATATTAATCAGCCCAAAACTCAATTCTTTCTTCTCTCTGGCTAGTTTATGCTAATGAAACCAAGCACCTGGGTCTAGAAAAAGAAATTCCTAATAGATTAAATTAATGAGGCTAAGGAATCATATTGGATTTGTGACAGTAGTACTACATAGGATGTTGGTGTTTTTCATATGAATTATGAAAATAACTATTGATATCAATAGAAGTGTGGCAATATTTTAGTCTCTTCCAGCAAAAGGATCAAATAATGCATAAAAGAAGCAGTAATACAAGTATAAGTAAAAAGAATTATTCAAATGCATTCCAAAACTCATTATTTGATATCAGCCTGGTAGTTACAAAAAGGCCTCCAGGAGCTGTTGATATATGTATTTGGAGGATTCGTACAAGTTATTTACATGAATTATCAATTAACACATTCGGATCTTCTTCCAGATGGAGCTTCTCACTGTTACCAAACATATCCTACTTGCGAATATGAAATCAGACAGCAAACAATTAAAGCCCAGTCCCAGTTTTGTCCAGTTCATCTACTGAAAATACTAAACTGCTAATATGCAGAAGCTCTGAAACTCAAGGCAGAATAAGTATGTTCCAATTTCAACAGTTCTATACTTTTTATTCCCTTACATGCAAAGGGACAGTGACAATTCTTCAATGAGCAAGGAGCCCATTACTACATCCCACTACAATAAGCACTTAACTCATTAAAAACATTTTAATCTAATCCCAGTAAATTCAGAGCCAGAACTGCTAATCCACTTATTAGTTCATAATCCATAATTCCAACTGAAATGCAGTACTCTTTAGATCTTCCTTTAACACAATACACTAATTAAACAACTCAAGATAGTATCAGACTATTAACTGGTGTGGTAGAGTCTCAAAGTTATTTTAGAAAACCGAAAGACACCTTATAACTAAAACACTGGCTGGTTTTGCTGTTTAGAACTTACTGAACTACTTTTATGTGCGGACTATAAGAGAAAGGAACAAGCCAGTTCTGCAGGACATAAAAAGAAATCCCAATAGAGTACATGAATGTAACTGTAATTTACAGAGAAGGCTGGAATCAATTTAGGGTATGGGAAATAATGTACACTTACTCATGAATATTGTTCGTGGAAAACATCCAAGAGGCCTGTACCAGAAACTCATCTAAAAGAGGCTATTTTATTTGTTATTCACTGAAATTGTAGTCTCATGCAGTCTTAGTGCACTTGTAAGAAATTAATGATGCATTCAGAAGTTATCTGGGAGCAGAAATGAAACTACGCCATTGACCCAGAGGTGAAACTTTCAAAGGATAGAAATGGAAGCAGTTACATAGCCTGAAAACATAGAACTAATCCAATAAAGTGTTCTGAAAATAAGAATAACAGTTTTGAAAATATTCCTGAAATAAGACGTTGCAAGGCTGAAAGTTAGTGATATTACTTAGAACAGGCTAAAAGAAACATGAAGACATAATTTTTTTAACCTTGACATGGGAAAAGATCATTTTAGTCTGAAAACCTGAAAAATGGAAGGTCTATTTAAGGAGGGATTGTTTCAGTCTTGATGACAGAATATGGAAGATTACAACAACAGAGAAAGTTAGAGCTATAATTTAAACCTACTTTTTCCATATATCTGTGTATGCTAGAGAGGAAAGCTGGATTAATGGAAGCACAAAAATGTCAGTTTATCAAGATATTATTTTTTATGGAGTGTTTATATACTAAGAATCCTTGGAAAGAAAAGTAAGTACATAAAGATAATTCAAAACATGCAATAGCTTTTGAATTAAGACTGGATATTATATTTTAGCACATAAGTGTTTAGTACTCTTGGAAAGAAACCCACTAACATTTCAGAAGAAGATAATATAGATAGCAGTTATATAAGTGAAGATAAACAACTTCTGCTTGAATGCATAAATAGCTAAAATTTGCAGCAATACCAAGGTCTGATGCAGTACTCATTTAAATCAAGTATGTTCAAGTCTGTTTTCCTTGCCAATTTAGTTTCTGGAATACCACTTCTGTGTAAGCAAACATCCTTCAATGCATTACATTCACAGACATAGCAGAAATGTAACAGAAACAAACAGGAGACGTATTCCCTTATTCAACAGGCAATTAGTATCTCATTCTTCCATTAAGACACACACTAAATGGGATGGTTAATAGAAATTATGAACACTGTGTTTTACAGGTCTGGGAACTCTGTCCATGACAGCAGTTCTGTGACCATCACCTTGGGCTGCAGCCTCTGTGTTAGACTCCAGCCTGTGCATATACACTAACATAGAATATTCGAGTTCTTCAGTAAAAAGAACCCACAGATGATAAGAATATTTGAGTACTACCATCTTATAAGCAAATAAGGAGAATGGAAGAAATTAGTTTATTTTTTTGATATATATGAAAGCAAATTGAACTCATTTTCCCCTCAGAAGTAGCACACTTTAAAATTTCTGCTAACTCACAGCATTAGCAGAGTTTAGTGATATGTTCTTCCCTGACACACTGCAGTAATCAATATGTTACCACAGCTTTAATTCCAAGAGAAAAAATAATGCTCAAGAGGCTGTACTGAACCACAGGTGCAGGAGAGTCAGGGAGTGTGATACTGCCATGAAAAACAATATATGCGGCTCACTAAAAGAAGTTATGGTGTTGATTAGTTATTTACACTAAAAGATGCCAAAGTAAATAGAATTGACAGTCCTCAGTTTCACCTCCTACATCCCCCTCCTCTTCCAAAAGCTCTATTTGAGATAGCATTTTTGTACTAATGCTACTACAATTCACTTGGCATCACCCATGAGCCTAACAGGATACTGAGCATCCAAAACTTCCGTTCTCTTACTATCTGCCAGGTATTCTGCTACATGCAATATATGCAGCTTCTTCTTTAGCCTAAGGAGGGAAAATTTCTAAGCCGTTTATAAATATCTTTCTTTGATCCAGCTAAAAACACATCCCAAAATAAATAAATAACAAGTTTATTGACTGCAAATGCCCTTTGAGTAAATGCTCCCATATAACACACTTATCTTCCCCACCTAAAACATCCCCAGCAGGAAATCTCTTAATATAGAAGCAGACTAACCACTTTTGTGAGACTGCTTATAAAACCAACATAGCTGAAGATGCTTGCAGTATCGACCAGCAGGATCAACGATCAAGGCAATTCATTCTAGCACTGCGCCTCACAGATGTGCCTTCTCCAACACATCTATGTATTATGGTTATTTGTGAAAAGCAGTGACAATAAAAGGACAGCTTACTGAAATCCAAGTATACCTGACAGAATTTCTGTAACAATGCAGGTGGCAAAAAGTCCTGAAGCTTTAAGTGAATAGGTGGCCCAGTCCAATTGCTTTGAACAAAGAGCTGCAAACTGCCAACACCAAGTAGAAATATCAGTCTCTGCCTGCAAAATAGATAAGAAAAGCAATTAGCAACAAGTTACATTTTTAATTAAGGCTACAAGATCTGATTAATTCTTGTACTACTTCAAAACCCTCAGCCTTAAAAAAAAAACAAAACCAAAAAATCACTTGTTAGGAAAATACAATGAATGTAGTATTCAAGAAAGGACACAGAGAATCAAAAGACTTGGAAATATGTTTGTTTATAATGGTCGCAATTAATGGCAAACATTTTGGAAGCAGAGTTAGTTATTACGTTTCAAAATTTAAAGCTGTGTCTAACTACCAGAGAGCAGAATTAGATTAGCATAGGATGTAGATAATCCCGTATTTACCTATTGCAGGGTTGTAATATTTTCTAATATATTTCTATATATTTCTAATTTTCTAATCCTCATCACTTTCAGAGAAAACATATTGCATCATATGTTCCAAACCATCATGTTTATTTTTGTTTTGACATAGCTATTTATTTTAACTCCCTCTAATAATAAACCAATGAAATGAACATCAAAAAAGTTCAAATCTATGATCTCCAAATTGATTCAGACATTTTGGCAGCAAACAGTATCTCATTCGATCATGCTTTTTAATTTAAATCATAATAATTTATTTAAAGATGGAATTATGAAACTTTGTTTCATTCCTGAAACTAAGTACAGCAAAATTTTCCTTATTTACAAGACTAAGCTCATCTAACGTGATTATGACGTATCTTTATGCACCTACAGTAACAAATAATCTATGTCATCTGCAGAAGGCAGGGCACAATCCCTCAAAATTTAATGATCAACTTAACAGGTGTAGACTTTTAGGAGATTTACACTTCTAGTTTGCTTTATGATTCCTTAATGACTTCAAACCTTACTGCATTATAATTAACTATGCACCAGCAAGGGCCCTGTCACAGATATAACATACATCCTGTGTAGAAAAAGTTAACATTTTAAGTGCGCCGGTTTGGTATAAAAATTGGTACGCTAAGGAGCATAACTGAACTGGAACACATACCCCACACACCCCTTATTTTTTTTTGAATGTAGAACAGGGACTTAAGGATGCAAGAGTCCTCCAAATGGAAACAAAAGGATAAAGTATTATACAATCCCTAAAAAAACAAAGTCAAACAGAAAAAACACACACAAACAAGCAGCTGGTGGGCAAGCATGTGACAAAAGACGTAGAATGAGAAAGCAGGGGTGAGGAATGCTTGATTGGAAAAAAAAAAAAAACAAACAACCGTACAGAGCCTTCTGGAGGGTTAAGGAACAAGGGCTGGTATAAAGAGTTCTTGTCAAACAAGACAAGATAACATTTACTAGCTGTCATTATTCAGCCAGTAACTATGTGTCAGCAAATACGATTTGAATACATATCTAAGGTTACCATTAAACTTCCAAATAACTCAAAAACATTATGCACTAACAATCACTGTACACTAAATTATTGCCGTTACACACAAAACAACCACACAGACATATATGTTCTAATTATTCTCCCATGCTAAACAATGCTTCAAAGCTTCTGAAAGATATCATAAATACAGAACACACAGAATAATCAACCATCTCTGCACTGTGATTTGACAGATGCGCTTCCGTCTCTTTTGAAGACTCATTTTCATTACTTTATCATTTACACTGTTATTCCTACTAATATTTATTTATTTATTTAAACATTACTGACATCTACCTATTTGACAGCCAAACTTGCTTTAAGTCTTGACCCAGTTATATCCATGCAGAAGACCTCTGGGACAACTGATAACCAATTCCATTACTTTGGTTGGCATGCCATCTTTCCACTGATCATCACCAATTGATTTCTTTTTTCCTCCTTGTAAGATCCATGACCATCTTCCAGTCTCCTTATCGCTTATTCTGTATCAGAAAGTCAATTCCAAGCTCTAATCCCCGCAAATGCTAGCCTCCCTTGCCTATCCCCTATTTTTTTTCCATGAAAAAATTCATTCTGTCTCCCTGACTGCTCCTCACACTTAGAATAGCAGACCCGCAAACACTCACCTCCCAAAGGCTGCCTGAAAACAGTTCTTCTGTGCTGCCTGAAAAGCAACAGAGGGACTGCTGCTAGTGTCCCACATAGTTTGATTTATTTCTTAAGATTTCCTTAGACTTAAGTTCGTAACCATCCATCCCATTCTTCCTTTACATGAATGCAGTAGGGGGCAGGAGGGGAAGTGTGGGGAGGTGTGTGCTTTTTTTAAAAAAAACCCACTGTTTTAGACCAAGTCCAGGAGGATTGCGATTCACGATATAAAATCAGATGCTTATATACACTCACTGTAATACCTAATCTTGCTCAAATTCAAAATAAATAGTAATAAAGCATTTGTATTTCGGAAAAAAAAAAAAAAGAAAGATTTCATATAATGCTAGAATTCACAAAATGTAAGAGTGAGAAAAGAGTCAGGCTGTAAGAGTGAGAAAATTGTCAGGCTATGCTTAAGATGTGACTAGGGTACAGGTTTGGGGAGTGTTTCTTTTTTTTTTAGCGAAGCCAGAAATTACAGAAGAGAAGTCAAAACAAAATTAGACTCTGAATAGTTACTTTTTTCAATTCAAGTACATCAAAACTAGCCTCAGAAACAGCAAGAACTTCTTCATTTTTGTTTTTCAATATATATAGCACACCATCAATCATCAGATGTCCCAAGAGAAATTCCAAAAACACCATTCAGTGTTTCAAGTTGGGAAATTATAAGTTTAATTGTATGGATTTGTTTTGGAAAGTTTGACATTCATTTATATGTTGAATAGGGTAAAAGTAGTAAATACACAGTCAACAAAAACAAGTGTTAGTGTTCATTTCCTTGTTCCTTTACATTTTGGAATAAAACACACTAAGTGACCTTCAAGCTCTTTTGAAATAAGTTCTCTGAAACTATTCTATCTTTTTGTTGTGTTCTGCACACTATTTCCTTCCAGTCTTTAGAATCAACCTGTATGTCAGGCAATGAATGCACGTCCTTCACAGGCAGCTCCGGAAAAAATAGAGGCATTCCCCCTTTACATGGTTAACACATATACTGTTGCTTCATCCTCTACAATTTGCTGATTTAAAATACAGCTATGAAGCTGTGTTTTCCATAGAAGATAACTGTTAACCACCGAAGTGAGTAGCACTAGCAGGAAATAAATCTCCTATTCAATATTTATTGTAAGAAATCCTTTGAGGCTTCACTTTTAAGCCATAAAGGTTAAAAGTGCCATATCGGAAAAAAAAAAAAAGTCTGGGACAGGGGAAGGAGGGAAGCAGTTAAAATGATAGAAAATGTTGCAGGAAATTTTAAAATGCTGATAAATATTTTCCTTACAGAACCATGGATTTGAAAGTGGAAAAAGTTAGAAGCTACGTCCAAAGAAATTACAATCTAGATCCAAATTTTGAGCTGGTTTGCCCTCAAGCTGTTCATCTTTAGCTTCAGAAAAAGAACTCCATAAGAGTTCTTTTAACACTATTATAAAACTGTACTTTGTGCTGTGTTTATATTGTGCTAAAAGAATAAGATTAACATTATCCAACTTTCTGTTTCCGACTGAATTCAACTCCCACTGAGTTTTTTAATATCCAGAATTAAAACTTTCAGTTCAGGATAAAAAAAAACATATATTTGAACTTATCCCATCTACTAAAAGTCACGAGAAAACCAGTGTCTTACTGAATTTTCTGAGCTAGAACTTAGAAGTCTGCTGCTCTTCCTTTGAATCACTTAGCAGAAAAAGAAAATGACATTTTATTCACAAAAAAAAAAGTTAGACAAAAACATTTTCACCATAGGCAGTGGTGCAAAAGTTGTATTAATTCCCTCCATAAGGCAGTCACAGGGCATAGGGCCTTCAGGTAGGAAAAATAACAATGTAACACATCTTAACGCAGAAAGTCACTGGAGACAAACCAACATGGCTATAAGCATTTCCTAAAACAGGAAATGATCTGTCTTTCAGCAGAAGTTGATCTATCAAGAGAAAGTTTCTGGAACACACCGATACATTTTGAAGACTCCCTCCTTTCATTTTTAATAAAACTCTGGGCTGTAATTTTGGCCAGAAAACCCTCTAGCAGCTTCTGAAAGGCTAAATATTGCAGATCTGGCTCCATAGTTTCTGGCAAGGGCAAAGGGGCTTCTAATGCTGCCCAGAGTTGCAGAGTCTGCAGTAGGACAGCAGTAGTAGAGTCCTGTAAATGGCAGATAGGCCGATAAAAGTTCACAGGGGGAGCAGGAAAAGACAACACATCACCACGACAGGATATGTACAAATTATTACTGAATGCGTGATATAGATTATTTTTAAGAAGCTGACTGGTTCATAAAGGCAGAAACACATATTTCAAGCAACAATTAAGACCAGGATTGGGTCTGTTTCAAGCCCTGACTGACCTTTCTTTCCTTGCTGCATTATTCAGAATAAACTATTGCAAGATGACAGAATACAGCAATACTGAAAAATTTCTCTGGACTATGTCATCACCTAAACTCCAGCTAATATTTAAGAGGAACAGCACAAAGAAAGAAAGAAACAAAACAAAAATAAAAGAAAAAATAAAAAACAGTTGGAGACAAAATGCACAGGAACAATGTCTGAAGATTCCAACTCAGAAAACAGAAGCGCATCATACTGTGTATCACACTAGAAGATAAGCTTTTGACACACTGTGATCACTAAGAAATCTCAGGTCAATATTTTAGAGGTGCCAACTATTTGTTTCTCTCTGGTATTTTAGTTAAAACTCTTGGTTTTACATCTGTCATACCAAAATGCAGGCATTTGTACTCAGACACACTTACTGGCAATATATTACCTGCCTCTTACTTTCTTTTTACCTTTGTCTTATCTTTTGTTCTTCTTTCAGCAAAACTTTTCCCCACCCTCACCTTTTAAATATAGATAGACATACACACACACATATATATATACTTTTCCGTTTCTACCATCCCTAGTGTGATAGATTTCAGTCTCTTCATTATTTACATAGCAAACTGTAAACACTGAAGTCAGACTCATAAACAGCCAGAATTAGCACATGTGGTACAATTAGGGAGAATTTATCAGAGAAAGTCTCATGAAGAAAATAACTGATCGATGAACAGCATCCATGAGTAATACCTTATTAATTTCACATTGAAAGTAGAGCAAGCTTACTATGAATCAGATTTAGAAATACAGGAATTGTAACATTACATGGTACTTCAAGTAGTCACATAAATGTAATGCAACTTTTCAGAGAGAAAATTGTTAATATATTGTTTGATGATACATAGCAACATGAATTTACATTTGTTGGCTTCTTTATACCAGCAGCTTCAGGGCTAATGACTGTAAATAAAGCTAGTGTTTTCAACAAACCCTTGTATCACAACACTATTCAGTGAAAGAAACAATGATAAGAGATCCCCAAGGGAGCATGGGGAACAACCAACAAATCTCTTTTCTGATTTTCTGTCAGAACAATAATTTTGGAGGTCATATGTCACATATTATAAAATTTTTAAAATGCCTTTTATAAAAACCAAACATGGCCTCTAATAATCTTCCATATAATAAATAATAATTCCACCTTTCCACGTTATCAACCTCTGTAGAACAGTCCAGGTATGCCAGAATCTGTTTCTCCAAGTAACTGTCAATGTTCTCCTCTGTCATAGAAGATGCACTGAAAACATTCTGGATGGCTGAATTTGAAAATATTGCCTCGTATTTCCCATCAAAAATCAACTGCAATAACGCTCCACTTTCTGAAAAAAAAAAAAACAAAACAACAAACCACCAAACAACAGATCAGTGTCAACTTTGAAGCAACTTCGTCTTACAAGACCTATTCAAATCAAAACATATACCACTCCCCTTTCAAGGGATGAATCTCTGTTCACATTGCAGGAGAAGGGAAGTTGCATTGAAACAGCAGCAGCAGCAGGTGCCACTTTATTAACAACTAATTTTACAGGACTTGTATTAATGTTATAGTGAAATACAAACTGCCAGATGAATATAAGACAAAAGCATGCACTGAAATTTCAGGGGAAATACACAAATGACCTTTCAACCGTGTACATTACAGTTACTGAAGATTACTTCAACTATCACAAGAGGGTTTTCTTCCTCCAAAATATTTTATATTAGTGTGTTACAGTTAAATCCTACAGCTAATTTCACAGACTAGAGAACCCTCTTAGGGAAAACCAACAAATAAAAATGGTTCAATATTTGAAGAGTTCAGTGAATAAATTCTCATGTAAAACTGCTGAAACTACTCAGCTCTTCCTTTAAACACCTACCATATTCACAAAGAATGGGCAATGTGATTTTATCTTTATAAAATAATTATTTTCCTATGATAAGTTTACTATCTCAATGAGAAGTCTGCATATGGAATCAGATTCTCACAACTAACTACTAAAGTGGATTTAGATCTATGAACGTTTCTCCACTGAAGTCTTTCAAGACCGAGAGAAGTCATGAAATGCTATACATTTAATGCCTAAGAATCTTCAAACCCGTAACATTCTTGACCCAGACTTTGTTCACAGAAGGTACCTTCCCTTCTTTTTTCAGATACGCTACACTGCAATCAATCCAGCAGCTGTCAGAACAACTTCACCACGTTAAAACCTTCTATTCTTGAGCAAAATTAGTATCTGCCTACGCTGCAGCTATGGCTACAACTCATGTAAAATGTACTAGGTTTTAAGCTAGCTGATGCAGATGCTAGTAATGGCGCAGCTGAGGAAATGCAGAGGTCTGCATAGGATAGCTGCCTTAATATTAATCTATGATTCCAATTGGAGAGTGCAGCTCCTGGGCACTCAGTGTTACCATAGCTACACTAAAATTAGTACCTGAGCTAGCCAGTTTACCACTAGCACAGATACAGACCCACACAAGCAGCAGCTCTGCAAGGAAGTGAACCAAATAAAAACCCCAAGTTCATCCAGCTAAAACATGTATTCTAAATTTCAGACATTCAGGAAGACTGAGTGTGGAACCAATTGCAATAGCAGTGATGGATGACTTAGTAGGAATGGGGGATAGATTCTAATCTTTCTGTACCAGGCTATTTATCACAATTTACTTTTGTTCTTCATAAAAACGATCGGCTGAATAACTCAAGAGATGATTTGTGCTAGATGATCAAAAAAAAAAAACCAAAAAAAAAAAGCAACCAAACTTTAAGGTGTACCCGGAAGGGCATAAGCAAAAGAACAGTAATGGTTCTGCAGCCCTGCTATCATACTCTCACTGAAAGCAGAAATAACGAGAAACTTTCTCCAATCTATGCTTTTGGGAGACTTGCTTTCACCAAATGACAACTTCTTTATATTGGACTATAGTCGGTCAGACAGGTGATGTTGTAGTTTGTAGAATAACTATTGGCTGTGAGGACACTATTAAAGAATATTGAGGTTTTCTCTTTCCAGTAACACTGTAACATAACTGTAAGCATGTTAAATCTGCTTTTGATTCTGTTTTTAGCTTCTTATAAGACACCATACAAATTCAAGGTGACAGTCTTTAAATTTAGTTTCAGGATCATCAATAGGAAGGATTCACGTAAGTGACAACTATAAATCATCAAAACCCCTGCCATTTTCTATCTGTAATGCAAGACACTTTATTTCAACACCAGCCTTCCCCATGTCTAACAGCAACACACTGATAAAAATCAATGAAACAAACCAATCCTAAAAAAAACCCCAACCAAAATCACACACAACAAACAGCATACATGACTCTAAGTGAAAAAATAAGGCAGATCTGACAGATGTTGGTCACATCATCTAACGTTCCTGGACAGTACAATGATTAAGGTTAAATAAGAAGTAACATCAGGAACTAAGAGTTGAGTTCAGTAAGTGCTTGGGTAAGGGTAAATAAGTCTTTCAATACGCTACAAACCTTAAACGGTTTAAACAGCAGGGCGCATGGATGAGCACAACTGTCCTTCTAGCCTGTCTGAAATATCGAGGTGCCTTTTCATGACAAATGTTACATTTTAAGAGCTGCTGCATTCCCCTGCAGGAAAGCCGGGTCAATAACAACCTCACCAAGCCCCCTCAGGAGACTGCTTTCCATCGTTCCCCCAAGCAACTATGACTAAATAACTAATAAAATATAGAACAGGTGGCTCATGCCAGACTTTTTCTCCTCACGTTTTGCTGGAAGAGCCGAATTCAGACAGACAGGTTGCCTTTCGCTCCTGGGCCATGAGGCGGCCGAAGGACTCGCCCTGACTAAAAGGCTCCAGAGCGCCGACGCCAAGGGGACGGCGGGGCCTGTGCCGGCCCCCGGGCAGGGGCTGCTGCAGCCCCCGCCTCTCCACGCGAACGAAGCCCGGTCGGACCGGCAGGGAGCGGCAAAGAAACTCTGCGGCTCGTACCGGCTCGGCGGTCAGACCTCTCGCCTCAGCCCCGCCGGCACCGCCGCTCCCGCCCCTCAAAGCTGACGAGCCCGACGGGCCGCTCCCGCCCCGCGGCGCCGGCAGGAGCCCCTCAGACCCCGGCAAAGGGCAGACAGGGCAGGAGAAGGGGGGATAAGCAGAGCCGCCAGCCGCGGTCCCGGCTCAGCCTGGGGCCGGCAGAAACGTTGCTGGTTCCGCATACCCACGGCAACGACCGGGCACCTTCCCCGCGCCGGGCCGGGCCGGGACCTCCCCTCACCTGCCGCCGCGACTTCGCCCTGCTTCCACTCCAGGGACTCCTCCGCGCTGAGGAAGCCCCTCAGCAGGGAACGCTCCAGGGCGAGCATGGTCCCGCCGCCCCGCTCCCCGCCTCTGCCGCCTCGCTCGCGTCTCTCGCCACTCCTGGGCTGACAGGCGCTGCCGGCCTCCCCTCAGCCCATGTGCAGGAACCGGCCGCAGGAAGCCGCCATGACAGTGTCGCCGGGCACGCCGGGAGGACGCGGCGTCGCGCAGGCGCGGCAAGGGTCGCACGGCGCACACCCCTCGCTCCTGTCAGAGCCGGGGAGGCCGAGAGTCTCCCTCTCCGGCGCGGTAGTGCGTGAGGCCAGCGTAGGCCGGAACCGGTACATGTGCATATGGCGTCTGCCTGTGCGTTTCCCTGCGGGGAAGCCCCTGTGAGGTCCCCGGGGAGAGCGGCCGGTGCGGGGAAAGGCGCCCCACGGGCAGGGCCTCGTCGCGGGGGCGGTGCCGGGAGCACCTGGGCCGGAGGGTCTGTGGGGGAGCGTCTCTCTCTCTGTCCGTACGAGCTCGGCTCTTCTGCTCACCCGGTGTGCCTTCGTCCTGCTTTCTCTCAGGCGACTCTGGCACAGGATCGCGAAGTTAGAACGTGAAAAAGCAATTTTTCATCTGCGTAGGTGAGAAGAAACGATAGTGTTTCAGATCTAAGGCAGTTTAAGAGAGAAAACCTGAAGTAACCGGTAACCAGGCAGGATTCCTTTTGAATAGGTACGGTCTAGGTAGCTGCATGCCTAAAGTTGGTTCGGACACAGGCAGCTGAATTGGCTTAATAAAATATAAAAGGAGGCAAGGACTCAACTTTGGACTGTTTCTGTATTTATTTCAGCCCCTGGCCAGGAACCCCTAGGAACCTAATTCTGTCCCATCTTCTCTGAGCTCTTCACTTTTATCATGGAGGTGTTCAAGGCCAGGTTGGACCTGGCTTTGAGAAACCTGGACTAGCAGATGTTGCTGCCCATGGCAGGAGAGATTGGGACGAGATGATCTTCAAAGTCCTTTCCAACCCAAACTATTCTATGGTGATTCTATGTGCATGTATATCAGAAGAGGGGGGGGGAAAGAAAGGCCATGTCTTCCCACTCCTTCAAAATTGAATGAAACAGTTGAAATAATGAAAATGTTCTCTTGGAGCTGCTGATGAAACTTGAAGGCAATAAAGTCAGAAACCAGAAGGCCATCACAGCAGGGGAAAAATTCTTGATATGAAAAGACGAATGTTCTCAGGCTGACTGTACTGTAAAGGTTGTAGTTAATCTTGCTATTAGGTGCAGTGTGTAGTATCATGAAATAAGAGTATTTGTCAACTTTAGTTTGTTAATTCTTCAGAAATCATGCTTCCATACCCACCATAATAGTTAAAATTTTAGGAACATTTAATGCAGCTTTTTATATATATGACTGTAATAGGTTATTGCCTGTTTGGGCTATAATATACAGGCTGTTAATTTCAAATTTAATTTTAATCTGATTTACAAGACCAAAATGCAGTTCAATAAAAACACTGCTTTTCATCTTATTTTCTGATCCAAACCAATCCAATCTATTTATATCAGTTTTGACAAGAAAATTGATAGAAATTTATGTAGTTAATAGACAGCCATCAAGAAGCTGTCAGTCCCCGAAACTGCAAACCAAAAATGAATGCTCATCCTGGAAGTAATGTGTAACAGAAATTCTTAAAGCATAGTAAATAATTCAGTTTCCACGTACACGTGTTAGAAAAATCATGAAATTCCTGAAGTTTATTTTATTAAATACACTGTAAAAAAATTAGAATATCTGAAATCAAAACACTTTTAGTTGCTTACTCTGTGTGTGTTTAGCAATAGAATTCTGATTCTGTGTGAAAAGTAGGAATTAGGCTAATTCTTTGTGTTTAAATGTAGCTTGCACAGTAACAAATTTCTTTACCTTCTAAATTCTGCATTAAATGTATGTAGATTTTTTCTAAAATTAAATGGATACATTCTTAAGTGAAGTCTAACTAAAATGTAAAATAACATAATTTCACATCCCCTTCCCCCCCTTTTTTTGGCAGCGAATTCAGAATATCTGTCAAAATACAACTA
This sequence comes from Gallinago undulata, assembly GCA_026546715.1. NCBI lineage: Eukaryota > Metazoa > Chordata > Aves > Charadriiformes > Scolopacidae > Gallinago > Gallinago undulata. The sequence continues at coordinate 34,364,256 of JAOTQQ010000023.1, forward strand.
AGAATTTAGTAAATAAGTGAAAAACACATTTGCATGGTCTGTTGGTAATACTAAAATAAAAATTCCTGTTGTGAGATTTTCTGGTTTTTATTTTCAGGGAAAATGGGTAAAGTAAAAATTTCTGGGGATTAATAGTTGGTAAGTATAATTACTTATTAAAAATTAGGAATATTTGCTGTCTTTCTCACCTCACCTCTCTGCCAGTTCTCCGGCTGTGTGGGGTTTTTTCCCCACTACAATTCAGTTCTGTAGGCGTCTAGGAACTATAGCAGGTATGTGGGCAGGAGTAACACCAGCAGGAATTAGTGGACTCCTGACTGACAGTGGACTGTTTGTTCCTGCTGATGTAAAAGTTGTGTTTGATTGTTTCATCAGCTGCCATTTGCCACAGACCACTGAAATGTGATGCTTAAGCTCGCTTCCCTAAATGATTTAAGAATATACATGTATTTCTCAAAGAATAGTCAATAGGTTTTGTTTGCATTTAAGGATTGCTTCTGCCAGTTGGCTCAAAGGGAAGCAAGACTTTTGCAATACTGTGGAATGCAGATTCAAGATTTTAGCGTAGTGCTGCTTATTATTTCTAAGCAGGAAGTAGATAATCAAACCTGAGTTTTCAGAGAATAGTTTTCATCTTTAATTTTATTCCAAGAGTGTAAGAATATTATCCATATGAAGTGGTGTGCTGCTGTGGTATCTGAACTAGCACATTTAATGTCACCTTGCAAGATATCTGTGTTTTGATGAGTATTTATCTTCTGTTGTAGGTTATTTTCCCTAAAGACTTTTGAAACAGATGATCTCATTGTGGACCACGGAAAAAAAAAGCTACCTGTAGTAAAATATTTGGTAAGTTTAAAGTAATTATTATTAGCATAGACATTTATTATGACTTTTTTAACAATAAGCTGCTGTTTTTAAAAGCTACTGCTACAGGAATCTTAAATTCATACTCAGTTCCTTCTGCCTAGGCCAGACCTGCTGATTTTAACAGTGAATATTCTCTCCATCCACTTCCCTCCACTGTAATATAGTTACTTATTTTGCTAGAATTTCTTCTTTGCAACTTCTAACATTGGCAGTCAGTTTTGCTTACCTCGAACTTTGGAGGACCAACAGCATCTTCAGTGATGCTCCATGTTATTCAGAATCACATTTGAAATTACTGTAAAACATTAACTTCTCATAAATATTGCACAAGTGATTATCTAGGTTAAATTCATTAGAGCCATTGAATTCCTGTCATTTCCACACACTTCCACGATTTGAGGCCTCCTGCCTTGACACATGGCTATCATCTATAACCTTGATGACTCAGTGGGTGATCTGCCCTTCCTCAAAGTCATGGGAATCGTTACTCACTGCATTGTTCACAAGGACTTCTCAGGTGTATGTTAGTGTTACCGCCAAATTCTTGTCAGCACACTCAGGCTAAAAGCATATGACTCTTGATGTCTGGCAAAAGTCCTACAGGATTTGCTTCTAAAAATTGATAAGCCTGTACAAGATGAGGAGAGATCAGGTCAAAGAAGCACAACGATAGTACCCTTCTGAATAAATCATCTTTTCGTAGTTCGTAGGACTTCCAAAGAATAGGTTTGGGGTCTCCGCTCTGCTGCTACCTGCGTCATGACAGTATTCTCAGATCTTCTTGTCTACGTTTTCTTTTTTTTTCTAACTTTATGAACCCATGTCTTGCATTTTCTTATCCAGGAAATTGAAGCTTAGGTTATTTGAATCAAGTTTTCCTTTGGAGTTGGCAGTAATTCTAAGGCTGAGGGCTAATTCATCGTTCCCACGCTGGATGCTCACATGCCATTTCAACCTTTAATGCAGTTAAACTTTATAAAACTGTTTAGCTAGGGTTTTCCCTTATTGTCAAATAATCCTTCTTAGAACCCATTTAGAAATTCTTTTTTTTTCTGCAGAAGCTTTTTGGAGTGGTGAAAATGTATTTATATATTTATCCTTACATTTTAATGATTATTTTTTAAATTACAGAAATAAAACACAGTAACTTAAAATTTCCTCCAAGAAATTAAGTAAATTTGTCATCACAGGGGCTCTGAATGCACAGAGACAAATTCATTATGATTTCTTGAACCTTAGGGACAGGTGGTTTTGGTTGTGGGTTTTTTTGTTTTCTTTTGTTTTTTTTTGACAGTGGCTAAAGAGAACCAGAAAGTTTCACTTAGATTTCTTAGATTATTTTTTTTTCTTAATCATCAATTCTCAACTTTGCTCTGGTTTCTTTCTCAGATTTTGTTCTTTTCTTTATGAACTAGCCTGTGAGAAAAGACTTAGGATGGTATTTATTCAAAAAAGGAGAAGCCTTAGAAGAGTTCATTGTAGTCTTCCCATTTGCAATAGTTGCAAAAGAGGATGTACAGGATGTTGAGCACACACATTCCGACTTCTGTGGTTTCCTAAATGATCTCCTGGCCTCCCTGATGAAGCTTTTTCCTTGTGATTTTTGTCTATTTAAGTTTTCCTCTGAACCTTCAATCACCTTGATGGGAGAAGGTTGTGTTTACATTTGGTGGCTACAGAATACACTTTGCAGCTGTACTGGCATAGAAACGACTATTGCCAGTATAGAGCTTTACTGCTCTGCTCTGTTGAAAGTGTAGTCAGGAAAAGGGAGGTGAGATCTTTCCATAGATGGTTCTGATCTGATAAATAAGCACGTGTTGTGTAAAACTATGTATCCCATTTGCAGTGCTGCTTTATCAGACTTTAATACTTTTTTGTCTAATAATTTTAGACAAATGATTCAAAGCATTTAGTCAAATGCTTCTCAAAAAACCCCCAACTAACAACAAGCCCCCAAAAACCCGACCAAAATTTTTTTCCTTCTCTTCTTTTAGCTCACTATCTCAGTCCCGTCTCTGCACTCAGGCAGAACCCCAAATGAATAATAAGTTTCATTGTGAGAATGACACTTGCATGACCTTAGAAAGACTAGGTAGAATTACAGCTTTGATTGGAAATTGCTGCTCCTCTTTCATTGGTGTTTTTTTAAAGTTATATATTATTCAGTCTGAATGGCATTTGGTGTTTCAGCTTCTAAAAGAATATCACTTTTCTGTAAACTTAGAAAGGTTATCAACAATTGTGTGTGTTGCTTTCCTTCTTTTCTATATATAAATATATTTTTTAATAGCCAAATTTAGATTGCAGAGGAGACATTGAGACTAAATGGCATGGAGCCAGATTTTGATAGCATCACAGTGTGGTATAGGTCAAGACTTAATTTAGTCTGGCTTCTAGTGTGAACAGATTCTCCTCTAATGTGATCTCTTTGCTCCTGACAGAGTAATAGCTATTTCTATTTACATCTCATTTTCAAGCCATAAAATTTCTGTGCTAGCACTAAGGATAAAGATGGTGCCCTTGCTATAGTTGAATTGTTTCTGGAAGAACAGAAGTAGGTGTTAGGGACTTGACTTTTGTCCCGCTGTCTTGAAAATGAATAAATAAAGGTAAGATGAGGCTTGTATCTTCAAGTCACCTAGTTAGTGTAGCAATATATGTTCATTTATGTTATGAAGCTCTCCAGTTTCTAACTTAAATGAATCTGGTGCAGGAATTTACTATGTGAATCCTGAGTCTTGCAGAGACTATAGATCCCTGTTAGAGAAGTTACACTTAGCTTATGCTTATAAGTAATACTGTGTCTTGATTTTTTTTTTAAACATGTAGTAGAACCACAGACATTTTCCTACCTTCTAGTTCCTTATCTCTCCTTACAGTGATTTTCTCATTAAAGTCCTTCTTGAAAAAGTCACAAAATCTGGTCTTTCTCCCTCTGTTTTTTTAATAAGCCATGCTGTCCTCCATTTCTGGCAGTCAAGTTTATGGTCTTTCCAGGTTTTCAAACGGTTCCTTGGGAACTCCACTGCTGGTTTTATTTAGTAATATTTGTATCATCTTCTCCTTGCTGCTTATTGGGATTTGAGTTTTATACACATGGGATCTTTAATCACCGTTTTTTGGCATCTTAACATCTTGAATTAATTTAAGCAGATGAAAGAGATCAATAGGTAGGCTCTTAAATATTCTTGATAGCCAGATGCTCGTATATTTTGCATGCAGAAATCTTCCAGCTGCTGTCAGGTTGACAAATGAACTGAGTTTTGAATGTGTCCCCTGTTTACTTTAACGGCCAAGTGTTCAGGTATTCCAAACCCCGTCTTCTGTCTCTGCATTGAAGTGTGTAGGCCTAATATCAGGGAAGCTTCATATTTATTAGTTTAGTATATAGTACATTTCTGGTTTAGTGCCATTGGAAATAGTTAATTTTAAATGTTTGTTTCTTCAGACTTAGAAATACAGAATCATTAACTGCTTCAGACTTGCACGGGGCACTTGGGATAGAAGGAGCTTCTTTCAGTAGCTGGATTGAAAGTGTAAATCTGTGTCACCTGTGTGTTACCTAGAAATATTTTTTGAATTTGCTATAAAGTTGCTATAAATCAAAACTCTCTTGCCTTTGCTTGTATACGTATATTTCAGTTAGTCTTAGATATCATAGCATTGCTCCAATTTTTGCAAACAAGCTTAAAAAACCCCATAGCAGTTACTACACTCTCTGATATTATTTATGATAAGAACTAGTATCAAAATACACTTCCTACTGCTGTAGGATGGTCCCACAATGAGAATAGTGCCTTTTATCACAATGTAAAGCCTTGATGTTGACACGGAAGTTGTAAGGTAATGCAGCATGTGGGAGCAAAATTTAAAAGACATTATAAACTATGTTATCATCATACTAATAGAATAATTGTTGCAAAATTAAAGCTATTAGATATCATAAAGATTTTATTGCTGCTTAATGACTTAGAAATACAAAAATAGCAAAATCCCATGGGTCTAAGCACAGCCAAAATCTCTGCCGAGGTGCAATTTGGAAAGATGCCATCTAACCTCCAGGAAAAGATCCTGCCAGAAACTTGGCCTAATAACAGTGTGTTCAGACTCATCGTCTAAATAAATAGACTTTACAGTCTATTGGATGATGATGATACATAAAAATGTATTAACAATTCCCAATAATGGGATAATACCAACATCTTAGTTCTACCTCTGAAAATAAACAGAACACTTGACGTAAGGAAGCAGAAAGGAACTATCCCACCCCTGCATTGCTGTTCTTTCTAGCCTGATTTCCTAGGGAAAAAAGATCTGCACAGTCTGGTCTTGCTGAGTGTCCTCATTTAGTACATTCAGAACTCACTGGCCACACCGAGCCAAACTTAAATAGAGGCATAACTTGGCTCTAAGATCATTAAGTTTTTTCTAGGTTTGTGAAAAAGCTGGATAGTAAAGAAGAGAAATATGACAGCTCCAGTTTGTGTTGTGAAAACTTTTATCCTATTATGTAATAGAAACCTCAACTTTAGGGGTGGGGGGCAGAGGGGAACCATTAAATGCCCTGAAAGCAGAAAAAGCTTCAATTGCAGTTTGCAGTCAGCTGAGGCACAAAGCAGTCAGAAGCCAGGCCTCACTAACTCTTGTGTATGCAATATGCCTACTTTAGTTATATCACTGCGATACTTAAAATTTCTGTTCACAGCACATGAATTTGGAAACTCTGTACTTTTCCCAGTAAAATTTTCTGTCTCTTAATTTCTCTTCACATAATGTAGTTTTTTGTACTTACACCTAATTCTGCTTTTCTAATGTCATCGTATTCCTGTACATGTAGGCTAAATTCTGCTGCCATTGGCAGTGCAAGCCACTGTCATAGTTCACTTTTGTCCCCTATTGCAATTAGCAGTATTATTTTCTTTCATTATATGACAAGCTTACATGCAAGTCTTTTTTTCATCAACAAAGAAGTGCAGTTTAAAATTTCCAGATTTCAGTTCTGAAACAAAATTTGTGACTATAACTCAGGCTGATGTTTTATGGGGAAGGAAAGGAAGATGGGATTCTGGTGTACAATGATTTTCTTTGTGAATTTCTTATGTTCCTGTCATTGTAATGCTAGTTTTTGCCAATGCGTGTTTCAGACTTTCTACCATGGAGCATTTGTTGCTTTGCTTTGGGGTATTAGCACAGTCTTAAAAAAAAATCTTCTAGAAAAACACTTGCTAAAGAGAAAGTGTGAGAGGAAGAAATGAAAGGAAAGGCTTTACATTTTCTCTGTTGGGTCAGATCTACCAAAGTCCTTGGATTGCAAGGTTGTCAGTGATTTTTCTTTTGGTGTTGTCTTAATTTCTCTTGGGATGCAATATATACTCTTAAATAAATATCTTTGGTAGCAGGGGCTGACAGGGGTTTATGAATAAGATGTGTAGTATCATCCATGGACTTGCAAAATTTATCATTTAAACTAAAAAAGAAAATTGGGAAAAAATGAAATCTTCTCATTAAAATACTCTTGCTCCACTTGCCCTTGCAAAAAAGAGCTGAATGTTGCCATTAGGTTCTATATATATCAATGAAATTAAAAGTTGCTCTGGACATGCTGCTGCCGCACAGACACCTTCATGGTGGTTCTCAGCTGCAGCAGCACTGCCCGCTTCCTTTTCACATTTAATGCTTTGTCTGAGCCCAGGAAAAAGCTGTGAATTTTTTGGAACAGAGTTTATTTAAGGAAGGCATTCCTGTTCCTCACTGTGCAAGAGGTCACAATTCTAAGTTACAATTTAAAAAATGCTGCCAGGGAGGGTAGGACTTCAGTTTCAGGATGAGTGTTTGAAGCTAAAATTTTCTTTTTTGAAGCTAATCATACTTTAATAAAATAAAAAAAACTCCAAGCAACAAACAAACAAACAAACAAAAAACCCCCAAACCCCCAAACAACAACCAAAATAAAAACAGTACCCCAAAAAATCCCACAACAAAAAAAAAGGACCAATAAATTGAGTTTCCTTTGAACATTTCTTTACAAATATTATTTTAAGCAGAGCTATGCTGATAGTGGAAGTTAAATACAAAACACTCTGTCTTGTTCCTTTTCTGTGGAGAAACCTAAAGCAAATTAATAAACATAAATACTACTAGTTTATTCATTTATATAACTTGTGGGTCTCCTAAATCACTTTATACCTGGCTTCACATTTTAACCCAAGGGAATGTGAAATTCAGCTTGTGTGGCAAAAATGATTTTAGGTGACATTCAGAACTTCTCTTCTGAAGGAGCCCACCAAGAGCTTGGGGCCAGCCAAGAATTTCTCCTTCTGCTTCATACAGGAGAAAGCAGCAGCTGTGACTGTAAGTAACTGCTGAAAAGGATATACTGTGGGAATCTCCAAGCTCTTTAGGATTCATAGAAAAATTGTTTGCTGAATATGACTAGAATATGAGTTAACTGTCTGTCTTGTTGGTTGTTTTTTAAAAAAATACAGCTATCCCTGTTCTGATCTTTTTTTATCCAAATGAAGTTTATCTGTACACCAGAACTAAAAGCGAGATAGCGTCCTTGCTCATGTATGTGTTAGAATACAATTCAAGATGCAAGAATAGTCTGAGACAGAGAAACAACCAGTTCTCAAAAGTAATGATCTCCTAGCACTTGTACTCTCTTCATAATTTCCCTAGGCATGAGTGAATTCACAGCTTCTGTAACGTGTGACTTTTTAAAGAAGATGAAGCAAAACATAATTGAAATTTTAATAAAGCCAGTGCTAAAGCTTACTGCTTTGTGTGCTAACGCAGCAGCAGCCTGTGTTTCTTTTGCAGCACACACTTCAGTGCTACTGTAGTCAGATATCTGCCCGTGGAATACCTTTAAATTTTCTTACAGCTTTTGTATTCAAATGACTAGTTGAAAAATGAAAACGATGTCTTGTTGATAAATATCACTGTATGCTGCAAGGCATTGGTTTTATGTATAATTTTGGCAGCAAATGTGGGAATCTTGGCACGTTCAGCACAGAATAATCTTCAAGATGCAAGTAGCTTGCATGAAGCCACAGGATGAAATAAAAATAAGAATGACTTCTCTTAAAAGTGATTCATCTGCATTCACCAAATGTAAGAAAACAGTGACGGATTTTCCCCCGATGTTGCCAGTGCAGTTCAACTGCCACCAGTCAGAGCTTTGCTTATATAGTGTTCACATAATAGAGCACTTGCAATTTTTCCTATTTGTAGATATAGTAACACTTCAGTAATGTTTTTTTAGCTCACATAAATGAGGGATAAGGCCCTTTCTTTTTGAATTTCCAAAGTTGCGTTATTATTTATTTGTACTAGGGTAGCACCTCTCCCAGACCCTGCTGTGCCAGTCACTATACAAACTCAGTATTAAGTAGTTTGCCCATTCCCAGAGAAACAGTAGTCTAAATTATTGCATTGGAATTTCTTTGCTTACTCATTGCCCAGGTTAGTTTTCTTATTTTTAATGAACTGTATTAAAATAGGGCCTAAAAATCTTAATCACAGCAGAAGGCAGCTATGGTCAGATTCAGCCGAGCCCAGATGAGCATACAAACTCCCAGTGAGAGGCAGGTCCAAGGTCAAGCCAGCCCAGAGGCTGGGGTTCGCAGGGTCCATGGCTGTGATAGAGCTGGAGACCCACACTGTGACAGCCTAGCTCAGGCAGAGACTGGTGGCCCTGGGCTGGGCTTAAATAGAGCTCCGGGCCCATGGGCAGGGCTGTGTGTGGAGGCCCCAGGTGAGACTGGCCAGGGCTGTTAAGGCCTATTAGTGCACTGGGGACCATGAGAAGAATTCTTCTAGGCTTTAAGATGAGGAGGTAAGAGTAGTTGTAAGATGTTCTTGGAGATGCTGTGGAGAGCTTATGTATGTATTAAAAGGCAGAGAAAATAAAGTTTTCATAAGCCAGCTGTGTGAACAGCTGCATCTTGTCCGATTTTATCTTTTTAATAAAAAGATCTGAGTGCTACATAAATAACGGAAATTAGTGCAAACCCTCTACATGTATGCAGTCAGTACGTTGCAGGAGCTGTCAGGGTAGATATTGAAAAAGGATGAGAGGAAGTGTTGAGAAGTGGCATTGCAGACAAGCCTGGGAGGTTTTTTTCGTTATTTTGTTTATAACGCAGCGTGAAAGCAGGAATGTGTTTGTGGAGCAAAGGGTAAATAGGCAGTGGAAATGGATGTTGCTAGCTGAGGGAGGGATCAGGCTGTACCAATTTACATACATATGTATTAAGAGCACTAGTATCTTATTCTGGAGGCGATGGAAATTTAAGAAGCCTGATACATTATTGTTACTGACAAGGAAAATAACTATTAATGGTATTATTTTATGCTGAGAGGTGCGTTCTGGAATAACCGCCTGGTAAATTGTGGCAGCATGGCTGGTGGAGGTTCAGCATCTGGACAAGATGTGGTTCAACGGTTGATCGAGACTATTTTGAAGTTTGCTTTGTTTCTTTAGAGTGCAATAGAATTTTTCAAGCAAATGAAACCTAGTTCTTGTTCTTTCCTCCCACACACACTTTACATCCTTTTCTCCAGAAGACCTCTTGGTTGTCTTGGAATAAAGAACAATTCAGCCTTATAGCTCAAACACAGGGCAGATGGTGCCTTTGCAGAATTTAAATAAGGTATCAGTATGTTGTCACCTGTAAGTGCAGTGATTTGAGCAGCTCTGCAGTGCAGTCACTGGGATGTCAAAAACAGAGGAAAGAAAACTTCTACTTCAGGAAATGCTATGTACATCAGTGTTGCGAATTGCTGTTCTTTGGCTTGCTGCGGTGCACCTGGCAGAAAACAATTAGAGAGAGACACATGCACACCAAAGTACTGTGAGTTTCAAAAAAACCCATGTAGTTGGTTTCAGCATGTAGTAGGTTGAGGGAATTAGAGGGAATTTAATATAGCCATAGCTGGCAGGTTTTAATTTGTCAGCTTTTAGCGTGGCTTTAGATGATAGTGGACCTCAGTATGAATTTAAAAAATATACTACTTTTATCAACATCAAGGACTATAAAAATATGAATACTCCGTTTTCTTGAAGTAAATCCAAGATTGTCAGCTGCAGTCTGTTCCTAATTTGAATGCAATCCTAAGAGAATGTGTACATACATTTCCTTTTTTGTTTGTATTACTGTTGTCATTATCATTTAAACATTACATTAACATACTGCTCAAGTAAATCATTGTTTCAATTACTGAATTCCATTTTATAGTTCTTCTTAAAATGGGCAGAAAGGCGGAGAGCTTGAAAAATAACTTAGATGGGACAGGTTTATTTATGCTGCCATTTCAGGAAAAAATGGTGATGTTTTTACTGTTAACCTAGGAAATACTGTAGGAGTTAAGAGAATTTAGCATCCAAGTATGAGGTAAGTACTAAATACTACTTAAGTAATCCAGAGAGAAGGACCTCACATTACCAGAAGAAAGCATTGTTTTAAAGAAGGAAGTCAAGCTTTGCATAAGCAAGGAGAATATAGAAGGGAAAGAACAATACAAACATTGGAAAAGTTTTAATAGTTTTTGTGGTGAGAATAAGATAAGTGCGTGGAAAAAACTATGAATCGATAAAGGGAAATAGCACTTGTGAACACAGTGTTTGTGCTTAAAATGTTTTAGTGAGAGGAATTCTTACTTGTTTTAGTCAATGTTTTTCGGATCTGATTCTGTGTTGCACCTCTTGAGAGTCAGCAGTAAAGATTCCATTTTGGGAGTTACACTGTCCCAGATCCTGACTGATTGCTACCAAGGGTTGTTCTCATTTAATATGCAGCTATAGATAATCCAAAGCACTTGATATTGCAGATTAATCTGTTTCTTTCCCTTCTTCCATGTCATTATAGACAGACTGCTGAAGCTTACCAAAGCACATTGGAAGGCAAGGGACTGTGGCTTCCCTGCCAGATGCAGAATTATTTGATTTTGGTTTTCTGTCACGATCAGTGGGCTGTATCACACAGAGATACAGCTACAGAAACACAATCTCTTTCTTTATGAATGATAAGAAAGGGAGGAGGGAAAAAAAAATAAATATTGTCCCTGAGGTTGGTTTTTATTTTGATGTGTCCTGTGAGAGGCAGAAGGATTCCTGGACAGTATGTAGATGTACGGAAAAAGAAAGGTTTCTGTTTGGTTTTTTTTGTGTGTATTCATGAATGTTCTTTACTGGTGATGTATTTTTTGGATTTTTGTGTGGGTTGTTTTTGGTTTTTTTTCCTGTATCTATTAAGGTTTTCCTGGTGCAAGAGCATGTTAATGATATGTCTTACCCTAAAACGTATTTCAGAGCACATCTAGAAGAATTTAAAACTGATGAACTAATCAAGCTGAATAAAAATTAACAAACATCACTGGTGAAAAGATTAGGTTGAATTCACTAAGAAATTGCCTTGTGGATTTGAATCAAATTACTTTTAGAAGCTATTAAGAGCTAAAAATATTTTTTTATATATTTTTAAGAATAGGAAACTGACAGTTATAGGGTAAGTTTAAAAATTAGCAAGGTAGAAGAGCTGCAGCTGTATTTGCATGAGCAGCTCAGCTGGCCAAACAGCTCACTGCCTCTGAAAATGAGAGGTCTCACCACCCTGCTCTCCTGCCTTACTTCCATCTGCACTGCCTGCCCCTTCCTTGAGAGGTTTCTCTGATACCCAGGAGACCTTTCCCTTGGTAGGACCCAGTTCCTAACAGGTTCCTTTTTGTACAGGCAGCTGTTTGTCAAGTTGAGGATGACACTGTCACGGTGATGGCAGTGGTCAGCTGAGCACTGGAGCTCATCTGGCAGCTGAGCTGTAGGAGTGCAGCTCTGAAGTTAGGAAAAGGGGACCATCCTCATTCCCACTGTCTCACTGCTGTACTGTCCTTCAGGATTAAATGGATAATTGAAACAATTGTGTTCAGTATCAAACCTGCTTAACTGTTTTACAGAAATAAAACACAAAATTGTTTCTCCTTTGGAGTCGGGTAATTTGAACACAAAAAGAAACAAATAGTGAACCAATCCATACTTTTAAGTGTTAGTTCTCTTTTTCCCAGACTAGATGTTCTGCAAAAGGGTATTTGTTCCTTTGGGGTGTCTAATTTGTAAGTGAAGATCTAAAAGTCTTATGTTCAAAAAGCTGGCTTTAAATGAGCTGATTGGGAAGCTGATAGAGCTGCAACCCTGACGCTCATTACAGGCTGAGAAAGCCATTTTAAGAGCTGGATAAATGCTGAGGGGATATCCAGCTTTATGTTTTATCTGGATATGAAATAGCTGTTCTAAAGGGGACTCGCTTCTTTCATGGCAGCTGATGTGTGTGGGCACAGCTCTGATCAGAGCTCTATCCTGTATGATGTGGATAGAGGAGTGCCATGCCTTACCCAGCAGGGCTGTGGTTACCCAGGATGCGTACCCACTGCTGCATTAAAGAGTATGGGTTAAAGCTGTGTGAAACTCGCTTTTTGATCAAAACAAAAAAGTTTTGAATCAAACCAAAGTCAGTAATTTCTTCCAAGGCTTGACCGTGAGAGATCTTATACAAAGAAACAGGGAGTAACAGCTTTGACTTCTAGGTTTTGTTGCAGTCCTTCCATTTTCCATGATGCCATATGTGAAGGATTTCCGTAAATAGTTGCATTTTGGTTAATGCATAGACTACAATTCTGGCAAGGTTGGTTACATATAGGGGGGAGAAATAAAATTCTGTTTCTCTCCCGTACTACTGTTTAATTGTTTGTGAATTCTCATAGAATTCACGTGGCCAAATTAGATGCAAAGCTAATTTCCGTTAAAAGAATCTGTGTATTCAACTATATGTACATGTACAAATGGTGAACATGAAAGCCTGAATTATTGCTCAAAACTTGTCTTGAAATGGGGAATGATATTATACAAGTTGCAAAGTTAATTTTTATTTTACAGGTCTTTGACAAAATTCACAAAATTGTACTATTAACTGGGGTTGGATTTTTAGTCTAGAAAGGTCTTGGGTTCTTACTGCTCCAGTATTAAGTTATGGGTACGTTTTCCTCAGTCTGTAAAAGCGTGTCTGTGTCAATATAGTATTTAGGTCTATTTTATGAAAATGAAAGCCAAATTTTTCTTACCAGCAGCTGACATCAATCATGCTCTGCCCCCCAAGTAACCTTTAATGCTAAACAGTGTTCCAAAAGGCAAATTTATTAGATCACCTATTTAGATTGTCTGACATCATTCTGTCATGGCAATGAAATGATTTACATGGAAAAATGTATTACTTCTGCTTTTAGACAAAATGAGTTTACGATGATTAATGGTTTTACTGCAAGTATGAGATAAACTGGAAACAGCCAGCCTTTTCAAAGTGAAACAGGACCTGTGCTCATTTTTCCTCCTTATTTTCTTCACCTATTGTAAAATGGTTTTGGTTTTGAGTAAATTAAAATGCACAAATTATGTCGTGTAACTGAAGTGAGCTATAAATGCAGGGTATCCATGGTAACATCACTGCATAACTGGGAGTAGAGACAAAAGGCAGAAAGCAAGTACCTTGAAGTGCAGAGTCTAAACTCTCGTGATGGGAGGGGAACTACATCACCTATCTCATGAGCAATCCTAGCTGTTCAGCGAGCAAGGTGCTTTGTCTGGGGAAGAGCAAGCTAAAGGGCAATGATCTTCCACTGTCCCTCCTGGTCAGCATTTCTATGATTCTATGATAAAACTAACTTTGGGCAGAGGACTTAGTATGCAGAATGGTCATACGAATGGCAAAATAGTATTTTAACAAGAAAGGAAAAAGCAAGTAATCTTTTCTGATGCATACCATAAAATAGCACTTCTAACATTTCCTTTAGCTTCGTAAGAGCTGTCTTTTTCCTTAGATGTCATATAAATAACAAGTCATACACAAAGGCCGAAATGAGCATGAGAAGATGATGCCGAGTAAGAACTCTGAAATATTTTCTTTACATATGCTAACTGAACTAAAACCCAAAGGCCATTAAGACAAGCTCTTCAACTATGGAAATACTTAAATTTAGGAAAAAATGTATATAAAGGCATTTTTTCCAGAAGGCTTATGGAACAAATTCAGTCTGGTAGAAAGAAGGCAAAGGTTGAGGTGAGCACTGCCAGCAATTTAATCTGCATGGAAACTTTGCATTAGTCACAGGATGTAGTATTTGGGAATAAAGAGCGAATAATTTCTTTATGCCAGCTGAAGCAGGCTTTGCTGTGGGGCCCCAGATTCTGACCAGCAGGACGCATAATCGCAGCCCGTGATGAATGCCAGGGCACAGAGTGCTCTTCTGTTGCCTCGGTGGAGCTTTGATGCATAGAAGGTCAGGGTGTTGAAATGTGGAAAATGAACTATCAGGGGAAAATGAAAAGTGGATGAATTTACAGTCATGGTTTGTCCTTAGTGACATTGACTGGACAACTGTCTGTGAGGGCACACTTCAATGGAAAATCACTTGCTGTTGGATTCTGTGCCTGAAAACGCATTTGCAAGTAAAAGCAAAAGTGTATTTAAAGTAGTAATTAAAAATACACTTACGCAAGTCAGACTAACATTTCCAAGAAGACAGCAGTATCACAACAAGCATTTTAACTGTGTTATTTTTATTCAGATGATTAATCCATGTCTTGCATTAGGCATACGTTGGATTTAGCATTCCACTGCAGTTCTCTGAATGCAGTCCTGAAATTTCAGCACTATTCTTCATTGATTTCTGCCAACAGTCTGGACTCTTGAGAGCTCTTCAAGATAGAACCATCTTTTCTGAATTACACAGCTATTTATTGGGAGCCATGTACCGTTGTTCTCCTATTCTTTGTTTAAATGGCTTGGGTTCTCCTCTGATACAGGTTATTGATGTTCAGTTCCCTGCTGTGTGTCATTTGTTCATCTGGCTGTTTGTTTTCTAACATGAATGATCTCCTTGGAGGAACAGCTAGAAAAGAGCTGAAGGAGGTTTAACACATCAGTAGGCAGCGCAGATGCAAAAGGATATTATGTTCTCTGGAAAACCTCTGCTTCAGTCTCTATTTGCTATCATCAACAGCAATTGTTTGTGACTGAGCATTTATTTGTTGTGTTGTTGGTTTGGGTTTTGTTTTGTTGTTGTTTGTTTTGTTTTTTAAACTAGAGCGAAATCTGTGTTGAGCTAAATGATCATTTGGATATAATTTCCACCCTTGCCTCCCCTGTTCTGTCACATGGATCAGGTGGCCTTTATCACATCCTTGACGTTGCTGAAGTTGAGAGCCTCCCAGGCGGCTGCAGGGCAGCAGGTGTTTCAGTGTCGGTGCAACCTGCCTGCACGCTCTGTCACCTTTACTGACCAGGAGGCAGATGGGGGATGTGTCAAATCAAATCTGGAAGAAATGGTTTTTCCCTAGTTTAGGGCTTTTGTAATGCTCTGGGACTTATCCAGAATCCCACATGCTATGGCAAAATTCAGCCAGCCAGATGGTCACATGATTTCTCTTGTGACTACTGCTGAGCTGGGGGCAGCCTCTGGGAATCTCATACATCACACCAACTTCCACTGGTTGAAACTGCCTCAAAATCCAGTTGAGATTTGCCCAGTGACAACGTGGTAGCTGAGAGGATGGGTCCTGTAGGGAGACGTATCATTTCCTTTCCGGCAATCCTGCTGTTGGCTATTAGTTTGTGATCTGCCATGTCACCTCTGGTTCCTCTTGAACCATTGCCCCGGTTTGCTGCCAGCCTGAACTGTAGCTGGGACTCGCATCCCACAGGACCTTTCCCAGTCAGTGCATGCCGGGATCTGGCACCCTGGCTTCCCTAATGTGGGAATGCTGGTGGTTGGCTAGGCTGGTTGTGCATATGTAATGATAATGAACTTGTTACATCCTAAATTAACCACTCTGGTACCCCTCGTGCAGTGCTAATGAGCATACTCCAGGCTTAGAATTGTGCTGCGCTGGGCTTCAGCTAAGCTGGCTGTACAGCTGCATGGCATCCCACTCACTGACACCTTCTTACAAGCTGCTTAAAATAACTGTAGAAATAAGCTTATTATTATTACTAGAGGTTTCAATCAAAGGCATTTTGACTGACAAAGTCCTGGAAGTTTGCACAGATGTGGTTGTTGCTAATTTAGGTACCTGCAAAGATTTTCTGCAACTGAAAGCTTCCAGTTTCAAAAGAACAGGACTTCTGGAGCCATCCAAACCATTGTTTAGGAGTAGGTTGAAATACTTTTTTCTGTTGGTGTTCCTTTTCTGAATTACATACTTGTTTGAAAAAAAAAAATAGAAAAGATGGAAACACACATTTTGCTTTTTCCATTTGCTCGCTTGGTAAATGAGAAAATGCTTAATGAAGGAACTGAGGAGGTCTTTAATGATGCCAAATTGAATTTTTATGATGAAATTTTAGTTTGCTTTAATTTTCTGGTGTGGAGGGGAGTTGCTTTTTTTTTTTTTTTTCTTAAGATTTATTCATGTTTGCCATTGGGGGATTGGGTTGTGATTGCTTTTTACCATGCAAAGACTACTGAAGGCTTCGTGCACATCTGTGGATGTGAGTCTGTAGGTGAGGAAGAGAACAATGAATGGAGGGACAGGACAAATACATTTTAAAATACGCAGTAAGTGGTTAAGCTGGAAGTACAAAGCACAAGTGGCAACAGGAAAATGTCTGCAGGTTTTTAAATGAAGTGATATAATGTGTTTGAGAAGCATGTTCCTCATGTAAAACCATGTCTGACTCGTTGCTCTGGCAACCTTAGTGGATCAACTTGCTCATTATTTTTGCAGATAAAATTATACTTAACCCAAATATAAATGTGTGAACATTACTCTCAAGGTTTAACAACTTGTATCGTGTGCAAGTCTCACCAGTTAACTTATTTCTAAATGTCTTTGAGGGGGACAGTAACATGCCTTTTCTTATTCCCAGGAGATTTTCTTTGGGCTCTTCTTGCACTGGTTCCTAAAATTAACTGAGGAATCCTCCCATGAGAAGCGGGGCTGCTGAACGCCCTGCATGGTCTCTGGCTGATAAAGAACCTGCCTCTTCCCTTTCTGGATTTTTAACTAAACAACCTTAAATACAAAATTTTGCTATCTGAATTGTAGAAATGTTACTAACTCTAGTATTATTAAATGATGCAGATATTATAGGCATTCTTAATGTAAAGGATTAGAAGCATTAATACAGCTGGAGAACTAAGTGGTCCAGGTTATCACTTTTCAAGAGCAAAAAAGCTGCTTATGAGGCAAGAAGCACAGAAGAGATGGCAGCCGCAGACATGACAGGTCACAATAAGCAGAACTCTCTCAATCAAGATGGAGCATTCTGCTTTGGGATTTGTTTTGTCTGAACCTTTATTAAAAACAGAGGCAGTGGTGAGATTATTTTAAAGCTATACTATAGTAATTCACTAGGTAGATACTGTATTTTCTACGCTCATGTTCTAGGAGACTAAAACAACAGCAACAACAAAATCTCTAGAGAATGAAATGTTTTTTACCTGTGATTTGTTTTAGTAACTGTGGAACTTACATTTGCCCCCATTCAGCTTACTGTATTTCAGGAAGCTCATGTTCTGATGCAAACACCTGCACATTCTGCCTAATGTTGTCACTATCTATGGAAAAGGAGAGGGAAAATAAAGCTGAGAAACTTGTTTTTAGAAAACAATACCTGCCAGACCTAACACACATACATGTATAGGTAGGTATGTGCGTATATACAGGGTAAAAAAAAAATAAAATTGATAACATATATCTGAAATACCTTCCGTATCTTATAGTTGTTCCTTATGGTAAGATAAGTGTAAATCTGTGTATCCTCTCCATTGAAAAATACTTCTAATTTCTGTTTTCTAACTACAGGGGGTTGACAGTCCAGGGAGGTGAGTCCAAGTGATGGTGACTGGCTTCTGGAGAAACAAGAAAACAAGAAAGGCAGCAAAGGCAGCGTGTGGAGATAAAAAATGAAGACAACATATATGAGAAACTCCAACTGAAAACCTAAGCCCAAGTGATTCGCCTTCACTGGGATCAGAGTCCTGGCTTAAATGTGGGTCAGCTGCATTTGTATTCAGGTATTTATGGGTAAACAAGGTAAATTAATAATAGGGCTGTTTGCTCCTCAGGTTGTTTGCTTCAGGGTGTAAACCAGAATGCTTGTTTATATAACGCTTGAAACATTTTGGGGCAGAAAAGCCCACCTAATAAACATCCCATGTATAGCATTTCAGAGTTGCATGGAAAAAAAATAATTGTTTTGTACTAATGTTTGCTTAACAATGTGATTCTTGCCAGAAACTGAATGTCCTGTTTGCTATAGTAAACAGAGGCTAAAGCCGTCATAGTTTAGTTCACTTATTTCCTGCATTGTATGGGAGCTTGCTTTATTTATTATTTTTTTTTAAGTAAAGGATTCAAATTCCACTGCTGCTGAATAGATGACCACCCAGCCACAGTACTGACAACAGACACAGTAAAGCTCCCTAGAAGCTATCAGTAGTCCAGCACCTTGCCTGAGGTGGCATGATTTACCTGCTGCGAGGGAGTCTCCTTGACAGGCGAGCGGGTGTGCACAATCTTTACCTTGAATTTACGTCAAAGAAAAACAGTAACAAAACCCAACCAACAATGCCAGACACGCTGCTGCAGACCCTGTTACTCTGTAGTCACACATACTTCATTCTGACAGTACTGAAATATTTAACATAATTACTGGAGTGAAACTAAAGGTTGTTTACAGGGTTCCTATGTTTCAAATTTTCTTGGTTTTCGAGATTGTCATTTTTTTTTTCTGTATACCAACAGCAGGTTTGCAGAGAAGCATTAATCTATACCTTTATGCACATCTTTCATCCAAAAGTAACTCCAGAGGAAACCACTAAATCTTGCAGCGATACCATTCAAGTCTCTATATGAAGATTACTCTGTCTACAACTGCAAAACAGCAGTTGTTTATGGATAACAATCAGTATAACGAGTGGTTGGCTCTCATCGAGCAAAAGGTCTCACAGATTTCTGAGCTGTTCCCTCTGGTAGACAGGGTAGACAGTCAGTCAGAAGAGCTGGGCATTGTTGTTTGTGAAACCTCAGCAAAGCCTATGGAGGACTTACTGTGGTGTGCTCTTCCTCCAGCAGAGCAGCTCCAGCGATTCCAAGGGCTGGTTACATCCCACGCCACACAGCAGCGTGTCTGCAGTGAATCTTGGGCAAAGGCAGTACCAGAAACCATGGGATAAAATTCCATAATGAGCTGATTAGCAGTTTGCTGCCCTTTGTGCTTTTGAAAATAATTTCTGTTGATTTTTAGAACATTTTCTACAAAAACAGCAAACAGTTAAACCATGGTACTTTTATGTGAAGGCTAGAAATATGGTCTATCTATACAGGTTTCTATTCAATTTGATGAAATGGTAAAAGATGAGGGAACTGTTTAAAAAAAAAAAATTGTTGTCTACATACCTTATAGGATTTACCGTGATTTTACTGCAAAGTACCATAACTACCTTGTGTGTTATACCTAAAAACATGTATTTTGTATCTGTTGCCACGTTCACAATGTAGTTACTAGACAGGACCATAAGTGCATGTTATTAAGGATCGAACCTCTGCATGAATTTTGTGCAATACCATTCTAGCTTAGGTAAGAGCAAAAAAAATGCTAATTGGTACGTGGATACAAATTAAGAGTTTAATATCCCATGCAGCTGTTTACATCTGCTTAATTAAGCATGAGTGACTTCACATCAGCATTGCTATGATACCATAAATACACACAAGAGAAAAAGGTACAATCATGTTAGCCACCCTCTTAATGTCAAATCAATGCAAGTTAGGTACTTTTTATTTCGGTGTTGTTTTTCAATGGTAAAAAAAAGTCTTCACGTTTAAGGAGGATCTTTAGGTCTGATACATTTGGTTTTGGTACAAGTGCCAGGATTTTATAAAAAGACTATGCTCCTGTAGGCAGACAGTTTAAGCACTAAATGAAGAGCTCTAATGGAAACCACTAACTTAAATATAGTTGGAAGTCAGTGGGTAATTTTGCTTTTTGAGTCTTTACAAGAGCATCACAGTCATTTTGTACAGTAAGAGAAGGTAAGTAAATACCCATCTAGAAAAACGCAGTGCTCTTTTAACACCGATGAAGGTCCAACACTTTGACTACGCGGCATAAACTCTTTGTTTTCATGTATTTACCAGCAGCTCTGGCCCCAAGCTGCTTGTTTTGCTTTTTGATTAAGGATCCCCTGAAGTAACGCAGACGTGCCTGTTGGTATTTTGAGAGGTATGTACAATCAGGACAGGCCTTGGATTAACACAACATATCCATATAACAGAAAAATTGCACTTTGGTCGGAACTATCAAAGTCTGTTAACCATCAGAGTAAGAACACAACCTCAGTTGGTGCCGTTTTTAATGATTAGAAATAATACATTGTTAAACAAAAAGTGTAAAAATTCCAGCGTGATACTTATAAACAAAGAACAAAGAGAAAACAAAAAAGCTTCGGTTTTGCCTGATTTATAGTATTTATAATACAACAGATCATTAGTCCGAGGTAATAGCAGTAATAACTTTTTAGTCCTTCAAGGACTGCTCAAAAATTAGGAACAGTGTAATAGTAATGCATGTCATGTTAAAAGCGAGACTTGATTGTTAAACAGATCCCTTACCTTTTATAATTAGGGATTGGTGGTTGCAAGTATAAAATTTGAAATTAGTCTATACAGTAGGAACTACGGAAGGTTAGAGTCCTGCACGGCGTGTCGTTAGCCCCTGTCAGTACTCAGGAGTACAGCTGCTAAAGTAAAAATCAGACATTTCAACAGCAGAAAGACTTTGTTCTGGAATAGCCCTTAAGAAATTTAGAATACTGTTAGTTTGCATAAAATAGCCAAACGAAAGATGAATTCAGAAGTCCGAATTTTGGCATGAGGTAAAACCATGTGTATTTATTTCATCTGCATTTTAGAATTAGTAAGCATAAAATTAAATATGTTGACTGTAATGAATTCAGTCATACAAGTGCAAGTCTTCAGCTAGAATGTATTTTATGGCAGTTTATTTAAAAAATGTACCAGTAAATCATAAAAGAGGGATCATGTCCATTTAACGTTTATTGAAGTATACAGGAGGTTTTCTTTAGAATCAAATATGAGCATGAATATATGGCCAAACGTAAAATCTATCAAATTCAGTGAAAATTTTCTGACTTTAAATAGTAGCTGTAAGAATGACCAATATATATTCTTTGTTACAACCGCCCTCACTCTACAAGTAAAAAAAAATAATAAACATTCAGTAAACATTCTTTCCTAAGGTAGTTTCCCTTATATATCAGTGATTTATCCATTTCTTGTATACATAACTTTTTAAACATACCAATCAGTGGTTCTCACAATTGAAAAATAAAAGCACAAAAAAGTTTACACTCTTGTACAGGTAAATAAAAGATCATCTTGAATTAGACTGTATATCCTTAAGGGCATAGTATAGTTTCAATTTCATTACCTGTTACATAATTAGCTTCTTACATACAAATATTGACATATTTGGCTTGTGCTTCAAAGCCTTTGTGTCTAGAAAGTCCATTTCAACGCAACTCATAACTTGAAATCAGTGGGGAGATCTTTACTGCTGCTGGGTTTAACCTGTTCATGCAACATCGTCTCTTCGGAACTAGTTGTGGCACCGCATTTTTCCGTGGAGTCCTCAGTGTCTGGATCCAATCCTTCAGGACAGGGAAGTTTGAGAAGTTCTTCCCGCAGCTGAGCTGTGTGACGCTGAATGTACAAAAAGAAGTCAGTGTTGAAGAGACCACAGTTAAAATGTTACTTTTCACAACACTGGAGAATGTAAGGCAAAAAAGGAGTAAGTAGAAAAGGTGTAAATGTGCTGTTTGAATGACTGGATAAGCTCTTGCCCTCTATTTAAGGATTGGTACTTTCCTTGTGCCGACAGAATAATTAGCAAATGCTGCTCTTAAAGGCAGTAAAGAGAACTGCAGCAAACAAGTGCATCAATATAAATGCTATGCTGTTTGTCTTGAAGTTGAGTCATATCTGTGTCCTGCGATCACAGCAGAAGCAGGGCAGGACTAGGGGGGGTTCATAAAGTCAAAACATGAATTTATAAAGAGCTCCTGGTCTTGAAGAGGTCTGTTCCAGAGACAGCTGCACGGAGACTTGTATTCTCATCAGAGTAACTAACAGTAACTTCATTTTGACCACCTGCCACATTGAAGGAATGTAAGTCTAACAATAGAAAAAAGACAACTTTTTTTTTTCTCCTCAGGGGAAGGGGAAAAAAAAAGGTCTGTTGTCTTTGTGGACAAAAACTACACAAATGAAAGTACTTGGCTGGGAAGTAAGGAAACACTTTATTGGTTGTAAGTGTCAGTAAAAATTTAACATGGAGTAAAACTAATTGTAATGGACCACAGTTTAACTCTGCTTGTCTTTTCAAAAAGCTTGTTTTCTGGCAAGGAATGGGTAATAGCACAAGTTTATCATAAACCCCCACCCAGTGTTAGAGAGAACAAAATAAACTTTCTCTATCTTAAATAAGTATTTATAGAAAAATAGGCAGGAGAGGCCCTAAAGGAAAAATCTGACTTGGAGAAAAAAATACTGGAGTGCATATACACATTACCTCTTGACAGCTGGGAAACAGGTTTGTTTAAAGTTGCTGAGGTTTTCTATTACTGTTATTATAAAACTCAGCTGCTGAGCAATTTCTTTGTCATTTGTAATTTTTGGATTAAAGAACATAAAGTTTTAACAGCAAATCTCACCTTTAGAGCGGCTGCATGATGGGACATAGTCCTGCCAACCCGTTTGTCGCTGCTGTACTGCTGTATGTCTGCTATCCACTCCTCACACTGAGCCATGATCTCCACTCTTTTCAAGTAAAAATGTTTGTGGATGACCTGCACGAAAATATTCCGAATGAAAGAACACTGTGTTCATTGTTTTCTAAGAGCCATAGACTTTAACAGTGCAAAACTGGCAATACCCCTGTGAGCCTAACTGGATATAAGGGGGAGGAAGGGGGAAATCAGTATAACGATAATTCAGCATTGAACCAGGCTGTAGATATATTGGGGAATTTTTGTCCTTGGAGGTTTGGGGCAGGGTTGCACAGATACAGCATTAAGGCTTTTATTGTTGGTTTCACAATCCTGCTGGATTAAAGCAGCACAGGTGAGAAGTGTATGCACCGAGTCTTCCCCTCTCACTAACCACTTGCTGCCTGAACAGAAAACGGAGGAGCAGAAGCGCTGTCAACACGATGAGCAGGGAACGGAACATGCCTCTGCACAGAGAAGGCTGACACCAGCTGCTGTGGAAGAGGTACAGCCACAGCCGCGTGCCCTCGGCGGAGGCCGCTGGGGACAACTGCAGCTCCCAGGCAATAGTAGTTGAGCCACCCCCAGTTTGGGTGGGAACCAGCATTTGATTGCATCGTAAATGTGGTCTTTCTGTACAGACTGGAGTTTAAAAAAAAACACCCAACCAATCAATCCTCAGACCACTCAGTGTTGGCTTTGTCTTAAACAGTTTTCTAAAATCTGCCTGGTGAAAGAAACAAAATCAAAGAAATTTTATTGAGCACAGAGAGTTCTTGGCAATATTGCAACATAATTGACAAAATCATCTTTCCCTCTAGACATTACAGAATACAGCTGTCTGTCTAAAGAAAAGCTGCATATTGAAAGCATAATTGACTTCAATTCTGGATGCATTCCTTATATCCATTATGGAGCTTGGAAGAACTCCCAAAGACCAGCCGTTTAGATCTCCTGAGCCTACCTGTCATTCAAGACACTGAAGACAGCTCAGATTTGTGGATCTTAGGAGCTGATCTTTCATAGACCTGTTTTCAGGATGCCTTTACATTTATGTTACTGAATGATCATCATTGTTAAGGTTCCTAACAACCCTACAAAAAGCCGAGAGGTCTCAACAAGAAGCTCCTCTCTCAGAGCTCAGATCACCTATGGAGGATATACGTTTTCATTTGGATGGGGCTGCATCTCTGTGGAGTCATTCGCCCCAGGAAATAAAGAGGAGGCAAAAAAGGGCATCTTGTGCATGATGTTTCCAAAACATTTTCATTATTAACACTCAAGATAAATAAATCCAGAAGGTATTTACTGTGTTTCACAAAACCTACCTCCTTAAAACATGGCGATGGGTTTCTGATTTGTTCAAGCATTGCCCACTTGACTGTTGCCTGTCGTATATTTCCATCGTATTCTCTGGAGCTCTGGGTACCGCTCGGGGTACCTCTAGATCGTTCGTAACCTGGTTCGTTAAAATATGGTTCTGCTACCAGTATTAAGGATTGGACAGACACTAACACCTGTTAAGAGAAGAAAATAAATATTAAAATTGTGCCACCCACTTGTTTTTAGAAATGTACATAGTTTTGCTCACCTTACATGCAAAACCACTTCTCTGGCAAAGTACTGTCATTTAATACAGGCTACTTGCAAATAAGAAACGTCTGTGCTTTTTAACCAAAACTACTACTTCACATAAACCTATGTCCTATAACTATGTGTTTAGCTTAAACACTAAGGAAAGGACAAACATAAGTTAAAAAATAACAAAACCCCCAAATATAAGTAAAAGAAAATGTTTAGAGGAAGGGATGTCTGATCATAGCCTTTTGTGAAAGGAATTGTATTTGTCAAGTTGTCAGTCAACAATTCTTGAACTTTGCCTTTACTAATTCTTTGGATTTTGGAAACCAGAGGGCAAAGGAACAAGGGAGGTGATACCTGAACCACTGAAATTAAATCTCGGTATATGCATTCTCCCATTTTTTTATTTCAAATGCATTCAATTGATTTAGGTATGTTTTTAGCCCTTTAGTTTCAGATTTTACACAAAACCCCGTGTGTCATATGCCATTAAAACAAATCCTCAGAATTTCTCTTGAGATTGGAAAATACAAGTTTCCAATACTGTATCAACAAAGCACAAACTATTCAGTGATAAGGAAATTTCCCGCTTTCAATTTTATTATCAGCTACACCTGGGAATAGATGATTACATACATACGAGGCATGTAACTATACACCCAAGTATTCATAATATAAAACAAAGAATTAAATAGTGGAACAGGGCACTTAGGAATCCAAATGCATATGTATTGCATATTCATGATTTGATGGCTTGCTAATTTTCCAGTATTAGATTGTTTGGTCCTGTCAACCTGTTGTTGTACTTAAACAAAAACTATTTTACACACAAAACCATTGTTATATAGGTAGAAAAACATCACTGACTTTTTAAAAACAAATATTTTAAATGAAGGATAGTTTTTTTTTATGTACTTAGGACCAAGTCCAGCAAAAATTTTAGGGATTACAATTCTGTGACACAAACACAGTGCCAGAACTGTAAAGAATTCAAAAAAGGTGATTTGAACACTTACGTTTCCTCAAATATTGAAAAATCGATGATGATACGTTACATGCCTAAGAAGGGCATTTCCAGCACCCGGCACACTTAGGTGGCAAGACCTCCCCTGCACTAGATTAAAGATGTGGGGGGAGCTGTTTCTGGAACCGACTCTCCTCCCACCCTAGATACAATGTATAGCCTGGTGCCATCCCCTCATTTAGCAGCCCAGTTTGTGAACTGGATATGGATGACCACAGTCCTCCTTTTTCTTGGAAGGTGCAGAACGTACGGCTCACATCAGACAGGCACCGTGTCAGCGACAATTCAGGACTTTGGTTCTTTCACAGGGCAGCGCCCCAACAAGTGGGTGATTGTGCTGTAGGCTTAAAGGTGGCCTTGTCTCGGAGTTTCTCTTGTAGCAGCGCCAGCACAAAGGCAGCCCAGCCAGCTGTACTGCCATCTGCGCTCACCCCACAGACACAAACCCGTAACTCGTATCAAAGCAACAGCCCGAGAGTCAGTGGAGTGACCCAGGTTAATCCCATCCCACCGACACCGCCCAGAAACACACCCTTATTGCCATGGCAGTGTGGTTGTGTAGTTGCTGTGTTTTAACAACAGCACAGAAGGGCAATCTCAGGCAACTCCGTCTTTATCCTGAGGGACAGGGTGGGTGGCCGTGCAGTGGGAAATGTGAACAAGCATCATCCTTTGGGCTGAGAAGGAAAATTAAACGAGTTTCCGTGTTTGCCAGGCAGGCGCTGCAGTTAGCTGCTGTTACATGGGATGGTGTGCACCGTCACCTTGTCTCCTGGTGTCGCTGTGCATTCAACTAGAAGCAGCCATGGCTGTTTTAAGTTACACTTAAAAATTAAAATATGGATAAATGCTTTAAAATATACAGAATGTGCCTCGCAAATCAGGTTCCAGCAAGAAAATGGTCACTTGTGATACTAAAAAAGACAGAATATTAATGCAAATGTGCTAAGCCACAGTAGAGTACCTCAGCTCCAACGCTTCAGGTACCTAAGGTGTTTTGGTGATCTGTCGCCTTTACATGTGTCTGGAAGTAGTTGGGTTTTGCTTTTTTGAATTTTATATTTTAGAGATACATGTACTTTTAAAGAGCTATGGTAGAGAAATTTGACACTATGCAGCATTGTACTTTCTTGGCGTTAATAACAAGTTGTTACTTTGAATTATAATTATAACGAATTAGAAACTCTAAACTGATCTTCCAGTTTTATTTGGGTTATAAAAATTAATTTCCAAAATATTTTGGGTGGTCTGACAATAGTTTCATCTTTGAGCCAAAAAAAACATGTAGAGCTTAATTCCTTCCAAGCAATTTAGTTAGTCCTACAGCTGTTTTCCATTGAAAAGCTACAAAGTGTTTTTCTCCCAGAATGGTGGAAACTTATTCCAACAGCTTTCTTACTATTTTCAAAATCAAACCCTGAACAACTTCAAAATTTGAAACTGAAATGCTGCATGTGATTTCTAACAATCAAATCTAACATTTTAATCTAAGAAAAAGGACTTTAGTGAAAATAAGAATTCATAGCATTTGCACTTTTCTACACTCATTTTATAGTTGTGGTAAAAAATTTCAGTTAATCTCTTGATTAAGAAGTTGTAGCTTGGGAAAGTGACACTATGCAAGGAACCACAACCTAGATTTCCAAATATCCTGAAGGGAGAGGGAACATTAATATCTCCAAGGATGGGAATTCCACAGTTTCTGTTGGACACCTGTCCTAGAGTTTGATCACCCTCAAATTGAAAAAGTTTTTCCTAATAGTTAATCAAAATTTCCCATGTCCCATTTTTTGTCAACTGGTACTTGTCCTAGTCCTCTGCATCTTTAAGAAGTATCTGGCTCCATCTTCTCTATATCTTCCCCACTTAGGTACTGAAGACAGCAGTAAGATCTTTTTGGTCCAGCCACTTTTTCCACCGACATATAATGTGCATCCCACCTACAAGCTTCTACAGGAGCCTGCATCAGAGGTCCTGCTGAAGCCAAAGTAAGCTACATCCACTGCTCTCCTTTTGTGCAGAGCCAGTCACCTCACTGTAGAAGGCAAGCAGGCTAGGTGTGCTGTTTGTCCCCAGTAAAACCACATAGGCTGTACTTTCTTGTCTTCCATGTAGGTGAAAATAGTCTCAAGGGGTCAGGTGGTGCTGACCAGCCTGCAGCTCCCCAGATCCTCCTTCTTGCCTGATTTGGAGCCGAGTGTGAGATTTGCCAGGAATCAGATTGTTCTGACCTTTCAAAGATGAGAGCTAGTGGCTCTGCAATGACATTGGCTGGCTCCCTCAGCACCACCTTATCCATGAGATTTGGTTCCATGAACCTGTGGGTCCGATCAGCTCAAATACTGTTTACTGTGGGTAATTCCTCATTCTCACAGACCTTCCTAGTGAGGGCACAGGAACGTGGGAAAGCAAACCTTGCCCCTAAAGAGTGAGGCAGAGATGACCCCTGCCTTTTCTGCGTCCTTGTCAGTAGGGTCCCTGCCCCGGTGAGCAGCAGGAAAGCCAAAAAAAATGTGTTCTTTTGCTGCCAACGTACAAGAGCCCTTCTTGTTGCTTTTTATGTCCCTTGCCATATTCAACACCAGCTGAGCTTTGGGCTTCTTAATTTCTCTGCTGCGTAGCCAATGTCTTTATTTCTAAATGAGCAGTCCATCCCCTCCTCCCACCTCCTGTGTACTTTCTTTTTGCAGTTGAGTTTAGGCAGGTGTTCCTTGTTTACCCATGCTGACTTTCTCCCACTCTTGCCTGACTGCAGTAGACCATTCTTGAACTTTTAGGAGACTGGTCAACCAGCTCTCCAAGGTAAATTCCCCAGCAATCTGAAATCTGTTCTGCTGAAGGTCAGGGTTAATTCTACTATGCTGCAACAAAAACTTTCCTAAAAGACTTTTAGGATTTTGTAGAGAAAATGTATCTTGTGCTGCTTAATATCTCCTTCCAAGGAAGGAATACATTGAGAAAGCACCATAAGGAAAACAGCCATTGCAAGCTTTACTTTTATTTAACATATGGGCTTACTAGTCAGTGCATGTCAATGACATAAAGCTGAAGAGTCTAAGGACTGTATGAGCTAATAAATCCAAGTCTAATTTAACACTAATTGTTATTGAACAGAGTGTATGCACACTAACTCCCTTCAGCTTTATTCTTCTATTCAGCTTACTTGTGACTTTGAAGGACTATCTTTACAGTTCTCACTACTATATTTCACTTTGTTGTCTCTCACCATGTGGAGCCTGCTCTGTCTTCACCATAAATAGCTTGTGATAGAGAGTTCCAGAAGGCCAGAAGGTGATGCCATCTTCCAGTCTTTTTTTTTTTTTTAAAAAAAGAAAATACTTGAAATCATCCAAGCAAATCCAGGCAGTGCAGGAACAAGCTGCACGCATGAACAGCTGCTCTTCAAGACAAGATCAATAGAAATATTTGTTGGAAAGAGCACTTTGAAGAACTTGTCTAACTCTACAGTGTTTCTTTTCTAGTGTTCCAAGGACATTTTCTGGACTTTGTTTTATTTATGCATATTTAAGAAAACTTTGGTTTAAAAGCAATAGAAAGAGAATCCTTAGGACTGACAGAGCGCTTACTACTCCTAAATGACATCTACTGAAGAGAACGAAGAAATGCTCACCTGCAAAAAACTTGATGTTTGGGGATTCCACTTCTCTTCTGGCCTCCCATGCCATGTGTTAAGTATGCTTAAACACACCTGAAAAGGTGACATTATTAATACCACAGACAAATATTATGATGAAATTGTTCTGCTTGGGCAAAACAAAATGTTAGCATTGCATTTAAATATTTTTTAAACAAACTTTTGTATAACTTGCATTCTAAAAGATAAATTTGTTTCTATGAAACTAATTTGAAATGAAAGCAGATAAAAATAATGTGGAGAAGCAAGAACAGCATTTTAATAAAAACAAAGTAAGGTAGATTACTTTTCTTCAAGGAAAGCCTATGGATTCCAGTGGCTTCAAAAATTAGTCATGAACACTATCTGATTCTTTGCTTTTTTCTTTAAATACTGTTCTAACACTTATTGTTGGAAGTTTTAAAGACAATCGTTCTACTTAAGCACACAGAAGGTGGTTTCTGTCACACAGACTATCAAGGAATTGAAAATATTCATCAACTTTTATGACTGATCTGGACTTAAGGGACATCTGCATAGTTCTTGAACCTTATCAAAAACTGGAACAATCAAAGAACACAGAGGTAAAATAATAAATAGAAAAAATTTGGAAGTGAGTATTTGCCAGGACTTAAAGTATGTTGGGCAAAGGAAAATGGAGATCAAAGTCTCCAATATGAATTACATTCTGCATCCATGTTAAAAGAAAACTCCATGTATAGTACTGGAAAGGAGTATTAATAGCTTGTGAAAATTTGGAACACAGGGAACCCATAAATGACAGTGGAATAAGGGAGAAATGGATTCAATGTTTACACTCACAAAAAAAAAAAAGGCTGAAAGGGTGCCACAGTGCTACAGTCAGTGGGTCTGTGCTTTGGTAGAGACATACACATCGCCACTTCTATAGTTCTGCAGAGAATTTAATGTGTGCTTGTTTTTTAGAAATAGAAGTTACATCTCCCTGATAAGCACTTGTTAGCTTTTTGGAGCCTTTACAATGAGCCACAACGTACCAAGGAGATGGGGAAGGGAAAGGGGAAAGCTTGTTTAACTTACAATATTATTTCAAAAAATGCTACTAATTTTTGAGAAAACTGCCATTAAGTCTATACTTTAGAGTTACATTTTTTAAAATAAAGGATACTGAGGTTAAGGGAAGTCTTTATCTTCCCTCAAGAAAAAACACTTTTGCATGGAAAAAGAGAGACAGGACACTTGGCAAACAGATTCAGTTGTAGCTGATGTGAAGCCTACTTTGTCCATGGAAAGGAACCTGGGTATTTCAGCTACTCAAAATAGATTTCTGCCTGGTTAATTTAACAAAGAAGATGGAAAAGATCATTTTTCTAGGCCCAAACTACTTGTATTTTGGTCCAATTCAGCTCATAAAGGCTACCAAAAATCTCCAAGACTTTTCCAAGAGGAGATCATTCCCATCTGAAACTGTTAAATTCCTCTTCATTTCAGTTTGAAGATCAGTTTTAACAAAAGAGCTTCCTGCAGTATGTCAGGAGCCGCCGATCATTTGATTGTAAAAGGAAAAAAGGTTTCAACCGTTTCACTTCTTGTTACATCTATACACAAGAAGAAAGTTGACCTACCTTGCCATCATTGTAGAGGTTTGGGTTAAATCTCACACTGTGGCCTCCAGTTGTTTCCAGATTCACAAGTGGAGGGGAATTAGGATAGTCTTGTGGAAAATATACATCAAATTCAAAGCAACCATTTGCATAAGGGGTGTCTGCAGGACCAGTAATGAGAACCTACCATTGTAAAAAAAAAAAAGATGACAGTTTTCCAAAAACCAAAGCCAAACAGTTGAGATTTTTTATAAGTAATATGAAGCATTTTATTTTCCCATGCTACTTATCAGAAAATACTGTTAGACATCATCATATGCAGATTGTCAGTCTGTTCATTTTGATACTCTGGGTAAGTGAAGCCCTCTGCTAACGTTCACTTCTCTAAATTACAAATGGAAAATAGAAGGAGCTAAACTCTATCCGCTATTGGATGCTATTAACTGAATTTTTCTTCAGACTTCAGGTCCAGAGATATTCAGTGTATTATCCATGACTACTGCTTTTAATTGACTTAAATGGTCATATGCAAATATACACTTTGGCCATAATGGAGTGACAAAATTAAATTTTTCCCTTCAGAGCAGGTGAAGAAGAATAAACCTTGTTCTATGAAGTCTCCTTGGCCAACAGAGCAAGGCCAACAGAGCACTCCTGTGGTAGGTGGACTCTCCCTGGCCCCACCAAGTTATTGAAAATCAGGATCAGACTAAAATACTATTACTTATGTTAAAGTTTGGACAGCAATTAAAGTACACACAAAATACTTCTCATTTTGATTAAGATTTAAAGCACCTTCTTAAACATTTATATACCAAGCTGAAAGGGAATAACTTTGTTTCTTTACCTTCATAATGTCAAGCCGCTCCTCATCACAACGCACAAAAACGCTGGATGAAGATGAGAGAGGCAGCGATGTTGAAAGAGTCACAGCTTCTTGAGCGAGACGTCGGGCTCTGGCAGCACTGTTGGCGTCACTTGCATTTTTTACCTGAGACATGTAGTGGTAATTTACTTTAAAAACCAATTTTCCATCATCATCTTCAGAAACCATTTCAAATGTATCTAGAAGAGAAGGAAATTTTAATGCATTAAGAAAACAGCGAAGTTAATAATGGATTAGTCTTGGATAAAGATTCTAAGTATTTTTATCAGGAAAGATTAATTTGCATTATGCTAATGCAAAAACCCCATATTTTGTGGGTTAGTTTTGTGAGAAAACAAAGCATTAACAGTCCTTGGTCAAATTAATTTCTGCAACAAATGTATGAGCTTTCAAGTGAAACTTGTCAAACGTACGCCATTTCTGAGTTGGAAAGATACCAGCCTCTCCAGACCAGGAAACTAATGGTACTTGTGAATACGTAATAATGCTAATAAGGGAATTGGTGTTAAACAGAATGCCAACAGTATTTACTTGTGTGGTGGTTGCAATGTTATTAAAGAATCATAAAAAATTACAGTGAAGCTAGTTTTCTTTAATCACTTCCTATGCCAAATCTGCAGCTTGGCTGCCAGGGTGAAAAGCCACTGTTAGAAACTTTCCTACTTCCTATTCTTGGCATATGCTCCAAACATTTGTGAGGAAAATCCCTTACAAACACAAAACAAAGAAACATGATTGCAAACGCTGTCACTGCAACTCAAAAAATACTCATAGAACATGTTTTTGCAATAATTTTATAGATCTGCTTGGATGAGATACTACTTGTTCTTTATGAATTTTTTTTGTACGTGCTCCTGTTATGGCCAAAATAAGCACCAACTCACATCACATTTTCCAAATGCAACATATTGCACTCCATGAAAGGACACAATGAAGTTACACTGCAGTTACATTTTAAAAAACACATTTTAATCTGAATTCTATTCCATTTAAAAAATAAAAGCTACATTAACAAACTTATAGAGAGTCAAACATGACTAACATTTCAATATAATTTGAAGACTGAAAGACTCACAAACCATTACTGGAATGAAAACTGGAATGAAAACATGAACATCTAGTGTATGCTTAAAACATTTCTTATTAGTTCAAACAGTGCATTAGTCAGTAACCTGAAAATACTGACTTGTATCACTTTCCATATGTGAAAAGTGTCAGTGGTCACATACATAAAAAAGTTGGTAACTTTCTAAAATAATTAGGGAGGGTACCTATGTAAGAGACAAATATTCACACTTCTTAACCTACCAAACTGGAGTTTTTTCATGAGAGCCACATATTTTTCTTCAAGAGACCGTAAAACAGACAAAGGCTTGGGCTTCACAGCAGCCTTTTTGGAGTACTCAGCCATCTTCTTTTCTGTTGCAGAAAATATGATGATTATTTGTAGTTAACCATGTAATTCTGAGACAAGTACAGCAAGCATCTGGGGATTATTTAACTTGAAATGACATCTTATGGTGACATTGTTTACTGAAAAGTCTGAAAACCAGGGATCACTCAAAACATACAAATCTTTGTTTCCTCACTACTCCATATTTCATTATCTGAACAGCTCAAAGTAAATATCTTTATCTCAGAAATAATTCATTACTACTGCTGCTATGAATATACTTTTATTGTTTCTTCTTATTTTTTTAAATTTGAAGTAGGACATACGCTTGTGTGAAAAAGAAAAGGTGCCACATAATTTTGCTGAAAGTCAGAGATGTACCTACCTGAATTATCCTGATCCCAACTGAAACATTTAAGACTACCACAAGGTTCCAACTGCCTTTGAAAATGTAGTCAGTGGTAGGGGAAGCATTTTTTAACTTGCTTTTAAGCTATTTTATAAGTTACCTGTTAATGAATGTATTAAAAATAAACACTAAACAATATTTCATAGAGTCATAGAATGGTTAGAGTTTGAAGGGACCTTAAAGATCATGGAGTTCCAACCCCCCTGCCATGGGCAGGGACACCTCCCACTAGAGCAGGTTGCTCAAAGCCCCATCCAGCCTGGCCTTGAACACTTCCAGGGATGGGGCATCCACGACTTCCCCGGGCAACCTGTTCCAGTGCCTCACCACCCTCACTGTAAAGAATTTCTTCCCAATATCTAATCTAAATCTCCCCTCTTTCAATTTAAAACCATTACGCTTGTCCTATCACTACTTTCTCTGATAAACAGTCCCTCCCCATCTCTCCTGTAAGTTTCCTTCAGGTACTGGAATACTTACAAAAGTACTTCTATTTTACCTTGGTTTGCTTGGCGCAAACTGGTGGTAGCAGCATAAACTATCTCCGCAGTCTTTTGGATGTCTGGTACCAAAAGAGTCAGTCCCTCTGGTTCTTGATCAGAAGCATCTGGTTTTACTCCTGCTTTAACTTTGTCTTTTTTAGACCTGTTTTTAGTAAAGAAATACGATATAGCATGAGAGTATTTTTCAACCAGTCATGAAGTATTTATCGCATTTGTCAACTTGGAGAAAAATATGAAAGATTAAAGATCGAGATTAAAACAACTCTTCTGAAACGGGGTGTCTCTGTGTATCTCTGGGTTAATCACTGAATGAAGCAATCAGCTGTAATAGCACTGTTTATAATCAATGCGTTGCAAACTAAAATGTAAATTTAAATACCTCACATTTTTACAATGAAATAACTTGAAAATAAAGTATGTATTAACACCATTAGTTTGATAGAAGCTGGTTGCCTGGTAATTTAAATATGTTGATTGTGGTAACAGTCTTTACCAGCATATATATTCAATTGTTGAAATTAAGACATGGCATTTGATAACACTGTTACCTAAAGGTATATATTTAAAAGCTACAGTGTTTTAAGAGCTGGCATAACTTTACAGTGTTATCCTGCTTAAGAGATCTTAATGCTAATTTATCTATGTTTTGTTTTAATAGCATTTGTTCATTTTGAGATCCAAACAAGTTCAATTGCCAAGAAGCCCTCATTTTCTCTTTCCCACTACCCTACCTAGAAGCTAACCAGAAAGCTATCTACAGAAGAAAAATCAGCAATTTAATGCTTTGATGTCCTAATTGTATTTTAGCAACTACCAAATACTATATCCTTTCTGTATTTTAATCTAGACAGAAATAATGCATAAAGAATAAGTCTAACATATTCAACAGAGGTGATTACAGTAATACTGAAGGTCTTTGTACTGTACCTAATCAAATGAGAATATCCCTAGAGTGCATTAATAACAAAATTCATTGCTCTATCATGGTATATCTTCTCTGTTCCAGATTTACTCCAAAGAACACTAGCCCATTGTTGGCTAAAACCAATTCTGAACTTTCAGGTGCTCAAAATTTGGAGGAAAGCATCAGAGCCAGACAGTGTCATCCAGCGTTTGAGGAACAGCTTAAGACAAAGCAGCAGCAGCTGCCTCTCCCATTCACAGTTTCCAAAATCTTCATCAGTGCCTTTTAATTGAGGAACTCTAAGCCAATATTTTTAAAATAACCTAAAAATGTATATTTAAGCCCACTAAACCCCAGTGATACCTGTTTTAAATATCACAGACATGCTAGCTGCCACCAGTCCTAAGAAAGGTGTACAGATTTAGAACTGCTTGCTGTTGATGTAGAATCCTTAAGCTATTTGCTTGGAGAAATTTTGACTAGAATGAAATGTGAATGGGCTTATCCAAAAGAGATATGCATGAAAAGCAATTGAAATGTGATTGGTGAAGAATACTGAAAGTGAAATGAATTCTTATGAATTTATTTTCAAGACAGTCATCTTTTACCTTCAATGTGGCTTTACAAGTTAGACTACCAGTCTTTTCCTTCTACTTGGTCTTAGAGAAAAACAGAAAGTGTTGGCCTCATTAGACAAAAGGCTGAACCATATGCTTAAAAGCTACAGATATACTGAGTTACTGACAGTCAACTACCTAAGCAGACAAGGAATGTTCATCTAGTTGAAGCAGTAGAAAAAGGAAGCACTGACTCAAGTGCAATTTCTCAGTACCAATAATGAATTCTGCTCATTCCCCCTGCTGTTCAGAACACTTCAGCACTTTTGAGCTATCACAAGAGATCATATTTTCTTAATGTCCCTTTTACCACCGATACAACTATTCTGTACGCTGTGATCCTCAGCAAAACAGACAAAAAACCCGCCACTCCTCAGAAAATACCTTTTCAGTTAAGGGTTGACAGAACAGCATCTGTAGGTATCTGGAGGTTATGTGATGGTTTACATTACCAGGCTGCCTAAATCCCCACTGAGGCCAGAACTCAGACTGCATGAAAGCAGTTTAGGAAGTGAATTGCAGAATGATTCCACCTTGGATGCCACGAAGAATTCAGGTCTCATATTTGACCTTGATTCTGCCTAATCAGGGATTTCAGTCGGTCAGTGAGTACAAGCTAGCTGGCATCACAAACCCCACAAATCAGACATACCCACTGCCTTATCAATATTTAGTTTCCTCACACAAATCATGCCTGTATATTCTCATGATTAGGGTAAAGATTTTTTTTTCTGTCTTTTAGGGAAAAAACCCAATACAGCCATAACTCTTAAGACTCCCATTAATGATGACCTCAATTTTTTCTTCCCCCATTTTGCCTTCCTACCCTTGTTTGATTCAAATCTTTTGCTGTCTAAATAAGAATACCAACTCAACGTGATTAATCATGCACAGTTCCTAAGATGTCACTACATGACCCTCTTTACATATGTAGTGTTACACACACTTATTTGCGGATATTCAACAATACTTTACAGCTTGTCAATTTATTTACAATCAACATATGGTAAATCAGGTAATTCCCCTGGCTCTACATGGGGAAATCTGTCAAAGGTTCCCCAGTGTTATGTATTTTCACTGTGATAATTTGTAAATTTCACACAATTATGTCATCTCTAGCTGTCTAACACAGAACTGAATTTCATTGCTATTTTTGTAAGCTACTACGCTTGATTTTATATTTCTCTACATTAGAAGATCATAGTAGCCCTTTCTAAAATCGTATCCTTACAATCATATCATGACTATTAAATAAATGCAATTTAAAGAAAATTAGATTAGGTACAATATAAGATTAAAGTCTCACGTGAAACAGCCCTGGAACTGCAGAGAGACATGTGCTGTTGGTTTATATACTCATCTCCCTCGTGTTACAGCATACCCTGGTCTAGAAAATCTAAAAGTCTATAGTTTCCTAAACTACATGGTTATAAAAGGGGAGAGACACAAATTTAATTCAAAGCTCCGTGAAAAAGCTGAATGGGTTTTACACGTAACCGACGGATAGATGAATCTGACAACACCTGGACAAATAAAGGTCAAAGACTCTTGTGGCCTCTGTATGCCTGTGGTGGCCCATTGGCTTGCTGTATGGATCCTAAATAATAAATAATTTAGCAGGTATTGTTAGGTTTGATCTTAGAGGTGGGAAGCAGAACTTTCAGGGTAGTGCAAATGTTATTCCAAGGACAAAATTAGAGCAATACAGAAGATATTTTAGTCCCCAAACCCATTTCTTAGTGTAATCTGAAACACATGGTATTACTTTGTGTGCACATGAAAAAGCAGCCTGATGACCATTCTACAGGTTGTTAGCACGTGTAAAATGTGCAAACCAAATTCTTAGTTGAGAAAACATCATCCTCCCTTTTTGGTATCATCTCCATTTCTGTACTTCTGCTGCTCTCCTGCTGGGATTCAGAGCCACAGCGAGCTCTCCCCAAGCTGTGCATGACACACAAGTGTTTGAGAGGGACAAGTTCAGTCCCAGCTACAGAGAGGCAGTTGCTGGGAATTACAAGGCTCTCCCCCCAAAAATACGAATAAGAAGTTGAAATACCAAAATTAAGGTGATAAAATAAGTAAGATCCTTCCCTGCACTCTAGCAGCCTGCGTATAAATTTAGGTATGCAGAAAAACTAACAGTGCTAATCAAAATCCTGAGCTCTAACTATATGGTATTCTGAAGAAACATGAGAACCAGTAATACTCATAAATAAGAAACTAAGGTCAAATATATAACCAGATGAATATTTTGCTGTACATTTTCTCTATTTTCATAAATGTTTAAATATCTGTGTTATACTGTACATTTCTTTCTGCCAAGATTCTGTGTGTGAAGCAAAATCTAATGCAGTTATTTATAACGGCCAAACCTTTAAGTAAAGTTACAATTTTCAGAGTGGAGGAGGAGCCAAATATTTAATTTAGACTTAGAAACTTCCCTATAAAGTTTTTCAACTATTGAAGAAAAAGCAGACAAAATCATGTCAACTCATATTTAAAGGGATGACAGTCACTAATATATTTGCTAGAAGAGACAGCAGTGTACATGCTAATAATTAAAGCCATTAATTTAGCTTGTGCTAGAAGATGACAGCCTTCTCTTCACGCTGTGCTAAATGAATAATGAATGATACACTCCCAAGGCAACTTTAATTTTTAAAGCCAATACTGATACTTACTCACCCATGCCTGACACTCAGAGGTAAACGTGCTGATACAGAATGATACCTTTATCAAAGTATTGACAACATAAAGCCAATGAACCATTCAGCCCCGCTGTACTACAGAAATGGTGCTTAGAGCAGAATTCTGCTCAGTTTTATATTGATGCTCACTGTGTTGGGACAGAACTGCCACAGGTTTATAACTATGGTGTCACTTGGCTTTCCTGGCCAAACCTTCTGTAAGTTTCCACAGGTACCAAGTAGAAGTTTGTTCCTTCCAGTAAGATTCTTAAACCAATTTCCTGAAAGCAGGCAAAAGCAGCAAGGGACTGTGCCTTTGGAAATAACCACTGCTGAAAGCTAGTAACTTCCTCTGAGCTGGCTCCACGTACTCCTCAGGGCTTCGAGCACTGTATGTACAGACATGAAACTGAAGCATCCCAAACCACAAAGGCTGCAGGACTGCCCCCCGCAGCCAACCATCAGCTCCCAACACGAGCTTGAGAGTGCAGTGAGAGAAACCAACAGTTGTGTCATCTTTTAAAGAAAAATACACTAAAACAAATCAGGCCTCAATTCTTGGGACAAAATTATAAAGAAAAATTTTTGTTTGCAAAACGCACCATTTCACATAGAATTTCTGCATAATAGCAGTGAAGTCAATGAAAAGCCATAGCAGGAAAAATGCCTCAGGCCTACCAGGTTATATTCTAGCATCCCTGTGCAACAGAATCACAGAATGGTAGGGCTTGGAATGGACCTTCAGAGATGATCTAGTCCAACCCTCCGCCAAAGCACGTCCACCTAGAGCAGGCTGGACAGGAATGCATCCAGGTGTGTTTTGAATATCTCCAGAGAAGTAGACTCCACACCCTCTCTGGGCAGCCTGTTCCAGTGCTCTGCCACCCTCAAAGTAAAAAAGTTTTTCCTCACGTTCAGACGGAACTTCCTGTGTTCCAGGTTGTGTCTGTTGTTCCTTGTCCTGTCAACAGGCACCACCAAGAAGGGCCTGGCCCCATCCTCTTGACACCTGCCCTCTAGATATTTATAAGCGTTGACAAGGTCCCCTCTCAGTCTTCTCCAGGCTAAACAGACCCAGGTCTCTCAGCCTTTCAAACAGAATAACATCCACCTCATAACAGCAATGTGATGGGCAGGGCTGATACATTCAGACAACCTTGGAACCTGCAGGATTAACCCTTAGTAAAAGCATTGACAAGTGACAGAAGTGTGAAGATGAGAGAATGCAGATATCTTTCAAGCAGTTATCATGGGGGTGGCCGGGGTCATATGGAAAGGAACAGCAGAGTTAGGAATTTCAGCCGTAGGCTTGCTGTATTCCGTATTACACAAATAAGCCATCCGCTTATTTTGCCAAGTGTAGCAATTTGCCATGAAGCTCACCTAGCAGATGGTGGTTCAGATGAGCCTGCTCTGCTCCACAGCAGCAGCTCTCTGCAGCAGAGAGCTCAGTCACCACAACAAACAAATATCTCAAACTCAGCCCTTGTGGCAACCCATTGCACAAACCTGACCACTCTCAAATTAGGGCTGGCTTTGACTCCCCAGCACTCCAACAGTCATGAGAAACCATCTCATACCTAAATGCCCTCTCCATTATCCAGAATTTTCCCAATTTTTCAATAGACTATTATGGCCATTGAAAGCAAATGAAATCAAATGCTAACTGGAATCCAAACACAAAAATGTTCCTCTTCATATTCTGGATCCAAGTGGACACTCTTGCTCCAACATGGAGATGACATTTGGTAGACATGCAAGTAGAACCGCTGTTTGGAAAAAGGAAAGTTTTGTCTTTGAAAGCAGATGCCATAATTATGTTGTTGTTCTGGCATTTGACCTAAAAGGGGCAGCAGACCATCCCATTTAAGAAATTCATGCCAACACTTGCTTATATTGCTGGCAAACCTTCAACTAAAATGCTGAGAATTAAAACCTTCCACCCCAACGATTCCAGGCTGTGCAGGCTGTTGGTGTTTTCATCCTTGTCCTTATAATGCTTTAAAGACAAACAGTATTATGCTTAAACCAACCAGTGAAAGACAAGGTTTCTTTCTCTGCTGACATATCAAAGTAATAGAAGAAAATTGTACAGCTAATATAACTGAACTAACCATGGAATTTTTATCAAATTCATCAATTATTAAAATAATACCAACTGTGCTTCTGAAATTTTTCTTAGTTTTCAGAGCCTAAAGTGACACTGAAGAACTAGTCATACCATATTTTATTTTTTCAAATTAAAAAGAGCTTATGATGGGTAGTCATATGACATTCTACAAAGAGACTTTTTAGACTTCAACTTGGGTAGAGTGACATGAGAAGATACAGGCTTCCATGCCCATTAAATCTGAGGCCAACAGACAGTCGGACTAGCAAAATAAGTAATTGTGGTGGAGAATGTTATACATGCATACAGAAGAGAGCTGGGACATTTCTTGTAAAAACTACCATTTAGCTTGGCCCTCCCCTGTCCCATTCTTTACAAAATGGGCTTCTTCAACAGCTCCCAAGGAATGCTGAGAGCAGGAAATGTACAGTCCTGAAAACAAAAGATTCACCTCACTGAAAAGGGGAAAAAATTTAAGAGATCCAAAGCCCCTAGATTCTTGAGAAACAATCCTCTTTCAGATCAGTGGGCAGCTACCGATGAAGAGAGAAGAGTATGCAAATCTCCCAGCCTCTTTGTGGCATAAAAAAAAATAATCCTTCTAAATAATACAGTAAAACAGAATATATGCATATAAACAGAAATTTGGATCAAACAGATGGTACGTTCTCAGGTTAAGATAAATATATAGAATTGAATCTTTTTCCACTTCTCTATTCCTAATACGTAAGTGCAAAATACAGTTTAATTGAAGATTAGAAACGATAAAAGTGATTACCTCAGTCGGTTGGTATAGGTATCTACACAGGTCTTCATTTTAGCCAACAAAGTCCCAACAGAAGCTTGTGACTCCAACTGTTCTTCCTCCTCTTCACTATTTTCCCCTGACAGAGGAAGTAGTAATGGTACCATTGATGTGCAGGACGCAATAGCACGGAGTAGTTCTAGCAGGGCTCGGTAAAGGGGAACATGCCGGGCCATATCCAAAACTAAGAGAGAAAAACAGTTTACAAAAATTACTACAATTGACGAAGACCCTTTCACTCTTAGTACAGA
Organism: Gallinago undulata; assembly: GCA_026546715.1. Classification (NCBI taxonomy): domain Eukaryota; kingdom Metazoa; phylum Chordata; class Aves; order Charadriiformes; family Scolopacidae; genus Gallinago; species Gallinago undulata. Next base: position 34,405,356 of record JAOTQQ010000023.1, read on the forward strand.
TGTTTTATAGAAGAGCTAGATTTTAATAAGTATTAAAATATTAACGACGTTTAATGATAAAATGCAGTATTTTATAATACCAATTTCTAAGTTATGTTTTAACGGACTTGTCCAGAAAAATCTGCATAAGATACCTGGAAAACAAAGGTTAGCAAAAGACAGAAGATGACAGGAGTGCTAACAAGGAATGGAACAGGATTACCACATGCTATATTTCATTTCTAGTAGCTTAATATATAGTCCTGGCTCAAGTTGTATGCCAACAGTAATCGCAAACAAATAGCTATGTAGGAAAAATTGTAACCTATGGTGCAGCAGGGTAGCTTTTGCTAATTCTAACAGCATAAGCACTAATAAAGACAGACTTTCATATCACCCACTATTTATAGTTATCTTCTCCTTTGGGAAAATTTGTCTGCATTACTGCAGGAATATTTATGGTAGTGAAATAAATACAGTTATTACTAAGAAGTCCAGCTTCCTGATTTTCATGGAGAAAGTATCTTTTTAAAAATCAGTATACATTCTTCAGGGCATGAAAAGGCTCTAAAGAAGATACAATTTTTTCCTACATACATATGAACCACAAAACAGTAAAGATGATTAAGAACATACATTAGATAGGCAAAGCTCACTGTCTTAGTGTTGCTCAGTGTGATGTATATGTATTACAGAAGTAACTGTGGGTAGAATATAGCTATCAGCTCCTCTAGGAAAGACAGGCAGAAACACACAATTCTAATGGATTCTCTAGCTCCACATTGTTTATTTTTCTTTTCCACTCGCTTGGACAAATATGTAATGGATGTCATTTCAACTGACTTTGTATCATTAACAGAAATCCTGAAAATGTAGCTATAACACAGATACTTTAACACAGCTACTTCCTCTGTCCCTAGGACATGCTATTTTTAACCCACCTGCAGAAAAAAATTGCTCTAGTTCAAAGTATTTACAAATGACTGAATTTATGATAAAATAAATTTATGCTTTTTCCAGAAAAAAAAACACCAACATACAAAAAGCTCTGACAACTCACATTAGGACAGAATAAAGCACAGAACTCAAATGTTTCATTTACCACATCTCACCCTCTAAGCTAAAGCATAGCACAAACTTTCGTCTCCCGTCATCAAACACTTAGGTCTAAAACCAGCATGATGGGACAGTATAAATAGCCATGCAAAATTCATCTAGCAGGTTCATCCAGATTTAAAGCTGGATTTATCTCTACCAAGAGTTCTTTGATGATCAGCTCGCTATTCATATTTTAAAACTATTACAATGGCACAAACTCTTACATTTGTGAACTTCTGTTGTGTTAAACAGGAGGAAATTTTACTGAAACAAAGCACTAGTCTGTCAGACGTAGTATCATAGCTCTAAAAAATTCCTGTGTCAAAATATTCCCTATATTTAAAGCAACTTTTTTGAGTCTGAACATTGGCGTTAAGAAAACCAGTTTAAATTATCTGTTGATTCTTACGTTTTGTATATAATTCTATATACATTTATTTATATTTACATGTATATCTCTCTATATATACACCTGCATCCCTTATTCTCAGTCTCTAGTCAAAATTGATTGCCCACAGAAGAATCCCCACAAAATGGCCTTAAAATTAACATGAATATACCTGATGATGTGTGAATTACAGGAAAAGAAAAAAAAAAGGAAAAAGGAGTGGGGGGGGGAGAGCAGGGCAAAGGAAAGGGAGAAACGGGGACCATAAAACCCCATAGTGTAGCTCTTGCCAGAAACCACCTCCCACCACTAGTGCTAAAGATCAAGCAGCTCCTCAATTTAATCAATAGCTGTTTATTATGAAGATAGTGAGTGAAGAAGAAATATGACCTCTAGATAACCACAGCATTTCATTTCTGGAAAGCTTTTATTTATTTATTTTAACTATGAAATATTCATGAGACCAGAATATATAATTTCAAATCCTTCAGCGCTTGCTTGCCCTCTCCTTTGCTAAATGGATAGTTAAATTCAAAATCACTGTCAGGAGGGAAACTGAACTGACATAAGTTTAAAATGGGAATGTTTTCCAGAAAGATAGGAAAGAATATCTGGTTTTAGCAGATTCAACTCATTGCACTGCTTTGCAATTGTTCCCATGTGAAATAAATGAAAAGTATTCACTTTTACCCTAATGCTAGCCTCTTCAAAACTCAATTTCTTGATACCTTTATGTGTCTTACACTATTTTTGTCGAAGGCCTTTATTATACTTACTAAAGATTATAACACATACACGAGTGTCTGTCTGTCCAAAATGTCAGAATTCTCCCTCATCGCCAATCTAAATCCTAAAGATGTTCATCAGGACTGGATATCTGGGTAAATATCAGAAAAATTTGCTCTAAAGAACTCAAAATTGACAAATTACTGTTTAATCCCTTTATTTGGCAGTTCTTTTACTTGTGCCTACTTTACTTTCAATTGAAAGAGAATGCTGTACTGACTACAGTATGTTTTCTGCAGATACAGTTCTGCTTTCTGAAATAGGTCTAGAAGACTTGAATTTTTTTTTTTATCTCTGTATTTACATGTACTTAGATGTTCCAAATTGAGTAACACTCAATTTTTAAGATACCATGTTTCAGCCATTAGACACTCCTTTGTAAAATAACCCCCTGGCCCAGATCTACCGTTCGCTGACCTGCCCATGTCCTCTTGGGGTGGCTGGCTGCATCTACAGATACCCTAATAGCACCCTTAGAGGCTTAGCAAGTCCAGCAGTGTTCAAATCAGAGCCTCAATGTTCAGGCTCTACCACTCAGACTCCATCATGATTTTTACTGCTTTTAGTGTTGGCAGCTTATGTTGGGATTTACAATAGATTTCTTCCCTTTAGATATCATATCTATATATATTTCAGGAGAGTATTTCAGAAATAGAAATGATACAGCTTTGCAAAAAAAACCCCAAGCATTTAGATCCTGTAACGAAATCATTTATAGGAACTGAATTAAGGTAATAAAAACATGAAGAAAAAGATAAAATACAAATCTGCAAATTAACAAATCTTATTTCCATCAAATGGAAGCAATGGAACATTCAGACTATCTTCCACACATACAGGTATCTTACCAACTAAGGTGCCAGCAATTTGAATTTTAAGCAAATATAAACTTCAATAAAGAACAAGTGTTAAAAGTAATCTACTGCTTTCATCAAAGTATGCTATTCCATGGGAACATACTCAGCCTTTTTCTGCCTGACCAAATCAGGCAATACAGGTGTAGCATAACATTCTACTTGAATTAAATAATGTACCTTCTTGTATAGGAAAGAAAATCCAACACATCAAATAGAAACAAGTACTTTTGCTTATAGCACAGCTATAATTTAAATTGCATTAGCCCATCTTAAATGTCAGAATTATTTTATATGGGCACTTCAGTTGTATGTAAGGTGGCACTAACAACATTTGATTTATATGGGCATGCACATAAGCAAATCAAACTGCAAATACACAGCATTCCTAAGATAATGAAAATGGGAGATTAAGATTCTTGGTTTTGTAAAAATGACAGATGGATATATCATCCAGGATTCTCTGTTACCCCAAAGTCAAAAACGTTATCAAAAACGTTATTAAATAATGACAAATACCTTTTCCAAACAACTCCATTTGGTGCTCTCAGACTCCCACACTGAGTACCCCTGGACCATCCCGGCTGTTAGGCACACACAAACTGTAGGATCTTTCACATCCTTGAAAGATCTTTGTGCTCTTAGTGCTCCCTGATTCCGCAGGGCAATGAATTGCTGAGGAAGGTCCAACCCCCAATACCAGGGACCAGTTCAGACGCTCCCCCTTGTTGGCTCTCAAACAGAACTGCTGCCCAAGAGAGCCTGTCTAGACTTTTGCTAGGCTTCCTGAGCATTTCTTCAAACAAATACTATATGCTACATACTCACATCAAAAGAGAGGTAAAGATTAAATTATTTTATTACTAGACTTAGAGCAGGGATTTGTACTCAAATTTTTATCCTGCTTCCTCGTCTGCCTTAAACAGGGCCAGCAGGACAGGGCTGCCTGGTGACAAGTGTTATCTCAGAGAAGGTTCAAAAACCAGTGCCCTGGATCATGGTTTTTGTACCGCCTGACCCAGTCTACTTCCCATGCCAGCTTCCTATGTGCTTCGCACCTTGCAGCCACCAAATACACATCAAGGTCTTACCCTTTGGCTATACCAGCAGCCAACCAGTTCAAACAGCAGAGCATGAAGCAGAGCACAAGCTAAAAACTGCTCCTGGACCTGGAGCATAAGCAGCCCGCTTCAGGAGAACGGTCCCTTGCTGGTGGCCGGGGCAGCTGTGACAGCCCAGGGCAGGGGAGCAGGGCCAGGAGGCGACAGCGAGCAGCAGGGCAACACCACCACAGGGTGGGTTGCAAGGCAATGACAGAAGCGCTCTTGGAAGCTGGAATCCCAGTGCATCTTTATTACCACCTTTGTTGTATAAATTGTAGGAATTATGAGTTCTAGAAGGATGAGTTGACATATCCAAAAGACAGACTCATGTCTTATTGTCTTTGAATTAGCAAGGAAGTCCAACATAGCCTTTCTGGACAATAGGCAGCATGCATATATACTCACAATTCATGTCAAAAAAAGCGTCTTGGGTCGAAATATATTCTGTTACATTTATGAAAAGCAGAAGTCTCCAGCAAGGCCACTACGATTTACTGAGATACGCATGGATGGAAAACATTTGGAAAACATAGTTTAGTGGGATAAAGTCTCATCCCTCCCTCCATTCCTTAGGGTAATAAAGGTCAAGTTTTACTGGAATCACTACAATTCGGTTAGTCTTTTGACACTCTTTGTGATTTAGAAAGATGCTGAAGGCTAAATAGATAAAAAAAATTGACATTTCATAAAACCTGATCTCCCTTATATGCTAATAACAAGCAGTTCTGATTTGGGGTGGTGGTGGAGGGAAAAGGAGTCTGACTGAATTTATTGTAAGTCTTGACTTTCAGAAACTGCTGAGCATCCCGTCTTTTGAAAACTGCAGTCTTTTACAAATGCCTAAAGGTCACAAGGTATTAAGGGGATGATCAGAGCATTGAAAACTTCTAGACACAGCCTACTTATTTCTGGGAAGCAACTGATTACTATTCAAAGATTGTCTGTGTGATTTAAAAACATTTCAATTGCTTTTCACACATCTATTTATCACCAATATAGATCTATTTCTTACAAAGACCTAAGGCTACCCCTACACAATTACAGTTTTAATATAATGAAAAAGCATACGAGGGCAGGTAGTTTCATAGGATCAAGGTATCACCTTAAATTGCATATCTATCTGTAGCACTATAATGGCCCAACTGAGTCTAATACTCCTTTGCTTTCTTTTAATATTATACAGTGTTCAAACAAAGAATAGCCAGACCTAATGGTCCATTAAATAGATAGTACTGAACAGCAATAAATTTCTTTTTCAATTCATTTAACATCCTCAGTACAGCTTAACTGGCTATGAATAAGATTATAAAACTTATTTCCATTGCAAAGGATATTTAAAATATATTGCAAAGAATATGCACATTTATTTTAAAATAAAGGCAATTACTCATGTACCATATGCATTATGTAAAAAAAAATCTTCAGACTTTACAGCAGATTAAAGAAACAAATAGAGAAGAATAATTTGTAAGAAAAAAATGAAAAGTTTATCTAATGTGAAGGCCTTCCCACCCTGTTTCTCACTGTGACTAACCTAGGAATTCCTACTCCAACCAGCTTACAAACTTGATGTCCAATAAATCAAGAGACACTTGAGGAAAAAAAACATGCATTCCATCTCTGCTTCTGGGAGGGTAGAAAAGCTGCATATAGATGCTTTCAATCTATCTCCTATACATTATTTTTCATTTACTAGACTCACTTCATTCCAGAACTTCTTGAATTTCTTTAGAGGCTCACAAAAGTATGACTTTTTCAAACTACTTTTTCTTACATGCAATTTCTTTTTTACTTCTAACCAATACACGACTGACTTTCTGCCTTTGTTGAAAGAAAGAAGGGTGTCCTGGCAGCCACAGCAGAAGGCACCACTGAAAACTGTTTCCAAATTACAGACATTTTATTTGTGTTCTCAAAGAGATCTGCCACTGCAAACATGAGAGGGATGGTCATGAATAGACAATTAAAGGAAATAATTGAAAAGAAAAAGGCATTCTGCAGAGAATGCGTATCTAAAACAAAAACATTCTTGCAAATGGCTACAAATATGGCTTGCATTTAACAGATTAGAAGAGGGGAAAAAAAACATGTCAAAACTTGAAATTAACAGGTTGACCTCTATAATCAAAGATGAAGCTGAATTCTAATTTTATAATTACGCTCTTATCTACCATTCCAAGAGGTAGAGTTTCGAGTGACCCAAGAGACTCCTTCCAGTCTCACCTCTTATTTTGTTTTGGATCTATTTTTCTCTTATTTCAATGAGAATTTATATCTTCCTGGAAAGATGACTGGCTGTATTTTATTAAATATTCATCCAAAAATGGCCATCTAATCCTGCCTCTGTTTTAAGTAACATGAAAGAAAATCATTGACAGTTATGGGGAGCAGCTATAGTATAAAACTGTTCTATTCACATCACGCAGGAATGCTCAAAATTTACTACAGTGTATCCAAACCACCCCTGCAAAAACCCCATGAAAATACCTTTGTTTTTCAAGACACCTATTTTTTCTTTTATAATAATAAAGTTTAATGGACATTGTCTTATTTTACTTTTAGCTTCTAAAATTGATGACACCATTCTCATTACCATGCTACTTAAGAACTAGTTTAAGTCCAACATTAAGCTCACGACTGGAGTACCATACACACCAGGCACTACATTTTTCTTTTAATTTTTTCTCCCTCCAAATAATTTAAAAATAAATCTTAAAGTCCTGTCAATTTTGCACCATTTCTAAAACACGCTTAGTAATTACTATGGACATATTTTTGATGCCTCAGTATGTTATTCACAAACCTAAACCCCATAGCCATGATTAAATTAAAGACTTCAGGATCTCATTACCATATTAAAGACTCTCAGTAGCTACAAACGCCGCTATTCAAAAAAGCCACACAAAGGAAACACTCATTTTGTATTTTTAATTAAAACCTTCAGACACAGTCTTGTGGCCACAGATACTGCCAAGCATGAGTGAGAGATACTGTCTTCCCAATAAGGCCACACAACCTTTTTCTAAATATTTTGAATCCGGAGCCGTTCCTCAGTCCCCCTTTACAGCATCTCTGCAAACATATGATCTATGAATGCAGTCCACGCTGCAGGCAATAGTGTCAGTTCCAAATACGTCATGCCCTACTGCCTCTTGATTTTCTGTTTCAGAATCAACCCATGGCAAGCCTCTTTTATAATAGGCCTAATTAACACCCTGTGTTCAGCTCCGTATTGATAGGAAAAAAAGATTGCCTACAGAGTATTTCAAAATCACATCTTTTTAAGAAGACATTAGCCTTCGGGTAAAAGAAAAAAAATGCTTTTGTCATCTTGTAATAATTTAATTAGCTTGACTTTTTCTTCACTTTATAGGAATAACACAAGCATTTTCACAGTACCATTTTGAGTATCAGACAAGACTAGTCCCTGTGCACAATGAAGCAGGAGGAGGAGACGTTAAGTCCCCTTACAGGTTATGAGTTACAAATCCTGTGTCAAAGCAGTAAAACAATGCAAGAAAGGTGGGCCTCTGAATTCAATGTGTACAGGCTCCAAGTTGATGAATGTTATTGTTCAGATATAGCCTTAAAATTTTGCTCTTCCCATGTCAGCACCGAACCCATTAGCAGACAAAAAAACCCACCAAAACCAGATCAAATGTTAGAAAAGGTGAAGAGAAATTTGAAATCACTTAACAAGACTGCATTCTATCATTAGTATCACTTCAACAACACGTGCATTTTTCCTCTCAAAGAGACGGGACAGAAGTAGAAAAGGGATGAAAGGTGACTAAACAACCCAAGGTATGAAATGAGCTGCTGTACTATCTAAAATGAAATAAACTACGACTTTGCAGCGTTAGTGACTAATGAAGTGTATGATAAAGTTTTGGGTTTTTTTTTTTAATTATGAGCAGTAAAACACGTTAATAGAATTGGACTGATCAATACTTTCAAAGGTCTAGGTGCATCATAAGAAGAAATATTGCCACCTATAAAACAACAGACACTATGGAACATATCACTGTTAAGCTTTGGAACAGCTTAGCATTAAATGCCAGGACAGTAAATATTGTTACATGTTCAAAGGTAATTGGGTAAATTTATTTAAGAACAGGCCATCAAGGGCTAATAAAAGAGGTGACATCACAGCTGGCCATACACCAGCAATACCAGGGCAGCATCTGTATGCCAGCCCCATTCCTATATTCTCCAATCTTTTGTTGTCCACTGTTGGTGACAAAGTAATGGGTAAAAACCTTTGTCTGTCTTGGCTCTACTATTCTTATAAGCATCTTCTAGAAAACTTGGGAAAAAAACCTGCAAAATGAAAGGAAAAGAATATATTTCAATTATAGAAGCAAAAGCCTTGTTCAAGTTAATTGGTCAGTTATCTGGAGTTAGTGTAGTAATGTGGCTCAAGGGAGACCACTACTCTTAACTACATCTAGTTTTCTTATTTTTTTAAAAAATACTTCATCTTAGTGAAGTTGAGTAATTTACAAGTAAAGTTGAACAACACTTAAAAACTTGTCACAAATGTATACGCAGATCCAGATAAAGCCTTTGCCAGAAAAAGCATAAGGCATTCTCTTTCATTAGGCTGGTGTGTACACTTGAGTAAACAGACACAATTTCCTGAATTTTGAAAGGACAGAAAAAAACCCCCAAACAATATAAAAGATGTAAAAAACAAACTGAGTTTTTAAAGCATAAGAGACAACTGAAACGATGCATGGTCCCCAGTTTTGGAGAGATACTACTATTGTCAAGCCAAACTCCAGTCTCTGATAATAAAATCATTAGAGCAATTACTCTGACATTAAACAGTGCTCCAAATAATCTTGGGAAGGTGGTAAGATAATGAAGGGGTGCTCCTTGGAGGCTACAGAGTTATCTAACACAGGGGGCAGTGGAGAATTTATCAAGTAGCAAGAACCAATGAAAACTAAAAATGCAAAATGCTATATTCATTGATTTTGTTTGTTTGTAGGCACCGGTATAGAAAGTACATGAGCAGAGTACTGACTGCAGAGGAAGTTCCCACTGCCATGGGATCCAATCCCACCACAACTTTTAAGAACCTCTTCTCTGAAAGATCGCAAGGTTTACCCATCAGTTCATTAAAATCAATAAAATATAAACAAACACAATTAAAGCATAAATTAAAGCTTGTATCCAAAAACGAGTGTAAGGAAACTTCAATGTCAAGCTACAGAATTGCTCTGTGTTATCCAATAAAATACATAATGATATAAAGACAAGCATAGATAAAAGAAAGATATTAAAAAAGATATGGAGAAAAATATATATAAAGGCAATTAGAGACTGCATGAGAATGAGGTTTTTTTGCCAGGGGATAAAAAAACCTTCATTTTTAATACAACTCTTTACTATGGCATTTAGTAAGATAAAAGGACTAATAATTTCTATTTGAAGTAGATGCAATGAAATAAATCTAATATTAAAGGTAAGATAGAAGTGTCAAATTAATCTTTCACTTAGCCAAGACAATAAGAAAAATATTTTCTGTAGAGAAAAAAAGTGTGAGATTTAAATACTCTGCAGACAAAACCTTTCTTGATAAAGTAAAAATAAAACCAAAATAAATGCCTACCATCTCATGTTAAATGTCTCAAGTGCAGGCACTCCACAGAGATGAAAGGAAAGATATCACTCCTCTAAAAACATGAAGCAGGATTTTTAAGGAAGTTAATCTGGCTTTCATCATCCTTGCACTGAAGGAAGGAATATTTTTGGCAGAGGAGTGGGCAAGCAGCCATCTTGAAATGGTCCTCAGTCTGAGCGTTACCCCTTCCAGCCCATAAAACAGTCACCAGTATTTTAGAGTAAGATGGGAATTGAAAATAAGATGGAAACCTGCCATTTCATTGCACATGCTGCAGAAATCAATGTGGAAATTCAAAATTAGGTTTGCTTTTTTTTAAAACCATTACTTCAGCAGATGGAAAAAGGCCAAAACTTGGGTGCTCTATTCTTATTGTTAGACTGTCAGCACAGGATACCAACATCGTTACTGGAATGAAAAAATGTGCAGTTCCTATGCTTTATGACAAACTTTCTATATGTGTAAGCACACCTACAAGATCACGTCCTCAGGAGACAGAAAGAAGAATATTAACGCATCTCATTCTGCCTTAAATATCTGGTTATTTTGCTTGGCCAAGATGGCAGAGTCCCTGTGCAGATGCAAAATGGAACTTTTATCACTAGTGTATTTTCTAGAGAGTAGCTGGTTGTTTAAATACCAGCTTTTGGTAAGTGTAGGCTGGCAAGAAAAATTCAAGCCTAGTAGCCTCCTTGAGTTTAAGTTAAATGAAAGGTAACCTCTTGCCCTCAATGCATACTGAAAGTGTCTTAGAATGCCAATAGCTATGTGGAAAATTGATCAACCAGTTTAACTGAGCACCACGTATTGGGAAGATGGAGTGATGGGGAGAATCATCCCCATACCCCAGAATTGTGGAACAGGAGAATTTGCACTTTCTGTACAATCTCATGCAGATTGCTGCATCACTTCTTAAAATGGATCCTCCTCCATTATGTTAGAGTGTAACAACAATGTCAAAAGAAAAGAAAATGCTCTTTTGCTAATCAGCAGTAGCATCTTGAAGTTGTCTTCTAGAGAGCACAAGAGGATATAAACAAAAGTAAAAAAGCTAGAGTTCATGTGTTGGAATGATCTACCATAAATTAACTCTTTCTAGACTAACTCCTTCAGCCACAGAGATCCGTTCCCTTTGACTTGTACTCAATACTATGACTACCCTCAGAGTACAATAAAAGAAAGTGTATGCATAAGAGCATAGGAAATGCCAGGTACATTTACAATATTTTGTTTTCAAAAACAGGAGAGAAAAAAGAATAATAAAAAAAAAAATTAAAAGACAAGTGAGACTGTTACTGCCCAGAATAATGAAAAGGTACCACTTGACCGAACAAACGAGACTTTCAACTTCTGAAAACAAAAGCTGGCCTTCACCTCGGTGTTCCAGTAAATTCCTCTTCAAGAGCATGCTGAGCTACACTTCTCAGCTAACAAAACTCTTCCGTAAAAGTAGAGTGAGCTCTTTCTTACATGAAGTAAAAATATCTAAAATTAACCCAGGCAATCTGCTCTGTACATGAACAGGAAGAAAGAGTTTACTATTTCATTTGGTCAAGAAATTTTTAGCAGCTTATCCAATTGTGCTGCCACTAATTGTCAAAGCCACTAATACAGAAAAAGACAAAAAAATTGAAAAAGCATTACTTGCAGTCCTCTCAGGAGGCTCCTGTGTGTACCAATAAAACACTTGTGACACATTGGTGGTTACTGCATCTTCAGCAACAAGGACCAGGAATCATGAGAGTTAAAAAAAGGCAAAGAAGTAGACTGGACACTTCTGCAATATAATATGGAACCACAGGACATCTAGTATGGTGTCACATTCTCCTCTGATGTCATACTCTCTTCTCAAAAAAGACTGAGTCTGTTGGTAACGAGAGGCATAATTTTAAAAACTAATTTTTTAATGCCTCCAGTAAAATCTGTGAATGTTTGTAGCATGTGTGCTGCACAGCAATCTATTCCAGACACCCAGCACTCATATTCCCATACATGATTAGCAAGTCTAAACAAAGCCATTTGAGATGTACTGACTAAAGTAAAACAAGAAAAAATGGGAGGCTCAGTAACATTTACTCTGGAAATTTCGAAAGATGCAATATGCTATCTGAGGAAGATACACAGTTGGGTGAGTGTTGATCTGCTGGAGGGTAGAGAGGCTTTGCAGAGGGATCTGGACAGGCTGGATGGATTGGGCTGAGACGAACAGAATGAGGTTCAATAAGGCCAAGTGCCGGGTCCTGCACTTGGGCCGCAACAATCCCAGGCAGCGCTACAGGCTTGGGGAACAGTGGCTGGAGAGTTGCCTGGCAGAAAAGAACCTGGGGGTGTTGGTCGACTGTTGGTTGAACATGAGCCAGCAGTGTGCCCAAGTGGCCAAAAAGGCCAACAGCATCCTGCCCTGTATCAGGAACAGTGTGGTGAGCACAACCTGAGAGGTCATCGTCCCCCTGTACTCGGCACTGGTGAGACCCCCCACCTCGAGTACTGTGTCCAGTTTTGGGCTCCCTACCACAAGAATGACATTGAGGTGCTAGAGCAGGTCCAGACAAGGGCAACGAAGCTGGTGAGGGGTCTGGAGCACAAGACTTACGAGGAGAGGCTGAGGGAGCTGGGGTTGTTCAGTCTGGGGAAGAGGAGACTGAGGGGTAAACTTATTGCTCTCTATAACTACCTGAAAGGAGGCTGTAGAGAGGCAGGGGTCAGTCTCTTCTCCCAAGTTACAGATGATAGGACAAGGGGCAATGGCTTCAAGTTGCGCCAGGGGAGGTTCAGGTTAGATATTAGGAAATATATCCTTACTGAAAGGGTTGTCAGGCATTGGAAGGGGCTGCCCAGGGAGATGGTTGAAGCACCATCCCCAGAGGTATTCAAGAGACGAGTTGACATGGTGCTTGGGGATACGGATTAGTGTTGGGTTGGTGTTGTTTTGGGTGTGGTGCGTGGTTTGTGTGGGGTTTTTTGGTTTGTTTGTGGTTTTTTTTGTTTGTTTTTTTTTTTCAATCGGTTGGACTAGATGATCTTAAAAGGTCCCTTCCAACCTAGGTGATTCTGTGATCTCAAATTTTAAATGGCCTGCTGAATGTCTTTACGAATTACCTTCAGAGGGAAAACCAGTCTAGTACTTGTCCTACAAACAGGGATATAGCTACCAGTTCTGGCTTCCAAATAATGAAGGGAAAAAAGGAATTCCTGGATGAAATGCTCATAGGCTTTTGCAATGAGACAAAAGGACCAAGAAAGCTTAAGGATAGGCTCCCTCCATGTAAACAAGGCAGAAGCTTTATCGCTATGTGCCTTGAACAGTCACGTTAGTGACCAGTACTGTTTTCTGTAAATTAAACATATTCCAAGATGGTGACAGTCTATTGGCAGAGAGAATTTCATGGACTGCTAGGCCAAAACTAAACACTTTTGAAGGCAACAGCCCCTAACTTTTATCTCTCAAGTGAATAATTCAAAATAAACATACAGAAACTAACTTCAGGAATGAAACGAACACCAGCTGCATCTCATGTATGATTTCTTAGCTTTTACACACACTTGTATCGAGGATCAGCATCTAACTGCATTAATCCTGAAAACTTACTAAAAAAAGATAACTCAGCTGTGGGAGGCAGGAAGGCAAACACCACAGTTTAGTTTCTTTTCACATAAAACATATTACACAGTGGAGTGCAAGGCATCAAGGTCTGTCACAAAAGTCTCTCTCACGTTAGTATCAGAAGAGTGATGCCTAAGTGGATCCAAAGGGGAACAGTAAACAAATTACAGGTTCTTTGCAGGCAGATACAGATAACATAAGCAGTCTGTTGCTCATGCTTTCAAGACAGTCACGCTATCCTGTAACCACAGAGGTCTAGAACTTCATAGTCGTCTCCAGATGAGAAAGAAACCTTGTTTACTTATGTTTTCAGGATTGTACTGTAAATCATCTTCAGTGGCTTACTCATCATTTGGAAAAATTTCTGTGATTTAAGGCTTGTAAAAACAAACAGATAAAAACCCCCTACTCTGCTCTTGATTCCAGAGCACTGTTTTTCTGAAAAGCACTCTTTGTTTTTTACCAGGGGACAAAGAATACATGGTTGAGAAATAGGAGAAGGAAGAACAAGATGAGATGCGAGAAGCCATGTGGAAATCTAGCCTTTACCCCTCCTATTTCTCACTTGGTAACTTCTTGACTCTCTTTCCAACAAAACCCTCTTCCTTCTGGAAAATCTAACATGCACTTCACCGAAACAAGAGAACAGGGCCAGAGGTTGAAAGCTAATCTGAAGTATGCCCTGTACATACAGCTGCAAAATCCGCCACTGGCGGTGTGAATCAATGAAGAGCTCTCCAGTTAACAGATTTATGTTTAAAAGCCATATAAAACAAGGTTGCAATACAGAAATAGATGAAGATTGAAGCAGAAGTTAGTCTCTCAGTGATCTAGCCTAAATAATAATTTGCTGAAAAAAATACTTCCATTAACTCTTTGAATTAAGTAACCATCAGTCTTTAAAGGATTAAGTGCTTCACCGCCATGCAATCCAATACCCAATTACAACCCAAATCTAAGCTGCTTCATTCCTTGTAACAACTAGGTATTTAATTCTCAAAGATCTCAATGCGATGATGTTTCAATACATGCTTCATAATTACTCTCTATAAATCACAACAGATTTCTGCAACACAGTAGAACTAGAAGTACAAATTTACAATTTGTTCTTTAATGCATCTTATTTTTTATTTTTATTAATATTTATATAAAATTATATAAAATTCACATTAATTTATATATAAATCCATGTATAATTTAGATTAATTTATCATTATATTATTTATTATTATTTAATGCATCTTATATTATTAACCATCTGTTATTATTAACATTCTGTTATTTAAGTTCTACTCCAAAAGCACTATCTACTAGGAAATTGTATTTTCAAATGCTTTGAAAATTTAAAAAGCAAATATTCATATTCTTTTGCAATAGAAAATAAGACATACCATGAGAGAATAATTTCACTCTTCTACTTCCAACTAAAGATGATAAATCAGGGGAAAGAGATGTGGCAAAAAAAAATCTACATTTTTTTGGTTTTTAAGATAAGTCATCTTGAAACTCATATGGACAAGATTTGTTCTTTTTCAAAAGGTAAGATACTTTTAAGGACTTTGGAAAAAAAAGAGGAGCTTGTTTTAGTCTGTTCTTCTCCAAGAGCCACCCTCCAGGACTAGGATCAGTTCTCACTACTCTGCTTCTCGAGTGAGGACCCAATATTCATGTAATGGACTTCTCTAACACAACAAAATTTATGAACATGAAAGCTCAAAAAACTGATTCTTTACTTGAAAGCTTACTCCTCCAGAACCACGCAGCCTACACTCAAAACAATGTGAAGAAATAGTCTTGGAGACCAGCTGTCTTTGACAAAACCCCTCTGAGGTACAGAGAACAGCACTGAATCATGACTGAAGCATTTTAAATGATGACTGCCTGATGTCCCACGTGAGACTAGACACTGAAGAAGAGGGAAAAAAAACCCAAACTCTTGCCTTTTTTGATCATTCCCTTCCACCATGTCCAGAAGGTCACCACACACAGCTGGATCTGAAACCCTTACCTCTAACTCTGGAACATTCATCAGTCACCAACTCCAGTTGGTCAGAGTTACTTCAGATCATCAAGAGAGTGATTAACATAGCTCCCTCAAAAACAGTATGTGACAGGTCACTTGACACCCTTTCAAAGGCAGAATAGCTCAGTTTTTCCCAAACTATTACTCAACTGGCAAACTTACCTCTTGAGAAAATACTGGTGTTCATTCTGACCACGTTGACAGACAAAGCAGTGGTTGATTCTGACTGGTGCTATGAGATGCTGCTGTCAAAAGGAGCGTGGCAGAAGAACCGGTACTACTCTGTGTCCGTTTAATTGATTTCTTAACACAGAACTATTTTAAAGCAAGTGCCAGAGATTGGAACAAGTAAATTTCTGGCAAGTGAAGACTGACAGGTGGGAACAACCTTGAGGAACTTCTAGTTATGAGATAATTCTGGATTTTACCATGGATATTCTGTGTCAGTAATTAAGATAAAAATCAGGAAAAAAAAAACCCAGACAATAGCCAAAAAGCACTGAAGTTCTTCAATCAGAAGGAAAACAAAACAGATAGTTGAAGTGTCAAAATCACAAAATCATCAGTTCCATGCTGAGACGAAAAACATGAAAGAAGTGTGAATGAGAATAATAAGAAACCTAAAAGTAACTTGTGTTGCTACAGACGAAGAATCTGAGTTCTTCCTCTTTTTTCAACAGAAGAGCAAAAATAAAATTAAATAAATCAAACACCAAACTTTGAAACCTGGCTCAAAATTTGCCATGCCTATCACAGATGACTCAAGGGTATCACATATCAATCTATATCATAAAAAATAGGCTAACAGTTCCCACAAAGTAAACGGTAGCTGAGTTTAAGTCTCAGGAGGTGGGGAGAGGGGAGGAAGGAAAAAAGCAAAAAAGAAAAAAAAAAGGAAGAAAGAAGGAACATGGCTATCCACTCGTCGCTTATGCTAAGCGAACCAGTTCATCTTAATTTGTGCGTACTACTGCATCTCCCAACAGACACAGCTTTGCTCTGTTGCTCTGCAATTTAACTGAAAAACTGTCAGTTCTCATAAAAAGAAGTTTGTGGAGGTTGTCAGAAGAAAATGAGAATGCATCACCTACAGGATGCACGTGCCACTACATTTCAAGTATTTTCCTGCATCTTCAGGAAAATGCAGAACAACTACAAAGAAAACCAGTCTTCATGGACAACTGTTGTATGAATGATCTTTTGCAATTCATTACCTAAATAGATTGTTCAATCCAGACAGCTCTTTACATTTTTCTTTCCATTTTCTCCTTCAAATCTTCCTTAACACTCCGCTTTAACTTGCAGTCTCAGAACATTTGCTCTCTATAAGAGCAAACAACATCTGACTGAAAACATACTATTTTAATGAAAAAATACAGCATATAGAATAGAGTACATGAAAATCAAAATTATATAAATCCATAAAAATACATATGGGAAAAGAAAACTTACACTTCGGTTAAGAGTACTTGTTCCTTTTGTAAATGTGATGTTGTGGACGTTACTCATACCAGGAGCATATAGCAGGACAATGATTATCAAAGGATCAAGACTATAAATTGTTGAATTTATACCACTGAGTTTTTACAAGATAATGTGGCAACTCCCTCTTGAAGTATGATTATCTTTAAAATCTGACATACCTTTGTATTGCCTAAGGTATATTCCCATGCAATACAAGTGCTCAAACATCAGTGGTAATGAACAGAATGACCTCTAATCAACATAATTTGTTCTGCTCTTGAGATGCTACATAAATCAGTTACCCAAGACTTGCCAAAGTCTTCCTAAGAGTTTGAAAGCTCTGCCTAGACAGAAGCAACAGAATTAAATCTAGGACATTTTTGGATACCAGTGCCAAACCCAAATACTGTGTAACCATATAATGTTCACCCAAAACAGGTGTTTTTATTTCTGACGTATAAAATGTGCTCACAGACTCTAATCTTATTTTAGACACAAGGTAAAATACCTCTCCATTTTTCCAAGTATCATCAAATATTATGGATAAATCAAGGCCTTTCCCAATTGACTTGTATTACTTGCCTCGCTCACATGAGAAATATCGCATAATTTTTTCTCTCTGTACTGAAAATGCTATTTGTAAATACCAG
The DNA here is from genome assembly GCA_026546715.1 of Gallinago undulata. NCBI lineage: Eukaryota > Metazoa > Chordata > Aves > Charadriiformes > Scolopacidae > Gallinago > Gallinago undulata. Next base: position 34,422,934 of record JAOTQQ010000023.1, read on the forward strand.
CTTCCACCCAACATGGGGAAGTTCCTCAAGTTTCCTATAACTGAGAAACATTAAGCCTAACAACCTTTCTCTGTCTTTTTTCTTTTTACTGCCCCCAACCAGCAACTCCTTGCCAATATTGACAGCTTAAGCAGCTACAGCCCCGTTCCTCTTATTGTACTGTGCTAGAGATCTATTTTTGGCTGAGTCTGTTTTCCAAACCAGTTTATGGCACGTCCGCATAGACATGAATATCAATCCAATGGAAGGATGGGAGGGGGGAAATGTCACCTAAGGTTCGGGGAAAATGTTGGATCTGAATCCTGGTGTGCAAGAGGTGTCATTCCTGCTTGACTGGGTGCAGAGGGAGCCCAGAGAGATTTGTTTCGCTGGGTTCACCTTAGCCAGAAGTGCCAGTTGCATCACAACTATGTAAACGGCAGAGCACTATAAGACCTCAACCACGTCAATAACCAGGTCAAGAAATATTTTGTGACTCTTTTGCTGCTTTCTGTGGATACATTTTCATTAGCTGGTTATTTGCAGTGGAGCTGCTGAATTTACTTTATTGTTGCTAATTGCACTTGACAGTATTGCAAGAAATTCTTCTGCTGACCTTGTATCTTTATATCTAGTTTTGTTGTCAATGTGACAGATTCCTACTCTTTTATTTAAAGATGCACATTGCACAGTTTTCCCCCCTTCACAAAGGAAAGGGTTTGATTTTTAACATGCAAAGGTTAATATGGTACAATGGTTTGAAAACTTGGTTATTGCTAGGTGCTCTCAGCAACATGAACAGTCACAATACACAGGTAAAAATTTCCCCATCTTTGTATCTCTGAATGAATTTAAATGAATACAGAAACACGTTCAAGATACATAGACAGAAAGCAGTTCCAGGAACAAGGGAAGTTGCAGCAGCCTTTTCAGAATAAGTGAAAGGTGTAAAAGGAAAGACCATATACACATATTAGAATATCTTTTAAGGAAGCTACGTTGGAGAAATTTAACCCAGTTACTTAATTCTTCTAGAGTCAAACAATTTCACCCTGGCAACATCCCTTTCAGGATAAAGGGCAAATCACGTATAAGTACCACACAACTCATAGTACTTTAAACATGGTATTTGCCACTAAAATAAAATATGTGGGTTTGTTCATTACTAAGATACTAATTTAACATGTAAGTAATTAATTTTAAAATTGAAGTATTTCAAATAGTAAAGAAAGCATTTTACTCTCTTTTGCTTTCTCACAAAAAGACTACTTAAAACTGAGTTTCAAACATTGCCTTGCAATTTCTAAAATATACTGTTTTGGAAAGTGATCCAGCTACATTCCTACTGTTTGAATTAAATGTAATTAATTATCTTTTGCATTTTCATATGCATAAACTTTGGGTACTTTTAAATTCTGAATTGCTTGATATTTTAAGTATTTTTTACAAAATAAGTTTTCCAATATACATAAAAAACCATTGCCTTCGTATCAAGAAGCTACGCTATACCAACAAAGACACATTGCATTGGTAGCCTTCATAGAACAAAGTGACTGAATAAAATTATTTGAAACACAGCTACTTGCAGAGGTTATTAAAATTGCGGGGTTTTTGTCTGAAGAGGTTGGGAAAAAAAGACGACTTCACAGACATGCACGCACACACCACCCACACCACCACCCCCTACCCCCTGCTTTCAAATAGGGCCAGCAAAAAATACCTCTCCAATTTACCTAGGAAAAAATTGAGTTACAGCTTCCTATGAAATCAGAACAGGAATATTTTTCTTGAAGTCCGTGTTTTCATTAATTCAACACTAACCTGCATTCTTTGGGTGGCAAATAAATAGAGGAAAAGCATTAGAAGCAGTATTTCCCATAGAAACAATTGCCTGCCAAACAAAGCATAAAAAGACAAAAGGCAGAAACACTGTTTCAGCTTGAATGCCTTAATGTCACCATTTGTCATGCAGCACTTCCTCAGAAACCCCCCCAAGTACAGTTAACTCTGCTCCTCTTTACACCCCGCACTCCCTCCTCCCTTGGTAGAGGATTAAAATGTGCGGGGCCTGACAATGAAACAGCAGAGCCATCGCACATTGTTATGCAACTCACTGTCTGCAAGGGTGGCTCGTAGCTCCTTCTTTATTCAGCAAGTGCCAAGTACATGTTTAATCAATGTCACAGCTCACCACAGAGTGCAACTAAAGCCACTGTCATTCCTCTCCTCAGATTTGCCTGGCTAAGTTATGCAATGCTCCGAAGAATACCTTGGAATTCTTTCCAGAGGCTCTGAATGCAGGTGTGTGACAGCGTTCACACCACTGACAGTAAAGCAGACTTCTTTTCATCCTTTTTCAGGCTGGACTAAGATTACATAGTGTGACTGCATGTAGTTTGCTGCATTTGGAATTACAGCGTGTCAACGTGAGAAAGTCTCCTCAGACGGCTGCCACAAAGAGTAAATCAAAGGCTGGGGTTTTCTGAAGTCTTAATAAATAACTAAGTGCAACTGAATAAAACCAGGAGCTGTTGGTATTTTTTTTTTCCCTAAGGGCAAAACCAAACAGCATGCATTTCGTTGCTCTGCATCATCTAAGGAAAAAAAATGCTCAATTTTAATGAAAATTAGTCAACAGCGAGGATCGTTACCAGAAAAGGTTTTACTGTTTTTCTACTGCACTTGCTTTAGTGGATTACCGAGAGAGAAGGCCAGTCATTTGAAGATTCTATAGCATTATTATCCTCACTGATAAACTTCTTCATCAAGGAACTGTTCATGCTCCTATCTCTCCTGTCTGGTCTGTCTGAGTGAGGACAGCAGCCCCTCCATGAAGAAAAAAGCCTGGTTTGCCACTGAATCGACGAGTAAGAAGCATGTCTGATGACATTTTATTCCTGATGCAATGTAGGGTAAGAAACATCATATTTTTTTAACCTTTCTGTGAGAGATGCTCTGAGCTGATGGCTTTAATTAGATTCACAGCAGAAATATGTTTATCTCCAATGATTAAAGATGTTTGCCAAGAGAGAAAAAGGCTATTGCACTATAAAACGTGACTGCAAATTTTCAGTAAATAGGGGTTATCTGAACTAGTAGACATCCAAATCAGATTTTGCTTTAAGGTTGGAAATTTCTGATTAATAAGGCTAAAACAGCATAGCAGAATACATATAAGCTCAACATCTCAGCCACCAGTAAACATAATTTTACAGGGAATATGTTTCTAGAGGATATTTGACTGCAAATTAAGAGTGCAAGAGCAGCTAAGTAATAGAGATGAGCTGTCAATCGCGCTTTTGCCACAAAAAAGGTAATAAATCATACACACATCTGTAAAAATCTCAAGTCCTTATATTGCATAAATTTTGTTACTATAAAAGCCTAATGTCCTTTGTCATACTGCACTAATAAGCATATATAATAATAACAACAACCTTTATGTTTGAAGAGACAGACATCTTCTGTTAAACATTTACTGTTGCATGGATGTCCAAAAGCTGATCTGTTAAACATGTAAAAGGATAAGATCTCACCTGCAATCACCTGCTTAGGGCTTACCGGTGAAGAGACTGCGCTACTGTATTAAAGAGATGTATTTTTTACATTCAAAAACAGCAGACATGAATATTTTCAACTGTTTTAGTGCTGTAACAGTTAAATATTTAACAACAGCTGAAAATTCACATAATCTCCTGAGGCATTTCAGAGCATCAGAAAATGCTCACATACCTGCTTTCATCAATTTGAGGTTTCGTAAGGAAACAAATTAGCTGACTGAAGACAAATTTTAAATTTCCTGTATAATAAAGTATGTTAATTGGCTTGAAGCATGAAGCTATTTTTCACTCCTACCAAATTTCTATCTATAGAACAATTACTTTTAATGTGGACATGCTCATACAAAAAGAAAACAAAAGATGAATATAACTCAATAAACAGAGCCTTAAGAAATATTGTGTAAAGAAGTACAGAATTGTTTTTAAAAAGATGAAAGCTTGCATGTTTGTCAGACCAGGTTTAACATTTGCTTTCTTTCTTCTAGCTAGCTGCCAGAATACTGGTGAAGGTATTTGCAGGAAAAATGGGGACCTCTGCCATCACAACACTAGAAGATGTAAAAAGGCAAGAGGAGAAAGAGGAAAAGGAAGAATCTATTTTAGCACTGCTTGGGATTATTGGAACTGTACTCAATTTATTTGTTATTGTTTTTGTGTACATCTATACTACACTTTGATGACATTTCTGAACATCAACTGCATAGCACACAGTGCAAAGAACAGTGATAGTAAGAATGATTTCTAAATTTAAAGCAAACCCCCCCCCCCCCCAGTTTGAAAAGATTATCAAAAATATTCCAGAGCAATTGTCTGGCTAAGGGCACTGCATCAATGACTGCTAAATGTATCTGCGAGCCCAGCTAGTGTGCTGAATTATATAAATGAAGGCAGATGATGCTCAACTTCTTATTGATAACAGATGAAATCAATGAATCAAAGAGAAACAGAGATGGCACTGTTTTACTGCCAGCAAACATGCACAAGACACAAGAAATGTAAGCAAACACTGAAAACAATCAGAACATAGAAAGAGATTAATTAAATATATAAATACATATAAGCAAGCCCCATGATGCTTTCTATGGTTTTGTGCAATGTCTCTTCATAGCCGAGACCAGAAAACAGACAAAAGGGTTTTATTTTTAGATCACCAAATTTTAGGCTTATAACTTACACTAATGTATAAGTGTGGAAACAGCAAAACTGTTATACCAAAAATTGTAATATTATAAATAAAATTTTAACTATTGACTATATTCTGCAGCATTTTTGTTAGTCTTGTGGAAAGCTGAAAAAGGTTCGATTTTCTTGCCTTTACTGAATCTGTATTTGAAATCATGATATGCTGACAAAGTGCTTTTCTAATTAAAAATCCTTTAAAATGGTGTGAAAAAAGTAAAGAATAGTTTCAGTACTTCTTTTAATAAATATTAATAACTAAAATGACACAGTAATACATATTCTCCAAATGAAAAAATTTTAAGTTACATTTTCTAGATCACCATTTTTAGAGAGTGTTTAACATAAGTCAAATAAAACTTTCATGTTTTCATCCTGATGCTTATTTTCAAGTAAAATAAAACATATCACACAAGGATTCATGGTGTTGCATGGAAAACAGGTTTAATATCTTTGCCCAGAAGGTCTCTCCTTCTGAAAACATTTTCCCTTTTTGTATCATTTATGATTGAGGCCCAGAATTGCAACTGTTGGGAATACTTCATACACTATAGAATTAGACTACTGAAATTGATTAAACTATTTCCATGTTTTAAATTAATCCTAGGTATGTCTTTGAATTAAATCCAAAGCTGCAGACAGTCCAAAATCATATATTCATGTATATAAAAGTTTCTATCTCACGTATATCTTCTAATAGAAAAGCTACTTTTGAGATCTTAGCATTTAAAACAAAGTAGAGAAATAACACTAAAAAAAGAAACACTGATTTAAAAAAAAAAAACCAGCCTTAGTATTACACGTGCCACAAAGGAACAATGGAGGAGTTGCATTTCTGAAAATCAGCTCAGTCCTTTCTCCGAGGCAGCAAAGCTACATCCAGTCCTCCCATAAAGTGGCAAGCAAAGAAATACATCTCTTATATAGGTGATAGCTTATTACAGTATAGAACTTCATAACTGCTACACCAACAAAGCCTTTGGAAATCACTTCAAAACAAGCACAGGCATTAAATAAGGTCAAAGATCTAGAACAGAATGAATTTGGCAATGATATTTCAGTCAGTTGCAGAAACTATGCTGTAACACACTGATTTATGGATGAATGAGGTGGAAGATGATATATTCTGTTTTTGCCACTCTGAGTCAATACTGGCTCATCCAGAAGAAATGATAAACAGAGCTGAGCCTGCGCTGGAAGAAAACGTGCAGACAAGAAAATTCATTCACTCTCCATAGTCTACAGCAAATCTCTAGTATTGTATATTCACTTTCAGCATATGAAGCACCAAAGCATTCTGTAAAACTAAGCTATGTTCTAGAGAAATTATGCAAGCTATTGATGTATATTTAAGACTACAGAACAGAGTCAACACATTATTAAATTTTTCAATGTACTTCTTATATTACATACTTATGGATATTATTAATTAATCTCATAATACAAGGATATTTGCAATGGTTCTTAAAATTAGAGGTTACAAGAACCTCAAAACTGAACAGAAATATGAAATTCAGGTCAAAATGCTGAAATTATTTAAAATTTGTCAATTATGTGAAATAAATAAACAGTTTTATTTCATGTCATTTCAGTGCATGGCTGAATTCTCAAAACTGTGAATCAACTAGTACTCCAGCACTGGAGTGAGATACAGCACTTTTTTTTTGTAAACATTTCAACATCAAAACAGATAAAAAGCAATCCCAAAGTTATAAAAAAATACAGCAAAGGTTCAGTATCATTCTTTTACCAATGAATGAGTTCATTAACATTAATGAAAACTATTGGAATTTGTAATTTGTTAATGATAAACTGTCTATCTAAACTACTGTTGTACTTCTGATTTCGCTTACAGCAAAAAGCTTTGACCCTTGAAAGGAAGTCACAGTGTAATATTATGCCCCAGCATGAGCCAGATTTTCTTTTAAAACAGAAGTCTGATATCCTCTCAACGTGTAATACTTGCACGCTATACTCATGTGGACCTAAGTCTAACTTTGGTTAAATGAGCTCCAATATACAGCTCTGGTGCTTATATGTTTAATCCAATATATGTGTAAGAATCTCAACAATAAAAAATACCTGAACAGGAACTACCTCTTACTTGATACAGTAAAAACGCCAATAGTCTAGGGAAAAGCAGAATTTAATGGTGAATCGCCATTTACACTGCAGTAGCACCTTCACACCACATGCAGTACTCTCAGCTGAATGACCCCAGTGTACCAACTTCGGAGACCCATAGTGGAACACAAGCTTCCTGCTCAGCCTACTTGGTCCAGTGGAACTGGACTGCTTTGCAAAAACCAAAGCAACAACATATAATGCCTTGAGAGCAAGTATGATTAACAGAAAAAAAAATACTCTAACGTCAGCAGGCAATCTAGCACAGTTCAAGCTCTGAGGTAGAGACAAGGCCCGAAAAGTATGACTTTAATGGACTCAACTAACAAAAAGAAGCAGAAAAAAAAATTCAGTCTGTTTACCTTCAATAGATTTGTCCATACAACTTACTAAAAAAATTCACAATAAGGTATTTGGCAGCTGGATGAAACAGCACAACTGTTAATGAATCTACAAGTCCCGGGTGCAACAGAACTTGGTAAACTATGAAAGGTGCATTAAAAGCAAATATTGAACTCTTACCAAGTGGAACATGTGCGTCAGTAAACACAATACTTTTAGTAAAGCCCTCACATAGAAATGCATCATCTCTTCTCAACAGTCAAACCCAAAGACTGAGCTAATGAGCTATGCTGACCATATCACATGGAGACCTTGTCCACCAAAGAAGAAAAGGCGGCTAAGAGGGGAGCATGTGGAGAAAGTGCTGCAAGAAAATCCCAGCTAAAATCACACCGCAACTTGCTTCCTGTAAGCTTGGGAACTGAAGCAAAGAGAGTTCAGGTCAGGCAGAATTCTCCAACTAGCTAGGAGGTCTGTCTTCCAAGGAAAAGGTGGTAGCACACCTCTGTCTCTCTTCCGCTTTAAACAAGATTAAGTCATCTTAAGGTTTTCTAGATACTAGTTTAGGGACAAACTAGTACAACTACATTTAAAAGCAAGAAGGGTCTACCTAATAATGTGGTATCACTGATAATGTTTAAAAAATAAATCTCACCATGTTACAAGACAAACTTTTTTTCATTTATAGATCATAAAAGATTATAGATCATAAAAGCCACAGTAATGCCACACCAAGATAAAAAACAGACACAGGAAAAAACGATCAAGAAACCAGGTGAGGACTACAGCAGCTATTGCTCCTTGTGGCTACAGCTATCTATCTTGCATAATAAGGAAAGTCCTTCATAGACAGATAAACCTTCTTCCTTTACAAGAAAAAAAGCAATTATGGAAATTAATGAAAGTGGTCAGTTCACAATTTTCAAGGACTTCACACAATCATCTGGTTCTGATGCAGATGAAGCTGCAGAATGTGTCAAAGCAATCTATTTTGTAAAGATCTGCTTTAAGGTGAGGTTTCTAAAAGATTAAATGATACGTGAGCACTCCTTATCTGATCAATATTCCTTTATGTAGAAAATCTAGATAATAATCTAGTCCATGTATGTTTTGGGCAAATTGAACAGGGATGGCAAAACATATTTAAGCAACAAAATACCGAGGTAAATTTCTAACTGTGACAAAGGCCAATTTTATATTCAGACACTGGTACTATTCGAGAATTTTGCCAAAACAACTTTGCAAGCAGGATGTATCATACCTATAGCTAACTGAACATGTTTAAGCCAAATACAAAATTCTCAGCAAATCCAAAACATTCCATCTTGTACCACCATAGTGGTATCAGCCTACTGTGTAATAAAGGGAAACAGCACACCCATCAGCTTTGTTGCATATTATATTTCTTTATAGAATTTTCTTCCCCACATAATTTTATGCATTTGCCAGATATGTAATATGCGAAGACCACTGTTACTGCAACTGTTCACAGAAAAACCAAAAAAGTAGTAGAGGAACACCTCCAGCATAAGGGTAGCCTTTAACTGGTATCACTAGCATCCATTCAAATCTGAGAAAGTTACAAGTTGCTGAAAATTGCTATTTTCTGTCAGCACTGTGCTGGGCACAGCTTGTACCTGCTGGAGTGCCAGAGCCCAGGAATGCTCTATTAGCATCCTGTATGCAGTGTCTTAATTTCTCAGTCCGGCATGTTAAAGGAAGAATACAGTTACCCGCTTCTTCCACATGAAAGTACATTTTGATAGCAGAAGGACACTCGCCTGAAAACTACAAGACCATGTACATGAGTGCTACTTATAACACTGTTTCCTTTCCCACTCCCCGTGAGTAGGCTTTCATTTTCAGCCCTATTGGCGAATTTTTCAGTCTTACAAGTATTGTATCAGAGCTCAACATAGCTCCAGAGCTGAACATAGCTCCAGAGCTTCTCAACCTCTGTCTCTCATGTTACAGCTGGGGTCTGTCAGCTGTGTCTCCTGACACTCTGTTAGTGACACCTAGAGCCCCAGCATCACCTGCAATTCAGACTCATTAATGTGAGAATTATCTGTCTCCTTTTTAACTAAAGAGGAATTACTGCATTGGAATTATGCCTGACTATCACTAAGGACAAACTATTTTCAGAGACGCCCATCAAACTAAATGCTGCTGACTCAAATATTCATGAAGAGATGACATTCTTTCCAGAAGTCATGCCATTTTGCACATTTCCCTCTCATATTGATATACTATTACGTTTTCAAAGACAAGCTTGACGGACATAAGCTTGCAAATCTATTTTTTTTTTTAATCCAGAAGAACATTGTTATTTATAGTTTTAAGTATAGAATTTTGAGAAAATACAGTAGGAAGCATTCAAGACTATCTCTTGGATCAACATATTAACCTAACAACACTGCTATGTTCAGAGCTACAGATAATTTATGAAAAAGCAGGAAGCACCTGTTTTGTTCACTCTTTACTAATTTTTATTTCACAAGCACAACACACGAACATCCCCTGCCAACCACAAATAACAGTAGTCCAGCAGTGGAAAACATACCTAAAATGAACATTTCCCACTGAAACTTTGCCTTTTTTTTTTTGTATTTTGGGAAAACAAATGGTCCCAGAAAGCCAAACTAGTTGGAACTTCTCTCCACCAGCCATATATCTCATCTCTTCTATCAGTATCTGACTGTTCTTCCCCAGTTAAAGGTGACTTACACAAACAGATATGTTTTTCTACTGAAAACGGCAAAAAGCAATTTCAACAGCTGCGATTCATCTGTAACTCTGAAACAACAGCTTCATCCTTTAGATAATACAGCATTTTTGCCAGGTCTTTTAGTGACTTCCTTTCTACCTCAACAAAGAAGAATTTGAGTATCTTTTAGAAGGATTACTTTATTGTTTTACTTTATCATTCACATTATTGTTTTATATTAGATTTTCTTTTGCAATAATGAGCCTGGTGCATAAGCTACAGAGTTCATTTTCCTCAGTGTAATAGGAGCAAAATAGAATCCACAAATTCATTGCAAAATTAAGGGAGAGGCGTCAAACTGTGGAGTGGAAAGTTAAACACCTTCAAATTTTTATGATAAGACCCCAGCAGACTTTTTGAACTACTTCCATTTCATCACACAAGATTATGTAATGCCCTAGTTACCACAGATTAAAAAAGCCACATTCCTGTTTCAGTCCTATGTAGCTTTGTAAATACTTAAGACACACATGATTTCTCTTTTACCCCAGAGACAAAACATACTGTGTACTTCAACAAGAAGTTATTACATTGTTTCAATAAACTCGCATGGCCACACCCTACAAATGGCATTCAAAAGAACTGAAGTACGCAACAAGATTTAGCGGTTACTCCAAAAACAGGGCAAGCAAACGAAGAGTCCAAAACCAAATTATTCAGATTTGGAACAACTCCTTCTGCTATTTAGGGATTAAATCTATCCTTACAAAGCAACGAAACAAAAATTCAACCCAAGGCTAAGGCAGTGTTTAACAACTTAAGGCTGACAGCTGTCTGACGAAAAAATGCTTATCAATATCTTCATACTTAAGTCTGTCATCTAATGAGACTGAACATAAATCACAAACTCAGTCTGCTGGTTTTGCCATTAGTTCCACACAGGCTTTTGCTTAATTCATACTGCTTGACACAACCTTAATGGTTTTCACAGCAAGGTTTTAAAATTATGAGTAGAAATGTGATGACAATACATAACAAACTTATTTTTCCTTTAAAAAAACCCCACAGCTATTTCACCATTCCCATATATTTGAGAAATTCTGCAGTTTTGGTAACAGGCTTATTTATATATTTCCTAAATAAAGCTGAAAAAGCTCTGCTTAAAGTAAAAGAGAACTGCCCTTGTACATGCAACATTTACCAACTTCATGCATATACCTGCTCAATTTTCTCACAAAATGAATGCTTCTTTTCACAGTAAGATTCATGGTCTTGCATAAAGTACTCTCTCTGTCCACATATCTTCTACAGAACAACTAAAATATCAACTATACAGATGGAAAGACTGTTTTCCTTTTAATTTCAACAGTTTAGGAATTAAATTTCAAATTTAAAACAAACATTAAAACAACAAAGTTTAAACTCTTACAACAAATGGGTATTTCAACAAACACTATCATTTTATTTTCTAAGGCTCAAGTAAATGTTACATTAGTTCAATTCTAAATTGGTAAACATACTGAAACTACACAGACCTACCTGTTGTTTAGACAAAAACTTATTTGACAGAAGTAACTTTGATTTAGAAGGAGACAATGGCACATTACCTGAATCATTGCGGAGATACGACGACATTGCTGGGATGAGGCAAGATTGACTGAGCAGCTCTAGGAGAACAGATGGAAGAGCACTGCTGTTTTGTCCTCTCCCCTCATGGCTAGTTAGGGTCTCTCCATTTGATGTACTCCCTGCAGGATTTATGTAACTGGCAAGAACCTGAAATGCACAAAAATACTTAATCAAGCCTGATTTATTTTAGGCAAAAGAATGTTGACTATCCTTCCTTAAGGAAGACACCATAATATTCCACTTGCTATTTTGGTAATTTAGTACTGGTATTTATTTTAGCAGTCAGTATTTATTTTATTTTCTCAGAAGAAATTCTATACAGCTGTTAGATAATTATTCCAACTTTGGCTAATGCTAAAATTAAACAGCTATTATAATTCCGAATTACATTAAGAGATCAATTAATAGTAATTGACAAAACTGCTGGAGTTACTCAAAGCAGGAGTTTGCCAGCTCACACCACCAAGACATGCAGCTGACCAGGCCCATTTACTTCAGAACACCCACTAGAAACAAAAGGGTTTTGTTTTTTTTTCTTTTAACTGCAGATGTCTTAAAAACACTTGTAACTTGTTTTGGATGGGACTTCAGGGTTAACAGATGAAGTAACAACTTAGAGTGAGCATGACAGCGTCTTGGAACAAGCACTTGTGGGTACAGCTCTTGCTTCAGTAACCAAAGAGCAGCCTTCCCCTCAGTGATGGGAGGGGAGTCACCTCATGATGGCACACCTGCTCGTACACCAAGGGTAGTTCTTGCTCACAGGCCCACACCATGTGTTGCAGACATACAACTTAAAGCATTTCCATGGCTCTGATTTGTGCAGTTGTACTCTCAAATTAAGTACCTTCAAGTCTTTAAAGGCTGTATTATTTGAAGCCTCAGAGTCTCTATTCACCAATTCAGTCTCTTCTCCTTTCATTCTCCCTCTTTGCTCTGACCCTTCCCCATGGCATTTTGCTGCAGTGCTCCATACAAAAGAACAACGGCACTTTTTCTAAACAAACTTTCTAGAGGTGAGACCAGGCAAAGTTTGCTGTACAACTGATGGACATTTTGAGCAAAAAACTGAAGGGTTTTCTACTTCTTCCTAGAATTGCTGACTGCTCAATGCAAATGCCTCCTTACCTCATGACTGCTGACAGTTATAGCTAAACCTCTGCATGGCACAATATAGAATACTGCCTAAAAGCTTTGCCAAGGGTAATTCAGGTGATATTCCTCTTTCTTGCTTAGGAAAACTGTTCAGATTTTATTTGTTTTACTTTTTCAATGGACCTGATACTTGTGCCTTGTAATCTACAGTGACTCCAGTAACTAATAACATCAAAATGATACCTTCACTAGTCATAGCATGGGTATTTTCAGAATTTCATCTCCTTTTTGCTCTACTCCAGCACTGAGGTTAGCTAATGCATTTTTGCTGACAGTTCCGTGAATGAAAATTCTGATGACTAGATAGAATCTCATTTTCCCTCAGTGACCCAAGATAACAGGGGTTGGTCACATTTCACAATGGACTGAAAAGCCTAATTATGCAGGATTTTCTTCTTCCTAGCACAAGGCATTTGGAAGGCATTAGAGTTTTACTAAGATCTGGATGTTTACTGGAGATTAACTATTGTTATTTAATTGACATACTCATCATTTTATAGTATGCCTGTGTGAGATTTTGTTATACTGGTGTAATACATTGGACACCAGTAACAACTGTGGGCATTTTCTTAAAGCAGAGCAAAACTATGCAAGAAATGAATAGGTTAGGAGTAGACGTGCTGGAGACAAGTTCTGAAGAGAAAGATTTGGGGGTCCTGGTAGACAGTAAAATGACAATGAGCAAGCATTGTGCTCTTGTGGCCAGGAAGGCCAATGGAATCCTGGGCTGCATAGGGAAGAGCGTGGCCAGTAGGTCAAGGGAAATCATTCTCCCTCTCTACTCGGCACTGGTGAGGCCATAACTGGAATACTGCATCCAGTTCTGGGCTCCCCAGTTCAAGAGGGACAAGGAGTTACTGGAAAGAGTCCAGTGAAGGGCAACATGGATGATTCAAGGATTGGAGCATCTCCCTTATGAATAAAGGCTGAGAGAGCTGGGACTCTTTAGCCTGGAGAAGAGAAGGCTGAGGGGAGACCTTATCAATGCCTATAAGTAT
>JAOTQQ010000023.1:34446601-34492621 GCA_026546715.1 Gallinago undulata
GAGAAGCTTAACATGAGCTGGCAATGTGCACTGGCAGCCCAGAAAGCCAACTGCATCCTGGGCTGCATCAAGAGAAATGTGGCCAGCAGGTCACAGGAGGTGATTCTGCCCCTCTGCTCTGTGCTTGTGAGACCCCACCTGGAATACAGTGTCCAGCTTTGGAGTACTCAACACAGGAAGGACATGGATCTGTTGGAACAGGTCCAGCGGAGGGCCACAAAGATGATCAGAGGGATGGAGCACCTTGCCTGTGAGGACAGGCTGAGAGAGCTGGGGTTCTTCAGCCTGGAGAAGAGAAGGCTCCGGGGAAACCTTATAGTGGCCTTTCAATATCTGAAGGGAGCCTATAGGAGAGCTGGAGAGAGACTCTTTACCAGGAAGTGTAGTGAAAGGACAAGGGGCAATGCTTTTAAACTGGAAGAGGGGAGATTTAGATTAGATATTGGGAAGAAATTCTTTACAGTGAGGGTGGTGAGGCATTAGAACGGGTTGCCCAGGGAAGTTGTGGATGCCCCATCCCTGGAAGTGTTCAAGGCCAGGCTGGATAGGGCTTTGAGCAACCTGCTCTAGTGGGAGGTGTCCCTACCCGTGGCAGGGGGGTTGGAACTCGATGATCTCTAAGGTCCCTTCCAACCCAAACCATTCTATGATTTAAGTCACCATCCATGAAGTCCTATCACCTCTCACTCACCACACCTACCATTCTCACACCTCCTCTCTGTGAGCTGTCAAAATGACCCTCTGCCAAAAGCTGTGAAATTTAATTCTGTTCTTCCCCATAAAAAAAAAAAAAAAAAAATCAAGACCTCTATTTTTAACTTTCTACTAGCCTCCATCCTCCCAGTTTATGACTAAGCACTAGTATCTTGTACAATGGACAAAATCCTGATAATTTTATACAATGTCGCAAACAAACTGTATATTCAGAACCCTAGCACAATCCATTTTGCTGAAAATTAACTCTCTTCTTGTTACCACAGGCAAACTTCACAATGAATATTCAATTTATTTCATCTAAAGAATCTGTACTGCAGATTATGTTGTTAAATACTATAATGCAGTGGGCCTCAAAACCTTTGCAGTATAACCACATCAAAAAACAGCATAGTTGCCGAAACTACTGAAAGTGGTTTCGGTATCTCTTTGCTGTGAGCAGTCTGACACTCAGCTTAAAATCTGTAATTACAAGTCAAATGTTTGTACACACACATGCCATCATTTAATATATTTTTGTAAAAACACAGAAGCACATTAAAGCATAATTCATGCAGCTACCAAAATTAAAGTTTTAAAAAAAGAGTTTTAGCCACAGATACTTTATCTTTTAAAATCCTTTCTTCCCAAATTTGAACAGGGAACAGCAGGCCTTTCCCCATCTTCATTCTCAACTTTTAAATGTGCAAGAAGCCCCAGGTCATAAGGACATCATGGATATTTTGTGGGAGGAGCACACTGCTTTGGAGCTATGTGATCAAAGTATCAGATTTAATAAGCTCAAATTAAGGATACGTAGAAACACATACATCAATTCTCCTAATTCAATCTGAAGTACTAAGAAATAGAAAAGGTCAATACACTTCCAAAGCAGGATAATCCTTGTGATAAAGAGCTCAAACATAACACTTTGAGTACATAGTGCTTTAACGGCTACTGTTCATAAGGATACAAATGGAAAACTTCCTCCCTATCACCAGTGACAGTGAGCAAGGATGTCTGCAAACCGGCTCGTCTCAGCAAGGGGCCACCTTCCATCAGACGTGTGGAAAATGTCACCACGCTAGGTCGAACATAATTTTTTGATTGCTTGCAATGGCGTGAATTCATCACACCACAAGAAAAGTTTCATTTCCATTAAAAAAAAAATTGCTAAACAAAGATTTTGAAGGAAGACTAGCCCCTCTGTTTTACAGTGCAAAAAGCTGGAAGCCTTCCTAAAGAAAGAAAATACAGGACACACAAAGATATTCAGAATGCACAGAAAAGTCACTACAGCCAAATGCTTCTCTGCAAAAGACCCTTGAAAAATACGTTATCAAAGTATAGGCAGATCTTTTATTATGAGTGCAAATATAATGCTACTCCTTTCACATCTTAAGTATTGTTGCAAGGAGTTACACTTCAGTATGCTTCTGCAGTGCTTGTTTTCATTAATCTTATAACCCAAATTAAACCATTTCACCTTCATGAATGTTCTACAAGTTTTTAGTGAAGTAATGCGCCTCAGCTGTGGAGAGCTCCTGATCTCAAACAAAGGCATTGAAGCACTCAGGAAAAAAATTAAATAAATGACACTTTCCCTCAAGTATAGTAGTAGTAAATGCAGTTCTGGAGACACCATGTGAAGCTATAAAATATAGCCACCACAGATAAAAAAAAGTCTACCTTAAGTAGCAAGTAAGCAAATACTGACATATAAGAATGATTTCTATAGGTATTAAAAATGAGTCATGAAAGAGTAGTAGCACTAACCTTCGTAATTGATGACTGGTGGTTGTGAGACAACTGAATGTAACTAATATTGTGCTGTAAAGTAGCACAGATCAATAGATTTCTAATGACAAATTCAAGTTTTCAAAAGTATTAGTCTCAAGTTTAGAGAAAAGCCTTGGAACTTAATGAAAGTTCAAAGAGGACCTTCATGTTTTCATATGGAACTCTACTACTAAACTGTATCTCCTCTAATGATGCTTGAGTTTCATTCAAATAGAAAAATATTTATTGTACATAAGACAGCAAACTAAAAATATTATTTGAAAGAGAAAGGCATCTCAATAGCATGTAAGATTTGTATATCCAGTCGTTATATGGAGTCATGAAATAGAACCAGACAGCAAGAAATAAGACAGCAACAACCATATTGGTGCATCTTACAGATACAATCTAAAGACAGGCAATGCAATTTGTCCTTTATCAAGTTTAGCACTTGTCTTGTAGAGAACGGCTCAGGTTCATCACCCAAGTAAACAAAAAAAAGCAGTTTTCTGAGTAAGAAAATCAAGAACATTTTTGTCCAAAATAAAAGTATTTTAAAAAGGAAGCTACCAAAAAGTAAGAACACTTACCTTTTTCTGTATGAAGTCGTTTAAATGAGTCTGTTTTTGATAAGCTTGCATCCGAGATGATTTTGGAACCAAGCTTAACTGTCAAATCTATCGATCGGTATCCTTGAGGGAGTTTACGGTCATACAGCAGAGTCAGAAGCTGGGCAAGCGTCATTTCAGCTGGTAATGGTTGGCCTAAACAACAATAGCATTGAGTCAGAGAGGAACATTATGATTAGATTATTTTAACATACATGTCCAGGTGCTGTTCATTACTTGTACCACAGATGCCAAGTAGACTAAATATTATCTGGCTCCAAACCAGAGCCTTCATTTTAACATTTGCTCTCTTGGGAAAAGGGACCCATCAGTTTAGAAACAACTATCAAAGAACTATGCCAATATTCCCTAAGGCAGCTCTGTGCTGAGAACCCAAACGCTTGGTATATTTAACAAATGGCTAAGGCTGTAATTTCATGTGCATTTTAAGCCTGTCCCCTACTTTCAAACCCCACCCCTGCATCAAACTTGAATTGTGGTGGCAATAAGGGCGTGTGACCATAAAGTGGAAAGAAGTGGAAACCAAAGAAACCTACAATTTTTTCAGTTATATTAGTTGCAAGCGTAGTCACTACTCTGATGCTGGGACACAGCTTAGCACGAAGAAAGGAATGTCATTGCCAGGAATACTTTTCCCAGCAGCAACACAGACTTGAAATGCACATGCAACACAGCCCAAACTGATTACTGAAATCAAGATTTTGGTCACTCTGTTATTTACAAAGAATACATTCTCTCCTGAAATTACAAGTTAACCCTTAAGGCAAAACAATATTTCCCTGATAATAGGTAGATTTACATATAAAGTTAATTGTTTTAGAGTTGGATAATATAATACACTTAGTATTCATCTTGACTGTGCTTAATCAAGTAACACAACTTCCAGGAAGGACTTTAGTAGCAACCTGTTTCTTCAACGGAAAATGGTGCCTTAAGAAATGAAAATTAAAAATGTCTTCCCATTGTGCAAGTGAAGAAGCTTTCCGCACTTTTTCTTCCTTCACTGATTCTGCTTTCCATGGCTTCTATTTTTGCTAACAACTGGCGGTTGCACAAGATGTGTGATCAACCAGTCAGAAATACAAAGTGGTCTACATTACCATTAGTAGACAGTCAACCTTTACCAGCTGATACTGAAACAGACACTGAGTTTTCATCTCCTTTCCAAAATACTAGCATTAACTGTATCAATTTCAGATATTTTAATTCAAGTATAACGATCCTTCTAACAATCACTAGAGGACAGTCTCAAAGAGGACAGTAATTTTGTAGCGAGTTCTAAAATTAATTTATTGGGTGAAAAGGGTGAGAAGTTTACCACTTAATTCCATTAGCTAGTTCCTTGTTTTTATACTATAAAACAGATAAGAAGCTCTTCCACATAGTATTAAAGCGTTTCAACCATGTTCCTGTTCTTTATCTCTGATACAAGTTAAGAATTCCACTTACATCAATCTCTCTCTACAGGAGAGAGACCTCTCTCCATGCACCAACTACAATACTGCCACCAGCTTTTTCCTGATAAAGTGCGAGTACATATCTGCTATATGTAAAACATGGCTAACTTAAGACATGCTGGTTTTGAAAACACAGGTATTATGGAATTCAGGAATATTCCTGAACTGGGAAATTAACCTTCCAGAGAGCAATGCAAGCTGGCTGCCCACTCAGAACATAAAATAACAGGACTCAAATACTAATTTAGTTGTGCCTTGCTGGTTAAAGAAAACGTGAGTCACCTTACAAAACCACTCTCCCAACCCTTTTTATTTCTGAGTGAAAGTGGGAACATTTTTGAGATTTTGTCTAGGAACAAGGAATTAAACTTCAAGGAATATCAGCATAATTCTTATTTTTGTCAAACTACTACCACTTCCAGTTGAAAGCTATTACCCAACCCAGAAGGGCTCTACATTCAAGATGCTCAATAAAAGGATAAAAGACGTCTATTAGCATTACATCTACTTTCTGATGACATATCAGCCACTGAAAAAGACTGTGATTTTGAAGTTTAAAAACAGTTATTAAAGTTACCTGGTAGAAGCTTATGGTATAGATGAAAGACTGGAACGCTAATGGTCTTGCTGGAAGCTTCTCCTCCTGAGGAAGAGGTACCTACTTTATCTGCCATCACTCTGCCTCGCCTTGATGGTGGACGTGGAGGCGTGGATGATACAGCTCTTTTTGACTGAGATTTCAAACCTAGTACAGAAGTAAAAATAAATAAACAAATAAATAAAAGTAATTCTGGTATTGAGTAACTTCAGTTAGCCAAGATGTGATGTACTCGTTACCTTCAACAACAGCTAAGAAGGTCAAACTTCTCAGAACTGGCAAATTAAATATCAGAATGGCATTCATGTATAAAATATATTTGGATATAATCCCGGCCTTTTTACAGTTACAAGGCTGCGCATCCTCCTGAGGCCCAAACATAAACCAAACTGTAACCATATTAGATGATATCAACCATTAAAAAAAGCAAAAAATACTCTGATTCTGCTCAAACTTAGTTAAAGAGCGTGTCCAGCAATGTGCCCTGCAGTAAAACCTTTTAAGGTTGTTTTTAAAATTGAAAGCAAGAAAAAGTAAGGCAAACTGACCGACATTTCAGCAGCCAAACAATAGATAACAACCATTCATCTGGCCTACAAATATGACTTCAGCTACAGCACTAACAATAGCACATGATGCAAGGCGTCTTTCAACATGCTTAAAGTTGTCGAGGTCAAAGCCTTTAATGTAAGCACTACATGAAAATTAAAAGGCAAAATAGGAACATAAAAACTTACTGATCTTATACAACAAGACTGCCACATTTTGGGACAACTTCAGTTGATTTAAGGTACAATGAAATCATACTACTATCATGTACCCTTCTATGCAGGTGACAGACCAAGTAAAAACTCAGTAGGTCCATATACAAAGACTCATAAAACTACTGCCTCGTAATCAGACAAGAGCAGCTGGAAAACTAGCAACATCCATACCTGAAATGCTATGATATACTCTGGTTTCAGCTGATTAAGTAGGAGCAGTTAAAATATGCAACACATTCTCCAATAATCGCAGTATACTAAACTAGCTTGTGTCAGGAATATCAGGCTCCAAATGCCATCTATACTGTCTATTAATTCTACCAATAAGGAACAAGTTAAATACTAGCTGCATGAGGCTCTGAGGACACTAAGAAAACTCAGAATACATAAAAATATGAAGACAAAAATGAAAAGATTTCAGAAACACGTCATAAAAAGAAATGCAAGTTAAATAAGTTTACAATTAAACTGTTCTAATCAACTGGAAAAAATACAAGCAAAAACAACAGAAAACTTAAATCTGCTTCTTTCTAAATAGGGAATGGGCTATATCAGGCAGCATGATCAGAGGTGCAACTGGGATGAGATGTGCTATGCCCTGTCTTCAACCTGGTATATTACTTTTTTTCTTCCCATATTCTTTATTCATGTCTTAACCCCTCACTTGGACCTATTCATATTTTAGATCTTACCAAAACACATTTACCCTATTGAAGTGGCACCTACTGCAAATATCTTTCCAGATAAAGATGCTGTAATTAAAAATCAGCTGTGTTGCTTTAAACATATACCAAGATCCATGAAGCTGCTGCCCTATTCAACGCTTGAGTGTAGAGTTATATCTACATCTAAAAACCTGATACAAAAAGCTTAAGAAATATTGGTGCCAGAAGTCAAAGGAAATCAGCATCTCTTCTTCATGCTTCATGAGTGTAAATGAAATTGAGGTAGCTCAATGAACGCAGAAAGCTAGATAGGAAAAGGGTAGTTCGAAGTTCACTAATCTTTCTCACAAACACACCAGAACTTCAAACCAAAAGACTAATGACCTCCACAGCCATCATTTGAACTATAATCTTGTACCACTGTAAATTTACTATGTTCAATCTATAACCTCTTTCTCCTGTAAACAGGAGAAGGGTTTACATGAATGATTTCAGAAGGATCTTCACATTAGCTTTTAGAAGGCAAATGCTCTGGAAGAAAATCCTGCATGTGTGCTTTCCAAGTGGAATAACATGGGTTTATGCTTAAATCTCCATCTGACAGATTTTAGCGGAGTACCACCAGTTATGTGAAACACAGGAATCCTTTTATTTCCAAAACTTAATGTGGGAGGAGGTGATCAAACTCTGATGCACCAACAACTGCAAAAAGGTAGAGGTAGTACCATAGTAACAGCATATGAATATTAGTATATTGTCATAATCCAAGCTCTAGGTATGTCTCTACAAAATCCTGTAAAATGCACTAGCAACAGCATCCAAAACATATCACTGCTACACACGTTTAGGTACAAATCTGTCGAAGTATATAATCTGGTAGAGTCAGCGGTTCTACCAGGAACCAATCTTTGCTGCCTAACAGCCAGTTAGATTAATTGGGCACTACAATTTTTCTAACCATTACTTGTAATACAAAGAATTTTTGGTAGATATGATTTCCTTCCCTCCTCCCGCCAATGTCTGAAAGATCCTTTTCAGAAGGCAGAAGAAAAAAACATACCAGAAGCAACAACAACACTATAATTGTCCTGAAATCCATTTTCTGCTTTAACTTTTTCTTTCTCTTCATAATTCTTTTTTTCTTTATCTTCCTTCTGTTCATTAATTAGCTTAGCTGTGATACTGGGTGTATCTATACACAGAGAAAAAAGAGGAGAGAAAGGGATTTCAAGATATCAAGTTGATTTTGTTACAGCTTCTAGCTATTAACAAGACTATTCTCAACTACTTTAGTGTCTTAGAATTCCATCCCAGGCAGTAATAGTCTTATAAATATCCATGAATTAAGGTATCATGATAATTTTGATCTCCCATTTCCCCATAAATCTGTTGTCTGACAATGTAGAACTGTAACAACTTAAAACCATTACTTGATGAGTCGAGCATATTCATGTTAAAACACCACTGCAACCAATCAAAAATTAGGTTAAGCAAAATAAACAAAAAGAAAAAAAAACAACACACCAACCAAAACAAAACACCAAAAAATCCCACCAAAACAACAACAAAAACCAACCAAACAAAAAATTCCAAAACTTTTTCTTAGGGACTTGCATAGTTATTTAAATAAATTGTTGTATTTAGGTCTGGGTGTCTAGTGTTATATACTGACTCAATTTCAGAACTGGCAAGTACGATTGTTCCTTTGAAACTTGAATATGTCTGAAATCCATTACACATCCAAACCTTTTGCAGTTTGCTTAAGTGAACATTAGATTACTGCAGTTCAACCATTTTGCTTCAGCCACTGGTGTTGATCACAAACATCAGCAAGCAACTATTAAATCATTGATTACTGGTGACAATGGACTATTTCACACCTTGTAAGGTAGAACACTGGCACCAAAATGGCCAAATAATTCTCTAATTGATTCTGAGTAGTAACTTGTTTCCACATAGTCATAGTGGCCTTAAGCTATAAACACCAAGTACCAGTACCATCCAGTTACCTTTAACTGTACAACACCAGTGGGTGAAGTGCTGAAACAGATATGGTTTGACCTGCTTGGAAATATATTATGATTTTCAACTGAGGACATTGGTTATGTCTGTGTTAGAAAGTAGTGCAGACCAAAAGAAGATAGTATGAAACCACTGCTACTCACGACCCAGTATTCATAGACACACTACATATATTTATTTTTGACTGGGTGTTTGCTTTCTTAAAAATTCTCATTATTGTTATTGAGCTTCAGAGTTGCTCTAAGTTTGGTCCCATGGACTGAATGCCCATATATTTTGCTGAAGAAGTTAGAAGTCATTAATAAAATGATTAAGGAAGTTTGAGCAATGGTATTTTTAGACTCGGGTAAGATCCACATTTGGTTTCCAATTTTCCTGACCAGCCAAGACCAGTAACTTAAAACTAAAGGGAATGAAATACAAAACAATAATTGGTACTCATACTAGACAATTCTATCTGCAGAGATACAGCACGTTTTCTTCCTACAGTGAAGGGATGTGAGCAGCAGGTTTAGCAATAAAGTGAGCACCCACCCACCCCACATCCCCCTTTCATTTTAAAGACTGGGAGAAAAAGTATGAAATGGACGTGCTTATTGTGATTTCCTTTTGCAGAAAGTATGACAGGATCCATTTGAGACATTAACACCATAGTTAAGAAAAAAAGAAGCTAAGCCAAGGGACAGTCTGTGACACAGGATTTTTGTGATTTCCTACTGCTGCAGTAGGTAATCCTTTCTTCCTTTCCACACCCAGTCCATCCCTTCTCTGTGCCTGTCACCCCTAAAACACAGTTTCTTCATATATTCAAGTCTTCTTTATCCTAACCACAGAATGGTATACAATACCACCAATCTTTTAATACAATCAGAGAAATCACACTAGATAAGGAATGGAGGCAGAAAAGAACCTGAACTTTTCCAGAATTAATGCTTCCAATTTAAAATGCGAGTTAAGCTGAGGAATAACAATTCCATAGCAAAACCCAAAGTTATGCCACCCTACAAAGTCAGCATTTGATCAATTTCAATTACAGGCATCACATCCCCCTCCCCAGTGCCTATTAGCACTGGCTATCAAGTTGACTGCAATACACCACTAAGGCAGCTTGTTCAGGGCAGTTTATGTCACTGCTCAACAACTGATCCTTACCTCATATACAGCGACTACCTCACCCATTGCAGCAATTCTGACCATAAATTGCACAAGGATCTAAAAGATCTCGGTCACATTACACACATGATTGTGTCTGGACAGCCAATGAACACAGAATTCTACCAGAAGTAGTAAATTATTCCCTGATAAGTAAGCATCAAATATTTTTCTAGGCTTTACTATTTTTTAATTAAAATCCCAAAGCATGTCACATTCTGTCTAGTGTATCTGACAAATACCTTCTGTCATCTTGTTAGGTAATATACTTATTGCCCTAACGACTTTATTAACAGTTTTGATGTAAAGTTCTTCAGTAGATATAAAAAAGCAAAAATTCCTCTGAACTCCATGAAATGAAATCTGTGCTTCAGAAATTAAAGATGATCTACACTGAGTTAAAAAAAATTACACATACAAATATATCTACACATAAGAACATACATACCTAGTCAGGTATATGTGCAGCTAGTGCACACCTGCAAAATGGCAAAATCATAATTGCTGGGATGATCTTTGACTTTGCTACTACTGAGTACTACATCTTGAAAGCAAAGAGGAAGTGCTGGGTTTTTTTTTCCTTTTTTTTTAAAAAAAATTATTTAGATTTCTTTAAAACTGATTTTTGACATAATATGATGTACCAAATTTGGCTCTGTTTCTTACCTGAGGAGAATAAACTTGCATCTTTGCCTGGTTTTACCTAGAGAACTCTAGCACGGACACAACACCTTTTGTATGAATTCTACCTTTTGACTACATTTTAAAAAAGATCACTAATTCCAATCTTTAATATATAGCTCTATTTTCTAAAGTATTGAATAAACACTAAAGTTAAAGGTATGATTAATTTTAAGATTAAAACATCTACCATTCAGGTGTCAAAATCCGTATTATGGTCTGTGGAGACCTGCTCAACAGAGCTCCCTACAGAGAGGTTCCTCTCTCCATATATATTCAAGTAGTGTAACGAAGTATTGAACTTTAAAAAAAACCTAACAAACAAATGCATGCCATAACATTATCCTCTCATTCAATCTCTAGAAGTAAATTATGGTTTTCAATTTCTATTTAGTATGCAAACTCAAGTGTTTAGGCAAATGAATAGCCACAGAAATTAGATGGAACCTTCATTAATGCCCTTTTCATAGCAACACAATTTCACCTCCATATAAACTTTTAAGTTTCAGGACATTTAACTAATATAATTTGGGAATATTTAAGTCACTGGATGAAAGACAGGGCATTTTAAAGACTGATATTTGTAGCATCTTTTGTATGGTCTTGCAAATATCCTATGAGAGATTTGAAAACACATTAATACTAAAAAGCAAACAAAACCAACCCCCAAAACAACCAACCAATCAAAAAAAACCCCACCCAAACAAAAAGTGAATGATACAAAAATCCCACCCTCCCTACCTGAGTTTCAGAGAAGGAAAAAATTTTATTTGACCAGTAAAAATGCATTTTATATGGAACATAAGGCATACGCAAAAGCTTACAACTTAAACCGCTGTTTCATATTTAGCAATTGCTGAACACTGTAAATATGTATCTTCAGCAGGCTTGGTTTATGTAGGTTATTTGCTGTTGGTTTTGGATGTTATTTTGAAACCGCATCTTAAAAAAAACCCAAAACATGAACTATTGCAAACTTGCCTGACACACGATCAAGAACCTCTGCTAGAGTTGTTGAGACAGGCAAATGAAGAGTACGAAATTTGTGTCCAGCTCCGTACATTGGATGTTGAATTACATGACTAGTAGCATTGATTCTACCTTTGTACAACTGAAAGAAAAGAAAAATAAAAATTAACATTTAACATAACTTTAACATTCAGAAATAATTTAACACACTTCAAAATTTTGAATTCACGTCAAAAGCATTGAGTATTTTTAGAATCAGACATAATATGACATCATATTTGTTAAAAAACTCCAATCATTTCATGTAGCTGTATGTGAGAGAAAAATTGAGTATCTGAGATTTGCACTTATGTATGAAATAAACAATTCTGAAATTAAATTAGGAAAATAACAATTACTCGGAGTAGAGAAAGATGTTATTTACCTATTGCTCTGACTTTAGGATGAATTTTATTCTAGATTTAATATCTACTTTTTGCTATTATGACAGATAACTAAGTCACTAATAGTTAAAAACATTTCAAATATTTAACATAACATATTTTAGCCTGAGCTCTGTTGACATTCTGTGTCGTTCTTTATTTTACAGACTTCTCTGCAATGAGAGTGCCACTGGTCCCCTTCCTCCTGTTATCAGGAGAACTGTTTATTAATATTCACACACAGAACCAATCTATCATTGTGCAATATTATAAAACAAATTGAAATGACAAATTTCAAAAAAATGATGACAATCAGAATTTAGCTTATAGAAATAGACATTTTGTAAGAAAGAACTTAAGAGAGATAAGAATGGGAATCCAATCTTCAGAAGGTTATGTTGTTGGATATACCAGAAGTATATTCTGCACATTCACACTATTTTTAAGGTTTCCCTCTGGATGTTAAAATAATCTTTTCCTCAGTAATAAGGGATAGACTGTTTCCTGGTGTTTTTAACAGAAGAAACTGAATTAACTGACATCTTCAAGATATTTTTTCTGGTTTTACATACCTAGTAACATTCTGTAAAAATCTGCTCTGAGTAAAACAAATTATTAGAAAATTGATGTTACCTTCCCATTACCAACGGTCATGTGAACAAATCATCTCAGCCATGTTAAAACAAGACATTTAAATGTTTGTGCTAAAACTGTATTTGTTCCTTCTTTTCCATTTTATACCATCTGAGCCAGTTTTCCTGTCATACATCTCAGGTAGTATTTTACTTCTGAGATGTAATAAGAACAGCAGAATCCAAAGCAGAAAATTCCTCCATGTATGGGAGAATCAGATATTTTAATAACTTCTGTTTTGCCTATATTTCTTTGTTCACAGCTTTCAATTGAGAGCATAGCACTGCAGTCAATTATAATTCTGTTTTATGGTGAAGCATGAGGAATTATAAAAGCATACATCTGCTTTATCAATTAATTCAAGTATTTGTCACTCAAGAGTTTTTCATGGTGTTCTGGTTAATGCTGAAGGATCTCCGCCAATTTTAAAGCATCAAAACAATAACTGTTCCTCAATGAAACTGATAATGAAGAACTGTTGAAAGGACTAGAACTTTTACCTGTATTTGCTGCTAATGCGTAAGGATTATCAAAAAGTCTTACATAAGACACATTTTAGTTGTCAATTCTTTCAGAAACAGTATGTTTTCAACAAGCTTTGTCTTACAAGAGTGCCTTCAATTTTCTTTTAAAATACTGAGCTACAATTCACCAACACATTCCTTTCCAAAACTCTACAATGTGTACAGTAGGGAAAGCTGCCATCTGACATTTCAAAGTTGAAGACACCAGGATTTTTTAGTTATTTATTTTTTAGGGCTAAGTTTATTTCATGTTCACCACACAGTTGACAAAACTTCTTACTGGACATGGGGACTGAAGAAACAAAGTCACTTTCTCATCCTCTAGCATCAGTTGCAAAAAGAGCCTTCTAATAAATCCTGAAATGTTTCCAGAGGTTGGGAGGTTCCCACGCTGAGGAGATGACTGGAACAATTCACAGAGAACCTGGGAATGCAAAATGACATCAGATTTAAAATATTTCTATATTTAGGTCTATAAAATACAGCTCTACACAGCCATAATAGGCAGTGCCTAAGAACTACCTTCCAGTTATCATTCAAACCAGATCAGAAATGAGCACCACTGAAGAAAATACGAGCAGTAAATAAGTTTGGCTTTTTTAAAAAAAGTTCAAAACATTGACTACAGCATCTAAGTAATTGTAAACAAATAGACTATTCAAAAAGATTAAAAAAATTGAAGTATTTAGAAAAATAGCTTTCAAATTCCTAAAGCAAAAATTTCCCACTGCTTAACGCAGTATTACTACAAGAGAACCATTATTAATTACTATTATTAACAGAGAACGACATTGATTTTTTTACTGAAGTCTCCCTGTTACCAGGGCATTGTCACTCTTAAATTTTTTTTTTTAATTATACTGTTATTCAACTAGGTCTGCAAGGTTAAGAAATGTGATGAAATTTAAAAAAAAATATTATGTTTTAAAAGTTGGCTGTATTAATAAAGAAATTAAAACTTTATTTTTTTTCTCTCTCACCTGTGCCATAAGTCTCTGGTTATTAGGATGGCAAGAAATGCACTGTAAGAAGAAAGCAACTGTTGCATTTTCAATTGCTGTCCGCTGCTGAGTGGTCAACCCTGTTGTTACAGTTGAAGAAAGCAAGCTAGATCTTGCACTGGTCTGTTGTGCTGTCACATTGTGTCCTCCAGAAGTAGCACCAGAATGGCACAACAGAAATAAAAGTGCTGTCCACAATGGATTGACTTCAGAGCCACCCAACCAATCCTTCATCATGTGGCTGTTGCCAACTTCTGTCAAAAACCTGAGAACAGGAGCAACCAGGTCTGCCGTGATGGGCATTTTATTAAAGTGCTGTGGAACATGATGCCTCCTGAGCCTGTCCTGGGTGACATCCATTGATTGTGCAGTGCAGTCAGAGCTAGAAGTATGGTTAAAACAAAAACTAGCAAGACTTCTTACAAGCAGTGAAGGCAAACCTGAGTCCAATAATTGCTTGATAGCTTCAGGAGACTGAGATGAGGCAGCAAGAGTAGCCAGGTGAGACTCTGTTAGTGCAAGAGGGGCTTGTGCGTTTTTAGAGTCATCTGTTAGAGATGAACTAAGGTCCTGCTTTTTGCTGTCATCAGTCATGGACAGTCTGTGTTGACACTGCATTGGAGGAGGAGTGATACCCATCCATCCCATGAGTAAGGAAAAATAGTTTGGGTGGATGTGGCACATTGAGCAAAGCAAACTATCGACAGCTTTCTTCAACACCATGTTGCAGGGAAGAGACATGGACCAGTTAAACAGTGACCTGTAGAATACAGAAAATCATGTCAGCAATAGTTTGCCACTCTATCCTGACAATTAACTGTTGTAGAAGCTGTTGTAAACCACAATGAGCTGAGCTTGAAAGCCTTGTTTGGATCACAGTATTAGCAGCACATCCATCACCCAAAAGGCATTCCTCAATCCTGTGTCTAAGATTCTCTCATCATACCATATTTAAAATAGAAATAAGCCGACTTTTCTGGCATGCTGCACATGAAAGACAGGATTTCAGTCTTTTGACACCTGTCACAATTTCTGCACTTTTGAGCCAACTGCAACGTCATCATGCTTTCAACTCTCTAAGCTGCAGCTACTAGGATCATACACACACACATTTACATACGTCTCTCTTAATCCTTTGAAGGAATTGAAAGTATTTGAATATATTTCCAATTTCTTAAAAAATTTGTTTTGTTAAAGTTCTACATAAAGATGTTACAAAAAAAATGAAAGCAGCAACAATCTTGTTGGTTGAATGATGTTACTCTTGCGATCTTTACTAGACCTGTACTTAGGAGACAAGATAACAGAATTATTCCTCAGAGATACTAAAAACTAAAAGCCCATCTACTTTTGAACTCACTTCCATACAAATACCATGTGCCTGAATGCTAATCCAAGGCACATGAACGCAAAAGCTAATTTGGCTTCTATTATTTAGCTTAAATTTCATAAGTTGCATTTGTAAAATACTGAAATCATCATTTCTTCTTATAGGCTTGCTCAAAGGAGGTGAAGTATTAAAAAAAACAACAACCCATTTTTCTGAACTGCATTCACAGTACCGTGACACCATACATAAATTACATTACCTTAAACTTTACATACATAGGTGTATGCACACCTTGTGTCACTTGAACGTTAGATTTTTAAATAATTTTGCATGTATCATCATATATCACATTCCCATTTGAAGACAAGTATTGTTTTTCCCTCTTCTGGATGGAAGTGTCGTTCTACATTTAGTCTAAGGGACATGAGTCTAGAACAGAACATTGATCTAACAAAAAGTTAGCTTTATCATCAGTTTAGTGAATGGCTGATAAAAACCCTCTCCAAGATAAAACATTAAAAAGTCACCTCAGTGACCAAATGACCCGTAACTTTGAGAAGACAGTCAAAATTTCACAAAGCCCACATGTAATAAAGGTACACTTTAACTCCTCTCCAACTACATATTGACACAGTCCTTCTGCCAAAACTTTCTGTATAAATTTACACTCTGTGAAAAATAAGATTCTTTTCCAACTTGATATTAAAAAATAACTACGGAATAGATTAGTATCCATTGGCCAAAGCAGAACTATTGTAATGGAAAATGGGGATGATGGGAAAACATATCCAAGACAAAAGTGAAATATCACATGAAGGAGAAATCAGGAGGTATAACTAGAATTATTGAAAATATTTCAAAATTGAAAATATCAAAGAGGATGAAGATTATACGAGAAGTTATTTTTACTAGAAGAATTACTTAGACTTATATCTGACAACAATCCTCTATTTATTAAAAATGTATTTTACAATTTGCTCCAGATGCTGGCTGATATGAATTATTGTTTTATTTGGCAGGACATAGAGGAACAGGGCTATATTGCAACACACATATTCAAACTAGGTACAATAGCTTTATTAGTGTTCCTTCATTTTGTCCCGGGATGAAAACAACCCACCCTCCTCCAAAAGACAGGAACTGAGAAACACACTTTTACCTTAGAATAAGCCTAAATGGGCTATCATTTTAAGAAGTCTATTTTTATTAGAGTTCTTCCTTCTCCAATGTTAAAATTGTTAAAATCCATCCTGAAAATGCATTTCTGTTAAAACATATTCCTGAAAGGTCTAACTAACATGCAATTTAAAATCCTTAAACTGATTCCCAAAGTGAACTAGCTCATTTTGAATTAACAATTATTTATATGACAGTAGCACTGAAGTGTCTTTGGAAAAGGTCTAGCTTGTAGTCATGTATCTAAAGACCATCATGATGCACATACAGAAGAGCTCCCCATACTTGTACCAATAGCCATAACTTGCGCATTTTCCAGTGTCTGAACATTTGACTGTGCCTAAAGAAGACAGTGAGGTAGCAGAAGAACATGAATGTTTCCTAAGGGCAACAAAAAAATTACGTGCTATCAAAGTTTCCTTTAATGAACTGGAATTGTATTCAATGGTACAAATGAAAGATGCTTTACTATCTATGTGCAGGAATTTAACAGCTATATTTCTATAATAGTCATGAAACAAAGCTATGTGGCTTCTCTTTTTTCTTTTGTTTAAACAGAAGAAATGATTAAGCAACATAAATTAGGACTGTTACCTCATATATATTCAATCTGGAGTTACTAAATGTATACATTTCCTTTAGAATCAAACAGCAAATGCACAGTTCAAGTTTCACTCAAGATTTCATGCTTTGTTTCTTTCAAATCAGACTACGGCTGGAGAAAAGCAACTCAAAAAAAAAAAAGCAGTCTCCCTCCCCACCCAAGCTCTTATCTATCACCTACAGATATTGGATACCATGAGTAATAAAATAATGCTTATATAACAGGATAATAATGAAGATTATGATTTACAGGTAGTATGAAAATTACTGCCAACACCCATTTTCAACAGGAACAGGACAGAGCTAACCATTAAAAAACCCACAAACCAAAACCATGCAACAGTTTACCTTTCACATATGTACAAGTACACACGTGGATCTGCTGCTTTGTTTTGGATATTTTTTTAAAAACACAATTATACCTGGAATATGTGCAGTGCAGTTTTCTGTTTAGAACTACAAAACTGCCTGTTTAGATATCTTTATGTATTCACTTTACAAATTAGCTTCAGGGATGACAACTTCCACTACTGTTTCACAATGAGTGCGCTTCAAGTCATATTATATCGGTGAACAAAATAATTCAGTTTTAAAAAGTGGTGCAAAACTTCAGTTTACTTACTCAAAGAGCTCTCTGTCCAGCAACGCTGGTAAATCATATTCAACAAGCAATTCATAACTATGCCACAAAATTGCTGCTACGCAGTGCAAATGGGAAGGGGATGGCATCAAAAGACCATACTCTCTCGTTGAGCTATTTGGACAAACGTAGCTGACCCGGCCACTTTTTTTCATGGCTGCAACTCTTGCGGAATCACTGACCCATTTCAGCAATGCTTGAATTCTGGAAGGCAAGATGATGTAATACATTATAAAGGGTCAAAGAAACACCCGAAACCAAATTAGCTTGCTGTCTTTTAGTAATCTGAATTACACAATTATCTCTTCCTTTGAAGCAATGTTCAAGAGTGAGCTCAAACTCTGTCTTCTCAAGACTTAGATCACTAACATAGGAAAAATTAATTAAAAATACTTGCATCTTGGAAAGCCAAATGTAAGCTTTCTTTCTACAGAGAAAAAAAACATAGCAGATGTTTGAGTTCTCAGTATTTGAGAGAAAAGTCAGTTGAACACTAGAAGTTTTATCAGTTTTATAAGGCAAAAAAAAAGAGAACAGCATTCTTTGCAAAGGATGCACAGAGCTGAGATGGAAAGTTAGACAGCTTCTTCAGATTTCTGCACTTTTAGGCTATCTCATAACAATCAGTTTTTTAAAAGTCTGTTTTTGTGTAGTAACATCAAGCTGTTATTTAGCAGGTTACTTTTGTATACACTTCCACATGAGAATCCAAATACATTACCTATCTTTTGTTCCGGGGTCTTGAGTTGTTCCAAGCTGATAAAGAATGTCTATTGTGGAGTCAGAAGAGAGACCATTCAATCTTCCAAACAGTAAAGGGCTATTCAAATCTTGGGGAGGAAGGGAAATAACAGAAGTACTTACATATGTATTTTTTTGAAGTAGTAATGAAATTATTACAGAATTGTAATATTAACATTGATTGAGTTTTTCCATTAACATAAGGATGCAATTCTTATACACATCATCTCGAAACTGTGCCTTTTGTATGTTCAATGCAATGTTCAGCCTTGCTAGCAAAGGAAAAATTATTGCAAATTTCATCAGATACGACTTAAAGGATTTGTAGGATTTTCCTCAACATGTTATAAAAAGACATGACAAACTCCAAAAGAGCTGTCCAACCTCATACTTCAAAGAAGCAAACATATATTTCAAAATGGAAGCTTATTCAACTCCAATTTCTATCAACAGGACCAAGGCTGAGGATTTCCTCAGATTATTTCCTATTCATCTTCTCCTCCTGTCCTCTAGGAAACTACTCTCTTACTTAACAGCATTCCAGCAAAAGACAGCAGGCTACACCGAAACATTAACTCATGGCAAAATAAGTCATGGAAGATATTTTGAAAAGAGTGTTTTCTGTTAGTATCTGCAACTTCAAAACAGGGAATACTTGATTTCAGTTTTCTTTCACTGAAAAGCCACAAAACACCAAAACAAAGTGTCGAGCCATACAAGTCATAAATACAGAAATCCAGTGCATTAGCAGAAGAGCTACTGCAAAATTTTGCTGTGGGACACATATTAGTTGTTCAAGTGTCTTGATTACGTACCTCCACCTATAAACTGTTATTCAGATTTTATACTGTCCTACAGACTATTACTGCCCAAATTTTGCTGCATTTGTTTTTCTTAACACTACTCATGGATGCTCTGTGTTTTGAATCATCAAGACATACTATAAAGAGTAAGACGTGCTTATAGTATATTGCATGTTCTACTCTTGTGTCTTCAAAATGGTCACCTAATCACATGTTTTATACAAAAAAATCAAAACAACCCTGTTTGCACTGCTTTACTGTTGTAGAACTACCCACAAACACTTAGAAGCATAACAAAGCACAATGGCAAGTTCTGGCAATGCAAATTCAGAATCAGAAAGCAACATGCAAATATACTATATTTCTACATTTATACAAGCAATGTTTTCAAGCAACAACTGAAAAGAAAAACTTTGCGCTCACCTGCAGGATCGCTCCCTGATGCAGAGCAGTTTCTTAGAAGAATGTCAATCAATTTCAGGCCTATTCTGGTGGACTGAAGCCCAATTTTTACAAGCACAGCCTCAATGTTTGGAGAATGCATACCACAATATGGTGACATAAGTAAAGCTGCACATGTCTGCAACAGATTCGCAGTGGGTGCTGCAGCACTAGCCATCATTCCTTCTAAATCACTTATGTGAGTGAGGCAGTGGTGTAATAATCTTAACCATCCAATACTGAAAAGGAACACATGAAAATGAGCTAATGTATCATTTTCTTATTATTTTCTTTTTCATCTATAACATAAATACCTGTATTAGATTCTAGGACAAGTATTGCAGAGAACTGCTGTGACATGCTCAGATGTAATCTGAGAAAAGCAAATTAAAACGACTGAATTTAAGACCACAAAGTCATTTTCACTAGCAATGGTGCTGTAATCACTGGCTTAACATTGTAAGAAAGGCAGAATTTGCGGGTAGAGAGAGTCAAGATCCTGCAAGTTTGTTATTAAATTTCTCAAGACTTCTTGATTCACATACATATTTCTACCAACAGGGTAAACGTACTGGGCGGAATGTGGAGGAGAAGGTTGTTTATATATAGGGGGAAAGTAGGTGGGGTGGGTGTGCTGTTTCATGGGTTTGGGTTTTTTGGTTTTTGTTGTTGGTACACTGAAAGGACCTGGCCAAAATGTAAATGTGAAACATGAAATAGCACACTGCATCACTTAGGCACCACTGGATTTATTTGTACATAAGGTCAAGATTCTGCAATAGTGCTTGGCATTAAAATTATACACCTGCACAGCTTTACAAACTATTAGACTTTACAAACTATTACGGTCACAATAAGATACAGTGAACCTTAGTGAATATGATTTAAAAAGCACACAGAAAAAGCACAGAAATTAAAAATGTTAGCCACAGCATTTACCCTTGCCTCTCTCTAGCAACATTGTTCAGTATTCCTTTTAATAATAAATCTTGAAAAGTAAACCTACTGTAATTGAATCAATTTGAAAAAAATATCAACTAGGCTTTATGCAGAAAAAAATGTACTACGCTGCTGTTTAAACACGCATTATGGAGAAGATGGCAATCTAAGTTGCAAGTGAAATAAACAGCATTGTTTCACTGACAAGTCCTAAACTAACAGGTTAACTTATTTTCACTACTAACCTTATCTCCCAAAGTTAAAAAAAAAAAAAAAAAAGAAAGCTTTCATACAGACCTTAAATGAAGTTTATTATGTCATTTTAGGAATAATTTACTCCTAAATCTGTATTATTTTAGAAAAGAGCAAGTTTGACATTATATCTAAATGAAAATTATATAAATTTATTGACTATATCTATCATATCACTACCATCATTTTATTGAGATATTTATAAAACTAAGCTGCAAGCCACAATAAAACATTTCAAGACACGAAGAATTTATACTCACCTTCTTTCTTTAGATACTGATTACTTTTATGTGACTTAAAGATAACCTTTTCTGAAGTACAAATATAACAATAATATAAACTTGGCTGTGAAAATTTGCTTCACTGATATTGAAGATCAAAGACCAATTTCAGTTATACAACTTTTATCAAATATACACTGGACAGTATTCACGTTCTCTAAATATACTTACTCACTCAAAATTTTTTCCCAGAAAAAGAAGAAAGGTTTTTAAAACTTTCCCATGCTCTTTTTTCAAATTTATAAACACTAAGGTTCAAAAATTAAATATTTCAAAAGTAACAAATTTATACAATTTGGTAAACAAAATTTCAGAACTAGGAAACGTCAAAAACTCACCCCAAAAATTAAATTCAAAGGTCAGAATTTTTTAACACCTTTTTTCTAAAAAAATCCTTAAGGGTTGGTTTGGTTTTATTTTAAAAATGAGTACAAAACTCAAGATGCCACTTAAACAAATAAAAGCTTTTGAAAAGAAATCTTGCTGATATGCCAAAATCACAACAACATTCAGTTCCTATTTCGCAAATGTTTGCAAACAGTACTATTAGATACGACGTCCACAAAACATCCCATTATCCTAGTTCTATTTCTACTCCAATACTTATGTAACTGTTGACTTCAGTAAGCGGAAGAAATACATCGCTTCTTCAGCTTTTAGGACAACTGCCTACTCATTAAAAACTCAGTCTGCAACACTGCATGCTTTCCTACCCTTTGTATTCTTTCACTGTTGCAGAGATGAAACACACCCTTTTACAAATGCAGATTAAGCATGCTACCAAAAAAAGTGAGAAGTACTGCTTATATTTGCCTTCTGTTAAAAAAAAAAAAAAGAAAAAGAAAAAAAAGCAATTCAACTCCAAAACGAGGTTCTCATGTTCTCAGTTTGCTACTGAAAGATCTGTCTCAGAGCAGAAAATGTAATTAAAATAGACAAAAGCATGAACATGCCTCAGTCCATTGATACTAGAGGCTTACCTTGTTTTAGAGACCTGATCCTCTGAGGGCAGGAATGGATTATTGACGGTTGCAGACGAGGTGTTTCCGAAGGCTGTGAGGCCCAACAGTTTGATCTGTGAGAGGCCGAGAGTGCTGGCATCCCGAGGGCGATGGAGTCGGAGGCAGACAGCTGAGGCAACTTCAGCTTTTACCAGCTGGATTTTTATATACGTGAGACCACTTGTGATAACAGGAGTTGACAAAGGTAACATATTGACACCATCTGCGCTTATTTCAACAGATACTGATGAAGGGCAAGCTATAGAGTAAGATAAGAAGGTTTAATACTATTTAAAAATCTCTACTGGTTTGAATTTTAAGTGTTAAACATGTATCCCTGTTAAAGGTACAGAACGCCGTGACTGAAATGAACTTTGGCAAATGCTACTACAGAACTGCAGCTGGAATATTTGACCTGTGCAACGGTATAGGTTAAGATGCATAAGCATTTTGATACATGATGTATGCAGTTCATTTCAAAGACTTAAGATGATCAAAAGTTCTGTCAGTGTAAATGCCATGTTTCCCTAGCAGGGCTATGACAATAATAGCTGAAAATCTCATACTATATTCCGATCACCATACAACACCATACAACACCATTTTGCCTGAAGATCCCTGACAAATATCACATTCACTAGGGAAAGTTTTGAGAAGTTTGGCAAGAATTTTTGCATATTTAAATTTAACACCACAACCACAAAACATGTACCTAGATAGAAGAAATCAGCAGAGACAGGGCCTTCCTTTCTCAAGGAACACAGAATTGGCAAGCTTTTCAACTTATTTTACAGGCATATTTCAAACAACCTGTCCACTTCAGCTTCTCTGATTATACACTTCGTATTATTTCTAAATCCCTTCAAATTTTCAAACAAACATCAACATCAGTGAATCTACTTACTCGCCAGAGAGGCGAGGTGGGGCTGGATGTGGATCTCCTTGAGCAGCACGGCTGCAGGAAGGTGGATGGTGAGGTCACACCAAGCTTCCTCAGGTAAAAATATATATGACCAGGCAGCAGATCGAGCGCGTCTGTGGGGAGGAGTAGCCTGTAACAGCACTTCAGCAGGCTGGGCAGTGGGACTGCTTGAGGTGATGGAACCTTCAATGCAAGCACCATTAACATCGCTGATTAATGTTTATTAGCAAAACCCAGATTAACTTACAACCTGGACTACGGCAAATATTTTTTTTTTCCTCTCCTTTCTCACCTGTTTTGGTTTATTGATAACATCCCATGTGTAATAATGACAACTGCTGAGATTTTTCTTTTAAGACTGTTTTACAATAGGCAGTTTATATATCCACACACATGTGCTTGAAAACTTGCTAGGGGACACTTGCTATCAAAATCCTAAACCTTCCATCTAAAGTTCATTATGAAAAGGTGCAGGTTGAATAGTATGCTTCCAACTTGAACTCAGTTAATTCATAGTTAATGTAATGAAGGCTTTAAAGATTTAAATATTACAAAGATAGCATAAACGACTTCATAACCAAAATCCGCAAACCTTTTTCTTTAAAAAGGTTTGTTTCACATGAAAACCTGTTTCTAAAAGCACACCAGAAGCAAAACACCTGAGCACAGCAGATGATTATTTTTCTCATCCTAGAACAAGTTAAGAACAAAGCAGGAATATCGAGGCTATGTCTTCTTTAGCAAGTAGAACAGCCCAAGACCAGATTTGTGCTTTTTAAACTACAGGTACTCGGGATATTTTACTTTAAAGTAGCTCTAGCCTAGCTCCACGACTGAATGCCTGACTAGTAGCAGCTGGAGATGAATTCCTGGACACATTTTGATAGACTTTCATCTCCAATGAACTGAGATGGTCTCTCAGCAAACACTACATGATGAGAATCAGTGTAGTAAGTGAGAACAGCCAGAAGGTTAACTTCAAAAGCACATTCCTGACTGAAAGTATAAAGGCATGGAAGAATCCACTACCATGTATGCTTAGGATTTTTCTACTTAAACTAATCAAGTACCAGTATCTGCAGGATTCTTAATTTACCTTTTAGGAATTTGTGAAGAGCAAGACAGAAGATTTCTAACAGACCCCTATCCTGCCAAATAGACATCTCTTCTTTTTTTCTTTTTGTTACAATTTCATTATTTTTGACACTTAAATTTGAATGACCGGACTAAATGTGTATCTCTCTTATCCAACAATTTTTCTAGAAGTTTTAAAAATAATCCTTTATTTCTTCCCTCCTGACAGTGATTCACATTGTATGAATACATTCATGGGCTACGCTAGGCTAGTAGGCAGCAACAGAAAACATTAAGAGACCAATAGTTAAAAGGAGCCTTTGTAAGATATTGAAGTATATATATAAACCACACACATTTTAGTCAAGCAACAGGCACTGTATTGATACCAACAGAGTACTGCAATTCAAACAGACATTCATGTAGGCAGCATTGGAGAAATCAAGTACAGGTGTGAGAGCAGCAGCAGCAATATCAGCCCTGTGCCCCAGCTTTTGCTGCTCTGTTTGATCTAGCTTGGGCTCATGTTGTATCATCCAACTGTGCTATGCTTCTGTAACAGCTTCATCAAACCTGATGTGCCTTAAGTGAATTCAGCAAGTCTTAGTGTGTTTATGGCAGATGCTGGGTTGGAACTGGCCATCCCCTGACCCTAGGGGAGGAGAAAAGAGCCCATCTTGATGCACGACTACATCAGATACAGATCACTCCCTTTCCTTCTTTCCCCTGTCCACACAAGGTGTTATTACCTGTGGATGAGGGGCTAAACTCCTCCCCCAACATCTCCTTGAAACACCAGCAACCCCTCTGTTTAGAAGATTTAATCTTTTAGTATTACAACTATTACAAATAGTTGTAATACTACAACTACTTACACAAGTGTAGATTTTACACTATCACAATATTTTTTGTTAAGAACTTGATAAAGATTCAAATGGATATTAATGTAAGACAAAGAAGTATTACTTACCCAGAGGTGCAAAATTGTGAATTCCTTCTGCATTATCAGGCTCAGAAGCTAGCACTCTAGCTTTCAAACTGCTGTCTGTTGCTTTGGTGGGACCAGAATCAAGAAATTTCATAATAGTCGAAACCATACTTCTTGCTGTGTTAACAATAGCTCTTGTGCTTGTTACCATGTTGTTACAAATAAGCTGAACACCACCTGTGCATAATGTAGACAGAGGGGAAAAAAACCACAACTGTTCAGAAGCATGCAACATATTCTAAGCAAGCCTGTTTGGTAAATTTGGTCCTTCAGCCACATAGCTGTATTCTTTAAGTGGCAAAAAAAATTTACCTACAATAAGCCTTTGATACAGATAAAGAAAAGACATTCTTACCCATATCATGGAAAGCCTTCAGTGCTTCACTTGTATCCAACACTCGTAAAATGAACCAGAGCAGTGGCTCAGATAACTGACAAGTGGCAAGAGAACCCTAGAAGAAAAAGTTAAGAAATATAATGTTTCATGCAAAATTAATATGACAGAAATACACATTAGTCTCCCCTTTTAGTAGGCAAAAAATCCCAGAGAGGAAATGCCACCACAGTCAACCTCTGTACCACGAAATAGCAGTATCATGCTCCATATGGCTCACGTCCACATAGGAGAAGTCTTTGCAGTACGGAAAACATCAAAATACCAGGGGGAAGAAGCTAAAGGGAAATAAGAACTTTGAGCATTTAAAATACCCATTAATATGAACACAGTAAGTGTGTTTCCCACCTGAACACAATAAAACAATCCATCTTCAAGCCTGTAGACCTGAACATTTACAGGAACGTCAAAATGTCCTTATAGAAACCCTCCTCTCCCCTTCTACCATGGGCAATGGAGGCAGGCTTCCTAACTCCAGCACCAAAGTGAAGTGAGGTTGGAAAAATGTTAACATTTCTTTTATATAGCACTAGATCAGTTTTCTGAGTGTATTATAGGTTACGGTACCAATTAGGTCTGTCTGCTTCAAGGAAATGACAGGTTAAGGGAACTTACCTGTCTTCCCATGTACCCACAGGCCATGTAGGTCAGAATTGGCTGGAGCATCACTTGCACTGTTGTTGCTTTTTTACTAAGTGTTGTCAGGATAGTGAACAACCCATCTCCAACTGATATTGCATCTAAACCCCCATGAAAGTTCTCATGTTTAGTGAGATGTAAGCCACTTGCACCTTAGTAAAAACAGAGGCAGTTCAAAGGTGAGAAGTTGAGACCTAACAAGCTATTACAGCACATAAGAGAACTCAACGATATTTAAATTTCTTTTCAGTTAAACATTCACATGGGTTTTAAAAACTACAAATGGGCTAGTTTTCAGGATGATATAAGCTACTATTAGTGTTTCTAGATAGATGCTACCTTCTTTACATTATATATAGGAAGACTAGACCCAGGAAGTCAGGGAATTTAAATCCAATTTTAGATAAGACCATAGAAATCACTGTAGTTAGTAAAGGAAACAGAACAAGAACTACCAGGACAGGAAACACTCCTAGCCAGAAGCAACTAACAAGTATTTAAGATTTTTTTCAGATAATAACAGAAGTGCAGTTGTGCAACCAAAAAAACCCAAACCATTTAAAATATATATTTCTATCAGAAATACCTCTTCTGGAATTCTCCTTCTCAGTGTTACAGCTCAGGATTTATTCTTGAGGATTTACTGAATATCAATATTCAGCAATACTGATAACACGTTGCTGAAATTGAGGATGGAAAGCAAAAGAACAGTCTTCCAAAGGAAGGGATTACCTCCATAAATACAACTGTCTTACAAAGCAAATTACATCAATCTGGAAGAGCTTTTAAAAGTGGTTTTAGATTTGACTGTGGGGGGTGGATGGAATAATCCCTTTCAATTTAGAAAAACTGAAGTACTAATAAATAATAATAATAAAAAATAAGGTGTTCAAATAAGTGATGTTTGGAATAGGACTTAGAGAAACGTTCCAGCAAGAGAAATGACAGCTCTAGTACTTTGATATACCTTTAATCAAGAAAGAAAATATTGACAAGCACTGGATACACGGAAACAGGCAGAGAAAGAAGAGTCTTAAGACTCCATCTCTGCATGGTCTAGAAAAGTTAACACGCTGCATTGGCTATTACGTGTTTACTACTATATGCTGATAACTGATTTTTGGATCATATATTAAGTTGGCTGTAGTCTTGGAGAAATGTTTTGTTCATAGAAATTGTCTGGAGAGAGTTTAATACAGTTCCTCATGAAAGAACTAAAACCACAAATAGCTGTCATTATATCTTCCCAAAATACACATACAAATTAGTTTCAGTAACCTATATTAAAAGACCTTGGGAGGAATAATCCACTGAAGGGATCAGCTGGCCTGAATTCAATGAAAACCATTTTGAAACAACACTCTTCCAAATTGCCTTTTTAAAAATGCAAAACAACTGCTGGACAGAAAATGGTGGTTTAGAAAGACATCAAAGTTTAGGAGAAGAATTTTTGAATTTCACCC
Organism: Gallinago undulata; assembly: GCA_026546715.1. Classification (NCBI taxonomy): domain Eukaryota; kingdom Metazoa; phylum Chordata; class Aves; order Charadriiformes; family Scolopacidae; genus Gallinago; species Gallinago undulata. The sequence goes on from JAOTQQ010000023.1 coordinate 34,474,278, forward strand.
CAAAGAAATACATATTGAGCACAAACCATCATTCCCAGAACAAACTACTTTCAGTATTCACAATGTATTTGCAATACAACACCAACTATCAAGAGTAAAGGAACAGACGTTCTGGAACTAATTTCAGGAAGGTTCCAACAGCAAAATCCAGGCTTGTCAAATCCTGCCTGCTGTTTAATTTGACTACCGGAGGTTACTACTTTTTTCTCAATTGCTTTTATGCCCAAATGAACCACTGGTCTAACATTCACATGCTCTCATCTAAGAAGTATACTGGCTTTTTATAATAGCATTGGTTAACAGTTTCACATCTGCTTAAAAGAGACCTGCCAGAAAAAGGCTTGGAGGTACTTTCTCCAAAACAAGAGAATCACTATAAAAAGAACAAAATTTTACAACTATTACACCTGAAATCTAGTGCAGGCTTTTTGGCTATCCTCCTGCAAAATGTTTTTCCAGTTTTGGGCATGCAGTAACATTCATAGTATTTCAGTCAGTGGTTAAATATGTGCAAATAAACTCTATCCTATCATCAGAGCTCACAAGTCACAAAAACAATCTGTCTAAGAAAATGCACCTTAGGTACATGTCTGACAAACAGCAACTTTGCTGTTCTAAGTATCACTGGCTTCCTCACTTGTTTGTAGCAGGAAGATCCCACCCACAATATATGATTGGACCTCCCAGGACATGCTGTTAATGAGGTTTCTGGTAAAACAGAGGAATAGAAGAGTTTATGTATTCTATGCAAGGGCCGCAGTTGTGAGTTTGCTTTTTCAGAAATGATTTAAAAAAAAAAAAAAAGGGAAAATAATGCAATACACAGAGAATAATTGAGGTAACGTGTCTATAGAATAAACTGAAGACTAATCCTAATCCATGCATGCATAGAGGCATGCAACGGGCACAGACTGAAACACAGGAAATTCCATTTAAACATAATAAAAAGGCTTTTCCACTTTAAGAATGACTGGACATTGTTAACAGGTTGCCCAGAGCAGCTGTGGAGTTTTCACCCTTGGGGAATTAAAACCTCAACTGGACAAGGTACCCAGCAACCTGCTCTTTGAGTTGACCCTCTGGACAATGTCCAGCAGTCTCTTTTAACATTGACCATTCTGAGATTCACCAAATTCAAATGCTAAACACATTCCTGTTCAGTTTTAATTACTGTCTACCACCTCATGGTAGTTTTTTTTAACATACCTTTTTCTCCTTTCACTTCTTATCAGTCTCTTATTTCCTGCCATTTCTGTGTCACAGTACTTCATGTATACACTTAATTTATATTATATATTATATTTATATTTTATAGTTTATAGTTTGTAGAAGTTTTAAGTGTTTTACCACCCCAAAAGATGTTCCTTTTTATTTACAAAATACCTACCAATAATCATTGCCATAGCGCTGCTGTTACACTGGCCAAGTGCAGACAAAATCTGGCTCATAATTTGTTGGTTGGCTAACACCAAGTCTGCCACATATGCAGTCGATCCTTGAGTATTAGGGTTGCCTCCATTGCCATCTTTGCCTCCTGAAACTTTTTCTTCATCAGACACACTGTCTGTAGTACTGCTTGCTACTGGAACACGGGCACTATATTCTCGATTACTGGAAAGCGGCAATTGAACTAAAATATTGACCAGCTTTAATAAATCAAACATAAGTTGATCCCTTGTCATTTCTCCACAGACTGCTTTGGCATCACCTGGACGGATAATATTGGCAAAAAGCCCTCCAAAACACGCTCGAGCACCCACAGAGCTGTCTGAGCCGCTGCGAGACATCACTTTGTCCGAACATGTAATGTAATGATGCACAAGGAAGGTTATAGACTCAATTACTGCAGAAATAGTGCTAACTGATACAACTTCAAAATTCTGTTCCAGGGTAAATTCCAAGAGTTTCACTTGTGCATCCAAGGGTCCCTGGCCTGTCTGGAAAGCACCCCTGAAAGGAGGAAAGAAAAAAAGATATTTCATTGTTTGATATTAGCAAGTTCAACAGGTTTGGTTGTTGTTTGTTGGGTTGGGTTTTTTTGCTTAATTTTTAAGATTCAAAAAGCACACCAGACCTTCAGTATATAGTTTTCAGAAATGCATGTTGAAGCACAATTTGATCTGTCACATGAGTCAACCATTCATCACTTTTTAACATACTGGTGATCACACAGACTATAGAACCTGCCCATGCGATCACTTTCCTGATACCCCTTAGGATTCAAATTTTATGGGAAGCAGTCATCTAATACTTTAATATCATTAGGATTATTTGTTTTCTAAGAGAAAATCATGATGGTAGTTTTTTGTTTTGCTTTTCTTCCACTCCCCCCCGCCCCGAGGTAGAAAGAAGAATCATCAGGTTTTAGTTATCTAAATAGTAACTATATATAGACCGTAAGAAGGTACTCGAACTATCACAGGTTGGTGCTTGCAGGTTGACTGCTTGAAGGATCTCCTCTAGGGATAAGTTTTTCTCCATTACTTTCACATGTATACTGGTGGACTACAAAATGAACCTTTTGAATCACTAAATTTAAAATAAAACCAATGCTAATTCTTGAAGTGTGGGCGTTAGTTACTGATTTTTGATAAATTTCTCTATCTTTTGATATTGATTAATCTTACTATATCTTTTAAATTTAAATGCAGAACAATACAATAGTAAAATACTGCTTTTCTTCACAATCAATGTTATGGTTTGATCAGACAGGGTATACTTCAGTAATTACCTGGGGTTTTATAAATAACCATCTAAACCCTTTTCTGGTGCTTTGCTTTATTTTACGACATTTCAGTCGTAAGAGACCTTTGGTTTGTCTAAAGAACAAAATAATCTAACATTTCAAAACCCACCCTTTCAGTGGTCTCATCAGTTTATTTAAAATATTTCAAATGTAGACACACATTTCAAGATTCACTGTGAATTAATTATTTTACTGTATCATGACATTTCTTTTGTAAGTGATTGATCATCAGTCTAAACCTGGCAAACACCACCTATTCAATTTAAATTACTAAGGTAAATGTCTTAGAGAAGGACAAAACTGTTTTCTGTATGATTAAAGAATAGATAACACCAAAGTGCCACCTACTGGGAAGCCAGAAGCTGAGGAAGCTCGTCCCTAATTATATGAAGCCTTTGGGAATGAGCAGAACTCAATACCAGAAATAAATGGTAAATCCTAATGTACTTCAGACCAAACAACTAGCACATAACAGTCTTGTGCCCATCGACCTAGCCTGGAGGAGACAGAGCTGGAAAAGACAAGTCAAACTCTTCTCTTTCCTCTGGCCAGTAGCATTCCTCTACACTAGTGGGGAGACAAGACATCAATAGGCCCCAGAAGGAGAGCAAGGCAGAGGTTTTTCACCTTCAAGTGAGGAGAAAAGTTTTTTTTTTAAAAAAAGACAAAGCAATAAACATGCCTATTACATAAACAGGATTATGCAATCTCATATCTCTTACCATGTTATAAATGCCATCCATATTATTTTCACAGTCTAGAATATTTCCTTAATTCAGGACTCTCAGAATACTTTTTCTCTTTTAAATATGTAAACTCCTCAACAGTGCCCTTATTTCAGGGATTACTTTAACAAGGTCTGTATCTAGATAAAAAACGGCCCAAACACCTGTTTAGTGCTTCTATTCCCTGTCCCTTACACAGGGATGGCTATATCTGGATTCCCATTGCACTCTTCCATGTGCCAGAAGCAGTCGAGATCCTGCTGGCATTGTTGCAGCAACACCCAAGATCTCTATCTTTACACGACTTGACAGCATGAGAATGCAGGACATACACATCTTGGTTGTGAATCACACACAGATTTTAAAGACAACGAGGATACGAAAAGAAAAAAAATGGTTAACATTTACCTTTCTGTTGAAAGTATATGTATTAATTTCAATAAAAATTCACTGAACATCTGAGGACAAGTGGAAGAAAGGTGCACTTGCAATCGAGTAAGAAATTCTTGCATAGCTTGTGTCGCTGTTGGTCCAACCTAGATGGTAAGGCATTTTAAAAAGTGTTACATAAAACCGAAATGTCTTCAAGAACACTAAGTGTTACCTTACAAGAACATTTCTAGGAAAAGAAAATTATGTAGCTTAATTTGCTTTCTGAAATATTTCACAGAGTTTTCACAGAACTATTCCGTATCAATTTATATTTGGTTTTCGATTACTAACCACAAGTAAAAAGCAAACAATTCAGTTCTTTGCCTAAGACTCATTCTGCAACTTGAGACTTAATCTTTTCAGCAATGCAAACTACGTTTCACACAAAATACATTCAAGTACTAATCTGAACGCTTTTTCATAAACTACACATCTACACGTAAGTGCTTTAAATTAATGATTGAGAAAAGACTACGCATTTTCTGGATTTTTTTCCTGGAAAATACTGGAAATAGCAGGTGTTTTCTGTCAACTAAGTGTTTCTGAGATTCCTATCAAATATTACATACAATTAATATACCTTGGCTTTTTTAAAAATCACTATTCACATACATTTCATGGACTGCAAAATGTGAAAAAAAATTTAGTTGAAACTAGGAGAAATAGTAGGTCCCACATGAATTCAGAAAACAAGCAGAAAATAAAAGCATAATTTTAAATTCTGGAATTTTTAATTATTTAAACTTCATTGGCATTTTTATCCCAATTTCAGGAAACTAACTGAACACTATCACCTTTTATACATGCAACTAAGGAATCCTTATGTGGAACACATTCACTGACACATCACACGACATTCTCTCCCCAGGGAAAGTCTTCAGAGAGTTGTAAAAATGTATGATCACTACTCAGTGTATCACCAACATGAAGTTCCCTACAGCTACTCATCAAATCCAACTAAGGCTATAATCAAAAAAAAGAAACAAACCAAGAACATAATGCATCAATAATACAGAATACGAAGAACTCATATTCATGTCAAGTGTACTGAAATTCTTTTAAAAAGAGTTTTTCTCATTTTAATTGCTAGTTACCTGTGGACTGTGTTGATTTGTTCCATGAGGATTAGTGCCAGAAAGAAATTTCACTAACACATGAATGAGGTTTGGATCTGACACCAACAATTGGGCAGTACTTTCCTGAGCTCCAATGGCACTGCTTGGACCACCTTAAAGACATAAAAATTATATCTGTAATCTTACACATGAAGTGTAAATCCAACATTTATACTGCATATCCCTTATACATATTTAGTGATGAGTAAATATTCTCAGCAAAATCAGCTACCCAAAGCTGCTTATTCAGGACTACAACTTTGAGTGTAGAGTTCTCCATTAAGTATAGATATAAACCCCCAAAACTGTTCCATCAGTGTTTCAAGCTTGCTAAGGCAGTATTCCTGAAAGCAGAGCTTCACGTGGTAGAAGCAATACATAAAGACATTTTCATTTGTTTCTCTTTGCTAGTCCAACACTTTAATAAGGCTTAAGCACATTTGTTAGTTTATCAGATAGAGACCACATGTTCTGTTATCCTGCAAACTATGAGGATATTTTTATCCTTGGCACATTCAGAGACTTCTCATCATTCACTAAAACTGTAAAGAGTGTAAGAGATCAAGAACTTTGAGGACCAGAATTAAAATACACCCTTCAGTGATCAACCAAATGAGCTTTATCAAACGTGAAGTCTTACTCATTCAATAGCTGTATATTGAACCAATTCAAAACACAACTTGAGAAAAGTTTCGCTACCTACTGAATAAAAATACATGTTCTTATAATATTGTACGTATCTAAATGAAGTTCCATGTTGAATTTCATGCTGAAGCAGCAAATTCTTTCAGACTATCTGGTATCGTGTTTCAGAACAACAGAGAAGCCTTCTCCTCACGTTGCAGGATGTGCCTTGGAAACGTCAGTCTGGGTAAACTGATCAAGTTTATTTTCCCTTGCTGAATCTACACCCCTGAACATTTACTCAAGTAAAACATGCAATACACTGATTTTCCCTATAAAAAAAACTAGGTACGTATGTTGTTGGTAGGTGAGTTTTTGACAAAAATGGTCATTTTTGTGAGATGTTTCTGAGCATACCATGATATAAGTTCAGAATGAAAATGACACTGAGGTCACTAGAACGCTTGCTAAGCTCACAGCTCTTCCATGCATACTTCATTTAGATTACTTCATTTTGGTGCTTTTTTGAAAAAAAGTTCTACTTATAAACTATTTTGAAATGTAAAACAAACTGCTACCACTAAAATTACATTCAACTGCAGCCGGAATAAGTAAACAAAACAAGAAGTTCATCTGAATTTGGTTATACTGTTTTTCATAGTTTTCTGTAAATTTTCCTTGTTTCAATGTAACTACATCATTTAAACTTTGTGTATGACTTCAGTTTTGAGCTAGACATGACTTGAGTTTGTCCAGAAGTACTGAGTATCCAAATTGTTTCAATATAAGTGTACAAAGGGCCTAAAATATTTATATTTTTATTTGAAAAAGGGATGTAATTTAGTCCTTTCCTGCATTCCTGAATGGAAACTTCATACACAGAAAGTATTTCATTTTCTTCAGAGACTTTCAGTCCCCTATGAAGCCTATAATGATCAGTGTGACAAAAAGACACTGCTATTCAATGTTATTCTTTTTTAAAAAAGAAAAGAAAACAATATTTCCATTGAAACAACAGCTTTTAGAATATTTATGCTTGCATTTTTCTGAACAGGGCACATTTGGGGTGTACCTTCAAGTCATTTAATTTGTTCACTTGGTGTGTCTTTGAAGTTTACATTATTTTAATAACTCCAGCTTTTTCCTGCTGTGTTCACTTTCACTTGTTAGGTCTGTACTGTAACTACTTCATTAAATCTGGCTATTTATGAAGACCTTACATCTTAATACAAGTAGACGTTACATTAGAACTTCCCTGGAATTGAGAGTCCCAGCCCATCTCCTCTTGACAAGCAGTAGTTAAGTCCACACACCGCCCCTTCAACTCATTTCCTTCCAGGATTAGAAAGTTTCATAGGTTTTCTACTGTTTCGTGACAGGGTTGATACCATAACTGAATATATACATCTTCATTACCTCCTATGTTATTTTATTTTTCAGCTGAAAGTATTTCTACAATATAAAAACCCACTTTGCCTGCATTACATTTGTAGACTGACTTTTTGTTTGACATTCCAACTCAGATTTCACAATGCATGTACTTTATCTGCTCAAAACAGTGCTCTCTAACAGTATTTCTGGTGACAACAATAATGTAAGCAAAAGGGCATGTAGGGAGAGCACAAATAGTTCTTACTAAAGGAAGAGATGAGTAAATGCATTACGAGAATGATTTGACAGATGACAGCTGTTTACTCCAGAGCAATTGTAGCTCTGAGGAATTTTTCTTAGCCAGGTGTCACTGCAGATTTGCTTCTACCCACCTTCCTTCACATGGCATTAAATGGTTCTAGGTATCACACATCAAATAGTGATTTTAAACACCATCCCTACAAAATTTGTCGTGGATCTTGTAACTAATGAAGATCATTGTTCTGAAAAGAAATGGCCAGGGGTATTGGGTTTATTCCTGAAAAATATCTTGCCCTCCTGGCACATAATGGCATAATTAAATCTTCTGACCTAAATCTAAATAAATTTTCTGACCATGAACTGACCTGCCCTAGATAGCGGTTGCTCTTAAAATCCCAACATAGGACAGTTCTGAAAAAGAATCTAAACCCCCACCTATACTCAAGTGGGGGAAAAAACCCCAACCAACAACTAAAAAAATCTTGTTATTATTAGAGAGATCTGGGGTTTTGGAAAAATAACTAAGAAACAGCTTTGAAAGTAACATCTGGATGAGATCTCTAGAACCACCTCACTTCTCATGACAAAATCTTCTAATTCATTGATCGCTTGAAGAAATGGTGACCAAAACTGTAATCTTCAGAGTAAAGTAGTTCAGAAGTACGTTCAAAGAGACTACCCCTAAAATGCAAATAAGGCAAGACCTTTATCTGTAATGTATGGAAGAATATGAAAAAACACTTTTTTTCTCTCCCCCCTTTTTTTTTTTCCCCTTTTGTTTCCTTTCCTTTCTTCTTTGTGAATGAAAGACTGGGGAAAACAGAATAGTTGAATGCAAACCTATGTATCAAATGGCAAAAATTAATTTCAACTAAATAAAGCAAACTTAATAAGGAGGTTCTCTAAGAGGCTTTGAGATCCAATGGTGATTGGTGTGATACAGTGATACAGGGATTTTCTCAGCACTAAAATGCCCATCTGCAAAAAGAGTTCTGTGAATCATCTATGAGCAGCTACACCTCTGAGTTGTTTTTCAGCTTCTGAAACAGCAAATATGATTACCTAGTGTGGACTGTGTCAAGAAAAGGTGTCTTCTTGCTTATTTAGAAGGCTTATTACATCTAAAGAGGTTTATTAAACCTAAAATCATCTGAATATTTTTGATGGTCATAGTGTTTTTTTCATCAATGAAGTTACACATTTGAGGGCTTGCTTGTAATTTGGGTACTAAAAAGGAAAAGGAACCTCATTTTGTAACCACACACATCTAGCAAGAATAATCAAAGTCATTCTTAAATGAACTGCTGATTGACATCTTAGTGGTTTAAAAAAACCCCAACATACCAAAAGAACCTAACCATAACCTGTTGATACAGTGAAGAATACATGAACAATTTGTACTTCCCAGCTGAAAACACTACAGAATTAAAGAGGATACAACAGAAACTTGAATCCAAAGAAACTTGACATGTCACTTACATTTCACCACTCTCGGGAACAATTTGTCTTACAGTGGCAGTATATATTTAAAAAAAACCAAAAACCTTTCTCTTCTGGAAAGTGTGATCTTGAAGATTATAAATTGATGAGAACTCCTGTGAGGCACTGTCTGTAATGGCTTAAGAGACTATTATTAGTCCCAGTTCTGAGCTAAAGCACATGAAAATGAAAATTATTGATTGTAGAAATGCTCCAATAGATTCCTCCTTCCTTTGGCAAGAACTGAAGAGATTATTTCACTTCTTAAATGTGACAACTCAGTGCCATTAAGACAGAATATTATCTTGAATTATTAGCTGCTGGCAAAGAAGTTATCTGATAGGTGCTTAAATTTATTTAGCTCCTGGTTCTGTCAGTGAGCATGGTGCTAAGGTGCAGTTAAGGGATCTGTATTAATCCACACACATCTATAAAAGGAGACAAACCTACAACCCTTTTACCCTCCAGCAAGCTTGCATCTCCAATCCTTTCCAACTCAACCCCAACCTTGTGCTCACAATACACAAAAATTCACAACCACATTCATATGCTGAACTGTGCTTTCAATGTTTGCTTCTGAGCAGCTTTTAATTTACATGGTCATTTACTGATCTCAGGCAGTTGCCTAAGAAACTCCTGCAAACATACAGCTGCCTGTCTGTCAGCACCAGAGCACAAACACACCACTTGCAAGAGATTCACATATGGTCTCAGTGGTACGCACAGCATAATTTTTGGAAATTGCTAATATACAGTTAGAAATTGGAGTGTTGAAAATACATATGGGTGTTAACTGTGGGTGCTGTGATCCTACAAATCAGCTAAGTTCTATTCTCAAATGCCAAGAAGAAGATGAAGGTCTCAGTTGGGCAAAATCAATTAAGTCTCTTCCCTTAATTTATTCACATCTCTACTGCTTCACCTCATAGCAAAAATTTCAGCAGATTTTTGTGATACAGATCTCTAAACAACAACACAGAAAAGGAACAGAAAGTGAACATCTGAACCCCCATGCATCAATGATTTGAAATGGCACATATGAAAAAAGGATTCATAAGCATCTTTGAGGAAAACCATGGTGAATATCTGTGTCATCAGAGAATGGCAAATTGCTTCATAGAAGCATGATCTGGGTCTGGGTCTCTTTCTTCTGTAATTACTAGCTTTAGTCATACGCTTGGAGTGAAAACAGAATTTAAAAGAGCTCTGACTTGATCTAACATGTAGGTTTTTAAGAGATTCCAGTCTCCAAGTTCTTACTAGTTGATATCTTCTTTAGCCTTGAGGACACGGCCACAAAAGCATTCCCCGTGATAGTTTCCCTACAATTCATTTAGAATGTCTTAATTTAAAAATTACATCCTTTAATTTCTACCAGTCTTATGTCAAAATCTCAAAGGGAGGTTATTTCTAGTGTGTTATGGAGCAATATAAAGAATGTGAGATAATTTGGTGTGCACATGGAAATGAAATTAAATGAAAACAAAGGGCTGGGTTTCTTTTTTAATAATTTGAGCTTCTAGGGACTTATTTTCAGATAGCTTAACAGATGCAATGGCTAGTGCCCGCATATTTATGAAAATAGTCCTACTGCATCAGAAAAGCACGAAACTCTCTCACATCACCTTAAACCTTCCTTCCTGCTACCACTTCCCATCACACAAAGTTAATTCCCAAGGATCATTAGCTAGACATAAAATGCATTTTTAGAAGATACTGCCAAACTATTTATAATGACATTTTCTTTTACCACTAGGGTTTCTGTTTCCATGGTACAAGCAATTCAAGGAGCTCACTCTTGAAAAGCCTGAAGTTACAGAGAACCAGCAAAATGACAAAGGGAAAGTTCTGGTTGTCTTTTGGATGGGAATTAACACTCATCTGTACGTCATTACAACTGGCAATATAAAAAAAACCCAAACCAAAGCACCCACAACTTACCATTAAGCTGCATATTTGTCATGAGGGTTAGGCTATGAAGCACAAGGCACCATGTCCGGAGTAACGTATTAGGATACCATGCCAGAACTGACAGGAAGCTAGTTACTGAAGCTGTCAAAAAAACACATTTTTCCAAGCTTTAATCTTCAGGGTATCACTATAGGTGCCTTATTTTTACTGTAAGGTGTTATATTTATTATTGTTATTACTATTATTATTAACGTTGTTTTTTGTATTTACTTTCTTTTGACTGTTGTTCCAAGAAATTAGGAAAACACTTCAAACACTTCACAGGAACTGGCCCACAGAACTTTCTGCACTGCCCAGACCCTGACATCTCAGGGAAAACAACACAAAGAAACTGCTGGTTTCAAAATGCTCTCATGGAAGTTAGCATTAACAGGTTAATTGTGGCAAGCATTAATGTTTTGGACTACCTCCCACACCAGCTCCTTCGATAATAAACAGATTAGACGATGATATAAAAGGAGCAGAAATTTGTCAGAGAAGTACATACAGGTGCATAGTTCACCTTAGACTAAGAAGTGCCTTTTAAAAAGTCCTCTTGTGATTAATGGTGACTTAAGAACCACAAATTGTACAATTTAATTTCTGAGGACATTATGCAAATTCAAGGAATAAACTTTCAATTACATAATGGTTACGCACTTTTCATGTTAAGAAGATAATGAGCCCAAGAGCTCTTTAATAATAACACAGGAATTATGCCAACGGTAATCTTATCAAGAATACTTATTTTAATACTATTTGCTTACAAACAAAACTTGAATACTTAAAAAAAGGAAATATCTTATTTTACACCTCCTGAAAATTAATTTCACATATTTAATGTATTTTACCTTGATTCAAGGAAATGACAGGTATTCGGTTAGCATTATAAAGGAAGATATCAGCGCCAGTATCTTTACTTCCAGAGGAGCTGGAATTTAGGCTTAATGTGAGCCATAACTGTAAAAGGGATTCAAGCTGGAAAAAAGGAAAAAACACCTTCAAACCAAACTCAAGTGTTTTTTCAGAACTCCAGAGTACAAAAGGTCATCTGTTTTGATTTTAAAAGCCTTATCTAAATTGTCAGGTGCTACTGTTACACTGGTAACACACACACACTCACCTTTATTGGATTTGAAGATTCTGATAAACATAATATTCAAAGCAAATTCAGCATAACCAGCAAATGCTTCTACTATGGTTTTGTAATTGATTTCTTCTAAATACAGTCATGTTTCTCTTAAGAAATGTCTTCAAACTTATATTAAAAAAGCCCCACAGTTTTACACACTGCTCAGAAATGCCTGTATCATCACCTTACATCTGTAATACTGATTTGCATGTAAGCTTTTAGAATGTCTCAATACAGTCAAGAGATGTTTACCAGTCAACCAAAGTTATTCAAAAGGCCAATTTAATTACCGGGAAATCTTCTTTACTATCAGATACCCATGCTCACTCTGAATAACCTCTTTGAGGAAAATAACTGTTTAGATTTTTGGGAGAAGCACTGAGGTCCTTAACCCCACAAACTGTACTTTGGATAAGATACTGAAAGAACCACTGAGGGATGTAGTCAGCCACCCAATTAAAATATGTATAGGTAGGCAAGCACCTAGCACACATGGCATTCCTAAAGAAAAGCACTGCTAAAACAACAACTTTTTAAAAAGCTTATTCCTTGTTTTAACATATGGGATCACTGGATAATTCAGGTTGCAAGTGACTTCTGGAGGTTATCCAGTCCAATCTTCTACTTGAAGAAGGTCCAACTACGATGTCAGACTGGGTTGCTCAGGGGTTTATCCAGCTGGGTTTTGAAAAATCTCCACAGATGGAGACTGCACACTTGGTGACACTCTTCACTGAAGAGCTAACAATTATCTTTCAATGAACTTGGTAACTTGTTTTTAAATATAAAAATGTATACCCATGTTTTCACTGTAAGAAGAATTGTCTTATTTGATAAAAGCTTTTAGCAGCTTGTCTATTACATTATCAGTACTGTTGTCCACAAAAACTTCATAAGCAATAAAGCACATAACACATAACTTGCATCGTAAGTAGTATAAAATATGGGAAAACTACTTTCAAATTTGAGAGAAATACTATCAAAACACTTCAAGATTCATCATTCTATACCTGAACATGGTGGACTTGTAGCATGGAAAAAAGTTTGTTGAAGCATGCGCTCAGCATAGGTATAGATGACAACTGTACAATCAACTGGGCGTTTTGGTTTGCAGCATGTAATCCTCTCAGCAATGAATCGTCTGTTCCACTAGGAGACTGTGTTACTGAAAAACAAAACACAAATTACCAGCCCCGCATGAATTGCTTTGTAAAAGTTGCTAAAAATAACTCAAATTTATTTCCTTGTTTTTTATATTTAAGGGAAAAACACTTTTTTTTTAATTTACAAGGACATCTTCAATGCAGTGTTCAGCTAAGTTGGACTACTGACTACTCTACTGCGAAAGGTATACTTGAATTTCAGACGATCTCCATCTTCACAAAAAAACTGGAAAGTGAGCCCAGAAATACATTTTCATGTTTCTTGCCAAAAGTATTATAGGCGTGTTCTGGTTAACACTATGGTGAGACAAACAATTGGAACATCTCTTCATACATTATGGTATAACTGCTGCAGTCAATAATAAACTTCCAGAAAATAAAGTCTGAGGATGTCACTTATTCAACTCATGACTGCATGCATACTAAGGTACCCAGAGAGCTACAAAGAAGCACACTTTAACAAGATGAGCAGTGCAACTCACTGAAAATAATAATTGGCAAAAATAAACTGGCATGATGCTTTTATATCATAAAGCTTACTGAACAAGTGAGTTCAAAATTGTATTAAAATATTTTCATCGCTGAATAGGTGAAACTGTCAAGTGCAGAGCAGCTTTCTAACATGAAATTTCACACTGAATGCATGAATGAAGTGTCACAAAAATAGGAAACAATGTTCAATTTCACCTAAATCCAAAAATGAAAACAATTCCTCCATTGTACTATTATGCACCGTAAAATGAATCCTGCATACTTGACAAATTACACAAGACTTCTTAAATATATCTGGATACATAATTAAAAAATCTGAATAAAGAAACATCTCTAAAGCACAGCCTAATAAGAAAATTCATTTTTAAGCTTCTAAGTGACTTCAGAAAAAAAATAGTACAAATTTCAAAGCATCATGTGAAGCGAATGATTTGAAAACATGTAGTTACATGTAGGAGACGTGTTTGTTAATGCTTGTAGAATGGAATCAGCCTCCAGGGTGGACATCATTTTCAGCATCAGCTCAGCCTGCTGTTCAAGTCCAACTTCTAGACGTGCATCTAAAGCTACACAAGGCAACAAACAGGGTAAAAATTAATTATATCAAAGACATTTAATGAGTTACTCTAACTTCCTGTGCAAGCGATATAGATATACAGTCCACATTAAACTGTAAAAAATCTCATTATCACTAACAGGAAGATTCATTTTCATGTATGATGGAAGCAGGATCTAGCAACTTATACTCTGAACTGACCATGATAGAAAATAATATCTTCTGCAATGTTAGGCTGTTTTAAATATAAATCTCACATAAAATTCTCTCATTTACTACAGAAAAAACTGTGAGCATACAGAAAATTTAATTCTTTCCACTTAATGCACATAGAGATTGTTAATATAATTTGATATGTAGAAGCATCAAATACAAAATATAGACCCTGAACAGAACTTTAGCTCATTGCTTACCTTGAGAAACTGATACGCTCACAGTTTGTGATCCATTTTTCTCTGTAGTTACTGGTGGTTTTGCAACTGGAATTCCAACTCCTCCAATGTAAGGATTGTAGTTGTAGGTGCCGTAATCAGCACCCCAGTAATCATACCAGGTGCTGCTTATAGGCTTAAAAACCAAACAAAATAAGAAAAAAAATAAACAGCAACTCTTTAGACTGTCCAAGTACAAAAACTAAATTTGTAATGACTAACAACAAACACTGCAGCTAAAAAAAGCCAAACCCAGAAGATTGGGTCCAATACTTTAGAAAATTTTATTTCAATTTTTATAGCAGTATAAGCTACTGAATTCTGAATTTGTCAAAATCCAGCAATGTAGTTAGCTGTCTCAAAGATGAAAAAAGCCAATTTGAAAGTGTTATTATCAGGTTTTATTCAAACATTTGTATCATTTTGTAAATTTGGAAGCTGAGTATCATACAGATATTTTGAGAAGTTACTTATCAAGGCAGAATAACTATTAACTGTACTATCAAAGTACCCTGAAGCCTCAGTGAGGCTTGGGGATTATTTGTATTGAGCTCTGCAATAGAAAGAGTTGAATCATATCTACTCAAGTGTCATAAATTAAGACACTTAGAAAGCACAAAAATCACAAGAAAAAAGGAGGAGAGTTGTGTATGCCTGTCTTTTTAATTGCAAGATCCAATACCAACTGTCATTTTACAGATAGAGAAGCAAATCTTAAGAAGGATTAAAAATGAAGAAGTGTTTTTCTGCTTGTATTTTAAAGGACATCCAATCAGGCAAAAAGATCATGAAGATACCCGTGGATGAAGCCTAAGGACTGCTACCAAATGAAATGATGGCAGAATAAAGGAAGGAAACATCAGTTACATGAAAATTAAGCAATAAGTGGAATATGTTGGTAGGATAGAAGGACATATGAGGGAATATTGGAAAAAAAAAAAAAAGAAAATTTAGTGTAGTCTGAACAAGTGGTAAAAAAAGTAATTTAGGTTAATTCAAGTGATGCTGAAGGTTTACGTCAATAGTGAGAGGAGTGGGAAAACTTCAAATCAGAGTGTCATCCTTATGGACAGAGAAAAGAGACTCAGCATTTTATTATGAACAATTGTGTTTCTTTACAACCAAAGTGTTTTAGATTTTTAATACACCTTGACACTACAATATTACATCTAAATGTAATTTTCTGCCTCTGATATGTTTAGCTCCCATTTTAAGTAGGAAAGCATTTAATAGTTTTCTTGTTCCAGAATGAAATAAGTTTTGAAGTTAGTTGCTTCTCTTCATAATCTGAAGATGATCTGAGCAGTAGCTATTGCTCCTTTTTTAAACACCATATTAACAGTATTAAGTCATAGGATCAATCATAGAAGCAAACCGCCCTCTATTTTTAATCAAAAGAAGACAACACTGGATTTTACTTTTCTTTTATATTACGCTTTTGTTGTCTTTAATATTTGATATAAGTATCTTGTTTATAAAGATATCTCCACGCAAACCCAAAATATTTTGCATTCAACTGATAAATGAATACATCTGAGATGCAAACACAATCTTTACATTTTTTCCTGTCATTCTACATTAAACTTTTATAAAAACTGAACGTCTAAGACATCAAATACCACTAACAAAGAAGTGTAAGAAAGAAAGGATCTTACTAAAGGTTATTCTGAAAACTCAAGTATGTCATACCTTGAAGACTTTGGCTGCAAGGGGATCTTTCTCCAAATCAATATCCAAAGGATCAATATCAACCTCCATCAGGTCTTGCAGTAATTCAAGGTCAATGTCCTTATCTTTTTCCAAAGATGACAGAGGTGGAGCACCTTTGAATGATTAAAAGAGTATTTATACTACCAAGTATGAATTATAAACCACAGATATATAATACACTTAATGGATAAGTTTAAGTCTTTTAATTATCTTGGTGGAAAAAGTTAATGAAAGCAATCAAGTTGCCTAAGTAATTGGAAAAATAACCATTTTTTACTGATCAGATGAAAAAGTTGAATAATTGCTCGTATTTTGCCTATATTTTCAGAAACTAATCATCTCACATGCTCTGGGCAATCCTGCTTCAGCAGGGGAGTTGGACTAGATGATCTCTACAGTCCCTTCCAACTCTAATAATTCAGTGAAATTCAGTGAAACACTATTAAAAATCCTTCACTGATTTTTTGAGAGATGTGTAACAGCAAAGCTTTGGGGTTTTTTACTTTTTTCAGTACACATATAAACATCAAGATTATGAATTAATTTACCTGTGATGTCATGTGTCAAAGGCTCATCTATTGTTTCCACTAACTGAACTGTGGACTGCTGGAGAGAGTCATCAGAATCCCCAGCCGAAGCTCCAGCATCTTCTCCCAAAGTACTTTCTTCCATAGCTTCTGCTGCTATAGGTGCCAACAATTCTCCTACGTATTAGAGTAAGCAGACAACTCTATTGAAAGCTTTATTCCAGTTACAAATGAACATCCCAGTGTCTAGACCAACTGTCTGGTTTTGTTTTTGTTCATTTAACTCTAAATTTTAAGGGCTACTTCTTCTCAAGTGGAGGAGTTTCGAATAATTGACAAATAATCAAGGTTACATAAATATTAACTTTTCAATTCATGAGTCACTAATTCAGGATTGACTGTAATGGCAATATTATTTTTTTATTTATTTGCCTTTTTTTTTTTTTTTAACACACTGATCTCAATTTTAGGGTTTGGGGTTTTTTTTGGTTGGTTGTTTTTGTTCGGTCTTTTCCCCCACTGTCTTAATAGTGTCTGCAGATTCTAACATAATAATAAAAAAATCCCTGTAACATTAAAGGAAGAAATTTTCAAGTGTAACATACGTTCTGAAAAATATGAACTTAAACACACCTGCTAGAATATCCTGCAGCATACAAGTCAGAGAATACTGAGCCCATGCTCCTCCCCAAGAGATATCTCCTCTGTTAAAGTCAGTTCCAACGAGAAGCAGCAATAATCTTTCCAACTGAGTCTCATTTACAATTTCACACAAATGAATTGTTGGTCTTGTAGCATTTGCAATTCTAGCAAGAACCTATTAAAAAAAAAAAAGAAATATATGCCTATTAGTATTTAACACTATGAAAATAAGTAATAGCTTTAACTTCTGCGATTATTAGATTTTGCTTACAAGGAAATCAGATATTTTTACTGGCTTAAATTTTAGAATTTTACAAGTGTAGTTATAAAAAAATCTTCATTCAAAAGTTACTTTTTCTAAGCAACTTTGAAGCCATCCTATCATAAGTTACACAAAAGGTGACAGATGAAAAAAACTGCCTCACCATAAATTACCAGAAATTTTAATGCTGCAGCTAATTTTTAACATCAAGCCAGCAAAAAGCAGTAATAGAAAGCAAAATTAATGAGGTCTCCATTTCAACTACAGAATATGATTCCATATGCTTTTACCTTACAAACAAAGAGAAGTAGATCTGCATGACAAGTAAAGTCCATGGACAAGAGAAAGAGTGCCAGCTTCTGCACTACAGAAATACAACGTTCATGTGCCAGTGTAAATGGAAGTGGTTCAATATCTGGAGTTTCCTTTGCTGTTGAAACTTCTGTATCTAAAGTAGAACGAGGCCATTCTGCAGTCCGACGTAATCGTATTAAGTCCTTGAAGTGCTGAAGAAATTAAATTTGAAGTAACAGTTACATTTTAAAACTAACCTCTAAATCTTTTTCCAATGAAAATCTGAGGCAGCAATAATGGTAACTGTAAAATTTTTCTTTTTAGTCTAAGAATCGACTGGTCGACTGTTGGCTGGACATGAGCCAGCAGTGTGCCCAAGTGGCCAAAAAGGCCAACAGCATCCTGCCCTGTATCAGGAACAGTGTGGTGAGC
>JAOTQQ010000023.1:34492721-34624035 GCA_026546715.1 Gallinago undulata
TGAGGCACCATCCCTGGAGGTATTCAAGAGACGAGTTGACATGGTGCTTGGGGATATGGATTAGTGTTGGGTTGGTGTTGTTTTGGGGGTGTGGTGTGGTGTGTGTGGGTTTGTTGGGGTTTTTTTGGGGTAGGTTTCCCTCCCCCCCCATTGGTTGGACTAGATGATCTTAAAAGGCCCCTTCCAAACTAGGTCATTCTGTGAATATATGAGAATCTGGAATGGAATTAAGGCTTTAATGGCAGAAATTTCTTTTGGCAGCATATTATCTCAGGTGACAGACTCAAACCTAATTATCCAGTTCTGCACAAGTGCCAATTAAGCCTTTATGTTTGCCATAAAACATATTGCAAATACATATTTTAAACATTTCTTTCATATTTCCACACTTGCATATAAATCTATGGTTATCATGAGGCCAACTACGCATAAAAATAGCCAATATGGAAATTTACCCTTACAAGAATGCTGACTACTCAGTTCTTCGCGTTAGATTAGTTATCAGAAATTTCTAGCTTTCTTACTACTTCTAAGGTACAAAGTGTCCATTGGCCACCACAAATTGAACTAGTCTGATACTTGATCAGGACTCTAAAGTACAATCTTTTTGATAGAAGGTCTACAAATTCAATGGAGGAAGGAAGGTACTTTTATTAATCCTCCCATCCACCAAGGGCACACATTTGGCAGCTCAGTTCATTGCATCGGATACACAAGCAGTTTAAAATTAGGTAACACAAACACCTCCCATAATCTCACTAAGTGGTAGCTACTGAGGTGCACCAGAAAAAGAACTATTTACTAATGCAAAAGTTTCAGCTTTTCCTAAATGCAATTAACGTTTTAAGTTACTATCAGATGGTCGTACTTGAAAGTGATTAGTAGGCTAAGTAGTAAACAATGCATTAAATGCAACTATCAGGTGTACAGTAATATTGTAACTAAATGTTAAGATACTGCAAGGGGAAAACTATTTCAACATGCGTTTTTGATGCAACACGGCTGCTATAAAGTGAGACTTAGACAGCTGTACAGCATATTTCAGCCAGTGACTCATTTAAAGATATCTTGAGGGGGCCACCAGTGGAGTAGCCCCCCGGTATAGCCTGCTGGAATAAAGCAGAAGATAGTGCAGGAAAGAACAGCTCATGACAAGCAGAGTTAGTGAAAATTTAGGGTGTTATTTTTAAGCTGGTGTTTAAATTTTGGGGTGGGTCTTTTTTTTCCCCATAAAATAATTACTGGAAGTTGTAAGATTTCCCTTTGGGTTGCCTTTAATGTCCAACATTCTATAATTTCTTTCCACAGGCCTACTTTCAGTCATCCTAACAGACATTACTACTTCTGGAACTAGAGAGCAAATATTTAAAGAGATACACCTAAGCTTGGTAGCTAGAAAGTTTTATGCAATTTTTTGTGTTCCCTGCAAAGTCCACGTTGCCATCTCCAGAAATTCCTAAATTTCAGCACCTCATCTCATAATCAAAGTAATTCTTTAACTACTGCATCCATTCTCAGTATCTGGGGCTTACTGCAAGATGCCACACCTTATGTAGTAAGTATTTTTAGGAAGCTAAGGAGCTTCTGAGAAAGTTCTCAAAAGTCATATTGATTAGTTTGGGGAGACAGTCATTGGCATGATTATCTTCTGATTACTCGACCAGGAGAGCATGCAGAAGAGTATCATACATAAAAGCTAATCATATAATATAGTATTTTATATTTCTACTGTTATGTGGTATCTCAAGTTTAAAGATATGACTAGCATTCCCAAAACCACGAGATTATTAGTGATTTTGGCCATGACTACCTAAAAAAAAAAACACTGTAGAAGGATGAACTATTTGTCACAGTGCAAGAAACTTCCAGATGGCTGCTGTTTTCAGCATCAGAATATACTTAATAGAAGCCATGATAAAACAACTTTTTAAAATAAGGTCAACGTAGGACAAAAAATGACTTTGCAGGGTCTTTCCACACAAAGGACAAGAAATCAGTTACAGTTTCAGAGCATCATACCTTTGAAGTAGCCTGCTTTAGTTTTGCCTGTTCTACTAAAAGTTTGTATGATGATCCTTTGTTGCTTTGTATTTTCTCTTTTTCCATCTGTTCCACCAAAGCCTTCTGTTTTGCTTTTAATAAGTTAAGTTGCTAAAAGAAAATGTTAATAGGAAAAAATGAAAATTTAAGCAATAAGATGTTAAAAGGATCAGTCTGTTCACATGATAGCAATCTTCAGTTCAAATTGTAACTTGAGCTTTTAAGATACAGTTTATATACAATTTTAGCTGAGACACTAGGGGCTACTATAGCAGACCCAGAACAAATGAAGCTTTAAGAATAAACTGTATCTTTGAAGGATCTCAAGACATACACGTCCTGGGTCATAAAACCTATATGGTTGCATTTAGAAATTAAAATTTTGTGTTTTAAGAATTATTAACTTTTAAATCACAGCTTAAGTGCCTGCACTCAGGTGTACTCAGGTTTGTCTACAAAGTAAATTATATCTATTGTTCAATAAGGGCCACAGAGTTCAACAGCACACTCCAGCGTCTGTTCTTCCAGCAGATCCTATGCCCTAGGGTTTGAAATGAACATCAAAGAAGTTAGGCAGCCTTTAGCTACAGAACCAGACCTATGCCAAAGCAAGGCTGAATGAGACCCAAGGCCAAAGCTGTTCTTTGAAGAAATGAGATATACTAGAAATTAGATATACTTCTGTGAAAATAGCCACTACTGTGATAGAAGTCACCTGTTTATGATGCACAAGTTGTTTTCTGATCTTTCGGGAGTACAGTCTATCTAGGCTACTGTTGCCTTTAGTAGATCTGCTCGGATTCTGAGTGTGAAGGCTATTATTTATAAAACTCCACTGGTTTCCTAATGGGAATAAAAAAAAAAAAGGAGATATTAATCCATCTTATTAAACCTCACTGAACTCCAAAGAAAAGCATTTGGGCTGCAGCAACGGTTAACATCTCCACACACCAAAAACTAAAGAAATTTAAATAGCTCTGTGTTATCACCACTGATGGTAATACGTCTGTGTAACTTTGAACTGCAGTGGTACCGTCTTGTTTTCGTTATTCTTATAAGAAGGTAAGCAAGACTGTCCTAGCTAAAAATACCTGAACAACTTTCATAACACAAAAGCTTTAGAGTTTTGATTTTTAGAAAATATGTTCAAACAAACACTTAATAATAAAAATAAACAGACAAAAAAATGCATTGAAAAAATACTGGATACAAATATCATGATAAATAACAAAACGGTTACAAAGTCATAGTGTTGCCTTTTCTCACAATACAAACTTTCTCAACATGGTGTACTCTCAATTGCCAGGTCCCAGAATCACAGGATAATATACAGACATTTCACAAACTAAAATCTATCCTGTATTTTTCACTTTAAAAAAATGAAAAAGGTTTCATTTCTAAGGAGATGAGGATGTTAGGCAGTAGACAACAGTGCAAATAAAATGATCACAACATCTATTTTTACAATATCATTTTTCAAGTGAGTTGAAAATACATTTTAAGTATTTGAAGAGCTCCCAAATGAATACCCATAGAAGCAAGTTTTGATGATAAGTGTTACATACCTGTCAAAAATCGTTCCCTCTCTTTTCCATTCAGAGGTTTCTTAGCTGTGGCTGCTTCATCTTCAACAGTAGCTACGTAATCCAGTAGTCTGGACACCAGCATTACAACCCAGCTGATCATGGGAATATCTAAAACTCCTTCAAAATAAATAGATTTGAGTGCTTTAATAAAGTTTTGACGCCCTAACAAGCTAGTTTTAAAGAAATCATAAAAGGCATTAAGATGGCACACGTTTCACTAGGCCACAAAGATTATGCTCTTTTTTTTTTTTTTAAACGAGGACAAGAGTCTGAGTATTCATAAATGAGGGAAGAAATCAAACATTCTGTATAGAAATCAGGTTCAAGAGAAATACCACAGTTCTCTTAGTCTGAAGTTGTAAGTCAAAAGCTTCATCTCCACTGCTAAAGTTAAAAATTAAGCAACATTTTTTTCAAAAGACAGTCAAAAATTGTATGTCTAAATTTCCTAAATACCAAACACCGATTGCTGCTTGCTGCTTACATTAAAGCACAAAAATTAGATGTCTCAAATTCCATAGCGTGAAATTCCTATTATCAACCAGGCATCCAACAAGACAGTTTTAACTGTGTACCCAAATATCTTGGTTTTTACTCCTCTGTTACTGTATTTTCACATAATCATTTGAATAAGATGCAGGAAAGCCAAGGCTAGATGAACCACACTGGCAGCCTATTTTGGTCTCATGCATTAAATACAGTATTTTTGTATACACAGAAGGGAAAAAGAAAAAACACATATCCTACACATCATGCAAGAAAAATCTTTGTGTGCATGAACAAATCTAAATGAACAGTTCTAAAGTGAGCTCATGCATTCTAAATAAATACCAGAAACCTGCAATTAATGACCACTTAATCACAGTCATTATACAAATGCCATACTTTTACATAATAACAATAAAGCAAAGTCATTAGTACTAGAGGTTACACACACATTTTTCTATCTGCGCACTGTCTTGAGCCACAAACTACACTGCAATTTTCACACACTGACCTCAAAGAAGTTTTAATTAACCTAAACTATTATTAATTCCAGACCAAACAAGAAGACTAAGGCATGGAATTGACTTGCTCAAAATCACACGTAGCTGCTGGCAGCCCAAGTGATAGGAAGCAGGCCCTGACTGGTAGCTCGTTTCTTGTCCACACTGCAGAAAGCAGCCCACCCAAAGCAGGCAAAGGAACAGGAGGTCTCCTATAACAGGACCTGAACAGGAACTCCAGGCTAAATTGCAAGAATAGGAATGAGTACCACTGGTGACCACTACACAGCTTTTTGGTTGGCAGAATAAAAACGAAGGAGATTGCTGCAGAGCAAAGTATACCTTTTCATACTTCTGTTTAAACAAATACATTGCTTCCCTTTTTTACTCTTAAAAAAAAAAAAATCAAAAAAAAAAAATCAAAATTTTCAGCTTCTCTCCCTCCAAGTGTCTTTTTTCCCCACCTCTGCCTCAAAGTTTGCAACTTCTCTCTACCCACAACACTCATGTCTTGCTCTGACTATCCTTTGTTTTTTGGACTTTTTTTCCCCAGTAATTTTTCACCCCTTTGACCCTTAGTTATGTGTGACACTTCTCAAATGGGAATTTCTTCTGCCATACCTGATGCTTCCACCACACATAATAATGCCCTAGTTACTCACCTGTACTGTCCAGGAGGAAAGAAGCTGGAAGACCAGCAAATAAAGCTCTGAAGTATCAGTTACTTCTGCTTCCTAAAGTCCTCCGTGAGGACAACTAGTAAGGCAAGAGCTATGAAAGGAATTGGCAGCTGTGGGGAGAGTGCAAACAGAGGTAGAGGAGATGTAAGCTTGGGTTTGCCTCAAACTAGTTAGAGACTACAGCAGGATATGGCCACGACAGAGCAAGTACACAGTAGACCAACGGGAAGCCATAGGACAGCTTCTGATGCCAGCTGTAGGCAGACTTGTTTACATGAGGAGACAAGGTAAAAAGTAAGGACAGAGTCTCAGCTGGCATTTATCAACTTCACAACATTGAGAAGTTTAAGTAACATACCCTTCTACAATGCTCTGTTACATGTATGTAAAAAATGAAGAAGCCTAGCGTTTGATGTTTTTAAAAGCAAGCATTTTCTTCAAACAGAAGACTTCAAACAGAAGTTAAGAAAACACTCAAAGAAAACAAGATTTGGAGAATATAATTTCAGTAATTTTTTTTAGGGTCAAAAAACTATAAATTCTTTGTGATTACAAAAAGTCCCACATAGTTTGCAAAAAAACCCATGCAGATACATCTGAGGAACTTGTGCCTTTAACCTCAAAAGCTTGAAACTTAGGAAGGATCCCATGAGCAAAAAGGGGCACTTCTTTCCAAAATGCTAAATTCCAGAGTCATTCACGCTGTCTACACATCGGATGTTCCCCTCGCTTTGTTAAAACTTTCAAGCTTCCTAACTAAATTAAAAGCAACCAAATAGATTTTGCTGAGTTTAAACAGGGGGGTAGGGTAAGGAATCTCTTTTAGCACCTAAAGAACAAGAAGTTTCAGCACATTTTAGAAGACAACTGTGTTTTGGAAATACAGTAAACAAGCAATTTCTTCTTTTAATACAACAAAAATTGTGAGCTAGTCTCTCAGTTCTCTAGCTTACAATGAATATGAAAATACAGTTTCCAAATTATGGAGGGCTACCTTCAGTTCTTCTGTGCACAGGTAAATGAGGTTGCAGTGGTGACAGCAGGTTATCCAGGAGATTAAGTAAACTTTCTAAAACACCACTGT
Organism: Gallinago undulata; assembly: GCA_026546715.1. Taxonomy (NCBI): domain Eukaryota; kingdom Metazoa; phylum Chordata; class Aves; order Charadriiformes; family Scolopacidae; genus Gallinago; species Gallinago undulata. Next base: position 34,499,098 of record JAOTQQ010000023.1, read on the forward strand.
TGCTAAGTGATCTTTGGCCAATGCAAGAAAGCAACATGAAGACCCTAAAAATAAAATTTACAAATTTAAAATTCTATTTCTTTTTCAGATGCAGTAATATTCTGAAACACCCCTTATAGAACAACACTCCCCTGGGCTCCCATCTGAGACACAAGCAGACTGCTACAGAAAGCAGTACTCTGGCCCAGCAAGTGAACTGGATTTCATGTTCTATTGTTGCAAGGATAATGCAATATTTTAGGATGAACATTTTCTCTTTCACCCTCAAGAGGTCAGCAGAGCATTTCAATTCATACATATGAAACAAGATTCCATCTGTTTGTTTTCCTATTGCATACAATACCGAATAGCAGGGATAGATAATTAAATCCATGTGTTCTTATATCCTTGCATTAATTAATTTAAAAATTCATTAAAAAAATTATGAAAACATAAATGTTGCTGTCCAAAGAAGGCAGAAAGACACAGGACAGCAAAAATGTTTATTTAAATAAAATGCTAATGTATAGAATATCAAAGACCTCAAATCAATAATCTGAAATAATCAACACATCTAATATTTAATGCTCAAGTCTATGCTTGTTTGCTCTATATCAGAAAAATCTTTTGCATTAAATGTTAATAGTGTGCTTGTCAGTCTCAATCCTACTTCCAAATGCATGAGAAGAGCAGTTCAATGATGAGGGTGCATTTCAACCTGATAAAGAAGAAAGCAATTTTTGACACTGGGGATCAATCCTGCCAGGTGCGTGGAGATCTCTAAGTACGGAAAAACAGCAATCTATTGTAGTGCAAGTACCAAATAGGTGCAATAAATAACAAACCGACATTTATAGTTTGCACTGGGTTTTGGGACTATTTCTTAAATCAGTGGCATAGATGGCTAAGTACTACCCATGTAACATTTTATAAATTCCAATGTTACGTTAGAAATAAAGGATTTAAGTGATCCACAGGTAATGTATCGATATAGACTTATGCCTTACCTGTCTTGTGGGAATATGAGAAGTTGCTCTGAATTGTACAATTCCTGCAGTACGTTTGAGAGAAACTGACCCCACCATCGTTCTCCTCCACAGAGCTGAACAAGCAGAAGGCCAGTATGCAATCGTATCTTTGGGGTTCCACTGATACATAGGTGTTTAAATAATTCTTCACAAGCTTGAGCATGAAAAGTACTTTGCAGAACCACAGGAACAGAGTGCCCTTTTAAGAAAAGGGAACAAACAACTCTGTTTAAGATAACAGCTTGAAAACACAGGAGCAAAAAAAACTGCAGGAAGTTTTTAAAGCTTATGATTAGATTAATTGGCACAGTGGGGAAGGAGGAGGGAACACATGGGGAGACAGAAGTTCACAGGTAACCCATAAAGATCAGGCCATTTGGTCAAAACCAACCTATCATTATGCTTAAGTACAAACTGGCACAAAAAATTACAAGACACATATATCTATCTACCAACAGAACAATATTCTGCTTTACTTTGTTTTTTTTAATTGAAAAAAACATCACTCCCACTCATCCTACTCGGAAGTTTCCAATTTAGTCTCACAGAACTCTTTCAATGGCAAGTTTAGGAAATAAAAGTCTTTACTGGCTATTAAAAATCATGAACTGAGTAGAGATACTGATTTTATGACTTGTCCCACCCACACAGAAGCAGTATCTGCTTCTCCTCTGCACTTGTAACTGCCTCATCCATCCCCAGTGTTGTACAGACTTTGATGTTCACAGATCCTTCCACAAGCTGATTCTACCTATGAAAACAACATGAGTATTCTGCCTGGGCAGTCTTTTGTTCCTTCAGTGAACGGAATCAGGCCACAGAAGGATCAGATGACTATCTGAACAAAGGAATATGCAGTCAGGACTATGGAAAAGAGAGATGGACCTCGACACCCTCTCCCATCCTTTTCAGGAGCAGGAAGAGGTTAGGTCAGCTTGGTGCCACTGGTGGAGCTTTATACACACTTTACACAGCTTTTAGTAGCTGTGTTACCAGCTACTAAATCATAGTGAAACATATCTGAACATAGTTTAAAAGCGTTATAGTGGGAAAGCACAGGTCAGTATCTAGGAACACTTGCAAATTGTTTCTACTAACATGACAAAAATATCAAAACATCAAAAAATACTAACCATTGGAAGAATGAAGCAAACTAAGCAAAGTATCCAGTAAATATCTAATGATGGTGCGTAACTGTTCTGTGGATGACATCTGAATCAACTCTTTTGGATCAGATTGCTCCTTCAGTGCTTTCCTGCTTGCACCTAAAGCGACCTTCAGCCTCTGAACAGCATGGTGAGCCAAGTTGAGTTGAAGCTGAAGCTGAATGCAGTCCTGGTAAGCAGAAAATACCCTGCTATCTTCTTCTACTGCCTTGTCTGGCTTTCGTAAAAAGTACTGGGCATTGTTAGCACTATTGAGTGGTGGCAGGTCAATACTCTGCAGAAGTATTTCTAACCGATGACAGGCCAAATTGTACCTAAAGGGAAACATTCCAACACACAATTCAATAGGTATTAGCAAATGGCAATACATTTAGCAGTTACCCTGCCAGAAGACAGCTTCTGGTATATTTGGAATGTTAATCTGTTAAAACAGATACTGAAAAAAAATAATACTGTGTAGTCTTTCTTACTGCTATAAAGATATTCATCCTAACAACTCTACAGCAAAGGCAGAGTTTTCTTTGGTCTGAATAATATTATGTGAAGAAAAAGGAATAATCTATAACATGATATCCCAGTATATTAAATTAAAATAACTAATAAGTACACAATTTTTTTTTCTTCTAACCTGCATTGTATGTCTTCTTGCAATGCAACCATCATTGCCAGATGTTGGTCAATTTCTGGCTGATTTGCAGCTTCACCTTCTCCTCTGAGGGGATCATGCATTAGTTTCAGCTCATTTTCAAAGGGTAAGATATAGGTATGGCCATAATAAAATCCTAATGGAATTTTTGCTCTGGCATTTGTGCTACCATATCGACCAATAACAGTGATCTGAAAAAGAAAGTGACTATACTGTAACACAACTGTATCCAAACAGGCTAAATAAACACACAGTTAAAAATTCATTAGAAATTTATAGCCAACTAAAGTTCTGTCTAAAGATAATGTAAGGGAAAACTCAGAAAAAAGATCAAGAGTTTAAAAGGTGGAGTATGCAGCTTATCTCCTTTTACCTTCATAAACCTGCAAACTGGGGGTGGCAACAAGTCATGTAAAATAAGTGAATGTGTGCTAATGTCAGTAGCCACTACCAGCCGTCTTCCATCCACTTCTTCTCCTAAAGTCCAGATGTCAATTGACAAAGAAGCCAAATCTCCACAAGTGGGAATTAATACATCTGTCAGCAATATAGGTCTTCCAAAATCTAAGGTCACAAATCTTCTTGCTCCTAAGGGAAAAACACAGGGTTTCCTAAAATACCAGTGCATGCTAACCAGCAAAGAGATGTTATGTCTCAAAGCATGAAGTCATTGTTTATAAATGATTCAAAAGGTATATATATGAAGTTAAAAATAGCTGCACAATCTCAGAATCTCTCACTACAACTTGAACCTTTTGAAAACAAAATTCTGGCTTCAACTTAATTTATTTTTTATGCACTATTTCAGAACAGGTGTTCTGTCCAGAGATCTAACATATTCCCCCAGGCCCCAGGATTCTTCAACTTGATAAACATCACTGAATGCTGCGCCTTAAACTTCCAGACACGACAGAAATGTGAACCAAGAAATCTCATTTCTTCAGAAAGCCAAGTGAGACTGCAGCTAAGGAACTTACTTAAGACCCTGGAAAATATTTTAGTTCTTATTAGAAAACGTGTCAATATTATTATTCAGAATTTTGACTTTACCTGAGTGCATTCGCTCTATAATAATTGACTGATGAGGTGGAGGTTGAAGAAAATGGGAAGCGTGAGATATTGCAATAGCAAGACCAGATCCAAGTGGGTTCTGAGGAGTGGGAAAACATCAGCAAAATTAAGTCATTAAAATTTGTGCTGTTATTTACAAAAGACTGTAAGAAAACACTATTTAAAGATGTACAATTTTGACAATGCCTCACTGCATTTAGATTTGACCATGAACCATCAAAATATATTAAGACCTAAGATCAAAGGATTTCTAACTCCTTATACAGTTAAGCTAACTCCAATTAAAAGAAACCATTTGAGGTACTATAACAACTCTATCATGCTTTCATTAAGTCTTCCTAGTTTTTCTTTTGACATAGTTTAAATATAGTGATACAGTTTTCACATCTCTTCTAAATAAACAGATATTTACTAGCACGCAAGTACAAATTAGATCCTGATAAGGCTTAAAGCATCTTGTTTCTGAAAAAAAATTTAAAAAATAATTACCGTTCTAGATTTGCTTGTATTTTTGTTATGAGCTGCAAGGTTAACTGTTGGGGGATCAATGACTGAACCAGGGAAAAGCTGAGCAAGCTCTGCATTAATAACAGCAGAAACTGCCTCATTAGGTGGAGTCAAAGGTGGAGTCATGAATAGCGGGGTTGTTTTTGGTGTTGGTGGAATGACATCTGAAGGATGGATGAAGAACCCTGGGGCTGCTACTGGATTAGAAGGCACAGAGTTGTGAACAGGACCAACTGCTGATGCTGCTGCTGCCGCCGCTGCTGTTGTCTGATGCAGTTTTGCTTCCAGCTTGGCTTTCTGGGGGGAAAATGAAAGCAGTGTATGTAGCAGAAAATACTGCTTGTGAACACAGTACTAGTATTGAAATACAAGTTCAACTTTCGTTATAAAACTGGATTTAATAAATCCAAGCTACCTTCAACATAGGCATGTTAGATGTCCAACTATAAGCTGAAAAATGAAACTCTACTCAATTTCTCCTGACTTGCTGAGGAACATGGGTAATTAAGTAATTAGAGTAATCAAAAAATAATAAAAACTCTACAACTGAACAGCAAGGTAGAGTCAACACAGCTTTGCATGGACAATGGCTTTATGACTGGTTCTCCCTGTGTCAGCAATTGCACTTTTCATTTCAGTGGGCTTTTTCAGTTTCAGGCTGATATACTTATGCATTAAGACTCAGTTTTGATTACGAACTGCCAACCCACCCTCAAAATACACAAAAAACTGAAAGACCACAGCAGCACGGGAGACACCCTCAGCATTTTGCTCAATAAGAGTGCTCCTCAGTGCAGCACTGTTTCTTCCTTAAATACACTGTGAAGAACAAAGGAAAAAAAATAAAAAGGCAACTAGCTCTGCAACTACTTTCTCAGCTTTTGAAGTTTAGAGACAGCATTAAAAAATAGCCAAATAGCCTCCAACCTGTTGCTGAAGCTTCAAAAGCTGCTGCTGTTTCTCTTGCAGCACCTGGAGCTGTTGCTCGGCTGAGGCCATTGCATGAGAGAGAGACTGCAAAGCTACCTGGGCTGCTGAACTCAGTGCTGTCGAGGCTTCCCCAACCGTTCCAGAAGAGAGGCCACCAACTGCTGGGGTAACCCCAAAGGTACTCACTGGCATGAAACAAACAAACAAACCAAAAACACGTATGTAGAAAAGAAATTATAAAATACACCTTGAATTTAGTTCCTTACTAATTGCCAAGAGTAATGTAAAACCAAGAGAAATATCTCCATTTATCCAGTACTTGCTACACAATAACATCCTCTTGAATCACAAAGTATATGGTTTATAGATGACACACACTCATCACACATGCAATGTTTTCATTACAGAAAAGCCATCTAATGCCCTGGAATTCTTTCACCACATAAAGCTGCACAACAAAGATGCAAGCTGTACATCATACTCTTTGATAGAAACAAATTGATTTACATTAATAAATTTTGAACCCAGATTGATTGTTAAGCTCCAAGAAGTTTAAGTTCACAAATATTAACTATTTTAAAAAACCCAACATTTCAACACTCATAAAACTACAGGCAATCTGTTTCTCAAACAGTGCTCATTATGTCCAATTAAATCAATACCATATTGTGGAATTATGCTAAGTAGAAAGAAATGAAAAATTGTATATACCAGTAAACGTACTTGCATCGTCCCTTTCTATTCTAGTTCCATCACTTGTTGAAACACATGTGAAGTGCAGAGGTTCAACTTCCAGAAGTCCAGTAAGGGAAGTAAAACTACCTTCAGCAGCTGCACAGCTACTTATTTTCCCATTTCCTGAAAGATAAATAAGTATCTGCACAATCAGCTGATGTTTTCTTGATAGTGACATTTCAAGACATGAAGAATCAAAAGGGACAACTAAATATAATCCACATATTTTATTACTTTCCATTGTGGAACAACACCTTAACACTATCTCATCTGCAATAGAAATGGAGGTTTATTTTGAAATGGATAATGCTGCCAGATCTGAACAGAGTATCTTAGTAAGTCAAACTATCAAAAGTGACAGCAGAAGCATAGTGTAGCCTTCTTAATACTAGAAATGAATTACATACAGATGCTACAGTATGACAAAATTAGCTTGCAAAACCACATTGATGTTACTGGAAAGGAAGACAAAAAAAATAACAAAGATCATACACCCAATTAGTGCAAGAACTAGACTGTTATTCAATATACTAACACATTCACAGTGCTGTATGGAGGGAGGGATGAGAAGGAGATGGACAAGAGCATAAAGAAAAGGAAAGGAGTCACTACAACTGATGAATATGCTTCAATCTTAGCACATTCCATGGCCTATAGATTCAGTATGAACTAACCTGAAAGGACAGGTACAAATATACTTTTAAGGTACTTTTTCTGTTTCAGAGGCATTAAAATACCTCATTAAATCTGTAATATTTAAGTAGAAAAGTGCTGTATGGCAGCTTCTCAAATTCAGAAAAATCCATTTAGGTTTCTCTGCCTATGAGACAGTTGCTAGTCAAAATGAATAATAACATAACTCAAGGAAGCTGCTCAATAGAAGTGACAGATGCTTCCTAGATGACTCTGACCCAGGGAATGATAGCAGCCTTTCTCTTTAATCTCTAGCCTTTTCTTAGATCTCCTACAGGATAAGAAAAAAACAGATTCCAGAACGAGGCTTTTTTCTTGCCCTGAGGGTAAGAGATCTCACAAAGCAAGAGAATATCTTGAACTTCATTACGTACAGCTATAAAACAGATGGAAAGCATAAAACCACATCGTTACTAGAAGAAAACAGCATAGCAGAGAGAATTACCAATTCTTCCACAATAGGTTACTGTTAAACATACATACCTGATAGAACATCAGACAAATCAATTTCATCTGACTGTACTCCAATGCTGCTGTTGTATACATTTTTACAAGAAGAGCCACTTATTTCCAAATCAAACAGAACTGGATCAAAAGGCGAACTATATAAGCCATATCTGCAAACAGAGTGAGACAAACAGCACTATTCAAACAGTAAGAATTTATATAAATTTATAGTAAAAGGCCAAGTATTTAATCATCAGGATTTATTATATTCCAAACTATTATTTCCACTCAAATCACGTATCTCAGAAACTACCATTTATTTATTCTTCATTAAAGTAATTTCTTAGGTGACCTTTTCAAACAGCTTATGATGCGAAATAAGTAACTCTTTGTTACTTAACAGTTTTGAAGATATAATACTGTCCTGGAAACATGACATATAATCACACTTTGACATGGAAACTAGAACTACAAGTCTTAGACAATTAACCACAGCAACACACATGCCTGCACATGGCAGATCAGATATTTATCTGAAGTCAATAAAAACACAGTATTGTTTTCCAAAACAGCAAAAAAAATTTCACCTCAGCTTGTTCTTCCAACTGAAGTAAGAAAAAAAAAAAACCAACACAACCAAGGAAATGCTGCTAGGGATACCAATCAACACTTGGGAGTACTTTAAACATCTCAAGAAAATCTCATTACTCCAACTCTGGCAGTACTGCAGGGGAAAAAATAATATAATCACTCAAGTAACAAGGTGGTCTTGAATGAATTAGGGTTTTATAACCCAAGAAAAAAGAAAAACCCAAAGTAATAACGAAGTCAGCATCAGGTTTTCTGTGTACTAGTACCTATTACAGGCAACTAACAAGAGAATTAAAAATGGAAACCAGGCCAAATTATTAAGCAGGAGTAGAAAGAAACAAGGCATCTGTGTGGGTACAAAAGTGAGAAACATGTTTTGCAATTTGACTGGTAAGAACCAGAACAAATATGAAATACTTCCAGGAACATGCCAGCAGCAACAGGCAGTTCCTCCACCCCCTTTTCCCTCTGCCTTCAAGCAGCTTCTCCATTCTTTAGCAGACGAGGAAAGCACCCAACCCATAATGCTGAAGAGGCTGGAGCATTTAAGATGCTTTTTTTGATCAAGTAGTCACAAAATAATAAATGTCTACATGAATACTACAACACCAGCAACAAGGTAGAACAGGTTCTAGACTTCTCTGAATGTTAAAGTGCTTCCATGCTGGCTGGGATCAATGCTTTTTGCCACGCAATATTAAGACTGTAACCAGTCAGAAAATGACATTACATAAAAGGGCAATAATTGCTACTGATCTAAATAAAAAAAAGTGTGTGGGGGGGGGAATAAAGTCTGAGGTTACAGATCAACTCATTTAATATACATTCCCCAACCAAGTTATCTACAAGCACCTGCAAGGTAGCAAAGTTGAGAACTTTATACTAAGAACACCACATATTAGATGAATCCAGGTTGCTCTCAACAAGCATGTACTACACAGAAATAGGGCATCCTGTACATCTAGGAAGACCAGCGTATTTGCTGTATGACCTTTTTTTGCAAGCAAAACGAGACAACATGCTACTGTGAAGTGGGTACTGAAACACACAAAAATGCTCAGACAAAATTCAGTAGGGTACATTTACAGCCTGCTTTAGACTTTAGAGATTTACATACTCAATAAATTAGGTCATCTCAACATAAATCATGCAAGTAATGAGAGTTAAAGTGAAGATTTTGAATTATTATGTAAGCATGTTATAAAACATAAAAAGGGGTTTCAAGAGCTTTGTAAAACAGGATCAGAATTTTAATGTATTGCAGAGAGTTAAATATATTCTGTCCAACCCAGACTTAATTCAACAACGATAATGCCCTTTACGGATCCTTCAGTATGAATGATCAAGTTTTCAGTTTTAAGTTGTATAAGCAACACTTGTCAGAAAGGGATGTAAAAGTTACAACAACAAAAACCAAAGAATGAATCAACAATGTAACATAAAGAACTCATCACCCTATTCATCTATGCAGTTATGAATATAAACTATGTGAAATGCCTCTTCTGCTTCACTCAGAGATCTCAGTTGGAATAATATTTGCAATTTTGTGTACCACAATTCAAGGAAGATGAGGACCAAAGAGAAGAGCCCAAGAAAATGCTTTAGAGAATGACTACAGATCTGGAGAATAAAAATCAAGATATAAACATTCTCTAGACATCCAAAATTTCTTGAGAATTAAATAATCTGCTCTTTATCAGCGAGGTGGACAGGACAAAAAGATTAAAGGGCTTTAGTTGCAGCAGGAGAGATTTCAGATTAGATGTGGGTAGAAGGAGACAGTTCAAGTGCTAATGATAAGAATAATTAAGCCATGTAATAGCGTACAATAATTAGAATAATTAAATTCCACTACCACTTTAATCAGAGGCTTTCAAGAACAGGCTGGAGGAAGTCGTCAGATTTTCTAGTGACAAACCAACATGCTTTGTGTAGGACAGCCTAAAATACTGTTTGAACTCCCTTTTTTGTTTTTCTCTGAACTGCAAGCCATGTAACACACCCATCTCGCTTTATTCTTGCTTTGCTGCAGCATGATAGTAAAATGAGTACTACTCTGCCTTAAGACAACATGAATGGGCAGTTCCTTTAATTAGATATCTGCTTTTATTTGATTACTAAATGTTAGCGTATTGTACCTGGAAACAATGACAAAGACAAAAAAAAACAATACTAGAAACTCTGCAACAGAAACGCATAGAAAAATAATAAAATAGAACTGAGGGAGAAGGAAGGCAAAAAGAGCAAAGCAATGGCTCTCTACAAATTTATCTTTTCTTTTTTTAAAAAAATATTAATACTTACCTTCTACATTAAAAAAAATGGGGGGGGGGGGAGAAAAATGACAGTATTCTCTTGATCTGTACTCATATAAAGGAAAGGCCAGTAAATTCCACCTAAATTAGTAAATCAGGACAAGAAATAGCCAACCCTTGTTAGAGAGCAAGCTATAGTAATCAAATATGGGATTAGACAGATGCATCTGCTGCTATACTTATCCTGTGGAGATACTGAGTTAAAAAAACAAGCAAATTTAGCTCCAAGATGAACATCAGTAAAACATCAACTAGAAACATTTAGAAAACCTAAGCTTGAAGGATGTCAAGAACAGGGGCTCGCTTCAGAAAGTTTCCCTTGAGATGCGGACAGCGGTGTTCGCCACTAAGTGATCTGAAATGTCACATGTGCCAAAGTCAAAGATGGGCAACTGGAAAGGAAAAAAAAACCTTCTATTTGAGATATGTTGTTTAAAGGAAGTACTATGAAACAATCTATATGAAGGAACGAGTAAAATCCTACAGAAGGATGCCATTCTCATGTCAAGTGGAATTTCCACATTTTTCTCCTCCATCTGGTTTCTAAAGAAAATTCAACCTGAAAACCTTTTAGTTTTCCAGTTCATTTTGTGTATTTTTCAAAGATCTCCATTAACCAGTAACCATTTCTATTGCTGGGGTAAGTCTTCTAATCAGCTGCAAGGATTAGAGATGGTGAAATAAAATAACTGATAAGAGGAATGTACTACGGAGCATGATAAGGATCCAAGTATAACACCCAAGAACAACTTTTTTATCAAATAATTTGGGTCCTTAAAAAACACCCCCAACAAACTGCCAAAAACCAAAACCCCAAAACGAATGACCATCCCCTCTCAAACTTAGCTTACTAAATTTTCAATTTGACTTGAAGATTCTGAACTAACCGGTATCAAACCTCTTCTACCTTTACCTTCCTTGACTTGGATGAAAACTCTTGCCCACAAATCACAACTGAAAGAGCTAAGAGTATCACATTCCCATCATTATAACATGGCTTTGGAAACTGGTACAAAACTGCATCACCAGAGATATCCTTTAGGTATCACGTACATTCAAAGTTAAAGGCCCATCAGTTCAATATGTAAAAGATGCTACATCACAGACTGAAATTGCATTGATATATAATTTAAAATAAGAACCTACATTCCAAATAAATTAGTCAAGGTCTCTATACTTGCAATCTGACCTTTAGTAGCAATACATTAAATGTACGGTCAGCTTACATAAAGACTACAATTTTGTGCAGCATTACACAGAACTGAAATTATTCAGTGTATATGATTCCCTCCCACATTTAAAACAGGACATGCTTTGTTAATCCTTACACTAAAAATCATAAATACTAACTTAAGATCTGCACAGACTTCAAACATTAGATAAACATTTGCTGATTTTAAGTGCACTGTAAATTGCAAGACAGCAATTAAATTCTACCTTTAACTTTGAAAAAGTCAAAACTACTTCCCAGAGCTGTATCACATTAATCCTTGCTCAAACAAATACAGCAAAATTCACCTTTTTTTAAACAGCCAACCTTTTTTCACAACACCAGAAGATGGCATTAGACAGTTTATATGTTTGTCTTTATTAAGTTTACAACAACCACATTTCTTAGTACCTTGTTTGAAGCAATGCTTCCATAGGGGTTAGGCGATCCTGCAACTGTCGGGATACAGCAGTTAGCAATGATGCACAAGCTGTACTACATCCTGCCAAATCTTCATCCTTTACATAATTCAGCAATACAAAATACCAGTACACAGATCCTGCAATAAAAACAACACAACGAATTTCAGGTGAAACATGATGTCAATTTTCCACTCAGAAAGCATATTCTGAAGGATACATAATCAATGGAAGCGATAAACGAAGTATCTAATGGTTACCGAATACAAACTAGGAAGCATTCTTCCTCTCCCCCTTTTTTTGGTCAGACTTCAGTTTAAAATCATTCTGTAGTAGTTTCCACAACTACTTTAAATTCTTTAAATTCTTTTATCAACTAATTCATAATTGAAGAAAAAAGGTTCCCAAGAGATAGCTTCACACATACTTCTTTCATTGCTTCTGCCCAGTGCTTCTACTAATCACAAAAATCAAAATGTTCTTGATATATTAAGGTGCTAGGCTAGAGGTTTCAATCCCTTCAGAACCAAGCCTTACTCTAGATTCAACTCTTCCTCTCCTTTTATCCTCTGTTTTTGGCTGCTGTCTCCTTATTCTGGGAGTACAGTGCAGCGGTTCTTACAGAAACACAAACCTCAGCTTCCTTCTCCTCCCTCTGTGCATTCCACACCCTCAACAGCAGAATGTTAAATGCTTCCACCTGGAACAAGCATTTTGGACTGTAAATTAATTTTCCTGCATTACCCCTTGAAGATGCAAAGCCAGATGCAATTCAGCAATATCATACTGTGAAAAATACAAAGCAGGTCTTCCCACCCCAAATACAAGTACTAAAGTCATCTTCCCATTCAATCTGGCACTCAAAAGGCTTCAACAAAGTGTTAAGACACCATTACTCTGCAACATAGATAAGGAAGGAATTTAATTTAGTTAAACATTTCCTTTTAGTGCAGAAGTAACAGATGTGGATTGCTAGATGAACATCATTTGGATAGTCAGGATCCTAATTTTCAGAAATAACAGACAATCCTGACCGTTACTTATGCCAACAGAATCTACAGTTGCTGAGCACCTTTGACAATTCTTACAAAACTTACTTAAGCTCTCTGAAAAATGTCAGTGCCTTAGCAAGCTAATTTGCTTAAAATTCCATCATGTACAAATACTTCATCCTTGGATACCCACTGACCAGGCCACTCCAAGAGGCCGTTTGTACCAACTGAACAATTACCTAATTCTTATTTCACAAGAGAGTCCAACAAAACATGTCAAACAAAAAACCTCCTGTGTATTTTTATGACAACAAACATTGTATACATACCACCTGTCGCAGCGGCAGGCAAAAGAGGCATATTGTCAATTAAAGCTTTTAGAAGAACGGATCCAAACCCCTGCTGACTTGGGTCACACCTGCCATTGCTACAAAGAAACACACAGGTACTTCAACATTTAATGAAGTAAGAACGAAACATGACATCTCCTCCAGAAGATGAAGCACTGTAAGACTGACGTTCTTTAGTCATGTCCTGACATATTTTTCTTCAACAGTTCTTCCAGATCTTGTTGCTTTATAAATTCAATGTTAAACAATAACAAATATGTATACACAATTCAGAGTGCATGCAAACCCCCCAAACATATATAAACTCATAAAAAGAAATAAATACAAATAATTAACACTGACCTGATGCACAGTGCAAGAAACCGTGCACATTTGTGAGCTATGCTTCGCCCAGCTTCAAAGAAGCAAACCCGTATTATATCAGAGACACATTTACGTGTTTTAGAAAGTAAGCTGTCATTTCCTTCCTTTGAGCTGCAAAAACAAGTTGCATACTTTAGAGAATCATATAAAACTTTTCTTTTTTTTTTTAACAGAGCTGACAGTGAGAAATAGCCATGCTAATTTAAACACAGTTTCTCTCTTACCTGCCAGGTCCATTTGAATACACTCCAGCCAGCCAACAAAGTGTGTCTAGCACAAGAGACTGAGCATGTTCTGTAGTCAGGCCATCATCTGTCTTCTTGCAAAGAGTGGTAAGCAGCTTCTCATGGAACTCTGAAAACTGTAACATGGCACACCGTTGAACTCTGGGGAGGAAGGGAGGGAAACAGAAAACAGAATTATCCAATATGGCCATTATCCCATTGAAGCGTCCCTCCAGCTTTGTATCCTGTCTTAGGAGTGGCAAAACAAAGATGACTAGATGACAGTAAAACCAGTACACAAGCATAAATTATACTTTCTGTATACACATTCCCTATCTTCCTATTTTCTGCTCACAAAGCTTCCTCGGTTACTATATATTTACTAACTTTCAGGAATTTTTTTTCCCTCTGTTAACTTGTCTAGTAACTTCTAAACCTAAACAAACTTTCGTAATCTACAACACTCTTTGGCAACCATTTGCACACACCTCTTTGCAGCCCCTTTGACATCTTTAAGCTGATTAGAGCCACCAATGCAGGCTGGCAGCTGGTAATACAAATTAAGTACTATATTATTTGTATTTAGGTCTGTAGTACCTGGTAATACAAATTAAATACGGTATTATCTGTATTTAGGTCTCTAGTACCAATCCACAGACTTTAACCAGTTTTTTGAGTACTACTTTGTTAGTTAATTCTGATTCTAAACTTTTTGATAAATAACATACTCTCTGCTGTAAGAAACAAGACAACATGTGAAAACAGAAAGGAGAGATGCTTCCTTTAAAAAATCTGTCCAGATGATTTATCTAAATTACGAAGAAAACTTATTTACATTTGCCTTTTCAAGTCAGGCAAATAATCATTCAACATACAGTTTCATGCACGGTGTTATTCTACCACAACCTGTGCAGCACAGTGCCCTCAAACTCACAGGATTTTCCACATAAGATATGTTTATGAAATGACAACTTGAAATAGTGGTTTGTCCTGCGCTATTTTGAAAACTAAACATTTTATGACAAGTGTAACTAAAGCTAATAGTTTTCACAATTAAAAAACACCTACTAACCTTTCTTTTGAAATTGAAGTTTTTTTAAATCTTCGAATTGTTACAGATACTTCTTGAAGTAAGTCACAGCCTCTCAGATTATCTGATTTTCTTGAAGAATTAGTGGCTTCAATTTTGCTAGATGGCTTTTCCTGATTTTGGGGGGGAAAAAAATAATTCATGTATAACTTGTTTTGACTGCTTCTTTTGTATATTTCATTCAGTGAAACGAGAACAGTTCAGTAAAAGATCTCTCTCACTCAGTTTGAGCATTGTTATAAAACAGACTACTTTTATTCACTAATTGCCTTAATACAGAACATCAAATTCAACAATGGTCTGTATTTTATTATGTTCTAACCATTCTAATAATGTCCACAAGATGTACATCATAATATTCAATCTTACAATTACAATAATCAAGAATAAAATGCACACAACACACACAATAATCTTTGTAAGAGAATGAGGTGTATCAGCTACTGAAAACACTAATGGAAACAAGTTTCAAAAATAAGTACTCAGAATGGGAAAACAGTAGAACAAACTAAACTTTTCAACTAAACTTGCACAGAAGAAACAACTTCAAGATGCTGAACTCTGCTTCTTATTGGTGTCAACTCTTAAAAAAGTCATTTTTAATGGATCTTAATTCTCCTAACAGCTATTTCATTTCCAGATTACATAAATCATATCAATTCTACAACATTAACACAGGTGTCTTCTTGGCTATTCATTACCTTGCCTGCTGCAACTTTTGCCAACAATGAAGCAAGGGAATGGCCCTTATTAGTCTGAGGTTTGAGAGATGGTATTCTAACAACAGGCCTAATGCCACCATTGCAGATTTCTTCTGTTCCTCTGTCATTCACTGCTTTAACATGAATTAAAAATGAGCGGTACTTGCCACCAGCCATGCCTAAAAGTGGAAAGAAAAAAAAAGGAGAGGGAAGTAGGGGTAGAGAATTTGCGTGGTTTACTAGGGCAAGTTATAAACACATTTCCCCTTCACAGATACAGTGTACAAGCAGAGCTCAACTACATTAATTACTTTAGGATCAGTTTGTAACTGATGTAACTCACTACTGTGTTATTCAGCAAAACTTGTTAATGTGGAAATAAATACAAACCAAAGTCCGACTACAGAAGTATGGGATGCACTTTAGCCACACATACTTCATGTGAATAGCTTAATAAACTGACTTACCTTTAACAAGCTTTGGACTTGTTAGTGTCAACATTCCAGCATGTCCTGATAGATCAAGTCCAGTAGCCAACCATACTGGACCACAAAGTATATCTTCCTTGTGTTCCTCCAGGAACGGACACAATCTAAGACCTTAAAAAACATGAGTAATATGGACCTGAATTACTCATATATAAGACATAAAATATGATAGTTTGCATGGGTTAAAAATACACCATGTTAAATTCTGATCAGATCATTAAATACATAGAAACTCTACATCAAGAAACTATCAGTTACTTGAGGTTCACTTTTAGCCGTTTTCCAGTGAAATCAGTAAAGATCAACAACAGTTTTCAAAGCATTTTCAGTTGTATTACATGGGCAATACATACAATGAATGGCCCAGAGCTATAAAATACACAACTGATAAAATGATGAACCAGTATGTTTTGATCCACAACTCTCACTGGGTCTTTTCTGAAAAAAAAGTGTTGAAATAAAAAAAAAAAAAAAAGACCAAAAAAAGACTAATTTGTATTTCTGGTAGTACATTGAAATTATCATTCACTTCTCTGCTTCTTTCTCAGCATGAAAACCTCCTTCCTCCTTTCTTTCTTTCATAACCCCTTCGATCTCCACCCCCATTCCTTTTGCAACACCTTTCTTGGGAGTCATAGAATCATATAATGGTTTGGAAGGGACCTTAAAGTCATGCTCTAGATAAGCCTGATCACATGAAAGGACACATATAAAGTAAGACAGTTGAAAGGACCAAGTAAAAGAATCATATGTCTGGAACCGATTCACTCAAACTATCAATTTTCAGTTTGTAGTTCTCCTCACTTGGATCCAATCTGATTGCCTTTCAGAGTCTCTCTAACGGATTTTGTGGAAGAGTACTGATTAACAAAAAAAGTTACAAAAACGGGCACAGTTAGTCTGATATTAAAAGTGACATAGCTCGTTCTGAATTCTTTAACCAGATGTTTTCTTTTTCTTGGTTTATAGCAGCAGACTCTACAAAAGCCAGGTATACAAAGAAAAAATTGAGTAAAACTAAGGAAACAAAGTAAAATACTGCTGAAACAGGGTAAGAGTTTAAGTCAGAAAGGTGCCATACATTTTATTTCTAAACTCAAATAAACACTAATCTGCTTATAAGCACTAAAAGTCTCCAGTACTTTTTTTCTTGGTGTGTTTGTGTTAAACTTTCAACTCATACAGTAAACAGACCAGTGAGCGAGGCAACATTGAACAGGGCTGAGAAAACAGTCTGTTTGAAATGGCTGAGAAATATTTGCAGAGAAATTCCAGTACACCATTAAAAAAAAAAAACAAAAAACAAAAAACCCAAGCTCATATTTCAAACGAGGTGTAACAAGAAAAATAAAACTTACATTGTGGTTCCTCTACATCCATATACTGCATTTCTTCATTGAATTCAACCAGTCCTGGTTTTCCATTTCTCTCCACATCAATATTATGAGCTGGAGATAAAGGAAATGTGATCTGTCTATCTACTGCTGTTTCTGGAAATAAAAATATTAGCAAGATTTCATAAAAATTGCTTAAGGCTCACAGAAAACAGAAGCAGTAGTACTCATAACAAGTTTATCAGCTTTCTGCACAAAACACTATTTCTAACATAGGCATTTTTTCATATTAGGTTTGCAACTGAACTTGCAGCAAATAGCTAAAAAACATTTGAATGACCTGTAAACAGTCTGCTTTACTTTAACACTGTCTGAATTTTCTCCTAATAATCAACTGCAGATTACTTGTAAGTAAATAGATTTCAGTATTGAGAGTCTGATAATTTAAACTGAAAATAACTAGATTGCTCCTGCTGAACATCAGACATTATTTTGATAACACTTAAGTACAGCTCTTTTTTTAATTAAACGGTTCTCATGAATCATAGATGAAAAGGACTTGCAAGCAAATGAACAAGAAGCATATACAGTGAATTAAGTGCAAGATCAAAAACATTAGCTCCAAACCAGAAGAATTATGCCTCTGGCCTTCCCATTATTGCACACTACACATTTAACTGGTTCCAGGGTTTCTGTCATACAAAAAACAGCTGAATAAACTCTACAGATCTTCTTAAGCTTCATTATTTTAAAATTTTAGTTCCTTTGTCATCTTATGGAGGTAGAGAAGGGGAGGGTAAGGGATAATAAACTGAATTTCAGTCTAAAGATTTTATACCTTTTCAAGAGCCACCAAACAATCCTGAATATTACTTTTCCCTGGGACTAGGACATTTTGGTTAATGTCTAGCACAGATATTAATTATCCATAATTGCGTTCTTTTATACTGAAATCATTAGTGTTCTATTACTTCACTCAGGAGTGCAGAAGAAAAGGCAAATGTCATGAAGGTCCTTTCCCAAAACCCAAGAAATTGAAAAAGAATAGGAAGCAACTGCAATGCAATAACACTTCAGAGGATGTTTGTTAGGTGAGTCTCCCCAATTCTACTGAAATGAAAAGAAAAATATCCTTGCCCAGGTTGCCTTGCAGGTGCTCTCACATCCCCCAGCCCTTTCCAGACTAAGTAAACCCTGGCCCTCCACTCCCTATCCATAACAGAGAAAAGCAAATTCCACTACTCTGCATGTAAAGAAGTGAAATGTCACTTTCTGGAAGAGCTTTGTCATGTCTTATGTTCTGTGTGCTGCACTGTAAAGTATCCACAAAAAGTTCTGGCAATGTATTTCACAGCCAAATCAAATGTCTTCAATGAATTACCACCTCATGGAACTGTTTGTTCAGCAATACCTATAACTGAAACATTACGGAAAAGAGTTTAGTATTTCTTTACTGTTTTGTTTCACATTCTCACATTAATTCTGACATCCAGATCTGCAAACGGACTGAACTCTAAAATTTGTGCTGGAAAAAAGCAAGTTCCATTCAGAAGAGCAAAATGGACTATCTGTCCTATTTATCAATTTGATAGAGCAAAAACTTAATTTTAACACATAGCAGAATTTTGCTTCAAAAATTAAACAAAGGAAGAACCTGCAAGAACATCTGTTCATTGCTGTCCAGCAGTATGCTAAAAGAATACACTTTTACTCCTGGAATATTGCTATGCTTGAATGTTTTATTCTTGGATAACTACCAGTTTACAGGAGTTCTTTAAGGAGCATCTCCAGCACACTTTTTTTTTCTTGTTAAACACTGGGAGATGCTACTGTGTGAGAAGTTGTATGAAAGCACATCAATAATCTTTGATATGCCTATATTCCTTTTCAAAATTTAAATCTCTGTTACCCATCTTTAACTGGCGTGCTCTTACTTAGCATTTAAAAAAATAGAAAAGAAAAAATAAAGAGCTTTTAAAATCATGCTTGTTGTACTCCCCAACACATCTTATATTCAGCAGCCAATTTAATAATGTTCAACAGCAAGATTTCTCTGAAATACCAAGTTCCTAGAAGCATTTCAAAACGAGATGACCCGATAAAGATAACTAATTAATGTTTCAGTAAAAGGAAGTGCTGTATGTAATACCTTCCATCCCTAGCAGACAGGGCAGCAGAACATGCAGTGAACACTCTCACCACAGGAAAATCCCAATGGAGGCACAAACACATCTTCCACACCAAAGAAGTGACTTTTCAATTTATGCTACCCCCTCACAGCTTCCCTGAGAGCTAGTAAGGTGCAGAGTCCAGCAAGGAGTCTTCCCAAGGCAAGAGCATTCAAAACTTTGGTCTACCCTGTCAAAGCTGCAAGGAACAAAAGGTGAAATCATACTGCAGCTTTCATGTAGCTTAGTTAATGAGCCAGGTGATGAGAGATTTCCCAAGGAAGCCAGGTTTTATCTACTGTCATCAAAAAAGGCTTTGCTATTTTCTCTTATGCATCCAAGAGACACCGACAAATAATTTCTGTGACTTGGAATAATTTATTATATTTTTTAAAAAATATGTCAAGCACTTAAAAGAACACCATTTGTTTCATCCATCAATCTTCAGGATGATTTACAGTTGACAACATATCTTTTGTTTAATCACTGTAGGACTCAAGCAGTACAGAATAATAATTCAGTTCAACCTTTTTGAGCTATGCACCCAGTTTGTTTCCCCAATTTACATTCAAATGTGCTAAGTGAAAACAAACCATGATGCTGAGAAATAGAATAAAATGGAAATAAGTAAAACCAAAATATTTCAAGCAAATCACAAAGAATAATGAGCTTGGGAAAAGATATAATACTCTAAAAGGTATCTTTTTTTCTTACCATTGACTTTGCCTAAGCCTGGAGCTTTATTTTTCAGCAAAGTCACTTGAATCTGGGGAATGTTTGTGATGTTGGAATTCAAAACAAATTTGAAGTCCACATGTCCAACCATACAGGCTTTTGGTAGAACCAGTTCAAAGACATGCTCATCCCAGCTGTTACTGTCAGGAAAAAAGAAGACAATGACCCAGTGTTAGAGAAAATTCAGATGAAGCAGGCAGCATTACGCAGTGCACTCTCCATCTGTGCATGCTTTCTTTAACAAGAAGAACAACTTATTTTGCATTAGTTGACATCCACATGAATTCCTGAAGTAAAAGTCTTTCAATCTGCAGTTCATCACATCCATTTTGTGAAGAACATGTTAAAATCCAATTGACAAGAGAGAGCAAATCAACGTTCAAGATAAAACTAGAAATGAAAAGATTCCCTATTACCTTCATTACAGTACTGGCTCCATATTACTTTAAGTAGCAGTTACTTTTTTCCAGAAAAAAAGGAATGAGGGGGGAAAAAAATCATTTAAAAAGGATCTACACGGTAAAGTGTATGAAAGCATGATAGGAAATACCTTGCAGTCTCTTAAATTGGCCTTCTCCAGTGGTAAGCATTAAATAATGTCCCTTTCCTGTGGTAAAACAGTTACACCCATAAGAATCAAAATACTATTTTCAAATTATTTTTTTAAATAGTTTTTGGTAATTTATCCAGGATGAGAGGTGCTTCTTACCAGATGCACACTCAGAAGCCTGTGCTGTGCAAGACAGGTAGAGCTTTCTTTTAATGAGTCACCTTCTGAAGCCAACTATTTTTTACACTGAAAGTGTAAACTTAAGATAAGTACCCCTCAGTGATCAGTTCCGTGGCCTGATATGCTAAGGTTTGCAAAAAATAGTTCAAACCAAAGAGCAATTCAAATAAAACTAATCATGCGTCATTTTTAAAATAACTGCACTTCCTGATCTCTGTAAGTAAGTAAGTTTAAGATGTAGTAGCTTTGATAGCCTGTGATTATTTAATTATGTAACTGAGAACACTAAGAAATTGAGTATGCTGCTATAAATATTGGTTAGATGTTTTTCTAATATCTAAATTACAAAACAGTATTTTAAATCAAATAATGTGCTACACATTGAATATTGTCCAGAAAACCATTTTAAAATAGATTAAGGATTGGTACAAATATGTTTAATTCTTTGTGTATTTTACAGTAATATCCCTGGAGGCTGTAACTCCCTCAGGCAAGCATAATACACTTATAATGAATTCCAGGTACACATAATGAAAAGGCATGCCAGCTTTCTAGAACAAGCAACACAGAAAAGCAATGATTTTGGGAAGAAATATGGACAGAAGAGAACTTATGACTTAAGCAACAGTGAAGAATTTTCAGCTAACTGCACAAATAACACAGGTAAATGAAACCTAATGAAAATTTATTCTAAAACTCCAGGGAAAAAAAAACCCAAACCTCTGTTAGCAAATGTTACACTAAAAACTTAGGATCACTCCATGCCTTTCTTCTGGCTTGGAGAATATGCAGCCCAGTGCAGGGAGAGGTTTGGGGGTGGTTTTTTATGTCTGAGCATTCCTATAGATGTGATGTGAAGCATGGACTGAATGAGACATTCAAAGGACCAAGCCTTCTGAAAGACTAAGTCATGTTCTGCTCATCCAGTTTAAGATCTAACACAAAACCAAGAATGAATCATAAACCAGCTAGTTTGCAGTACTCTTTTGTAGGGTGTTTGCTGCATACAACACATAGTGCCATACTGAATTACAACTGTTATTCGTCTACTCCAGAAATCTATTTTTGACACAATTCAGCAGCAGATGCCCCAAAGGAAGTTTTAAGTATCTCTCAATAGGCATGTATGGAATAATGATTCTCCATGAAGGTCTCGCATTAATCTAACAGTGAAGAGATCTCATACCTGTAGCAATCTAATTGTGGAGTAGAACTTCACAATCTAATTCTGTGATGAGTGAAAACTCCACTTTAAACAGTGTTTTAATTTCTCATAGCTCTCTTGAAACGCATCCTCTTTGTGTGTAAAGTTTCAAAGAAGCAAAAAATTTATATATTTATTTCCTAATTATTTTCTCAATATTTTAGCATATCCATCCTAAATATCCCTGTTCCCTGACAACCTACTGCAAGTTCTTTTAACAACTCTTCTCACCTTTGAAAACCTTCTAAATCTATAGCAGCTTTCTAAAGAAGAATAGACAATCAAGACTGTGACCTAAATGCAAATATATCATTCTCACAACTACAAAATATTTTCCAACACACTTCATTCCGTTTCTACAACACCTAATCAACATTTGATCTTCCACTCAGAACTTTGAGCTGTAGACCCATTTCCAAAGTTTAAACACTGGAAAGCACCCTAGTATCTACCTCTTTTTTCTTTCATATATTTTCAAATATGTCTGCATAAGATAAATACATAAAATATCTCCTATGTGAATTTGAGAAAAAGCCAGGAAATTCAGATGTCACTGTTTAATCAGAGCACATTAGGAATTCATGGAATTTTTTTTTTTGAAAGTATTAACCCAATTTAACATTTGAGCTAAATTACTACTGAAGGAGAAATACTGATATTTAGAGAATTCATAAGGTAAACCAGACTCTACCTTTTGTGTTTTCTTTGTTACACAGCCTTTTTAAAATAAAAAAGTAGGATTGAAAGAACACAAGTATAGTATAATGCCATTCCTTAAAATACATTTATGTAGAAGGATTATCTCCTATCTATTTGAGAAACAAAAGAATTACCATATCAAATTGCATTACACATCCATCTAACCCTGTAATCCCACATCTTGATAGGAATCAGAATGAGGCACTCAGAGAGGAGATAAAAGTTACCTCATATTAAGGACAAACAAAATAAACCAAAATCATAAAGTTTCTTCCCAGATAAGTTTTAATTAAGAGCTAACGTTGCTCTCAATCTTAAGATTGTATATTCTCCCCTATGAACAAAGGGACTGTAATTTAATAATCTTCATCATGAGTCACTTAGCAGCTGTCAAAGTACTAAATCAAAACTTTTAGCTTTACCTCTTTACATTCCTGTTTTACGTTGCAGCAGGCATAATTCTTTTTCACTTATGAAAGAATATTCGTAAGGTAATGTTCCACCTACCACTTTCCAATTAACAGCTATTACCTTCACTGTTTGCCTCCTTATATCTTCATATTGGTAGCATTTTACTTTTCAGCTGTTGCTGAACACACTGGATAATCAGAAGTTTTAACTGGAAGATACTTTGCAGGGAACCATCTCCTTTCCACTTCTTACATACAGAATATTTTACTTACGCAAAGCAAAACCAGAAGATAAATAAAGGCTTTAAAGCCTGTAACACACTGTAAGTTTTTAACCATGGCTTATGAACAGTTAATTAAAGCAAGTTCAGCTCATGTTAGGTGTTATCTCTGGAATCACCTGCAACTATTACCTTCCAGACCTGTTTTCCCACCTGGAATGCTTCATTATCACGTGCCAGATTCCACTTTTTATACAAAATGGGGTTTTTTCCCCCCACAAACTATCTCCAGCTCCCCTGGCATCTGTGGCTATTTTACTGCTTCCACTGTGTGGGCATTTAGATTCTACATTACTATCCAAATCTTATACATAAGTGGGACAGATGTGTGACAGCCTAACCCAAAAGTTCTTGTAATGCCTTACTATGCACTTCCCTTAATAAAATACTCAACACAATGTATAACTGTATTTAGTTTCTCCAAACTTCTCAGAAAAACTATGCAAAACTACTTCAGGTAGGTTTTAAGCAACTCTTCAAGCAGACTGCAACACTGCTGTTCTGGCATTTAGGATTCCAGCAGAATCCAAGTTCTCATGCCATATGTAAAGAACTAAGAAGTGCTACACATACTGTGCCAGAGCACTTAATTTTGACGAAAATATTGCCTACATTTTAGTACAACTAGGGCTCTGTACTGGCTTATGCACATGTCTCATGTATAAAGGTTTAACTTGAGGTGAACAGACATGAATCCAGATTTTATCTTCACATTTAAAAATAAATTACAACACAATTTCATTTAGGACAACTAATTAGTTATATTGGCACCTGCAGCTTACATTTTCCAATTAAAAAAATGTACTAAGATGTGTGTATGCACAAGAAGGGTGAATCTGGTGAATGCGCTTGTCCAATGATATAATGAAATGGCAACATTTGGCAAACAAAAATACACAAATTCAAAACTTTTCAATTTGTTTCAAGGTACACTAAAACAACTCCAGCAATTTCATAAAGACCTATAATGCAAACTATCAGAAAGGGATTATTATCTTTGAAAGTACATGTTCTTAAACTTACACACTACTTAAAAAACAATTAAATTGCATTAAGTTTGTGATTATACCAGCTACACAAACTAGTTAAGCAATACACACATGACTCTTTGTACGGTTACCCCACCTACCTGTCTGTCTGTAGCTTCCAAGTTCGAGTGTGCTGAGCTGCATCCCCATGGTGCTGCTGGTGCAAGTGCTGAGGATGCCGCCTCTGCTGCTGCTCTTGCTGGACTTCTACCCAACAGGGAGGAACAGTGGCTGAAAACCGTGGTGTCAAGGTCTCAAAACGGGTCAGTTCCACCAGGGACGTCAGTGTTTCAAGGGAAAATGGCTGGTCCACCAAAAGATCAACTCCTGAATAATTTCAGAACATACATTAATTACTGTACAGATGATTTTTCCAGACCACCCTAGAAGCAGTTTGAAATTTATCCAAACTGCTATAGGTAAAATTAACTACATGTTATATGAAGTTTCTAAAAAACAAAAGAAACAAAAAGTTCAACAAAAATCCCCCAAACAAACGAAAAAGAATTCAACCAAAAACACCAAACAAACTCCAGCAACCAAACAACCGTAGCCTTTAAGTCAGTATCCTTTGAAGACAGCTCATTTGGAATAAATGTTCTAAGTACTGAGAGCTCTGAGCATGCTGTCTGGGATTCAACCAGAAACATCAGGGAGAAGTAATTAGCCAGCTATACTTTGATGATGTAAAGCTCATTAAAACTTTTTAATACCTCTATTGACTCATAAAAAAACCCCAAAACACCACCCATGAAAGCTCTATATTTCATGAAAACAAATATATGTGATTACTACGCAAGTCTAACATTTTTATCACTGTTTAAAACATAACTTTGGTACCTGCTTATCAATATAGACTTCTTCTATGGTGGATTATTAGAATGTTTGGGAAGACTCCCAATTTAGCTTAAAAGAGGGGTAAGGGAAAAACAAAAATGCTTTATGTAATTTAAGTTAAAAGACACTGGGCCTAGACAAGTACTTTGTCTTCTTGTTTTGCCCCGAGCAAACAAGAATATTAATTGAAGAAGTACTGAAAATTAAAATATCCCAGGGAGACAAACACCTAAAGAAACACTACAAAGGAACTCTAAAAATAATCAGATTTCCTCAGACAAAAAAAAATAATAATTGAAAACTTGAGGGAAAATAAGATATGCATAATGTCAGGTTTTTTACATTTTGAGCATTTTCTCTTAAAAATGCTTTTGGAGAAGATCTTGAAAAGAAATGATGGTTTTCAAAAGTTTGCTTATTTTCATCACCACAGGGAAAATAAATAAATAATCACACTAACACAAATACTATCCCCCCAGCTAAGTCTGAACCTAGAGACTGTTTCGCAAAGCAAGACAGGTTGTAATCAGAATAATAACAAGATTACATCCTCCAGTTTGAGAATAGAAATGCACACGCAATTCTTCCCAAAACGTGAAGCAGCTCAAGGTGAGATACCCAGAGTCAGGCAAAAAATTCACTCTCATTGCAATAACTATGACTTCTGCTTTTCAATCTAGGAAATAGGAAAATGCTGAAGAGATTAGAAATCAAAAACGCTTTAGAAATTTAATTTTCGGAATACAGGAAACACTTTCTTTTTTTTTTTGCCAAATATGAACCTCACTAGCTAGATGACACCGCAATGAGAAGTGAGATCATAGCTCAAACTGTGCAATACTTCTATCTTTGAGTACACTGGATTTGTTCTGCGTCGTTCTCCCTTCCCCTCCCAACAGAAACACCTACAAATTCAGATTATCGAGAGTAACCACATGTAATGTGGTATCAAACCCTAAAACTGAAAAATGAAGGACTCAGCTTTCCAGTGCTGTCAGGTATTCTTGGCTTCTTTTGCAAAATTACATTATTTTTGTTATACTGTAATAGTGAATTATGACAAGCTGAAAGTTCTAGTAGCAAACTTGAAAAAAGGAAGACAGTTATTGCTTTATTTGCCATTAGCAAAAGTAGAATGGTGCAGAAGAAAGCCACAGACTTTTCTCCCTTGCATATGTACAATGACCTACTAACTAGTGGTTTTCAAACTTCAGGAACCGCTCCTTTGATGAAAAAAAGAAGGAGCAAAAGAAATTCAGTCCTTGAAGCAGAGAAGACGACAGCAACTGCTGTACTGCTGCTTACAGATAATCTTATGACAAAAAGCATCATTTCCTTCCTTCTTTTGATTGCCTCTTGTAGAGTAAAATCAGGGGTCATACAAACACAGCACAACACAAAGTGTTACAAAGCTGGCAGCAAGCAGGTGTCTGGGAAGAAAGACAGCAAGTAGCTTGTTGACAACAAAGATGCCGTGATCCAAAATGGTCCCTGTACTGCCACTTAGGCCTCTCCCGTTTTTTCTGTCCTCTGCAGCTACAGGCAAAGACACCCTCACCCCACATAAAATTAACATCACTTTTCTGAAATAGTCGTATCCACATGAATGGCCTATTTCCATTGTTTCATTACTTTATCTTCATGCTTTATATTATTTATTCTTTTATTTTATACACTATGTCATCTGTTCCCAGTATATCCCTATTTCTGTCCCAACAGTCATGACCAGAACCCCCAAACACGAACCCAACTAAAATAATTGTGCTTTGTGTTTCTATCTTCAACAACTGCAGGTTAAAACAAAATGAAAAACTTAAGTTTCACAATGCTCTCATAAACAATTCCCTTTAAAACTCAAAGCACGACTATATACATATATACATACACAGAGAGTTCAAAAACCTCAGCATGACTCAATTTTTTTCTCAGGCTTAACAAGCAAAATTAGATTTGTTGTTAGGTTTTAGTAGCAAGTTATCTACACTAGAGCATCTTTGACGAGGGTTGAGAAAAGATCAAGAGGCCCACACAGAATTCCCGTACTGGTCTCCCCTACAAGCAGGAGGAGCCCCTCGCATTTTTACCTTTCTAAATGACTATAAAAGGAACAACTCTTTCATCTAACTCCTTATTTTACCTAAGTGGGCCACAATACTACAAAAGGCCACAGACTGGTATATGAGAACTACAGTAAAGACAAGACCTAAACATGATGCTTAGGGTAAAAATAGAATTTGGACAATTAGAAACAATTATTTCTTGCTGTCCAAAGGCAGACAACCTTTCCCAGGAAGGAAACTGCTCGGTAAATGACAGAAGAATTTGAGTATAGCTCAACCCAAACTGCTAAAAACAAAAATCAAAGAGTTCACATCATAAGCTTAATTTATCATCAGGATCTGCACTGCTTGAAGTATAGAAAGCATCAATTTCACTGTATGCAAAAACGTATTCAACCTGTTGAATACATGTTTTGTACAGTTTTAATGAATAGAGCTGTACAGCTTCCACAAGAAGTTTTAAGGCAATTTTACATAATGAACACATAATTTTAATTCCAACTATAGAGCTCAAGCCTATTTAAACTATGAAGGAAGCTCAGTGCCTGCACAATTACCTGTTTTTTGCCTGTCTGCCACACTTAAAATAACATGCACAGAATGGATAAACATTTATACAAAAGCTGGCTTCTTTAAAATCAGGAACTGCTAAAGTGTTATGCTTGTACATAACCAGTGATAGACATACAGTAACTACAGAATTCCAACTTCAGGCAGCAAAAAAGTATAAAGCAGCTTGCTATTAAATAACTCATAAACATTGTAATACACAAATTCCAAAAATTACAAAAGCATTTTTACTTCTGATACATTTAAACATGTGCAATTTACCTGTAATGCCTGGACTAGAAGGGTTAGATAAGGGCTTGGTGCCTTCTGATGACTGTTCTACACTTTTGGAAAGGGATCCATCTACAAGTATATCAGCTTCATCTATGTCATCGCAGGTCCCTCCAATCTGAAGGAAATGAAGTTCTCCACCTAAAATCATCACAGACAACAAAAGAAGCAAGTTTAGACAGCTAAACTCAACTCACAAGACAGGCTTGCAGTTGAAGTGCTACACAATTATGACAGTAATTATGCAGGACCTGAAACCAGGAAGATTATGCAGGAGTACTGATTTTGTTTTACTACTGCAAATGTTTACAGGGTAAATGCAAAACAGAACTAACAAAAATACTGACTCCACTTGTGAATGGCATCAAAGGAAAAAAAATATCAGGGGGGGAAAGATTAAAAGGTAATTAACTAAGGAAACCTCAAAAGAAACCCAAAGTCATAACCATAATGACACTTTCGATAATCCAAATAATGCTTTAAACAGAAAATATTCCATTATGTCAACTGAAGGCCTACACTGTCCTATTTATCCAGGTTGCATACATTTTCTTTTATAGTTCAGTATTTGAGAATTGAAAAATCACTTCCCCACTGAACCCTCCTAACTAAGGAGCTTTTCCCATTATTTCATCAAACCTGGAATTACAACACTGATCAGGTCAACAGTCAAAAGCACAAGCTCAAAATTTTCAGTGGACAGAATGTTTTGATGGAAGCTTGAAGGAAGTTGCCCCTTATTCACCACTACATATATACACAGATGAAATCTGTCATTTGCAGAGAAGTCTCAGAGAAGGCATGCTCAATTTTACATAAGGCTGGGAGGAGGGGAAAGGCTGTTAACGATTTCAGAAGTTACAAAAATCCTAATCAGTAGAATTTAAATAGAGAGAAAAATTCCAGGTAGGTCTTCCATAGTTGTTCTGAAAATTGATTACAGACTGTCCTTCAGCATTTTATTAACATTCAGACAAACACTGTCATGCAAATTATCCAGGTAACCTGAAACAAAAAAAACTTCAGATAATATATGTAATAAAAACCCAAGATAAAAGCATAATCAGCAAGTACATGTTCTGCACCGTGAGCAGGGCAAAACAGAGAGTGATGGAGGCACAGCAAGGCAGAGAGAGAGCATGTGTGAGGCACCGAGAGAGCTGGTACGGGTTTTTTTCTGGATCTCAAGAAGAAAGGCCCAACAACAAACAGCTTAATAAAACAATGTTTTAACAAGACAGAATAAAATGAGGAGAATAATAGCTCAAATGACCAAAAAGGAAGAACCTCTCCATAGACAGGATCTGCACGGTGTACTGTGGGAAAATCCACCCGGGGTCTGGGTGATGTGGCGTGAAAGGAGGGCTCACAGCATTTGAAGGGACATGAGATTTTCTCACTATCCCTACTTCTCCTTATCAAAACAGCTATTTCTTTAGGACATGATGCCATTCGATAGTGGGGCCTTTTTCATTGTTCCAGTGATGCCATTTTCACTGACCTGGTAAGAAGCCTGTACCACCCCTCTCAGCCCCAACCCACCCACCCCCAGTGCAGAACAGTATATCCCAAGAGTGGAAGGGTAAAACAAAAATAGTTCTAGCAAATAACACATATAATGACTTTCCTCAAACAAAATTTTCCTCAAACAAAGAGAATTACGGACACATTAGAAAAAACAGACCTTAACAGCTTCGACTGGTAATAAGCCAAACCTTAGTTTGTTTCCTGTTCTGTTTACTCCTCAAAGATCAACGAGTAGAATGATCTCAACAACCAAAACCAGATAGCCTCCTGTCCTGGAAATAAAGTACAGCCTCATGCCACAGAAGTTCGACAGACTGACTTGCACCATCTGCCAGTTTTATGGCTCACAACAGGAAACATACTGAAGAATTTCAGAAAGTTGCGAGTTTTTTTTAAGGGAAAGTCATTCCAAGGTTTCACTTACTCCGTAGATGGTTGGGTAGGCTTTGGTTTTAAAGAAACAAAACCTTGGTTCTCAGACCAAGTTTCTGTCACTAATTAATAGCAACAAAAAACATCCTTAACACTTCATTCATACTACAAGGGGAAGCGAGAGTCATAATCCCTGCATTCCTGAAAGACTCTAGCACTTTTCAAAGAAAAATTTTGTGCTAAATTCGAGGTCTCTCACTTCATCATATTTGTTTTTAAAAACCTTCTGCAAAGAAGTTTATCATGAACTTCAGTTATACAGTATTAGCCTATGAAATTATTAGTGCTTATTCACACTTTCCAAAACCCTGCAGATGGTATCATAAAGCAGGCATTTGTTCTACTAGAATGTCCAAAGATGACCTTCTGATGATGCATGCTTAATTTTCTTTCAAAGACACCGTAGTTCCTACAGTCAAGTGCCAGGAAAAAAATATCTGTACAAAATTCAATGCTGCTTTTTATTTTTTCTTATTTTGGGGGGCATTACTGCTGGCTCACGGTATGCACTACTAGGCTGAAACAGGGGCTCATCTTGTCCTTTCTAATTCTAGCCAGGTAGCAACCATCATAAGTAGTAGTTTACCTGAAGGCTTCTCTGCTTCTGTCCCTTTGACAGAGGCAATAAATGCCTTCTGTTGCACTACAAAGAATGTACGGAAGCTGGCACCAATGTAGTCAGTGATCACAAAGGAAAATAACTGGAAACCAGCATCATTATATTTCCTGAAAATAATGGGTGACACATTCAAAACACTGTTAATTTAATTCTGAATTGCATTTGAAACTTGTAATTTGCTTGGAATCAAGAACCTGGTGGGTTATACAAACAGAATATAAGAATCAAAAATCCATCCAAATAAATCCCAACTTTCCTTCTGGCAAAACAGTTACTGGTTCCAGGAAAGCAGCACTGGCACTAGTTAGAAAACGTGTCAGAGATTAGGTCACTGCAGTCAAAGCCAATCTGGTGAAATGTTCAGTATCCTGAATGTATCCTGCACTCTAGCAGGAGTCTGGAAGAGTGACACAATTGTCAATAGCAAAACACAACACAAGGACATAGTCAGAATAGTTAAAGGAATTAAGAAAATAAAGCCATTCCCAGGAAACAACTAAACAACCTACAGCCCTCCACATCTCACCAACGGGTTGTAGAGAAAGGGTTAGCTCTAAACATACTTGTTCAGAACACTTGAAAAATGTCCTAAAGAAAGCTTCCCCAAAACCTCACTCCAACAGAATTTATGTTATTCCTGGAGATTTCAGCTGCAAAATTCCATCCCAGCTTATGAAAAAATAGAATGCAACTGAACAGGGACAAGTGAAAGTTACGATGCCTAGCAAGAAATAATTAAATGCACTATTACAGAATGAAGAAAAAGCAGCCAGCCAGCAGTTCTGTAAGAGAGGCTCTTCAAGTCAGAAGATAAACCTAATTCAATTTCCTGCTCAAAAGTGCAAATATCCCACTATGTCTATGCACACGTGGTATGTACAGACTGCAGAGCTCCTAAGGAATTCCTCCATTCCGTTCAAAGACATCCACAGGATTACTATAGCTGGTTTTGGGTATCTCATCAAGAAACATGTGGACTGACTCGAGCAGGTCTTTTGAGACACAAGAGAAACGGTTTGTTTTTTTTTCTTTCAAAGCCCCTGAGGAAAGTTTAAAAGGACTGGAAATATTCAGCTTAAGAAAATAAATGGTTGGAGAAGAACAGTACCTAAATAAACTGTCTTCTTTTTTGAAGATATCTTTTTCCCATGTCCATAAAGGACAGTAATGACTCCAATCAGCAAAGATGTTAGAGGCTATACACTCGGGAAAAAAAAGCATCATCAAGGATGGCATGCAATGGAAGACATTTCATGAGGATGCTGCTAAATCTCCATGTTGAAGATCTTCAATAACAGGCTGATCAGTATTCTACTTCTGAATGGGTGCTATTGACCCTGACTTGAAGATGATCTCTTAACATCACTTCCAACACTAATTCTGATGTGGAAAAAAACTCGACCCCTCCCCAATCCTCTTAGACTCCACTGCCTATGAAGGCAGAAAACTGAAAACACTAAATTGATTCATGAATTTCAAATATATTAGTATGCAAGTCTGGCAAAGCCTAATGACATGGAAGAGACAATTAAGATGTCCAAACAAAACCAGAAAAAAAGCTACAGAGAGTAGTTAATACACTATATACAACTCAAGAGCAAGAAATTTGTTATAATTGAAAGGTACAAGATTTTGGGGAATCAGTTCTCAAATCTATAAAACTGCCATCCAGTTGTGCCAGGTTTGCAACAGAAGAATTAGCATAGAAAACTAATTTTCAACATATCAAACTCCAGTCTGAGAAAACACTTCCTCCAACAAAGAGAAGTGACCAAAAAAACTTTTGTTTTAATGTAACACTGCAGGGAAGAATCTAGGAGAATCCTGTATATAGAAAAGAACATTGAAAAAACCATAATCACAAAAGAGACATCTAAAGGAAAAAGTGCTTATAAATGAAAGTGTAAAACAATCAGTCAGATACTAATGTACACAATGGGTTACATTCAGTGTTTGCGGCCTCTTCTACAGCTTCCAAGTCAGATTAGTTCCAAAAAAGACCAAATCCAAAAGAACTGACCCAAGGTTATCTAGGAATAGCTATGTGCAAGCAGCTGATTATGGAACTTCAGTTGGAGCTGGGTCTTTTTGTCTGTCGGCTCTGAAGCAATATATTGACAGAAAAGAGAACTTCTAGAATAAAAAGCTGCTAGTTCTTCTTTCTTATGATGAAAACAAGTAGAAAAACTTTTTTCCCCTGCTTTTCCCCAAACTACTTCCAAGTAATAATTAAACTGAAAATAGAACTAAATGAATTTAGGGAACTACTGAAGAACCACTTCTTAAAAACCAAATTGACTTTCTGTTGAGAAATATTTCCCTAGAAGTAATGCAAAGACAAATACTACCATCTTCAACAGGACTCAACAAGTAAATGATTTACTGTAAAACCTTCACTCAACACAGACATTCAAAAACTAGATTTGTGAAAGAATCAGATTGCAAATTTCACAGTCCAGGAATGCTGCACTCACTAGCGGAACTCAAGCACTCAAACAGATCATACAGATTTTAACACCTACTCAGTCAGTCTGGCAGGGAAGTACCTGCTTCACCACAACAGCATGAACATTTCCACTTCTTGTAGCATTTGCCTGAAATACCACCTCACTTTCAGGAACTTCAGTGTCTGAAGCTCTCTGACTTGACAAGGGAGAAAATCAGTAGCAATCAAAGACACAAAATTGACAATACTTAATGATCTTCTTAAAAATACTCCCAGAATCACAAGTGCACAATTTTCAAAACTGCCCAAACAGTTTTGCACCTTTATGTTAAATTTAAAAAGGAACATTTCAGATATGCCCATTTTTCTACCTTACTCCATACTCTAAAACAAAGTTCAACAAAAGACAAACACAGCTAAACACCTAAACTAAGGAAACAATCCAGAACAAAACAAACAAAAAACCCAGAATGTAAGCTATGGATCATTTTCTTCAGTCGTTTTTGGTAGGACTATAATTTAAAAAAAGAAATATGATTAGGTGAAAATGGAGATTTAAAGAAGGTGGTAACAACTGTAGCTCTCGAAATTTATGCAACCAAAACAAGCTGTATCTGATCCTTTTAAACACCAGACAACAGGCTTCAAATATCATCAAATGACCACCCTTACAGCTGTAACCCTATTCAAAAACAATACCTGTCAGCTTACTGCATAATTTTATAGTAAAGAATTCTGGATAATTTTGGATGCTACAAAAGAAGAATTTAAACTGTTTTATATTAACACCACAAACCAAAATCTTTAGAGCTCTCATATAATAACACACAAAGCACTACTAACAGGGAAATTAAGTATAGTCTACCTTCGTGAAGGGAAAGAGAAGAAAGCAAAATACAAAGACATTGAAGTCCACTACATTTCCTTAACAGAACTGGAACCAAGAATATACTTGCACACTTCACCCCCGAGACCAACTGCAGGTAACCCTTGCAGAAACAAAGAAGCACCTGAAGCTGACACCAAGAGGTAATGTTTTGAAGCAGGCTAAGAATAACTCAAAGATAGATAAAGTCAAATGGAGATCTAAAACATCTTTACATAAAACCACTCAAAGCCTGAAACACCTATTCACACAGAGGTTTCTTTTCAATTACATCTCAGAGGCAGCTATGGGAAAAATCATATGATCTACCAATGAAAATATTGGTAGCAGCAGAAAAAAAAAAGCTATTCTGCATCCAAAACTTTCAGACATTAAAGTATCTCTTTGCTTATTTCCCCCATCCAAGCAAGTAAACCGGAAAGAATGCACTGCTCAGCTTATATTCTTCAAGAGTTCTTGAACAACATCCAAGCAGTTCCAGTGCATCTAAGCTCCAATTCCTAATTTCCACTTACATTGTCTTGTTATGTCTTCTAGCAACTTGACAGAAGGATTAACGTTAAATACATCGGTGAATACTGCTATTCTACTTTCAACACATGTTTTTAATGCCATCAGATTGCAGGAATCATCTCATACGTGGTAATAAATATTAGAGGAGCTAGGCCTCAACGTGATTTTCAAAGAAGCCTAGGAAAAATGCATTTAAGACAATGTAATGATAATTTAAAAAAAAAAAGAAAAAACAACCCCAAAAAATCTTCAGCAGCCTAGCAGGTACATAACCTATCTCACCCACTTACAGCAGAAAGATTTAAAGGATAATTATGATTCGACACAATAAAAAGTATGCAAAACTTATTCCATACGTTGTTATTCAAAAGTACAATAAGATATGGGATTAAAAAGTTACATTAAGAGTTGAGCTATTTTATTTTATTTTTCTTCTAGTATTCCTGAATTTTATACAGTACAATTATTATAAAAGTTTAAGATCAAGCAATTCTTTACAAATCTTCAAAGTTAGGCATAAAGTAAGACTCTCAGGCTTCAGACTCTAGTACCAGACCCTGAAATCCAGATGGATTGGTCCCAATCCAATGGACATTGGTCCCTAAATATTTATGACACCTTTTTGACTTAGTTTCTCAAAAGCGAGAAAAATTATGCCAGGAGAAGTGACTGAAATATTAAATAAGGAGCAGAAATTGAAATCTTCTAAAGACATTTAGACAATGAAAATAATAACTTCTGAAGTTTATTCTAATTTGGTCGCAAAGCAGAAAACCAAGTTCCAAAGAGAGGAGCAGTGGGCATAGATGAAAGATAATAATAATCAATGGATAAATAAGATAAAATGAAGAGTTAAAGTGCTATATTCAAAAGACGAAACTTGAGGGCATAGGGATACCTGTGGCATAAGAGACTACAGAAGAAAAAAAAACAAAATCCCAATCTTCTTACAGGCATCAAGAAAAAAAAAAGATGTCAGAGCAAAGCTAGATGGATGTTGTAACACACTCAGAGAAGAAAAAAATACAAACATATTTACTGAAAAAAGCAGAATGATGTGCTTGTCTATTATGAGGAAGATGAAGTATTCTCCAGTCAGTAACAGAGGTGGTGGTTATCTAGGCAGAAGAGACAAATACTCCTATGCACACAGAATAAATGCTCCCAACTCAACAGATCTGCATATCTTACACTCAAAGTCCCAAAACAGTTTAGATAACACCATATGCTACAGGAATGTAGTTACTGTATATGCTAACACTGGATGGGAAAGTACCACGCACAGTAACAATATGTCCTCTAACTTTTATCATTAATCTTAAAACACTAGGCGGACAGAATAGATTTGATGTAAGAAATAAATGAATAGCAGTACAATTCTGTAGAAAAAAAAACTTAGCACAAGGTCTGTTTTTTTAAATGAGATTGAGTTTGATCAGCAAATTATAAGTAAAAACATTATGACATGGATATGATATACTAACAGTCTTCAAAGGCAATTATCCTTTCCATTTTAATGAGGAAAAATGTGCATTATTAAATAAAGCTGAAACAGTTTAATAGATATTTCCTCAAATGCAGTTACGAAAGGAGAACAATTTAGTAAATATGAATGTTTCCCTTGGGAATCTGCAAACATAAATACTAGTTGCCAATATATGGTGTCTTCATCCACACTAACAAAGCATCTCTAAAATCTCCACTGCTAAAAATCTTGGTAGGTAAGTCAAAAAACCAGGGCCCTTAACAGACATGAAATTTTTACAATAAGCTTGATGTTACCTGTTGAAAACTCAAATCAGGTTTATGTGTGATTTATCAACTGCTCATAGGAGGACTGTGTAATCGACATGATGAAAGGCGGAAACATGTCAACTTAAATTCTTTGGCCAGAGAAAATTCAACATAATATTGGCGGGAGCTCACTTGAAATGTGTGAACCATCCCACCAGCTTAGCCCCTCTGAGAGACTAAGTGTTTCCAAAAGAGCTGCAGGTCACGTACAGGACAACTAAATGAGACACTGGTGCATGGAGGAAACTGCCCACCACCTATTACTATTTTGAAACTTAGATTCTAATATTCTATAATATAATGCAAATACAGTCAAATGAAACATTAAAAAATATTTTTTAAGAAAAGTCTTACCTTTGGTGCATGCACACAATCTGTCTGTGCCCGAACAGTATATCACAGAGACAAACATATCTGGTTCCTCAGTGCCCTCTTTTTTAGGTGGCTCCACTTTGGCCAGAATTTCAAAGTTCGAAAGATCTAGTATTTTTACGTATCCTCCCTGAGTAGTTATTACCAGGTGCCCAAGAGTAGAGATCTCAGATCTTCTCTCTCTCCCACCGCCATTTTTAGAAGTTAATTGTATTTCCTCTACAGGCTCCTCACAGTCATCCTCTCGATTATCCAATATATCTGGTGGGAGCAAAATCATTGAGGTAATTGTGTCTTGAGGGTCTTTGATATGCTGGATTTTTACCGGCTCCTCCTCTAGAGTAACTATTCTAGTGGCATAATTCATCTTATAAAGCACTAGGTATCCACCACTAACACTTCTCTGTTCAGGTTGAATTATTAAAGGAGGTGGTACATCTGCTGGTGACTCATGTTGGATTACATCAATACTCGTGCCATTCACTACCGCAAGACTTGATTCTAGTTCCCCCTTCCTTCTATTACATAGTGCCGAGTTTAATTTATTTAAATTATTCAAGGCCTCTACTTGATTTATTGCACTCAGAGATTCAACAGGACAAGTCCGCAGTCCTACTAACAAATGAACTCCATCTGCACAAGGAGTGATTGAATCTACACACAGGTTCTCCTCCTCTGCAAACTTTGGCAGACGCAGGCACTGAACCAAAGTCCCAGGCTTGGGAACCATAGAGCTCCACTTGTCCGAGTCCGGAGAAGTTAGGTTGGCTGCAGCATCTGCAAACTGCTGAATGTAAGTCACAGGGGGATCCTGTAACAGCAACTGTTCCTGACTGTCCAGCTCCATTTCAATGATCTGTGGAACTGTGAAACCATCATCGTGTATACTTTTACTCATAATATTGTTCATCTGTGAAAAGAGTTTTCCTGCTTTTTCATCAGACTCCTTAATGCTGTATAGCAGCAATACGGGTAAAGTCCTCCTTACCAGAGGGGAATTCAGTTCTGAGTTAGTGCAGGATTCATTGTCAGTTGATCCCTGTTCTGAGACACTCTCACCTCGAGTCCTAGTTAAACCATCCAGTGACCTCTGAGAGTTACTGCTAACAGGAGAGGTAGCAGGTGATTTGTATGTTAATAGACCTCCAGCTAATAAACAAGGAAAGGGAATGTTGTGTTGTTCTAGATGTTTTTCCTTCATCTTTTCACTCTTACAGTTGGCCAAACAGGGATTTGCCCCAAGTTCTTCTAGATCCTTAACCGTGTCTTCCAGAACATTTGCAACAATTTCCCACTGAAGTTTTTCAGGTTGCTGAAGAACACTGAGAGCTGTTATATCAAGGCTGACTTCCATAGTTTCTTTTTGCGATGTATGCCCTTTAAAACAAAAACGTTTAACATAATACATGTTCAAAAAAAGGAATCATATCGCATACATTATGGACATATAATTAAGCAAAAAGTCACTGCTCTACCATTTTGATATGTTAAAACATTCTGTATATTCAAGATTTGATAGTCAAGAAACAACAAAA
The DNA here is from genome assembly GCA_026546715.1 of Gallinago undulata. NCBI lineage: Eukaryota > Metazoa > Chordata > Aves > Charadriiformes > Scolopacidae > Gallinago > Gallinago undulata. Next base: position 34,537,493 of record JAOTQQ010000023.1, read on the forward strand.
GAGGCCCACAGACATTCCTTCCATAGGCTAACAGTTCTCTTTTTTTTAATTTTCACTCTTTTCACAAGAGTGAAAGGAAAGACAACAAGACATTAGTCTTTTGTTACAAATCTCCCAGTAAAGAGCATTATCTTTCCAACAATTGTTCTACTTGGTTAGACCACCATATTGAAATCCAACTAATCTCATCAATATAATTCATGTTCCACCCTATATTACTCCCCTTCCTTCCTAGACAATCCAGTACCATCAAATACCTGCAATTCTGCAGATTCATTCTCTAATCTTAGTTGAAAAACATGTTGTTTCACTCTAAAACCTGATACTTCCCACCACGTAACAGACCATCTAATAGAAAGAACTTCAAGCTACTATAGAACAAAACCCAGTAAAAACTTAAAATAGACAGCCTGATCAAATTAAACAGTACTGCAATAAAAATGAATCATAATAATTCAACTAAGTAATGTAAAGATTTAACATATTAGAAAGGACACTGTACAAACCCAGATAAAGAGGGGACTTAAAGCACAAATGACAGAGTACCATTTGTGTTAATACTTTTGTTAAAAAAAGAACATCTTTGCATATGCACACACACATTTTCTTTTTTCCCACACTTGCTGATCCTTATTCAAAGATGTAAACTGGATTATGGAAAATAAGCATGTAATTCTCCTTCCCATCAAAACTTCTGATTCAGCCTCTAAGAAACCGTCATAGGAACACCATGCACAAACTTTCCTCAGGAAGAGAAATGCTCTATCAAAGTGCATACCCACAGGGAAACAGACAAGATGCAAGAACTCTCTCTGGCAACCCCCTGAATTTAAAGGGTTTTGTACAGCTGCAATTTGTTGCTGTTCTAAGTAAGGTCTTTTAACTTGGTTTGTGTGGTTTATTGACAGCAAGATAAGCAATGCTTGTTGTCAAATAAGACATTTATTAACCAACAAAGTAGGATTTTTCTTTTCTCCTGTATGTAATCTCTCCACCACACAGTGACTAAATTATTGGCATTGCTTTCAAGGTCAATCTTTCTTCTTTTTTCTAATACAGTGAATATAATATCCTTTGCTTTTGATGGGGCTTTTTTAAAAGCCTGAGAAGAACAATTTCCCTCCTGACCTCTAAACTGTTACATGGATCAGATATAACCTACCCGTCACAGATTCTGATCTGGAATGCTCTTCGCTGTCTGAATCCTCCAGGAGGTCATCACTGGAAAAAAATAATGACACTGTAGCTGCATTCTTGTATTCAATTAAATTGAAAAAATACTTTAGTTAAAAATACAATGTAAATTATAACCTGGCATTTCTTTTAGTCACCATTGTACATCCATTGATGAGTTTGTTACAGACGCTAACAACGTATAGATTTTTTCCTTTGTCATTGAACCAGCAGGCAAGCTTTCTGTTTGCCTCATTCTACTACTGTATTCCCAACAATTCAGACATAAATGGAATTAAAATGAAAGCCAGTTCTCAGAAATCTTTCCAAGAAAAACAAAACCAACCAAAACCTCTGAAAACTGATGAGACCTTATTCAAAGTCCCTCAAAATAGTCTCTAAAAGGTAGAGCTGCCAGACTGGTCTTCAATTTTTCCAAGGCAACTTTGTAGCTAGTACAGAAACAGCGTTTGAATAGTGTGTTGGTTTTAAAAAGACTACCAGATGAATAATTTTTTTCATAAAAGCAGATACTGTTCAAAAAAATAGGCCTTCAGGAGTTTAATAATATATGAAGATTTTACACATCTGTTTTTTCCAATATAAGAAACAATTTCATATTATAGGCTCTTTGCATTCAGAAATAACAGTAATGCCTCTGGAGCTTCAGGTGTAACTACTCACAGTATCAAGTCAGATCCCTAAGTTTCAACAAACTGGGTGCTTCCTCACACCCAAGAAACAGATTATTTTTGGCTCAAATCTGATCCACGTTCATTTCACAACAAGAGAGCATCAATTTAGCATACCTGTCTCCTTCTAATTTTGGTATATCTGAGCAGCTAGACGAATCTTCTAGCCATGCTAGAGTTGGTCTCCTTGAGTCAACCCCTGAGCTCTGTTCTCCTGATAACATAAGTTGCTGCACAATAGCTGGATCATATGCATTGATCTCAAATTTTAAGTGGACCTGAGAAACAACAACAAAAAGAGGTCTTTGGTTTGAATCAAGATATGCTTAATCAGTAAATAGGTAATAAAAGCTGGTGGTTTTTATTGTATACCTTCATAAGTTTGGAAACATCCCATATACAGATCTTTCCTCGTTTCGTTGCAGCAGCTAGAAAATGAGGGCAACTTCCAGATCCAAAGCAGGCTATTCTGTCAGTGCCATCTGCGCAGGGAAACTGTGCTGGACTTGTTGCCAGTGTTACCGAAAGAGGTACATTCTGAGTGTGCTCACCCTTGACAAATGGGCAGTTTGGGGAATGTCTCTCATGTTCAGACCTTTTAATATTAAAAACAAAAACATAGCAAACATTGATTTCTTACTGTGAAAAATATATACATCATATACAAACTCAGCCCTTGAAATGAAGCTGAAACTGAACTGTTTGAACTGTACTGCAGTCAACCATAAAAAAGTTCTGAAGTTACTAACGCACATTTCCCTGCTGTTTCTGAACAGCAGACTGTATTAAAACCTTTGATCACTTAACAGATAATTCATACTCAAATGGAGAAATCTACACACAGTGCTCTCAATATTGTTAGTCCATTAAAAAAAATAATCGTTCTATAGGCAGTAGTCTTTATGAAGAAAAGCACAGATTAAAATCTACAGAGCATACAGTAGAATTCCAATGTTATACTATTATAAGTAACCTTAATAAGATGAAGCAATGACCTGTCTTTAGTTCTGCATCCACACTTAACAACAATCAAAATGGAACACAGTTCTCAATGACACAGTAACTAAGAGCCATGAAAAGAAACCTTCTAATCTCAATATATATTTAAGGCAGACACATAGCCAAGAGCAATCACACTAGCACAAAATGTATGGAAACTAACAAGAAAGAGGGAGAGACAAGGACTATAAAGATAATATTACAAGAGAAAATTTCCAGCAAGTCAGGAATCTGATATGTTTAAATGACAATTATAAACACCAAATAATCAAGCAAAAACTATGCTGAGAACTTCATTAAAAATCAATATAAGGTCCTGCATTTTTGTTGCCATGCACAATTTTAGCTGAGTCAGGAAAATAGTAATGGATTTTGCAACCTCACATAAAAGGCAAATACGCACTGCATGGCCATTGTGGTTTAAGAACTCTAAAAGACGTGTTCTAGTCCCAGTCATACAGAAGATTGAGTTTAGATCCCTGCAAAGAAATGGTAGCTGCCATCTTTGCCACAGAAGAATTTGAAATTAAATAGCAAATTAGAATTAAGAAGTAAACCCAACTACAATTTCTTGGGTTTAGTATTACACAGGAGATTGACATAGCACAGGGAATTATTTTGTGATTTGTCCCATAGAATCATACTTGTCAGTGACACTCCCTACATTCAACTGGAAATCCCATTGAGACAATGTCGACCTTTGTCATCCAAAGATTTCTAACCTCTTAAATATAAAATTAAGTTTACTCCGAACATCACTAAACTTACCAGGGTTCATCTGTAGGCTCCCAGCACACCAAACACACACTACAGGTAAAGCACATCGCTCTGTCATCTCCTGATGAAGCAGGCTACAAAAATACAAAGAAACACTTGAAATTTACATTGCTGTGTACTGCAAAACACTAACTCTCCTTCTTCTAGTGGTGTAACAAAGCACTGCAAATTGCATACTATAAAGTGGTAGTATTTGACATTAAAAAAAAAAGACACACCACATTAATGTACATGAGATTCATGTGCAAGGCACTAGATAAAAACCACAAAAACAGAACAGAATTCAGCATAACCGCCAAGACTTTTTTTTCCCTTGGAAAAAGTTCACAAGGTTCAAAAAACTTAGAACCTTAACAAAATAACTGTATATCCGCATGCTTGGAAAAACATAGGTTAGACAAATTTCCTATTACACCTTCAATCTGCTGGAACAGAAAGCATTCTATATCTCTCCTCTGCAAATAACAGTTGTTACTAGCTGAAGTGAAAAAGAATACAAACTTCCATTCACTTAATTTAGCATTTTTATGAAAACATTTCAAGTCACTGAGATATGCTTGGGAATATGTAGATGCAATTGTAATATGAATTCCCTGAATTTCTTCTACTGAACAAGCTTAAGAAATCCTCCAAACACTTTATCCACTTACACCTATCAGGCTTTGCAGTTGATATAAAGCAGATAATATTGATGTCAAATGATATGCACTGCCTAGCCATTGTTATGTAAATCCATACCATGAATATTTTCATAGTAGAAATAATCTCAAGGAATGAAAAAATGAAATAAGAGAGTAGTGGAATAAAATTTTGAGGTTGTATTTATTCACTAAGCTTAATAATGTAGTACTGTGATCTAGAACCATTGTTTGTTACATTACAGTTTAAATCTCACTAGGAAAGTATAGTTAGAGAACTCCAATGTGAAGCTTACTGCTTATTTTGCTTTACTGATAATATATAAAGGATATTTACTCAACAATGTAACAAGGAAAAAGAGAGAGACTGTATGTAACAACCAACTTCATCTTCACTGTTGTTCAACTCAGATCAGTTTGATACTTAAGTGTTTTACATGCTTAAGTTCAGAACAGTATTTTCTGTTATCTGTACAAAAAACAGAAGCAAACGCAAGGCACAGAAAAAATTTGAAACTTAAAAGAAAAAAGCTTAATGACAAACTTCTTCATTAAGGTTTTTATATCATTGAAGGAATCCATTTAATTAAAAAAAAAATACAAAAGAGTTTTTTCCCTGCTCCCCAAATCTTCACCTAGAGAACAAACACTAAAAACAACTAAACCTTTTACCTGGTGATAGAACCCAGCTTGAGCCATAGGATCTGGCTGTGCCCACCTATAACCCACATGAGGCCATGAAGTGAATGTCTCCCGTCTGTTAGCTTCACTGTACATCAAAGACCTAGAAAGATGAAAAATTCTACATTACCCAAAACTGAATTAAATTTAGAATTGTCATCTAAAGATTTCTAACCTCTTCAATATAAAATTAAGTCTACTCCAAACATCACTAATTAGAATTTTAGAATTAAAAATGTATACTATTAGAATTAAAAAAGTATACTATTCATTATGTACTTTAAATGCTTTAGGAATCATTAGACATACCACAGATAGTTATCTACAACTTATACTTAAAATTTTCATTACCAATTACAGAAAAGTTACAAAAGTCTCTCCACTTGGGTGCTTAAAGTACATACTCAGCAAAAGAACAAAAGTAATACAACAACCTACAGGCCTTAAAGGCAACATTTATAAATAAGTTTCCATGTAGCCTATTTGGACTAACTGCAGAAAAGCAGAAAAGTCAGATATCCAAAGTTACTCTGCATTTAGAGAAGATGCAGAATCTAGTCCAATGGAACTGCTAGAGAGTTGATTTTTTTTAACATGACTACTATGGCAAAAAGTTGGGTTTATTAGCTGAACAGATATGAATATGCATATTTAAAACACTACACAGTGATATTTTAGGCTTAACTGAATACATGGTATAAATCCCCCAACATTTATCCCTTGCTGCATACTGTAGTACTTAAAAATTATAATCTACTAAGTGTCCAAATATGAACTCCTCTGCAACTCAATTTCTACAAAGAAAAGAAACTCCTCTCTCCCATCTTCACTCAGTCTGAAATAGTCCCTCATCTGAAATAGTACATAAGAAACAACTAACAGCTTTTCTTTTTCCTTGACAGTTTGTTCTCCAGTATCATTCTCAGAACTAGTGCTAGTAGACAGGAAAGTGCCTCGCTTCGTGTTTCTGCCCCTCAGTTTCAGGAGATTATTGCTGTCTTATAAGAGAATGGATATATTAATGATTTCCTACCACAGAAGTAAACTGTTCTTGCAACACCCACAGAAGGGCTTGTTTTAACTTGACATTATCACAGAATGGTAGGGGTTGTAAGGGACCTTCAGAGATCATCTAGTCCAACCCCCCCTGCCAATTATAACATCTTAAGAGACAGATCTTGGAGACCTCTAATCAAAAATACAATATGGCAAGGTACAGGTAGACATTGAGACTTGAGGAATGGAAGTACGAAATTAAATCAATTTATTTAATTATTTGAGCTGTAAGAAGTGATAATACGCTTACAAAATAATATTTGTATAGAAACTTTCAAGAAAGAATTAATTCAGAGATTTAGAAGATTTATCAGCATTCTAACTAGTTTCAGTTTATGAAGGTTAAAATAGCAGGTTACTCGCTTGTGTACACAGTATCACTCAGATCAGAAATAGATGAAGCAAGAGTCTGGGGTAAAATTTTCTCTGACCCCAAAGACAGAGCAGGGGACTAAAGACTTCAGAAGTAGCATTCATACACTCTTCATAGATAACAACTTCCCAAACCTCTAAACCACAAAACATGGGCATAACTCACTCTTTTATGAAGGAAAAGGAATTGATTTCATGGGGCAGTATAGCATGCATGCTTTATCTTTGCTAGACAGACGAGTGCTCTCTTTGCATTGAAAAGAGCCGCACGTATGCTCTTAAAGCTATGCAGTTTCTGAACATCGAACATTGCAGTCCCAGTAAGGTTTCAATATTAGTTTGAGTAAAGCCAGTAACTTCAGTAACTACTCATACGCATCTGACTGTTCCAATAAAACCCATAATCAAACATGATGAAGAGTAAGGCCTAGATGAACACACCACATTCACGACTTGCAATACCACTTAAAGGCCTATATTTAGAGCTGCAATGTCAGCTTTCTGAAAGCGTATTTTGGGATTAAGAGCAAAGTGAATTCATTTTGCCTGACATTAAAGTCAGAACTCACCCATAAAGGTTCTTCTAAGTTTATGTACAGTGTATTGTGCATTAAACAGTTAATTAGCAGTATGTGTAAGAGGAAGGAAGTACAGAATAGGACTAATTCCTTTTGCAAATAAATTAATCTAAGAGCTTATTCTGATAAAACTAAGGGAGTCAAATTCATCACTTATTTTGTCTTAATATACCTGTCCACAGATCGACCAGGTCCCACACCAAGTTCTGGTCGTGCGCTGGGCAAGAGGTAAGATAACCTATCCATCACAGAGGATGCTACAGGTAAGGCAGCAATATTTTGATTTATCTTCTTGAGTTCATTTACAATGGCACTGGCGACAGACTTCAAAACATGATGAGGAAGGTGGAACATAACCGTTGCCCACTAAATTAAGAAAAAGAAGTGCCTAGTTTATATTTTAAAATTTTAACATCTAAACAAGTAGATCACAAAAGAGTCAAAAGCAAAAGCACATCTTGCACCCTCTCTTGATTTCAAAAACTGATACAAGAACAGACACACAAAAGCAACATGGACATAATACAAGGCAAGTCAGTAACATCAGATTTTAAGCCCAGTTGAGTTTATTATTTAGGTTTATCAGCAAGAAGCTAACATTGTTAGTTCTTTTAACAAGTGCAACTTCACACAGAGGAACTAAGGAACACATAACACATTCCATTGTCCACAAACAAAATCCACCACACTAAGTCAAGCATTTTGTATGCTTCAATAACAGTAGCCAAGCAAATTAGATTTGGGAATCCACATGAGACAGCACAGAGACAAATTCTTACCTTTGCAACTTTATGATTTGCTGCTGTTTCATGTGAGGTATTTTTTAAACCATCCTTCAGTTGTGTGATGAATAAGTCATATCCCTCTGTGCTAGAAACATCTACTTTTTCTATGCAAGCAGATAACAGCTGCTGAGCCTAAAATGCAGATGAGCAACAAAAGTTATTATCCATGCTGAATAACTACAGATAAGAATTATACCTGTTTCAATACTCAGGAAACAATTTCTCATATCATACTTTATCAAGTATTGTATCAGCATAATTCCCATAAAAGACCCAGAGTTGAGTAAGCAGTTCCAAATTTTACTTTGTAGGTGAATCAGTGGATAAACTTCATAAATAACGACAGCATTACTACAAGTTCCTGCAAGGGCAATATTACCAAATGTTAAACAAGTCAGTCGTATAAACAATTAAAACAGAACTTCTATTAAAGCCAACAAATATGAGACATCCATTACCTCCCCAATGCTTTCCCTTCAAAAGGATTCATTGAGCTTTAAGGATAAAAAGTGAGAGCAAAATCAAAGTCTTGATATTTTTCTGAATATTTTTGTATCTTAAAGTAGATGATAATGAGGAAAACAACACTGCAACAAAATCTAAGATAAATTACTTACAATGCTAGTATAATGAAGCTGAAAAACGAGGCAGAAAAAAATAGGCTAGTTTAAAATCTAGAAATTGTTAACATTCAGAAAATAATGCATTTAGAAAAGAACACTATAAACGTCCACTTATAGATGTTTTTAATTCCAAGTCTCATCTGTTTATAGCTTGTCCCTTTGTCTACTAACTTCATGTCAACAGGTAAGATTTAAAGGTACCCTTTACGTGTGAAGTGCAGAATATTCTTTATCTGTTGTTAGGTGGGATAACATCTGAAGAATGTTATATGAAATCTTTCAAGTAGCAAACACAGGGAATTATTTCCCAAGGGCAATAGCCAGTCAGTCCTTTAAACAGCCATAAACTGCTCCAAACAGAATGAGCCAAATTGCCACTTGGTTACATCCTCTGGGAGTTCAGGGGAAGAGCAGAAATAAGGCAGTATAATAAGCAGAAATCAGTCCCCTTGCTAAGGCTGTATCTGTTTCTCAGATTTCAATAAAAAGACAGTTACAATTCTTGTGGCAACTCATACTTTCCTAGTCTCTTGCAGATGACAGAAGAAAAACGGATATATTGTGGAAGTTCATAAATTTACAGTGTTCTATGGGAAAGTAAAAGCAGCATAGAGGCTGTTAGCAAAACATGCCAATGCTACTGATTAGAAATGCATACAATGCAATGCATTACCAGGAGATCAATCATATAAAAAAACTACTTAATTTAAGTGCAATTTCCAGGAAAGTTCCAGAGATTACTAATGTTCCTATGATGAAAGAGGTGGACTGATGTTTGTATGGTATTTGCTTAATATCTACTAAAATTTTCTGAGGTCTGGGTACCTCTACCTCCTCTTTAAAGTTAAAAGTAAGAACTGAAGACTGCTAATGTTTTTCCTTCCATCTCACTGATTTGGCCATGAACTCCCCAAATCTGTTCTTAATGAACTATAATATTTTCCAATTTATTTTTTACAGTAAGGACCTTTACAGAGAAGTGCTCTATTTTAACCCTGAAGTAAGGGTCTGTAAACTCTTTAGAATCAATGAGTATCTAGTTAAAACTGACATAAACTTACAGTTTGTATTGAACCATGTAAGACTGTAAGCCAGTGACAGCAAAACTTATGAAAGGAAATGCTGACTTCTGTCAGTCTCTTCACACTCAGCCACACATACCAAGACTTTGTCATTACCCACAAAGGGTATAAAAACGATGCCAGTGGCAGCAAGCCTCAGGAACCTGGAAAGCTCTCTTTGGAAACCTCTATAAAGCAACATTATTGCTGCTACTCCTACTCAAGACAAGTAGTTAAAAAGCCCATATATAACACACATTCTCAGTTAATAATAAGCACCTATTAGTCAATACTCCAAGAGCACATAAATATTTTAAATCAATGCTCAGGGTAAGTTTTTATTGGTGGTGCATCACTCAATATAAATTTATTTCCCACAGAGATGAGTGGGAAGTGCTCTTTTCTCAGACTGCTTTAAAGATTCAGAATCTGGATCTTGAGTCCAGTTTTGTTTTTTAAACTCTAAGCACTATTCTGAATATTACTATTGGCAGACGCTCTACACTTTTCCCAAAGATTTAATCTCACTTGTAACTAAAATTGTTGCACAGATTTGCTTCACAACCACTGAAAAGGTGAAAGCTACTTTCCTCATCACCCAGTGCCTTATATAGAAGCAGTCATCAGCTATCTTTTGAAAATGAGAACATACATTCTACCTTGCCTAATAAACGCTACTTCAGCTGAAGGTAAACCAATGCAACAAAATCCTAAGCATTACACTTTAAGCAAAAATGTACACATTAGATCCCCTTGACACTAAATGCTTAGTTACAGTCTCAAACCAGGAAGAATTGCATTACAGCTGTGATGGTGCAAACATAAAAGGGAAGCCAAGTTTGCAGAAAAAAGTTTTTCATTAGGCCAACTGACCTACCTAATAAAGTTAGATTCCAGCATTAATTCTTCACATATAACAGAACCATATTAGCTGATTTTAATTGTCTTTTTCCCCCTGAAAACCTAAAACAGAAAATTTCAAGGATGCCTAGCAACCCAGACTGACCTCTAGAAGTGCATATAGATTCCATACATAAGCACTGACAAAGCTCTAGAAATGAGCCGTGCTTTCTGGCCACTAAAAAGTTCTTTCATCTGAAATAATGCGGTCTTGATGACACAATCTCTTATTTGAGATACAGGTAACTGCAAAAAGCTATTGCCCTATGACAGCTAATAACTAAGAAACTTTTCCATTACATGCTCTTAGTATCACACTAGAAACTCAGGTTTCAGTATTTCTGACAGACTTACTTACATACTCTTTTTTTTTTTCCCCTCTCCACATCTTACCTCTGTAACTGGCAATTCAAGCTGAACCACGTCATCTTGTTTTGAAACAGGCGTTTGCAGAGCTGTGTCTAACAGTAAGATGCCATTGAGATCTTTCCTACATCCTACTGCATAATCATCCACAAAGATCACTTTATCCACAGCAGAAATATACTGACATTTCACCCGTCCACCTGGTTTAGCTATAAACAGAAAGACAAAAAGCAAGATCCAATTAGAAAACAGCTTTTACAGAAGACTAATACCCGTTCCAGAAAGTAATGTAATACAGCAAAATGTTTACCTTTTGAGACGATAAAATACCTAGCATTTTAGCTACTATAACTTCCACCAAACGTTATTATTTCCTAAAATATTATTAAAAAATAACCAATATCTATACATCCCATCAACAACTACAACCATTTTATTCCTATAATGGAAGGCATCAAGTCCAGCTCCTACCAGGAGGTGTAAACAAGTGTTTTCAAGCCTAATGTAGATGGCTGACGTATCTGATGTTAGCTGACAATCAATAATAAGAAGTAAATTGTATAAATCAGCATGAAAACTAGGACAAAATTGCTAAACTACCATTAAGGGTGATTAACACCATTTCACCAAGCAAAACAATACTCAAACTTCTGAAAACCAAGTACAGCGTTTAACACGTGCCAACACTACACATGTTCCTTGAGACACTAAGGTAGCTTTTTTCTGCTCAGCACTGCACACAATGTCAGTAACACATCAGAGAAGTTTGGTGGGGGTGGAGGAAGACTGTCAGCAGATAAATAAGGAAAGGTTGTGGCAACAGATATTAACCCCAGAAACATTCAATGGAACTTAACGTTATTACGTGTCTAAGGCTGCATGGACAATAAAACTAAAGCCATGCAATATCCTACCTACGTAGAAGGCAAATCACTTTAATTCACAGAAAGTGTAATCTGCTGCTACAGAAGCAGGCTGTATGTCTAAGTATACGGACATGTTGTCAAAGGGCAAAGCTGAAATCGCTGGATCATCAACATAGTTCTCTTCTTGCTGCACTGGAACAGGAGTTTCATTAAATTTTGCATTAATTGGGTCCCATCACATCCCATCCCTGTTCTCCCCTTTCCTCAGACACTCGATACTGTTTTTATTATGAATAATTAAAAACCACCATTTAGGTAGCTGGCATACAGATAAAACATCCAGATAAAAACAGCTACATAATTCTGTCATCTTCACACTTTGATACAGTTAAGTGGAAATTAAAACTTCCCCAAATATAGGGCACATCAACCCAATCACATTGCATTTGTGGTATCCTCTCTTGAAAACTCAGGTCAAGAATAGTTGTCAGCTGCCCTTCTCAACAAAATTTTGGAAACAATGACTCATATACTCTCAAAATATAGGACACATGCTTTTGCCTGCAAGAAGTATACTGCAATTGTAATCATTGCAACAACAGTCAGAAACACTTCAAGAGCCCTGAAATCTCTTGATAGTTGAGTTGTTAGTCCTAGCTCAACAAAAATGGATCCTCTGAATGGCAAATCAACTAGGTTCAAACTGTACTTTTGCCAATACATAGCAGCTCCTCAGACAAGAATTTCTACAGACAACACAGCTGTAAGCAAGCAAGGAAGTCATTCTACAGAAAAATAATGCTTTCGACAAAAACTCAAATATAAGTTTTACCATCTTTTAAAGTAATAGTATCAACAATGTACTGAAACTACTATGTAAATAAATTGAAAGGTAACTGATGCCCTAAACTAGAAACCTCAGTAGATTTACATGGTCCTTGCAGTCTATTCAGTGCGATCCAAGTGATTTTTCACCACAGGACATTTTCCTTAACCCATCACTTCTCTCCTCCTCCTTCCCAGAGAAAATGGGAAAAGCACCTCACCTTTTCTGCTAGCATCAATACTAGGAACACTTTATTTTGCACTTTCCTTATTTCCTGTCAAGCACAGGAATATGCTCAGGCCCTACCACTAGAAGCCCAGCAGCCTGTAGGAGCCCCAGCCTTTGTGGCTTTTCTAGACTATTCTTATTTTATCATTTCTGTAGTGATGTTAGTGAAATCTCGTCTAAACCACCAAATGGCTAACAAGTATCCTCTGTTTAAGTAGTCCCAGTTTTTAGAAAGAAATGAAGATCAATAATGAGGTAGACAGCATGCCTAATCAATGTAATATTTCTGCTCCATTAAGAAACAAAACAAAACAAAAAGTGTAACTACAGCACAAAAAAAAATATATTGCCTAACAGCTGTAATTCTCACTGTGCTAGTTAATATTTAGGTTGGTTACACCGGCCGAAAAACTTTGGCCAAACTCTCTCTAGTAAATTATTTACAGCTGATGGCTGTATTTTATTCAAAGCACATAAACCCAAAACAAGCTCCCTCATCTTAAGTTGATGGAGCTTCAAGGAAATGATTTCATCAATATTTAGTGTTGTTCCAGCACCCTGAGAAACACATTCTGCAGCTGACTGGTTTACCATTTGAATAGTCTCTGAACTGTTGGCATGCTATTTTGCAAACTTGGAAGTTTAACTTCAAAGTTCAAAAAAACACATTTCAAGACGGTTCTACTACTAGTCACAAACTATATCGTAATTCACACGTAGCTGGCCATATGATTAAAACAGTAGGTTGAGAACCAAGAAACAAAAGAATTTAGAAGTTACCACCATAGAAGAAGTCACTGCTGTGGAAGAAATACTTAGAAAAGTTTAATTGTCCTCAAAGCACTGGCAGAAGGGTCCTTTCTAACTTAGGATCAATGTTTTACCATATGACAAAGGACTCGGACCAATGCCCTTTGACAATCCTACTGGTGGCATTACAACACTATGTCCTGCCTGTCCAGACTGGCTAAGTTCACTAGCCATAAGTAGTGACCTGCATCTTCACAAACCACAGATCAGAAGTTTCACATAAAATCATTAAGTAGCTTAAGCCACATCATCAAAACCCAATTGTTGTTGTCATTTTAGCCCTAATTCCTTCAGCTGTAATTTATTTTAGGTGGTGGAAGGACAAATAGTCATTCAAAGTTTTATACAATTTTGCTTTCCAGTCTTGGCCTATGCAGATCATAGCTTCTGCCAATACCTCCAGTTTATCTATCTAGGATTAAAAACAAAACTACTCACAAAGAACTCATTAAGCCTTTTGTCAGTTCCTGTAAGGAAACCTGGCAGGCTGCTAGAATGCTAGAAGTGCAAGCCCAATAGTGTATTACTTTATGGTATGTCACCTATAACAACCTTACAACTAGCAACCTGAAAACTTAAAACAAAAACAAATAAACATTACATTGCAGAAATGAAGAATTTGAGAAAAGGAGCATCCCCCTCCATCTTCTTTGTTTCAAACAATACAGAACAGAGATCAGCAATTTCCTGTGATCAAAATCTGACCAACAAAAAATATTCTCCTATTTGGAGAATGCATAACAGCCTAAGAAGCATTTATTGTGCCCCCTTGTCTGCAGGCATTAAGATGAACCAAACTAACTTGTGAATTAGCCTTATGTTTTAAGAAGTAGAAGAATGAAAAAGCTTGTCTCCATTTTTCCGCCATAGAAAAACTCTAAAGCTTTCAGGCTAGAGCTAACAGAAAGTGGCTGTCACTGGAATATGCATGGCCACCACCATGAAGAGATATAGGTTAATGTTAACAGTAACACCTTTGATCTTTTCTAATATTGAAAAAAAGTTAATTAACCTTGAAAATTGCTTGCCAGGAATGGCAGTAAAACATACCATAATGTCAGTAATTCTCTTGACAAGAAGCTCCCAGTGCATGGCATGCAAAAAACCCAAATAGTTTTTAAATAGCAATAAACCAATGCTTTTATCTGCAGCTATAAAATGAGACTGGTAAACACATGCATCATAGTACTAATTCCATAATGCTAAGATCCAAGGCTATCAAATACCTAAAGAAACATCCGTACCCGTGATTTATGAACGCAATTAGGTCTTTAGATTAAGAATTAACATTTCTGGAGACATTGGCATCCCATCAGCTCAGCAAAACACAAACAGTACATGCACTGATACCAGCTTTTGCATTTCCGATTTAAACCAGAATATCCAAACAATATCTCAGCACTCATTTAAAATAATACAACCATAGGAAGCTAAATAGATAGTTTCAGGAGATTAAAAACCCTATCTAATCAATTAACTTTCTATTGTTAGGTTCAAACATCAAGCTATTTAAAGGCAAGAGAATCCAAAACTTCAAGAGAAGTGAATGATACAACTGCATAAGCCCTTAAAATTTTCTGTTAGAATTAAAAGTAAAAATTCTAATTTTTCTCCTTCTGTTGTGAAGTGTGGGTGTAAAGCTTCAAATTTTGTAGATATTATCACTCATGGTAATATGCTGTATGAAATTCACCTTCCAGAAGCCAGGTCAGCAGACAGCAAGACTATCCTTTCTATCGAAGACAAAAATGCTTCTTGCCACAACACTGCTCAGCTACTTCTCACACATTTTTCACAACTGAAAAATCCAGTTAGCAAGTATAACACATTGTATGCTACCTAAGTAACAGAAGTTCGCCAATGCAAGCATATCAGAACACTGGGAAGTCTGAGGAAGTTCTACAGGAGAAATAAAAAACAAAACTGCCTTAAAGTTTAACTTGCGGTCTTAACTTGCTATATTTGCAGGAAACTATTTTGAACTAATACTACATAAAATCACAACTATGGATCAGCTGCAAAGGGTAACATTTTCACACACACACACAAAAAAATAGGACAAAAAGCAAACCACAGCAAGTCTGGTTTAAAAAGGAGAAAGTTGTCTCTAAATTGTTTTACATCAGTAGCTCCCATAGGAAACAGAGAGATAGTTTATGACTATTTGGCAACACAGTAACAAGAAGATGCTGTAAAGGCTGGGACAGATGCTCTCTATTAACCCCTCTCCCTTCCCAGAAGGAGAAAGGAAAGAATAAGAGACTTGTGGGTCAGAAAAAAAAAAAAACAAACACCTAAACAGCTTTAATGCAATATTAACAATAAAAAGAAAAGATAATAATATTGCTAAGAAAATAATGAAATATATACAAATATACACAAAACCAGCATCAAGCTCCCAGGATGACAATCATGTCACTGGCCTGCACAAGGACTGGACTGAGGGGCAAATGGGAATTGGATTCAAGAACTGGATTCAGGAACACGCAGACTGGGATTAAAGGCAGAAGAGTAGACAGAGTCCTCAGACACCGGCCATTAAAGAAGAAGAAAGAGGGTTGACCCCTTTGATCCCTCAGCTTGATATTGAGTGTAATGCTGATGCAATGGAATACCCTGTTGGTCAGTTTTGGGTCACCTTGTCCTTTCTACTCCTCCCCACAGCTCTGACCCCTCTATGCTTTTCTGCTTTCAACCCTCCAACAGGGCATATAAAATCAGCTGACCTTGGTTGGTATAGGAATAAGTATAAGCAAGAGTCTCTCCACATATCATCCCTTGGTATTAACTATAAACATCAGAAATTAACACTGCTTGAAGCAGACACTGTCTGAAAAACACACCGTTAATTTCAGAGAGCATGTCAGTTAGAAGAGACTTAACTGAAAAGTAAAACAACTGAAAAGGAAAATCGGTTTTGTTCTATCTCAAACCTTGGCGAAGTCATGGCCAAACCATGGCTGCTCATCATTACTGAATTTATCAGTGAAAAATTCTCTCTTTCCTTCTTCTCTTCTCTTCTCCTTCTCACCTACATCTTCAGCAGAAACTTCAGCAGCACACTTTTATCTTCCAGAACCAAGCCCAGCCCCTTACTTATTCTAAACATCACCCCAGCAAAGCACTCTGCTGCCACCATGAAGACATGCAGGTCTCTTCTTTCCCAAAACAAAAGCATTCTCAGACTTGAGGAAAGGATGGAAAGGAACCTAACAAGTTCAAGTTGCTATTTTAGATGGGCTTAAACCAGCTATACACAAGCAACATTTTCTCTTTTTAGATTTTACTACATACACACACAACCCTCCATCTGCCACATCACCTGGAATAGAAATCCAAAGCAACTGAATGAAGGAGAAACACGTTCAGAGCTGCAACAGGAAAGAAAACTAAGAATGTTCTCCAAAGAGCAAAAATGCTAAATGTGGCAGAAATACCCACCTTAACATCACAAAGTGCCTTCAAACTCCCTTATTTGCCAGAACTGGATTTAGTTAACCAAGAACAAGACATGATCCAGTGTTTATCTCTTCCTTTAGCAACAAACAGGACAGAATTGTTTCAGCATCAGTTTTATTATATGACAGCTGGTTTTAATAATCCTTATTAGAGTATGAAGACATGTTATCTGGGCCAAAGCATTGGAGTCTGCCACGTGAATATTAACTATATGTGTCTGATCAAGCAACTACTAACGGAAACTAATATTAACACTTAAAAAGGTTTCAGAACATGAACAAAACCCCACTGAGATCAAAGCAGTTCATATCTCACTAGCGTTGCAGGCATAAGGCCCTCTTCCAACTCTACAGATTTAACTGAGACTGAATCAGCAGGATGACACTGGTGAGCTCTTTGTGCCCATGCTCTTTATGTTCTTTCAGCTCTCTGTGTTTCTAACATTACTGCTGCCTTTTACACCATACAGAATGCAATTGCTCACAGACCTTTATACAATTATCCCCAAGAACAAATTATGAAAGATTTCACCAAGTATTCTATAATCCTTCCTGCTAACTCAAATACATTGCAAAAATTTAAGTCCCTACAATTCTCCCACAAACCTCACAGAGGATAGTGTCTTCTTCACAATGTTTCACAAAGTGAAAACTATGATGAAAAATTTTCAGGAAAGTTGTCTTTCACAAATTGCAGAGAGACTAGCAGCATCCACCCAGAAGCAGAGACAGGCAAGGAATACTTCACAGCTCAGTAACAGGAAGTTCCCGTTCTTCAAGAGCAATTCCCATTGCAGCCTTTCACAACAAAGAACTTTTGCCAGATGAAATTTGACCACCACTTCCTCTTTTTGTCACTGAAGTGGCTAGAGCATCTGAGTTTACCCATTACATATACTGCAGTCTCTGTAACAGCAGAAAAAAATCTCCAGTTATGTCACTTTTAAACTCCAAGACCGTCTGGCAGGAACAGTTCAGCTTCCCTCATCCCAAGCCCAAATATTGTATGGAGCTTCCAAAATATCAAGCTGGGAGATGCAACAACTTCTCAAAAGCTGATGGGTGGGCTGGGCTACAAGGCAAGTGAAAACCTGGCTAGACTGTCATGTCTGAAGTTAGTAGTTAATGATTCAACACCTACCTGGCAGCCAGTTATGAGTGGTATTCAGCAAAGCTTGATATGGTTTACTGTCTTCTTCAATGGCCTGGATGATGGGACAGATTGCACCTTTAGCAAGACCGTGGATTACAACAAACAGGAGGCGACCGAGGAGAAGTGAATGCATTAAATAGCAGGGCTGCCTTTTTAAGGATCTCAAAAAGTCAGAGAAATTGCTTGACACAAACCTCCTGAAGATCAACAAAGACAAACCCAAGGTCTTACACTTGGTATGGAATATAACCCCATATATCAACAGAAGGTGGGTACCAACTGTCTAGGTGGCAACCATACAGAAAGAACTTGGGGATCCTGATGGACAGGCTGAACAAGGGGCAGCAATGCAACCTTGTAGCAACAAAATGTTACCATTCTGGGGGAAAATGATAGTCTCCCCTCAAGTAGTACTTTCACACTCAGCTCCTGCTTATTTGTGCTCAGGGACCTTCTCAGATAGAAATGACTTCATATTTATATAATGACCTTCTTCCATCAGTTTGTCCAATGCTGTTGTAATTCCACAAACATCTAGCATCCACAATGTTCTGTAGCCAGGTACTCCATATTTATGAGTACTCTAATTAATTAAATGCATTCTCACAATCTCCTAATAACTGCTTCTCCATAGGAAAGCTAAAGTGGAACAGACTAGATCCATTCATGTTTAAGTTATATTTAAAAGTGAAACTATTCCTTCAGATGCCTTTTCAAATTCTTTAGAGAAGCTGGCGAAATTAAAGGACCTTGTATGTTTAAGACACATATTTGCAGCATAGGAATATTTGAACCTGGTGACTATGTAGGTTTAACTTTAGTTCTGTCTTTCAAAGGGGAGGCTCAGAAAAGCTAAGCCTTGTAAGACTGGTCTTCCACAGAGCCTGGAAGTATCAATTAAGGGCATCTTGACAGTTTGGCGTTCCTTTCTATACGTAATAAGAAGTAGGTTCCTCCAAAAGTTCAGAGTAAGGGCTTTTCCTTTTCTCTGTATTGAATGGAGAGGGAACCTAAGATTATTTGTTGAAAAATGCTAATCTTAATTGTCATTTACAAAAGCTATATTAAATTGAACAGAAAAAATCCACTATTAAAAGAAGTCTAGAGCAGTGTTGAATGTCATCGTTTACAACATAACATGAATCTTTGATCCCGTAGAAGACAGGTCAACTAAGTTTATCACAGTATTTCTCCACAATAACCATAGTACCTTTTTGTTCTCCAATAAAACACTCCTTATCTACCCAGTCTTCACTCCATTCTGCTCAGCTGCCTACTTCCCTAACCCTTTTCACATTGTCATCCAGCGACTCCATCATAGTTCTAAGTCCCATCCCTCATCCTCCTAGCTCATCCTCTCCATAAAGAATTTTTCATGATAGAGTCTCTGTAGCCTGTTGACCAGTAAACAGAGTTTATCAAACTCGTCTCCTACAGCTGCCAAATGCTCAGGTGAGATCCTGATTGCTTCACAATCAGTCACGCCAGGGAAGTGCAGTGTGAGTTTTCCCTCCACAAACTGTACAGGGGACTGAAGAACTGCCAACAGATTACATGCCATGGAAGCCTTCATTAACCAGCACTTGAGACCAGATATGTGTTTTCACTAATGCTACTGATTTTCAAGACTACCTGTTAAGCAAATTCCTTCCTCTCATGTTACACATTAAAAAAAAAAAACCTCAATAAAATACCAGCCCTAGTAAATACCTCAAGAAAATTTTAAACATAATGATGTTTACATTTACAGACAGATAAGCTATCATTTCCATAATTTTACACTTCAAATCCAGGCTGTAAAACAAAAGCTGTTTTTTCTCTCCCACTTCTCGTGTATCATCCTTATCTGTGGAGTGCTCTTTCCCCTAACATATATGCAAATCTTCAAAATAAATGTTTTGCATATACCAGACTTCCTGTCTACTTTTTTGACTAGCAGTGTGAACTACCTACTGCACTAACCAAATCTTGATACTCTTCCCAAAGACAAAGCAGCAAAGGAATTGGGCCGATACACAATCTGGTATTTGACTCCACAGAAATCAAAAGACGCTGCAAGTGTTGGTATGCACATGTACTTCACAAATGGAAGAACTTTGGGCAGTAGCTGTTCTTTCTTGAACTGCCCACTCAGTGATAAACGCTCATCTGGTGACTGCAAGCAGTCATTGCAATTAAGAGAGCATATTAACTATTTAAATGACAGCTATCTAACAGCAGAAAACAATACTGTGGCATCACTTAAGAACTATCAGGAAAGTGAACTGATCCAAATGTAAATTTTTTATTTAAAAATAAGAAGAATGGTGAGCAGCTACTGATGCCACTGGAATAGACAACATGGAACAAGCCATCTCATAACATGACCTAGGACAGACTGATATGCCCAAAAGTTGTCAGAGTCCACATGGTCACAAGCCATATGTCCATCTTCAAGACAACCCAAGAAACATTTTTAAAAGACATCATCTTGTTCAGGGAGAATTAAAGCATCCTCTTAACAGCAAGGATGGACAGCTTTGTTTCCTGATTTGAAAGTAACTTGGAAAGAAAAGCTGAAAAAATAGATCAACACCATACCAAAAAAATCAGACATGGTTGTTATTAAAAGCTTGAAAGAAACAGAGTGAATCTACAGTCTAGGACAGATTGTTTTTATACTGTATCTTACAAAATCCTAGATGTTGTATTTCACTTAAACTCAAGTTATGGATACCAATACAATAGCAACCATAAAAGCCTTGCTAGAAACAACATAACTAAAGACTTAGAAAGGGGTTCTACTGAGTCACCTAACATTATGGGGCACTGCTAGAAAGTACCAATTATAGGACAGGAGAGTATACTAGTTCCAAACCACTCATCACCAAGAGTACAGTACAAAGATCAGGGCATCTAAAGATCACCAGGCTGGGCAATCCAAAAAAAAACAAGCAAAAACCTTCTCCATGTTTTCATTACATCAAGTCCAGTAGAGATTTACCTTCTTTTTTTCATAATGTTATGGACTTGAAATAATCAATTATCTCCACCAGAACGTATTTCTGCCGAATTTCTTCCACATTTTATATTATGCAGTATACAACATGTGGAAAGTAATGGAAGATTTGTGAGGAGGACTGTAAATACGCTGAAGTGACTCAAATGTGGGGTGCTGCAAAACACATATATCACACTAATTGTTGCTTAGTTTTATGTGCTCAACAAGTAGAACATCTGCACTTAGATAACATCGGCCTGGGATGGACTCAGGGGCACCTTATCAAACACGCCTGAGATTCCTGCCCTTCTGCTAAAGAGATCAAAGCACAGCAGTAAACTCTGCCTGCCAGAATCCTTGAAATAAAGGCCCAAACAGCCAGTGGGAGCTCTCTTGCTAACAAGGACTCTCATGCTATTAAGGACTCTCGCTCCACAGTGCCCACATCCCCTGCTTGCCTGCCTCTGCCCAGGTGCTGCTTCAGAGGTTCCCTGTTCCATGAGGTATTGAGATTAAATTTGTTCTTTTCCCTTAATCCATGGTTTTGTTGTTGTTCCTGTGTCCTGTCTGCATCGGCTCACATACAACATGACTAGTAACTGAAGGGTTTATCACATATTAAAAGCTGTCTTGGCCAAAGCTGGACCACAATCATCACCGAGGTTGAAAATCAGTACTTTCCCAAGGATTCTTCACATCAATGAGAAATACTTAAACTACCTGTGAGATAGAGTAGGGCAGGAAGTCAAAGTTCAAATCCCTGATGCAGAGCACAGTATTTCCTCTTTGGGTCTGTAAGAAGCATTCGAAGATACATGTCCTGCAGAAGACCTTGTTCAAAGTCCATGTGCAGACAGCTAGGAAATTTCTGATTGTCTGACATTAAAGCATTCCGCAACCTTTAATAGTACAGTATTAGAGTTGCAATGACAGCCATAAATCCATCAGTTTAAATATGACTGATTTGTCAATAAAATGAAAAACGTCATGCTATCTTGCCTGGCAACACAACACGTGCCTGCATCGCTGTCTGTTGTTACTTCTGGATATCCGCAATAAACATAGAAACGCAAACACCCCTTTAAAGGCATGTGAAAAGAAGCAATTTCTATTTTTACTCTACTTTAGCTTCTGCAGAAGATAATCCAGATGCGCTTCCACAAAGCCTGGAAGTATCAATTAACAGCATCTTGACAGTCTGGCAAGATGCGCAGCAAGTAAGAAGGGATCTCTGACATGCCCCGATTGTGCTAGCAGACAAATGGAGCACACAGCAGTCTCTTTATTGCTATAAAACACTGAACTCAGATCTAACAATTCTCCTGTTCTGTTTTTTCAAGTGCTTAAGGCTCTTCATGAACGACCTTAAGATCACATAAATTAATTGAACGATCCCTTTGAGATGCGTTTTACTCAGATTAGCATTGTCATCCAAGTATACTCAAACATAAGGTGGGCTGTAGCAGATAACTAGATGTTTGACAATACTCCCATGCAATGAGAAAATAAACAAGGAGAAAATTCTGTATTAATAGCAACAGCCTTTGTTATTACCAGCTTTTTTGTCACATAATTGAACAAATGAAAAAAAGAGCCAAGAAGATGAAGAAACTCACTCCAATTCTGAAGAATGAAGGAGCCAAGTAATATTACCACAGAGAGCTTGAAACAGCTGAAACTGCTGGTGTTTTCAACTAATTCAAGTCTAGAATTGGATGGTAGAGTATCCTAGAGATATCCTAGAGTTTCTTCCTAGAGATTACAAGAAGTGTACACTCCCTTTATGACTTCCAAGCTGCAAAAGAGAACCTTTTCTTCTTGTTTTGCCTCCTGCATCACACGGAAAGGAATCTAAAAGAAACAGAACTGGATATCCCTTGATAGATTTCCAAGGCTCCATAACTCCACATGATCCATCTGAAGACAAACAGGACTTCCCAAAAGGGAACACTGACAGATAGACAACGGTGTTGAACTTGCTGCCACAGGTGAGCCTCCTGGCCTGGAATCTATTTTCTTCTAAATTCTTCTGTTGGAGGAACAGCAGTTGAGGTCCTCTGGTGATAATGCAGAGTCTCTGTTTCCCCCACAGGAGCTGGTACATACGTACAATCAACAGATTCTTCCCTGTATAGTTTCAGAAGTATGTATTTTGATTACTGCTAGGGCTTCAAAAGTAATTTAGAAGACTTTAGCTACAAAACACTGTGCATGTTAGCAATAGCTTCAGAGCCTCATATTCTATGTAAAATTAATGTAGAAGAAACTACAGAAACATTCAAGATGGTCACCATCCATCTAACACTACATTTTAGTTTCTTATTGTGTTGGCGGCCAAGTTTCTCTGGGACTGGTAGCACTCCCCCAGTTCAAGCAGTTTTCTTATTTTATTTGTAAATAGAAGGAACTGATAAATCAAACATCTCTATGAACACTAAGAGAATATTTGGTGTTTTTTTATCTGTTTTTTTTTGTTTTGTTTTGGTTCGGGTTTTTTTTGAGGCAGAGGAAAAGGTTCATCCTTAGTGCTGTATTTGGAAATTGATCATTCATGCTCTTTGGCCACCACTGTTCAACTTGAAACTGAAAGCACAAAAATACTTAAATGCTTAAGAGGATAAATAAAGTACTTGAAAGACTTGCATGACAGATTCAAAACTAGTCCTGACTAATCACTACTGGCAAACACAGAGAAATGCATAATATACAGTATTCGCAAGAATGGTCCTTACAGTCCTTGTCTGGCTCTCCAAAATCCACAGCATGCATGCAATAGCCTTGATAGAATAAAAAGGACAACTTTGTGACCAGGTAAGATGAAGATTAATGTTAAAGGATCACCAATGGCACCCTTATTCACAACCACACTCTGGGCTGTTGCAAATGATCACCTGGACTTCTTGAATAGGCCATAGAGGAAACAGACTAGAGATCATCACACACTTTCAAGAGATAGATCTGATGAAGATTCAGTGTGGCATAATAATAAAAACAACAACAATAATAATAATAATCATTATCATCCTTCTCATTGGAGTCCTACAGTATGGACTCAGAAGAACAATCCCTGAATCATCACATACATCAGACCAATGAAGCTCACATGAGAAACTGAAGCACATAAATCAGACACCGCGTCCTAATATTTGTACCTGATGTATAACTGAACCGTCTTTGGGCTGTGAATCTTTTGTCGTGTTCTTTTACACACCAAAGAGAGCAATCTGCGTTTACATTCTGATGAAGGCACTGTTCTACTCAATTCAGTATTCCACAGGTTCAATCCTTTCACCAAGAACGAGCTCAAAGCTTAATGCATTGCCACAGCGAACTGCAACAGCAAATAAAAGCAACACTGAAGCTTGGTGGCGTTTCCTTTTCTCCCTTCCTCACTTGATGGGGGACCCTTTTTCTTTCTCTGCTTTCTAGAAAGAGAGGCCTGCAATGTTTCGTTTTTCCTTGGGTAATGAGCAACAGCACTTCTGTCCAATATAAATCTTTTGGCAGGGCAAAAGACCTGCAGCCCCAATTACCAAGGAGGACAAGCAGTCTCCCAAGAGAAGTAGTTTTAATTCCCAGGGACTCTATTTTTAGCTATAGGACCAGGAGTCCCCGAAGCAACAATATCCTCTGAGCTGTCATTTATGGCAGGGGAGGGAGCAGGGACATAGTTGGTCTACAGGTCTGAGTGTCCACCTACTACTACCCTATATTAAGAGAGATCATGCTGTACAGAGCGGGCAGACATCAGAGAACAGTTGAATTCCCTTTTCCTTCTCTTCCCAAAGAAAGGCTGAAGGAGAGAACAAGAGTGAACACAGCCACTAATAGCCCCAACAGACAACAACTGCTGCGATGAACCAGATTTCTGACAGCCATGCCAGTCTGAATCTATAAGGATATTCACTTAAAGCTTCTTCAAACTAAACTAAGGTTATAATTTATAATTCAAAGTGAACTAAGGTTATAACTTTTTTTCCACTAACTTAATCATCAGCTATTCTGCACAGATGAAATTTGGGTAGATTGCAAGCAATTCTATCATTGCATGTAAGGAGTAGAATCAATCTTTTACAGTCATGCTGTCACACAGAAGACTGACACTAAAGGAAATGTACATGACTGAATGTATGTAACAGAAACAAAGTATTAAGTTATTTTTAAATTGTTACTATTTAGGGGAGAATTGCCATCAGCATTTTTAATACTAAATCACACCTTGCAAGGATTCTATCACAGAAAAGTGTAAAACAACAGCTTAGGCTTTGATTTACAGTTCACTTCTTTTTTTCTTCTTGAGATTAAGTATCTCCTACGCAGATAACCAACTACAAATTAAGTCCTCAATTTATGCCCTCTTCATCCACAACTTAAAAGCAATTCTCAAATTCTGGCAAAAGCTTGAAAAGAAGTAAAAAATAGTAATTAATAAAGAAGTACTTTAGGAGAGAGCATGGTAGAATAAAAGGAAGTTTACAAGCAGAGCGATCTGAATTCTGAACAATGAGGGATATACCACACAAGAGCCTCATGTTCAAGTGATCTACAACAAAAGCAGCTGACAGCTTCTTAGTAATTCCACAACACCTTTTTTTTTTTTATCACCCCAAACGCTTAACCTTTACACTTAACAATGTACCGACTTTAATTTATGAAAGAAAATAACTGATTTTTGTCCCTTTCTCTTCAGTTTGACATTGTAATACACTTGCTGGCTTTCAAGGTGAAAGTATACATATTACCTAAACTATGGCATTTCTGTACAATTCCTTGCATTGCTATGCTATGTTCAGGTGGCAAACATCAACCCTTCGCAAAGCTAGATCTTATTAGCAACACAGAGCTGTACAGACAACCTGAACATGGAAACACACAACTAGTAAGAAACATATCTTTCTATGCCAAGGACTGGTCTCACAACATACCAAATAACACCTCCCCTGACAGTATTCTGACAAGTACCACGGTTTAAGAACCGTTAATGAAACGGGAACAAAAGCTGTTAATGGCATATGGATCTTTTCCTACTGAAGTAGTTTATTAATAGTTTAAAAACATTAACAGGTAACAAAAAAAAGTTGCTTGATAGTTATGGAGACATTAGAGTCTTAGTCTCCACGAGTACACAACTGTACTTAGTCTCTCAGTACACAACCATACCTCCTTAACATAATAGCAGGGATACTGTTACTAACATCAGAGAGAGCCAAGATACTCAGCAGCATGAAGAACTATGCAAATACATATAAAAAAACACCATGAAATAACTATGAAAGATTCTGATCTTAAATAATTCTAAGCTATAAGACAAATGACACCTGTAAGAAATAAGCCTTCTTAATACAACCAGATCAAGGCTCAACAAATAAATTACTACATTATCGCATATCAATAAGAACTATAACTATGTCTGTCCTACGTTATGGGCTGCATTACAATCTTTGGAAGGTTCAACATTATGTCATTCACAAGCACAACTGAAAAATTAAAATAAAAAAAACCGCAGCCCTATACATCACAGCCTTCCATCCCCATTTAATCTTTTAATACCTGTGCCGTGCCAATGTGCTTTACAGAAGAAAAGCGCCTCGGTGCTGCCCACACGGGTATCTCTGCCCCGAAAGGCAGGAACCGTTCAGGCTTGAAAAACGAGCAGGGGTGAAAAAGAGCCAGGGGAAGCCCCCGGCACCGCGGGCCCGAATCAGGTCGGGCCTCTCCCCCCCCCCCGAGCCGCCCAACGCGGAAACCCCTCGCTCGCCACAGACACCTGTTTTCAGCCGAGCCCCCGGCCCGCACCCCCGGCGTCTCCGCAGCGCCGCGATCGTGCCCCGCAGCCACCCCGGGGGCTGCCCCTGCCCGCTCCCCCCGACACCCGCGCCGTGGGCTCGGGGCCCGGCAGGCCGCGGGGGCCCCTGCGCTCACCGTTGAGCGCCGACGCCTGTAGCGTGGCCCCCGAGGTGCCGTCGATGACTTTGATGGCGCCGCGAGCGGTCACGGCCAGGATGGCGTTGAGGGCCGGGTGGTAGCACAGGCTGCAGAGCCCGTCGGCGTCGCAGCGCAGGCAGCCGTCCCGCAGCAGCAGCCACTCGCAGGAGCCCGGCCCGGCCGACACCGGCCCGGGCCCGGGCCCAGCCGGCGCCGCCGCCGCCGAAGAGCAGGAGGCCGCCGCAGCCATCTTCCCGGCCGCTGCCGCCGCCGCCGCCCTCAGGACAAGAGGCCCGGGGGGAGCCGCTCACTGACAGTCCCTGGAGGAGCCGCCGCCGCCGCCGCCAGTCACCATCCGGGTCCGGGGAGAGGGGGAAAGGGAGAGCGCCAGCGCCAGCAGGAAGTGACACAACCGCGCCGGATGCGGAACCGACGGCCGGCCTGACACTGGGGAGAGGGAGGGGGAGAGGGAGGGAGAGAGGGAGGGACGGAGGGGCGGAGGGCAAAGAGAGGGGCGGGGCTCCGCTGCGCGCACGCATCCTCATGCCCCCCCTCGCGGGGTGGGGGCTCTGGGCGTTCTGCGCGTGCTCGGGGAGAGGGGACCGGCTGGACGCCGGGACGGGTCGCCAGACCGTACCCAGCTCCGGGGGCGACCGGGTGGGAGTGAGCGGGGGTCCGCTGCGGCTAGCAGTGGGAGGCTCCCGCCCGTAACTTCTCCATCCTGCGGGGCCTGAGCGGGGCGGCTAAGCTGGCCGCCGTCCCGCACTGCCCACCCGCCCCTAAATTGGCTGGTGTGCGGGGGAGCGCGTTTGCCGCCTTCGGCCCCGGGGAGCCCGGGTCGGGGGGTTATGCCTGGCGCTGGGACCCTGTTGCTTTCGGCGCTTGGGAGAGCGCCCCCGTTTTAAGTCGCCTCCAGCTTTGGTACCAAGTGAAAAAGTGGGAGTTTTGCTGCGGTTCCCTTCACAACAACCTCGGTGCCCCTGGGGGGCCACGGGGCTCCCGCCACTTCGTGTGGGCGGGATCGTGTGTAAATGCAGACGGCCTCAAGCCCGTCTTTTTTTTTTTTCGACCGCAAAAGTGGGGATGGAGTCATTCTGCCCACGAAGGCATTTTATTCTGCAGCAACATTCGCCATGCTTCCAACATGACATAAGTACAGCAAAGCCTTCTGTATTGCTGAGATTTTCCCCGTTCCCCCACCAGGACACCCAGCGCAGCTCCTACGGCCCAGCCTACCCGCAGGCCTGCCTTCAGCTGAGTGACAAGTTCTGCTAAAATATCTTGAGAAAGCTTTTGGGCCACTGAGGGTCTTAAATATAATGAAGTTTCCAATATAACGTGGTTTCCTACAGATGAGTATTTTGATTAGAAGGACCTAAATTAGCACAGGTTACTGTAGCAGGGAAATTATTTAAGAAGTAGTGTCTCCATAAAGAAACCAAACGAAACGAATACCCAAACCACGTGGGCACATACACCACCCAGGCTCGTCCAATTGTCCTGAGAGTGAAATAAGCAGCTTTTAAGCTCACTTCACTCTCTCAAATAAAACATTAAAGGCTAATAAGGGTAGTGACAAAGCAGATCTCAAGCTGTGCGTCATCTCCGCCTCGAAGCAATTGGTTTCACACGTTTTTCAAGTAGGTATGATTTTTCTGCTAAACAACAGAATAGGCCTGATGGGCAGGTGGAAAAAGACATGTGCACGTGTACATGTCTAGCTGCTCTATACAGAAGATCATCTAAAGAGTACTTCTAATTATTAAGGTATGATGTCTCGCCTGTCTCTACCTTGAAATGAGGGATTGCATCTTGGAAAGGAATCATTTTGCTAGATGGGTGTGCTGTAAGTTTGCAGTTTTGACAGAAGTAGTATATTTGTCACAAAAATTTATTTGTAGCCTCAAAACTTGAGATTGACATGTATAAGAATATAGATGGCATAACTCAGTAAATATAAATGAGCTTCATACATTCTGTAAACAAGTTTAATTCAAAATTTTTATAAAATACATGTTGTATTTACACACATACCTCATCTAAAAATATGAGTTTGTTTAATGCAAAGTTATTACAAACTATCAGAACCATTGGAGACCTGTTTGTACATATTTCTTGCACAGCATATGCAAAAGGTGACCCTACAGATACTAAGATTAAAAGGTGAAAATCTGCAATTGTGTACAAAATATGTACTCTGTTAAGTGCTTATCTACATTGCATATTACACGTGCCAACTCTGCGGAAAGAAACAGTTAAAATTGCAACTATAAAGTTTCACAGAACATTAGTAAAGAAGAAATTAAGAGATTTGAAGATTAAATAAAACATTCTTGAATCCTTTGAATATTCCTAGTCGTTTCAGATGCACAGGACCTTAAGGACACCTAATGAACAGCTATAGACAGAGGAACTAAGCTTAAAGCTCTCTGACAGCCTAATACCCTAAATGGGTCCTTGCCCTTCATGTTTGTGGTGATGTCAGTTAAACGTGTAGTCACAGAGCCTGTGTTGAGTCTTTTAGTACTAGTTGGATGTTCCTGTTAAAAAAGAAATACAGGTCATGAAAAAAAATATCAGATTATCATGCAAGATTCCAAAGCTAGAATGCCTTTTTTTTTAATACAGTGTAACTTGCTTTTTTTTAATAAAATGTATTTATTTTGTATGAATGCTCACAAAACACTTGCAGATGTGTTGCTGAAATTGGTTTAGTATGACTCTGCAGTAAGTCCACCAGAACGTCTGTATAAGTCAAAAAAGAGGTGAAAAGTCCATCACTTTACTGGTTTCTCCTCCTTCCATGTATTACAAGCTAGAATATCACATTACAATCTATGTCCAGCACCAGCGTTAAATAGTTCTGTTTAAAACCAACAAGTATCAGCCAGAAAAGCAGATGAATAAGCTAAAGGTTTGTGGCAGAGTTGGAAATTAAGCATATATTTTGCATCACTAATGAGTGATAAAAGTAAGTTACCAAAATGGCAAGTTATGCCATCTAAAAAGGTGAAAAACTACAGTTGTGATAAGGAAATATGCCCATTAGGGATGAAAGACAGCCCTTGCTATTACCTTGTCATGGTTGATTTTTATTTGCAGAATTAAAAAAAAAAAAGGCAAAATATATCAAAAGACAGCAGGAATGCTTTTTTTTTCTGTTAGAAAAAAAAAATTTAGAAACTTAAGATCTATTTGGCAATACTAAATACTGAAGACTGCAAATGCCTAAGTTGCAGTACCACGCAAAGTGAACTTCAGTGGACTTCTCTTGTGAAGAAACATAACCATAAGGACCACTGCATAAGCAATCAACACAGTACACAGGAAGTATTTAACATGTCATCATGTTATTACATAATCCTTGGACAGTCAAAATTAGCAAGACTATAATTG
Organism: Gallinago undulata; assembly: GCA_026546715.1. Lineage (NCBI taxonomy): Eukaryota > Metazoa > Chordata > Aves > Charadriiformes > Scolopacidae > Gallinago > Gallinago undulata. The sequence goes on from JAOTQQ010000023.1 coordinate 34,567,836, forward strand.
TTACTAAGGCTGTCATTCTGCCTCATTTTACTGGAGGGAGAATCTGGCCTTACAAATCTTTTTATTTCTCTGTATAAAGGATTAATAGTCCTGGGAAAGAAAAATGGAAGCTAAAAGCAAGACAGAGCAAGATGTTGTAAAACAGATAGGGAAGCATTATTTTTATTTTGTCATCATAAAATAACATTGTTTAAAGATCACACAAATTTGATAGATCATTTTTTTTCTCCAACATTAAGCCAACACTACAGTTGAGAAAGGTGTTCACCCGTTTCTCTGTAAATTTATACTTTTAAGTAAAATAATTTGATTCTCTAAATATGCAATTTAATTAATAATGTCACGCAGTAAATATCTTGCTCCTTTGGTCAGAGATAGCAAACGAAGACTTCAAATACTTATATCTTCAATTTTTAAAAACCCAATATACATCCTTAACCAAGGAGTATTTACGCTACACACAAGCCATAGATACAAAATACACAGTATATACATGTTTTGAAAACAAATTGGAATTTATAAAAACTCAATAGCCAAATCAAAGTAATTGAGGCACTAAATTAAAAGTAGTATCTTCATGTCTTGATTTTACAGACTATTCTGTGAACAATCAGGACTGTTTCATAAATATATATTATCTACAGAATTTGCTGTGGCAAAAAAAGCCAGCTGTGTTTAAGCTCAAAAGAAAAATTGCACTTTGAGATTGTTACAGTTAACCTCATTTTTCTCCTTGAATATAGTAATCTGGTCCTAGTGCTTTTGGCACAGGTATTGAATTGTGGTTTTGCTGCACTCTTATAAAACACAAGGTTCTTATTTTGTTCATGAAAATCTGAAGAGTCTTAAAGAAACCTAGAACTTTGATACAAATCTATATAGCTACAATTGCTTCATTAAATAATATACACAAATATGCTGTTCGATCTTAAAACATCTTGACAACTGGATACAAAACAGTCATTTTATTATCTCCAGCCTTATGCATTATCAGTCTGCAAGGGAATAAAATATGGTTGCTGGCCACATCTAGATCACACCCCAGTGTACAAGGACAGAAAATAAATGTATAATAAAAAGATTGGATAAATTAGAAGGGGTTTCTTGGTCTTGAATTCTTCTCCAACTAATAATGATGCAGCACTGTATGCAGCCCAAAAGACTCCAAACAACTGAAAAAGAAGATAAACAGTCTTAGCTGACACCACAAGAAATTCTCTCCAAATGTCAAGATAAAAAAAAAAAATCAGTTCTTCTCCCAGTATAACTAAAAAAGAAACTCTCCAAAAAGAATTGGGGGAAGGGAGGAAGAATTCACACACACATACAATATACTCTGCATTTTCATTTAAGTGTAGAGAAGTATTTATCAAATATGTATGTTATTTTTGTTTGAGACATTTTTACTGAAGTAAGCAGCTAAGGATCTACAGTAAGTTTTCGTGAAGACATCATAGATACCACAGAGCAAGCTGTAAGATCACATATAATTTAAAATTTGACCAGATTAACAACTTCCCATTCTATCTTATCTGTCATCAGCTATTAACTCCTCCCTTTATGTAGGCTATGCTTTATTCTTCCTTCTATAACCTATGCTATATAGGGTTATATTACTATTTTTTTATTCAGGATTCATCTGGCTTATAAGCATCACTTTATTTATGGTGCCCCCACCTTAAGGTAACTGAAACTCACATTCCTATTCCTTTCAGGTGCAGTGAGGAGGCTACCAAAATACAATCTGTAACAAAAAACTATCTTGCTTAGTAAGTAAGGAAGAACCAATTTAAAAGACCGGTAGAAAGTAACATCACCTAGGAATAGCCATTATGTTATATGGAGTTAGCATGCATACTTTTTAAAAAAAAAAAAGTTTTGAGGTCAGTGAACTTGACTCAAACCTCAAACTAATAAGGCTATAGCAAAAAGTAATCAGACATTATTATCTTTTAGAAGCACCTTGACTATTAATCAAGAAGAGAATTACTTTAAACTGAATGACATGCAAAACCACCATCATCTCCTGCAAACCCTAAGGCCAATAAGGGCAGACATTATAGGACTCCAGCAAAAAACTTCCTCCACAGTTCTGTCAGAGGAGCCAAAGCCCCTCAAAGGATTATGAGGCCCGTTCAACTGCCATTGAAAAAGGAAAAAAAAATTTGCACGTGATTGCATACTTCTGTTTTTGCTACGTAACCCAGGACTGCAGAGATGGACAAGGGGGACAATCAAGATCATGACTGAATTCCCTAGGACACATTAAGAAAATTGCAGCAATTAGAACAACTGAGGTGCGTTACTTGAGTAGTTTACTTTGCTGATTGCAACTAGAAAAGAACTGACTAAAATGTCACTATTTCACAGTAAGTTCCCCAGCTTTAGGACTGCGAAATACTTCCCCTAGCACAGGGCTCTCACACCACAAGCAGCAGTATGTGCACAGTGTAAGCAGTTTTGGCTATTCAGGGCTTGTCCTGCATTTTCACACTAACAATGCAGAGGTAAGAATCTTGCACAGATTAATCTAAGTTAATATAAGACTGTTAGTAGTAACCAAGTAACAGAGGTTTCATTCACTTATATTTATTTTCAAGTTATACATTAGTTAACTGACACATTAATAATTTGCTTTCTGACTGTACCACTTACTAGGAATTGCAAATTACCAAATCACAAACACAGCAATTGTTATTTATCATATGCTTTGGTTGTATTTCAATTACGCTGTTTACCAGCAAGCTGAAAGGACAGCAATCAATCACATCAACAGAACAAGAACTCAAAAAGTATACAGCTTAGCTAGCAACAGAATTTTTTTCAGGCAGCCCTTCCAAAAGTTCAGCAGTAATTTCAAAAGCTGCCTAAAAGGGTTTTAAGAAGTACTAGCAGTGTTCAAGAACATTATGTAGTTCCATGATCTGTCAGGGAAAGTTGCTAGTTTCATAGGTGTCCAACAGCAGGTGGCATCAGGCAAGTTATTCTTGCTTTGTACCTTACATTCCACATCTGTAAAAATCAGAACAATGCATACCTTCCCTGCAAAGGGTATTGAGAGCTTTGTAATGCTGCCACTATGGGAAGGTCTCAGAACAGTGACTAATGTCATATTCATGCTGCAGTAACTAAAAATAAACTAGATAATGGAGGAAGGGCTAGAATAGCTTATTTGCAGATTCTTCATTTAAAGTTTAATTATGCATCCTTTTCTCAAAAAGATAATCCTATTTATTTTAATGCAACTATCATAGCACAGAAAAATACCTGGTAACAACAGGTGTTGTTATAGCAACAGCACTGTATATCCCCAAGTACTCAGAATTCATTTAGCACTTATGTCCAAAATGATGATAGAGCTCATAGTTCTAAATATTTTGACACGTTATGTTGTCCCAAACAGATTAATATTTGAAGTCTTAGGAAAGTGACTTAAAGCCAACTGTAAACAATTCTCAGTAGATGATACCAAACTTACTTTTATTAGGGTAGAAACAACTTCAAATGATCCAACCACCAAAAGTACAGGTGCTATGACAATGAGGGGAAGTAGGGAATATCCTATCACACCAAGGACTTGGCCATAAGCAACCTGAAATTTTCAAGCACATAAAACCAAGCTTTTTAGTACTCAATTATTGTCACCAAACACAATTCAATCTTGTTATAACAGTAATAGTGATACTAGTATGTTAGGTATTCCTGAAATTTCAGCTAAAGGAAATTTGTTAGTATGAAAATTGGTTTTGTATGCTATCCCCCTAGAATTGTGTAATTAATCATTCAGTTCTTAGACGTATATTGTCTTGTCTTTTTTTTTTTACCACTGTAACAACAATTTTATCATTCCCAAGGGAATTATTTACACAGGTTAAAACATGTAATTCCACCAACCCCTCGTATTTTCACATTCTGCCTTAAATAGTTCTCCACGGAGTGTACAACTGGTACCCAGGAGCACAGAACTGCAACAGACCTCTCAGTTACCAGCTGTAGTCCTGGCCGTAACAAGCAGCAAAGATATAATTTGCTGCCTCAACATACTCATATTAATTATACATAAATACATTTATAAAGTATATTAATGCTTTTGGCATCAGGGGAAGACCTCAAGACATCTTCCAATTTTCAGTTTAAATTTATTCTGACTGAATCAGATTTGTTCAGAATATTTCCTTAAGTGTTTTTAACTTCATGGGGATCAAAACGTTTGTTTTTCCCCTACTACAGTTTGAAATGTTCCCGGGCCCAGCTGGGCTTCGCAGATTTCACAGAAAAAACAGCAGCAAGACAAATCATCTTGCAAGCAATCTTTTGTGGCTGTTGATCCTTCACAGTGAACTGTGCAGACCTATACTTTGTCCCCAGGTCATATATTCTGATAATTTCACATTTTGAGCCACAAAAATAGGTTGATTTTAGGGCCTTTGGATTATGCTGGTATGCAGAAAAAACATGTAATCATGTTTATGAAAGCTTTTCCTTTCCAGTGTTCACACAAGAAGACTCCAGCAAATAGGTTTAAAAACAAAAATCTAAAAAAATTAAAGGTAAGTAATGCAGGAAGACAGCAACTCTAGTTCATCATTAATGCAAGATGCATAGTAAAAATATAAAAATCAAGTATCACTGGATATTTAATTATTCACAACACAATTCAATACCTTTTGTGTTGCAGAGCCATTTTAAGAAGTTTCTACCCTTCTGAATGTTCCTCTGAAACTGTCTGTGGGCTTTGCTGTAAGTCATTTTTTGTTGTTTACACCTGAATCACTTAGTGACTCCATTTGTAAACAGCTCAAACTGCTATTGCAACCCTGCGGGTGTGAGCAGCTGGAGGGAGGGATGTTGGCCAGACTTTCCATTGGCTTTGCAGTTGAAGAACACGTGGTGATTTGCAACCTTTAGTGGGTTTGAATTGCATCAGGCCAAGGATGAAAACAAACACTGGTAGGTGCTCTACCCACAAGGACATTATACAACTGATGTTAGCCCATTTAAAAAAAAAAAAGTAAACAAAAGGGAGTGCAAGAGCAGTGCAGAAGAGGAAAAAGGGTCCAAATTTAGCTCAGGGACCAAAAAACTGCAAGTACTTGTCCCTCAAGAACGGACTTCAGTTCTGGATCACAGGAACCAGTTAGAATTTCTGGGATTCAGTGTACAAATTTCCAGATTGTTTATCACATCCAGCATGCCATCCAGCACACAGAAAGGTTAGTTCTGTATTTTAGATATTATTTTGGAGGCCAGGAACCTGAAATATAGATGTATCCTATATCCAGCTGCATCCATTCTTAGTTCACTACAAGGTACAAAGCCAAGCACCAAGAAAATGCAACTACTGCTGAAAAACATAACAAAGAGACTTTACATTACGTCCCTCTACCTCCATCTACATCCTTTTTGCATACAGGTACTTACTTCTCCTCCAAGAACCCTGGCCAGTAAAAAAATTGTCAAGGATCCAAATATCCAAATAGTTATAATCCAAGAAACAACCTTTAAGAGATAAAAGAACAATTCATTTATATTAATAATTTTCACTGTGAGAAAGGAAAACTCATTTCTATTAATCACTTTTAGTGCAGTCAAGAATTGTATTATGCAAAACTGAATTCTGAATTGCAGCAAGAACAGTTTTACTTAGTATCACAAAGCAATTTGAGAATAAAATTCAGTGGTTATGTTAACAGAATTGCATTAATGGTAAATTTGGTGAACATGGAATGCACATGCAATGTGCTTTGTAAGTACTGTAATATCATATCAGCGTAGGAAGGGTTTAGTTAAAACTAAAGCTAAGATCACCTCAGCTAAATGTCTTCACATCCTGCCCATTACAAGAGGTGGGCTCAGACAGCTTTTAAATGTCAGCCCAATCAATACAAGGTACTGGAATGCTGCTTCTTTCATCCATAAAGTTTCCACTTTATTCTTTACTTAAACTGAGAATGCTCAGAAGATGACATAGGACTTCAACTCCCAGTAGAATCTGATGATGATTACAACTTAAACAGCCCCAGCCTCCTGGGACAAAGTCTGTCATTATTTTTTCTTGCCTCTTTCATTGGTCTGCACTTCAACTGAAATAGAAATCTTAAAGTCATTCTCCAACTTAACAGAACTTTCAAAGTAACTTCGTTATTCTTGCAGTTTAGGAACTGGGAGAATTAGAAGTGAAGCCCTCCCTTTTCAAATATCTTTTTAGAGGGAAAGAACAGTATCAATCCAGTCTCTGTATTTCCAAATGTACAATGGCTGCACTTTATTTTTAAGTTAGTACTCAATTCAAATTTTTTGCTTAATTCAAAGTTTCAGATTCACAGAAGAATCAAGTAGGTGATGATTTTTCTTTAAATTTAAAACCAGACAAAGATCATAGCACCATTTCAAAAAATTAAGATAAATATATCAGCTTTAAGCTACTTGTGAAAATAGCATATGGCCTCCTTTTACTTCCTCTTTTCTTCCACAGTCTAAAAGAAGAGGAACAAATTAAATTCCTAGATCAGGAACACTCATCTCTCTCCAGCTTACAGTCCACTATTCAGTTCATCTAGTCTAGCTGCTGTCAGTCATCCTGTTGCTAGTTACTAGCTTTCCCTCCTCTCACAGATATAGCACTTCTGCATCGGGATGGTAAATCCACTGTTCCTAAGAAACCTTAGACCTACTGTTCAGGTACAGCAGGTACACAAACTGCAGAAGGTAGTTTATCTGTCACAGGATTGAGGAATGGTCCTTGCTTTGCCTAGGAGGCAGCTAAGTGGTCCACTCAGAAGACTTGAATAGTACAGTGGTTTATAGTATACTCAAGTCTCTTAGAAACAAGATACTGAGAGTGAATTCTTAGTCAGCATTTGGTACACCATATGGCAGCCAGAGGTCACAAAAGGAATGATTTTCTCTCACCATTCACAAAAATCCTTGCATAAGCATATTCTGATGCTTTACATATGGCTTATTGCTAAACTACATTGTATTCAAAACAACTGTAACTAAAAAAATATAGTCAACGATTTCCGAAGGAGGATCATCTAGGCTCACATTCAAATTGTGACTATAAATGATACCACTTCTCTATTTCAATCTGAATGTAAAGAAAAAAAGCTAATAGTGTTTACAGAGGCCAATTAAATCTGCACAATAGCTCTGAATAGATGATCACCCTAGCATTCAAAGGGAATTATGAAAAAAAGGCTCTTTACCAGAGGAAAGTTATTTGATTGTAATTGAGCAGGGGGGACAAAACAGCAAATGGCACTAACGAAGATTAAATACTATATCACCACTGTTATCTGGTGTGTGAATTAAACAGATAGCTTTATTTGTCAGGAAATTAAAATTCATGGCATCCAAACAAATGTTTTTCGGCAACATTTTTTTTGGCAATATAAAGCACGTTAACAAAAGGTCACGATTACAATGGAAAGATTCGCTAATATGACTATTTTGGAACTCGAGATCATCTTTAAGGCCCCTTTCCAACCCAAACGATTCTATAAACCCATTAGTATCAATCTGTTTTCTCTAGAAACCCCATCTTTCCTTTGTTTTACTGTATTAAAACATCACGATTAACTTGCCTGTGGGCTATTTAATATATTTCTTACTGCTGTCTTTCTACATACTAACTTGAGAAACAGCATTTGAAATGCCCCACGTTAGCATGTGAGGAAAAGACTTTCTACCTATGTAACAATGCAAATTGCTTAGCAATCACATTCCCAAATTTAGTTTAGATATCTTTTTAGGTAGAAGGCTTATACCTACCTTAAATTGTCCATATAACGAGATCATTGAGAAGAAGAGGACAACTGCCAGAGGACCCCAGAAGTCTGGATTGTCTCTCACTACCTGCCTATTAAACCCAAGAGATGGCATAGGCATCAAAACACATCTAATTTTGTAGTAAATATCCTTCAGATCAATGTCGAGTTCTTCCCTGAAAATGAGTAAAACAAGGGGCCATTAGCATACACCACAGTAATGAAATAAAGCATCAAAAAGTAAGTTCAGGGGCAAACAGTAGGTTTATAGAGCCAGTCTCCTGTCACCCATAAGGCTTTCTGAAGCCATGCCTACCAAAGGAACAGTTCTGTCCACAACAAAGCAACACCACACCTTCATCCTGCATTCAGTAACTGATGTGACACAGTTCGATATATTTAATTACTCAAAAATCAATTATCTGACTGAGAATAGAAAACATACACCACATACTCTAACACACTACACTAAGACAATAGATTTATTTTCCGACAGGCAGAAACACGTGACACATTCATATCATTGTAACTACTTAAAAGTCAAAGACATGCATACACATAAATAGGATGTCTGTGTATTCCTATGATGAGCAGTTCACCATGAACACACTTATTATGGAAAGTTTTATTTCAAATTCTACAAGAAAGAATACTTTTACATTCAAAATGCATCACGTAAAAACAATTTTTGAAAATAAAATGGGGTTTAGCTCACTTCAACAACAACAGTTTTCAGCAGACCAGTTTATGCCAATTGTTTAGATGCTGGTGTGTTTCCAGTACAGGTAAAAATAAATAAAACCCAATTAAACTAGCAATAAATTCTATCAACAGACATCGCTCTTTTCCAATTGCCTTTTCCACTCCCTGCTACAAATGATTTGTAAACAGCTACAAACTGACCAAAAGACTCTTCTGCATAGGAGACTCTTAACTGGTACATCTTGCTCTGAATGACCTAGTATAATGGGAAGGAATCAGACTTGCCAAGTACCGAGCAATTCCACTTCTTTAAGTTTGTGTGTGGAACCTTAAGACAGAACTGTATGTTAGTGTTTTCCTTATGCCGTCATGACTGAAGACTCTAAAGAGACTTCCCAGCAGATATCCCTCTGCTCGACATTTAAGAGCACAGTGGAGAAAAATGTAGAATTATATCCTAAATCTGTTTATGAAAGTCTTGTACTAGGCTTATTTATGGCTTTTGCCTCAGAAAAACTGAAGCAAGAAATAAACGTGAAGACATGATTCATCCTAATTTCTCTTTTTAAAAAAATAATTAAATATTGCTCATTTAATCTCTTAAGGCAGCTTCAGTAATAGCAATCCTGAAATTATTTCAGAATTGGCATTACTAACTTGTGACCAAATTAAAAAAAAATTTCTTCGACACATCACTGAATCTAAGGAGTAGAATAAAAGCATTTTTTTCTCTCTATCTATTCCTTACCTAAACAGGATGTAACATTCCTATATTTTACTCCAAAGATTATGTAACCCAAATGTTTCCTGTCTGGAAATAATTCTTTGTCATTGCCTAGGGCCTCTGACAGTTTCTCATGTGAGTAAACTGTCTTTTGTATGAAGCTGACAGCTACCTCACCAAAGAAGTGATGATAGCTGCAACAGGAAACAAGTGTCTGGAGTAAGGCTGCCCCAATGAGAAAGAAAAAAAATAAATCTCACTTTACTGAACAAAATGCTGACGCAGTAACACCACATTGAACTTCCCTCAGCTGGCTGCTATTCTCTAAATCCTTAGTAGGATTCAGGTTACAAGGCTTCACTACAGCACATGTCCTGGGAATGACCAGAACTGTATAAAAACTGCTACATGGAAGCCAGATTAAGGTCTTCTCCATTAGGATGATTATATCCATCCTGTTTGCCACAAACTGATCATTTCCCTGGAATCTTCTCCTCAATTCCAGCAATCAGCAGCTTAGAATGCCTGTCTTTGAATCAGAAACTTCATTTTTGTGGTACAAGCAGCAAGACAAAAGAGAAAATTCATGTTGTCACCTCAGTACACCATTCTGTTTCTTAATTAAGAATTAGAGGTTTACAGAACAGACTTATTCACACAAGGGGCTAGTTCTGCACACTTTCATATAAGGTACTTTTCAAGCAGCAGTTTCATTATTAAGCTCTCCAGACATCTGTTATCTCCCAACACTCTCATCTGAGTTCTCCAGTGTACTCTCCTGCTCACTCCATTTTTTATAGCATCATAACCTTTAATTCACACAGGAGAACAATGAGACACTAAGAACGAAGTTGCTGAGGTGCAGAAGGAAGACTAAGACCCAGGCTGCCTGACTCACAGCACGGTAACTTCAACACAAACTTTCTTCAACCAATGACATTTCTATGAACAGCATAAAACACGCAGAGATTTTCAGTTTTAAGGACATTTTTGTCTTTCAACACTGACACCCTTTTAATCTAGCTTTATAATACAAGATAGCACCAAAGATCACAAAGTTTGTGCTACCTTGCTTATAAAATCCCTACTGTAATAAGCATGGTTCAAAATACATCTACTTCAGAGTACCTGACAGAATTTACTTAGATTTACTTAACATTAATCTTTTCACAGGACTGATTCTTTGATGAAATTTGATGAAATCTCTGATTCTTTGATGAAATTAAGAAACTTGCAACAACAGCACAAAAGATAGAAAGAATACAATCTAATTTTCTAAACCATTACAAGATCAACAGATAAGAGCAGAAAAGTCACAATAACTTTATGGACATTAATAAAATTGGGTTTTACTTGCTCTTTCCTTCCTCCTCTACAGGGAATAACGAGCCTCTCTTTTCCACTAAAAATAAAAATCATAGTGAGAAACAATGTTTTCATTCCTGCACCAGAAGACACACACTGGTCAAGTAATTTGTCAAACATAGTTCTAGTCACTGCAAAAGGCTGTGGGAGAATTTGAGAGGCTACAAGTTGATTGTTTTTCCTACACAGCTAATAAAGAGAGATACCCAAAAATAAGTATGACATACAGGAGTGGCTTGTTATCTTCTGGGTCATCATCTTCCACTTCCAGAAGCCAGCCGTACCCTCTCTGTCTTAGGAATGTAGTTGCAGTAGATTCTTTGATGAATTCTCCTCCAAGATTTAGCTTAACATCTGGAGTTGTTATGGAGCCACTAAGATCTGAGAGAAAAAGGGAGAGAAAGATACGACACCTTTTTATGTCTTGCCAAAAGCCATTTGATTTCAAAAGTACTGGAAAATTAACAACAGACAGACAAAGCTACATGTCCTGGTCATCACCATAACATATTCAAAGTTACAGAATAAAATTATATTTTAACAGATACATAATTTGAAAAGGTACTTCTAGTTTTAATCCAATAGTAACAAAGTTGGTTTAGGTTTCAAATTACCAAGTTTTAGTTTCTAACTGGAACTCTTGTTATGATGACACAGGGTTAAAATATGACAGAAAGGCTCCACTTTGTGCTTTATCATAAAGCATTTCATAGAATCATAGAATGGTTTGGGTTGGAAGGGACCTTAAAGATCATCAAGTTTCAGCCCCCCTGCCATGGGCAGGGACACCTCCCACTAGAGCATGTTGCTCAAAGCCCCATCCAGCCTGGCCTTGAACACTTCCAGTGACGGGGCATCCACAGTTTCCCTGGGCAACTTGTTCCAGTGCCTCACCACCATCACAGCAAAGAATTTCTTTCTGGTGTCTAATCTAAATCTGCTCTCTTCCAATTTAAAACTGTTATCCCTATGCTTCCTTGACAGGGTCCCTCTCTGCCTCCCCTGAAGGCTCCCTTCAGATACTGGAAGCCTGCTAGAAGGTCTCCCTGGAGCCTTCTCTTCTCCAGGCTGAAGAACCCCAGTTCTCTCAGTCTGTCCTCATAGCAGAGGTGCTCCAGCCCTCTGATCATCTTTGTGACACTCTGCTGGACCTGTTCCAACATTTAAAGGCATAAAAGGAATTATCTAATGAAAGTCTCATCACTATAAGTTGTGGCTTATTTACCCTTTTTTTCTGCCCATACTGTAGCTCTTTTGGAGCCCATTTCTGTACAGTGGCATTGTTTCAGACAAAACCATTCTCTGTTTTTATGTCCAATTATTCATTAAAAGAAAACATTTGTAGATGTTTTTATCTGTAGCCTGCCTTTAATACAGGTGAAAATATTAGAAAAAGAATACTATCAGAGATCCTTAGGCTTCAGCCAATAAGAAGAGATACAAGAACTTCTCTTTAGTATACTATGATCTTGTTCTGCTAGAGTACTACACAAAGCAAAGAGCAATTTATGTATGTTCTGGCTGTGTCAAAGTCACCAATAAATATTAATTTTATTATGTCATTATATTCAGATGAAAAATACAAAAGAGTAACTAAAAATATACAAAGCATCTTGAAGAAAGAAGAAAAAATATAGAAGAGGGAATAATTATTTCTCTAAGAAATCATGGATTTCTATTATTTACTAAAAAGGAAAAATCCAAACAGAAACATGTAAATTTTTTGTATAAACCTTACTACAAATATACTGAGACAGAGACTCTCTTCTCATACAATACCTTTTTTCTTTCCACCATCATGTGTTCTTCACACAAAAAAGTTTCCAGGCACAAATTTCCCAGAACACCTAGCTATAGAGGTATTTCTGAAACACACACTCACAGAGGCAAGTCAGGCTGTATTTGTAGATTACATTTGTGACTCGTTCTATCAGAATGCAACAACGGTTTACAGAAATGAAATTTGTACAGTGACAGAATCTCAGTCTTCAGCCAGCATGTCTGAAGTGTTCACTGATCACTCAGTATCACAAGTAATTTAACAGAATTCTCCTTCCCAAATCAGCTTGCTAGGTCACTCAAACTTAAATTTAAGCTCCTCCATATATGCTTTTTATCTGTTTCATGATCATGAGAGTTAAGGATCCATTGATTTGATTTTGGAACACCATCTGCAGAGCATCCTTGTAAAGATCGCTGGAACTTTAGGAAGGATTTTCTCTTTTCTGCTCTCAGTATCGCCACACATATGCTGTTCTCACCAGAGGGAGGAAAAAAGAAAAATGTGTTCTTAATGCCTGGGCATCAAGGTGGAAAAAGCCTCAGAAGTTTTCTATTGTTGCTGGGACCCTTTTTCATTCCAAAATATTTATGTTACAACATAGCACTGCTTCACAAGGAGAGGTTCTTGCTACTCGATGTGCATAAACATGGCTTTCAAAACAAGCAAACGTAATAGTCCAGCCAGCCATTTATTTCTCCTTTCACGGTGACCACTGACAATCTATCCTGATTCCCTATCCTGATGCAGGGAAACTTCCACACAAGCCTTATTTACCAAGACTCCTTTCAGTAATCGGTGACTGGTAAATACCTACAACCACACTTTTTAATCATTAAACCTGTAATACGTTTTTTGCAAAACATCTCAGGTGGGACATAAAGCTACAGAAGCCAAGGAAAAAAAGCCTGCCTCCTTCTCTTTTATAGAGCACTCTGAATGAGATGGCTAAGGGCAGGCCGACTGAGCGCTGAACGATCTGTCAAGAACTGATGGTTCTGATGCTTGCTAGCAAGTTAGGGTGCCTTTACTGTCTCAAGCAGAACACTGCAGAGGCAAAACTGAGGTATCTCATGTGGCTCAATTCAACCAGGCATTGTGGAAAAACAGCTTCCAAGACAGTCTTTGTTCTCAATTTTTAAAAAACAGTACAAGAGGTAAATAAACCCCCCAAACAGTCTGTTCTTTATACCATGTCCGAATTGAGAACACTTCTCCAGCATTGTTTCTTACAAACAGGCCCTAATTCTCACAGAAATACAATGGGAAAATAAAACAGCTCATAGTTTTATTTTTTATATGGGTCAAGATTTGGGAAACAGGAATTAAGAGTGTGTAGTATTTTGATTTAGAAATATTAAGCTGTTTAACTTTTCTTATGTTTTTGCTTGTGAGGGTAGGTCTACACAGCACTTTGCTGACAGGAGTACACTTGAACAGGCAGGAGATCATGCCTTGCTTGTGTTCATAAAGAACACAGAGCAAAGTCCAGTTCAACACATCCTGCTGGAAAAGTGGCTGCATTGGATTGGGTTCAACATCACTCAACAAAAACTTCTGGGGGAATCCAGAGAGTTTCCATTCAGAGGTACACAGATCCTTTTTCAGGCTGAGGCAGAGAAGAAAACAAAACAAATAAACCACCAACAAAAAAACACAGCTGAGATTCTACCTGTTGATTAGTATTTCTTGTCAGAAGGACTGGGAAGTTCCACAAACAGGCATTCTATAGTAGTTTTTTCACTTCAGTAATTCTTTACCAGGGTGGGCACAATCAAGATTTACATGATTCCCTACCCCTGTCCACAATTACAACAGTAAGTAAATACATGCATGAAGTAGAATGCTTGTTGTTTAAATGGGTAGAGCCCAAAAGGTCATTCTCCAAAGCACATCAGCACAACGCCAATTCCTGTCTGTTCATTTTCAGAGTACTAGGGCAGATCTTCACAGTACACTGGTACACCAGAGTTATCTGCAGCAGCTCAGCAGCAGGCCACACTTCACACCCTAAACTACACACAGGGCTTCTTCCTCTCCCTCCCTCTATCATTACTGTGCTGAAGTCAGACACGGCACAGAGGCTTCAGCCCAGCACTACAGCGAATTTGAACATTGGTATGATCTTCAACAGGCATAAAACTATGCTCCCAGAAACAGGGGTAAGAGAAGTAGCCCGTGACAGTGCCTGTCATGGTGACGGCAGGTCGCCGGGCACAACCCCGATGACGGCTCTCAGAGAACTCGAGAGCCGGAGCACCACGGCTGGCTCTACCACGCTGGTGCTTCCCCCACGTGTGTAAGACAGCTGCTCACAGCGGTGTTAAGCGCCGCTCCCGGCACCCTGCTCACAGCGGAGACTCGGAGCCGCGGCCCAAGGGCAGCGGCCACTGCGGCCACCTCAGCCGGCCCGCTCCGCCTCCAGCCACGCCACCAGCCTCGGGAGTGGGGGGAGGAGAGCACGGAAGGCACCGCTCGCCTCAGCGGCCCGGGAACCGACCGCTCACCCTGGTCCTGACCGAGCCCTTCTCCCGGGAAAAGGGAGAGCGGCGCCAAACCCGCGGCCCCGCGCTCACCTTCGGCGTCTGCCGAGGAGACAAAAGTGAAGTCCCCGTTGCTGGGCGCATAGAGCGGTGGCGGCTGCGGGCCCGGGGGCTGCATCTCCCCGCCCTCCGCGGGGGCTGCAGAGCCGGTGGGGGCAGCAAGAAGCAAGCGGGCACCAAGGCCTGAGGCCTGCCGGGTCCCTCCTGCGGCGGCTACCGGCACCCAACACCACAGCCCAAGCGGCCTCACGGGGGGGGGCAACAACAAGGCACGCCAACCCACCGATTGGCTGCTTACAAAGCGCGCTGCTATTGGCCGTTGGGGGTCCAATGCTAACTGGCTCTCCCGGGAGTGAGGTCACTTCGACCCCAGTATAAAGCTCCTCCTTGATTAGCGAAGGTGTGATTTGATGGGTGGAGGGGGTGTGGGCGGTGTTGGGTTGTTCATTGCGTCATCTCCGGGTTAGCGTCATCGCTCCTGCGTCATCATCCGGCCAACGGTTGCTGCGGCCTCCCGGGCTGCCCCCTTTTCCCCCTCTTCCCTTCAGCAGCACCTGCCGGTGCCGGGTTTGCCCGCCGGTGCCTCTTCCTCCAGCCATTGGTTCCCCTGGGAGGAGGCTGGCTGGCAAGGCCTAGGAAGGGTGATGCCCAGCCCCCTTGCACTGGGGGCTCTGGAGGGCGGCTGGGCCAGCTCCCACCTTGTTGGGTGCCCCTGGGTGAGAGCTGCCGTCGTCATGATGGCAGTGTCGAAGGCATGAGAGCTGGTGTTTCAGTCCAGTCTGATGTAGGGCTGAGCTGGAGGCTGACAGCAGAAATTTGGCATCTGCAGAATCCGGGGATGACATCTTCCCCCCTCACAGCCATCTACAAGAGTTGTCCTGGTTTTACAGAATCATAGAATGGTTCAGATTGGAAGAGATCTTAAAAATCATCTAGTTCCACCCCGCCTGCCGTGGGCATGTCTCACAAGACCAGGTAGCTTAAAGCCCCATCCAACCCAGCCTTGAACACTTCCAGGGATGGGGCCTCCACAACTTCTCTGGGCAACCTGTTCCAGTGTCTTACCACCCTCATGGACAATGTCCTGTGCCTGTCCCCACCTACCACCTGCCTGTTGCCCTGTTTAATTGTAAACCTGCTTCTCATTTCACAGTGAGAGATTTTCTTTGTGTCTTTTTAGATGCTGCTTGACCCACATTACCTGCTTCCTGCATACTGCTAAAAATTGCATGTTGAACTTAACTTTCAGTAGCAAAAGATTTTGCAGCCTTTCAAATGCAACTCAGAATCATAGAAACATAGGATTTCTAGGTTGGAAGGGACCTTAAAGATCATCTAGTCCAACCATCAACCTAACCCTGACAAAAATCACAAATATTCCTAAGGACTATGTCAGCCCGTCTTTTGAACGCCTCCAGGGATGGTGCCTCAACCACTTCCCTGGGCAGCCTATTCCAATGCCTGATAACCCTCTCTGTGAAGAAATGTTTCCTAATATCCAATCTAAACCTACCCTGGTGCAACTTGAGGCCATTGCCCCTTGTCCTATCTCCTGTGACTTGGGAGACAAGACCGACCCGTGCCTCTCTACACGCCCCATTCAGGTAGTTACAAAGCATGATAAGGTCTCCCCACTTCCTCAGACTAAACAACCCCAGCTCCCTCAGCCTTTCCTCATAAGTCTTACTCTCCAGACCCCTCACCAGCTTTGCTGCCCTTCTCTGGACCCGCTCCAGCACCTCTGTGTCTACTGGACACAGTACTTGAGGTGAGGTCTCACCAGTGCCGAGTACAGGGAGAAGATAACCTCTTGGGTCCTATTCACCACACTGTTCCTGATACAGGCCAGGATGCTGTTGGCCTTCTTGGCCACCTGGGCACACTGCTGGCTCATGTTGAGCCAACAGTCGACCAACACCCCCAGGTCCTTTTCCACCAGACAGTTCTCCAGCCACTGTTCCCCAAGCCTGTAGCGCTGCCTGGGGTTGTTGTGGCCCAAGTGCAGGACCCTACTTGGCCTTATTAAAACATCCTGTTGGTCTCAGCCCATCAATCCAGCCTGACCAGATTGCTCTGCAAAGCCTCTCTATCCTCTAGCAGGTTGACACTCCCACCAGCTTGGTGCAAACTTACTGAGGGTGCACTCGATCCCCTCATCCAGATCATTAATAAAGATGTTAAAGAGAACGGGTCCCAGTACTGAGCGCTGTGGGACACCACTCCTGACCGGCTGCCAACTGGATTTGACTCCATTCACCACCACTCTCTGGGCCCAGCCCTCCAGCCAGTTTTTAACCCAGTGGAGAGTACTCCCATCTAAGCCATGGGCAGCCAGTTTCTCCAGGAGGATACTGTGCGAGACTGTATCAAAGGCCTTGCTAAAGTCCAAGTAAACAACATCCACAGACTTTCCTTAATCCACCAAGCGGGTCACTTTGTCATAGAAGGAGATCAGGTTTGACAAGCAAGACCTGCCCTTCGTGAACCTGTGCTGGCTGGGCCTGATCACCTGGGCACCTTCATGCGCTGCATAATGGCACTCAGAATTATCTGTTCCATGAAACTCTGGACTTTGTATTTTTTACTTTGTTGAATAAAAGCATAAAATACATTCCTTCCATTTGCATCCTTCCTTTTGACTGGTCAGAAGGATTTGCCTCCATCTTTACTATCCACTGATACTATATATGGCTCCATGACTGATACTTTCCAGTATCAGTCATGGTCATCTGCAACCCTTTCATTAATTGTTTCCATATTCAATTGTCCTGTTTGGGGGATAAGAGAACCATCTTTCTGTTCAGTAATTTTACTTTTTATCTAAGCCTCTTTTAACTCTCTGAAATTAACAGCATATTCATAAACTCTTGAATCTCTTTATCCTTCTTCCTCTTTTCCTTGGAGAGAGAGGTAGGAGGAAGCCAATTCTGCCTAAACCATGATGGAAGGGCTCCTGTTTAATTTTAATTTTAGAAGTACAAGAATCATGCAGTATGTGAATTTACTGGAACATTTTGTAATATTTACTGTGTGAAAAGGAAGTCAGAATCATTGGTGTTATGAGTCATCTTGCAATTTCTTGGGGGAAGTCTGGAGCCAACCGCTGTGACAGGGGAAGTAGGCAGTTGCTAGGGAGTTTTATTCCTAATGTCTCAGAGTAATATCAGATTAGACTAATGCAGATAGTATAAATTATCCACTTTAAAATGGCTTTTGCATTTGCATCTAGAGTTGTTAGATCCTCTCTTTGGCCCTGCCTCTCTATATCTAGTTGCTTGAGTCAGTGCTGCTCTAATTAGTGAGGAAGGCCCTGAGCCCTGGCTTCTTGGACTCCATGTCTAGATATCCCACAGTGAACATCTCACTCATTAATTAAATTTACTATCTTTTAATGAAACCATTAAAGAGTGAATGAAGTAAATGCATTGTAAATACACTCATTTCTACTGGTGGTAGAAATATTTACTAACTTGACCATTAACCCTGGACTGAAGGCTAGGTTTTTGGTAACTGCTGTATCATAAAATTTCAAATAGTTATGAACTGGAAGTTGCTTTGCACCAAGAAAGAGTTTCATACTTCTATGGCAATAGAAAGATATTGCACAACATACTCTTTAGGCAAACAAGATATTAAGTAATTGTACAAGGAGGAACCTTACAGGGGAGGAACCTACAGATAATATGGAGTTAGTTTTTGACAATTACTATGACACTTTGCTGCTTACTGAGTCTTTTTAATTTAAGAGCACCATGATGTGAGTAAACTGCTTTCTTTCTTACCACTACCTTACTTCTTGAATATTTGTAAGGAAGAAAGTTCAGAGATGTTTTAACTTAATTTTGCTATTTTTTTTCTTAAGAAATCTTACATGCCTTTTGCAGTGGGGAATTTGCATCTATTTATTTTAACTAGTTCTTTAAACAAACAACAAAAGCCTGTGTGACATTTGGTTAGAAAAACTATTAGAAAAGTTGTAATGTTTAAGGTGATACATTTTACTGCAGCAAGTTCAAATTAGTCTTTCAGGACTGTAAAACTAGAATAGTTTTCCAGAATTTATGGCTAAGTAATAATCTAGTAC
Source organism: Gallinago undulata (assembly GCA_026546715.1). Taxonomy (NCBI): domain Eukaryota; kingdom Metazoa; phylum Chordata; class Aves; order Charadriiformes; family Scolopacidae; genus Gallinago; species Gallinago undulata. The sequence goes on from JAOTQQ010000023.1 coordinate 34,586,803, forward strand.
ACTACCAATTATTATTAATCACTACTATTAACATTCTAGTTAGTGTGCTGCTACAAACTATGAGATTATTACTAATCTGGTAATATTGAAAACTACTGTGGATTCTAGAAGCTTTAGAATATTTCAGTTTGGTCTTAGAGAGGATTAATGATGTCAGTAGACCGTGCTTCTACACTTGATATTTGAGTATTTTAAGGATTTTAAAAAAAAGCTTGTTTAAGCAGTCAATATTTTTTATTCAGTTTTTTGTTGTTACTCTTAAAAATCGTGGGTTTGCTTACATGAAGATGGTGATTAACATTTACAAATGAGAGCTGGGGATTAAAATTGATAGCTCTGTGAAAATATCTGCTCAACACTCAGTAAAAGCAAATGGAAGAAAGTGTCAGAAAATGGAGAATGAAAGAGCGAATATTATTGTGGCACTGTGTTCATCCATAAAGCCATATGGTATCTTAATATCATGCTCTAGTATTCCATCTATAGATTGAAAGATGGAAATATAGTGGAAATAGAACATCTTATAGAAGGCACTGCTGGAGATGGGATACTGAACTAGATGGACCTTTAATTTGACCTGCTACATGTTATGACAAAGGTACTTTATTTTCTCGGTTGTATCTATTAAAAGTAATTTTATTTACGGCACCTTTATTTAGTTTTATGTAATGAATTAATGTTGGGTAATGTAATGAATTAATTTAAATTTTGGGTTTGTACACTATTACCTTAGTTACCATTTCCATCCAAATGTATCTTGGTATCATTCAGAGTAAAAACAAAGAAATAAGCGACACATCCTTAATCACAAAAATGTGAAAAACAAGAATCTTCATATATATACATGACACTATGAAACTATATGAAACATGGACTGAAACAATGTGAAAAATTAACTGTATCTTTCTGGCTGTCAAAAATAATGACCAAATTTACTTTAAAGGTAATATTTTAATGATTATGCTTGTATATGAGAATGATCTGTTTCTTGGGAATTAAAGCACAGAAGATTAAAATCACTTGCTTAAATCAATATTTCCTGCTTATTGTTTTGAAACATGCTTTAAGTTATCAAATATATATATGAGTTATCAAATAAAAGTAATTGTAGTCACTCGCCTAGAGAGAATATTGTTATATCTGACTAGTTTCATATCAGCATTTCATGAACTTTATTTTTTTTTCTGGTCTAGGAGAATGATTTGTTTTATTTTTCAGTCTGGATATTAGATTCCCTTTCTACAGTTCAAGCATTGAAACTTTCAGTCTGAACAAGTAAGATTTATAAACTACAGTTTCTTTGCATTTAATGTTAGATTTAAAAAAATCAAATAACCTTAAAAAGAAAATGTCTTTTCAAAAAACAATGCATTATAATTGCTATATTTATGTCCTAAAAATTCTTGCTCTAAAACATTTTTAAAGGTAGTTTTTACAGAGAATTTTTATTAAAAAATCCCTATTTCAACATATTACAGATAGAAAATTTTGGATTAACAATTTTTTATGACAAAATATTTTTCTGAACTGGATATTTCTTGTGTTAGACATCTGATAATCATTCCTACAGTATATTCCAAAATATTGCAGATAATTTCAGATTTGTAAGGACCACCTTCTTCCTTCCGCCCCCAATTATGCCAAAGCTTAAGTTTTATACATTATCCCTGAAAAATCCTGTTTACTGTAGCATTCAATCTTTAAAAAACTTAGAGAAATTAGAGTAGTTTTTATGTGCAGATTAATCAATGTCCCCAACATTTATTTTAAAATTCCACACAGTGAAGTCGCAAATTTGCAAAGAAATGTAAAATTCTCAAAATGCAGCTCTTTCCAGACAAATGCCTGTGGCACACACACATATTCCCAAAAAAGACATTACTATTACAGCTCAAACCTCTTTTCATATTTGTGAAAGGAAAGAGAACAGCTGCCCAACTGAAATGGGGCTGTCCCTAACGATTCCAATTTACTGATATGCGGCCAGAGCCCTACCTCATTCCTGTAACATCTTTCTTTTATCTCCTTACTGCCTCTACAATGCTGTTAGCTACTTTCAACTGGCTATTAAAAAATAATTTTGGCCAGATATTCTTGGCTAGCTTGGGAGATGAGAATCTGTGATATATATATATATATGTATATATATATATACACATATATATATATATGTATCATATGTGTATTCCTTCTGGTTAGGAGCACTTGCATACCTCGACACTGATTCTTATCCATCCCAGCCACAGAGTACAGAAGCCAGGTGTTTTCATCCTGGGATGTATTCAAGACTGTCTATGAGCTTGAGCATTAAGTGTAACTCGTTTGACTTTTTTGGTCTTAAAATGAGTGTAATAATGTTTAAGCACTTCATACAGGTTTTATTTGAAGAATCAGGTTATATTTGCCATGCCCAGCATGAACTTCCCAAGGTCTTCTAATGCAGATCCAAAAATATGAACCTGTATTTAGACATATTAGTAAATGATAATTTTCAAAAGCAATTCTCATTGTAACTTTTAATATGTTTCTGCAATGCCAGCCAACATCTCAGACATATCCTATTACTTTTATGTCGATATTTATACATTCTACACTGCACTTTTTTTTTTACCAGAAACCTCCTATCCATTTACAGAAGCTTTTGTAAAGTTTTCTACATTCCTACTAAGATCTCACCATTTCCTGAGTACTGTTTGTACCTGTGTAGATATTAGCCATTCAGTGCACCTCAAAATTGTGCACTGAATAGTGAAGGACACTTTATGTGTCAGCTACTGTATGAACTAGACTTATTCTAAGAAACTGAATTCTCCCTTCTCAGTGGAATTTATAGAAAGCAACAGAGTACATCTCATTCAAAGAATGGGAATGATCACTGTCAAGAAAATAGCAGATGACCTTTTGGCCTGCCATGTCATGTCTTATGAAGAAGTGAATACCATCACCTGTGAAAGGGTTGAACAAGAAGCCTCAAGAATGATGATTTACATGATTTTGAATAAAGGTTCGGAAGCCTGCAATATTTTGGTTAAGTCACTTGAGAAACACAACCCTTTTCTCTTTCATGACCTGCAAGGATATTGTAAGTATTACTGGTTATATTTTTTTCCTTCTAGTTAGGAGTTAAATTATAACAGGAAAAAAAAATTAGAAACTTGCAATGCACTCATTTTTACAATAGTCTTATAATCCTGTAGTTAAGCAAACTCTAATTCAATTTGTATGGTCTGAATTGTTTCATCTGAGAAAATAAGATGGTGAACACAGTCTTATTGACAGTAAAATTGAAATTTTACAAACATTAAGACAGAAAGAGGGGAAACCCAAATCCAGTGAAAAATTCTGAGAGGGTGAAAATCACCTGTGATCAGATAGCTGAGGTTCAGGTGGATAAACATATCCCATCACTTTATAAGTGAGTTGTGGGTGAGCTGGACACTGAATTAGATCAGTTCTATGAACAAATTTAATAGAAAATTTAATGGGGATATGAGTTCTTCAAATATAAACCTCTTTCCTGGAAGCTGAAACTACATGTGGACAGACTGCAAGTTTGTTATGTCGTTAAAGGACTTACTGTATGAGTGTAATGCATACACCTAGGCTAATCTTTCATCACTCCCAGGGAAGCATGACATTAGTTGCCACAGCATTTCCCTAAAATAGGTTTCCCTGATTTCCTTCAGGTTGTGGCTTTATGCTTGCTTCCTCTATCTGCTTCAAAAGTCTGATCTTAAAATATATGTCTGACTCAGCCTTGTCCTTTAGTCTACATAAATGCACTTTAAAAAGCAGTGCATACAAACCTTCCAGGACTCCCTTTAGAAGCCGTTGTTTTGTAAGCTTCAGACTTTCTAGATGTAACTACATTTTTATTATGTCTATGACAGAATGCTCAATTAAGTTTACCTCCAAACTGTATGAAAACAACTCTTACACTAACCAAAAGTAACAAAAATGCAAAAGACATAGTTTAAAAAAAAAAGAACTGGATTAAAAGTTCATTTGGTCCAGCTGTCAAAAACTGTTACTGATTTACAAATCTGTCTCTAAATACTCTAATAGCTTTCATATATATATAAATGCTGCCTTTCCCTATTAGAACCTAATTACATAAAACCCCATCATACTTTCATGCATTTGCACATATAATCTTTCATATGCTTGTATGCAAGCTTACGTTTTTGGAATCCAATGCACAAATAGGGTAAGTCCAAAAGGCCCTCAGATAAGGAATTAAGTGGAGCCAGAGTGGTATCTGCAGACTATAAGAATCTCCTGCAGAAGGAGAAGATACAGTCCTTATCAATGAAGACCCACCTAGAGAGTGCACAATAAATACATTTCATGCCTCTTGCTTACCACTGTTTCATTGATGTGACAAGTGCATTCAGACAGTTCTTCCAAAAGTAATTATAATTGACAAACTTATTGACTATTTATTCACTGATACATGATCTCTTTGCCTTAGGTACTACTGGGCAAGTGGAACAAGATAAATTAAATGACTTGATTCAGGATTTAAAGTATGTGTATCTGTCTTCAGCTTTTCAAAAATATCATCCTCTGGGTAGTGACATTGACATAATTTTTGATTTGGGAACTGCCTATACTGACATCTTGCTGTGGAGAAAAGATATACATAATAGCAGGAAAGGGCAGCTGACACTAAGTGTTCTTCTGGAGGAATTGAAAAATCCCTGCATTATAGAAGGAGAAGCTGGCAAAGGAAAAACAACTCTCCTAAAAAGAATTGCAGTACTCTGGGCTTCTGAAAATTGCTCCACTTTGAAAAAATTCCAATTTGTTTTCTTTATCAGCCTGACTAGCACAAGAGGTGGAATATATGAGACTGTCTGCAATCAGCTTCTTTTTGAACAATACCCCATCTGTAAACAAGATTTCATGAAAATGCTACTAGCACAAAGACAAAAGGTTCTTTTTCTCTTAGATGGATATGATGAATTCAACCCTCAAAACTGTCCAGAGATAGAAGCAATGATTAAAGAAAACCACAAATTCAAGAACATGGTTATTATTGCTACCAGGACTGAGTCTATCCATAAAATCAGACAGTTTGGGTCATTGATTGCTGAAATAGGAGACCTATCAGAGGAGAGTTGCAAGAAGCTCATTAAAAATGTCTTGACAAATAATCTGGCTGATGGCCTGTTAAACCAGCTCAAAGAGGCCACTTCCATGAAGAATCTTATGAAGACTCCACTCTTTGTCATCATTGCTTGTGCCATCCAAATGGGTGAAAGTAATTTTCATCCAAGCACCCAGACTCTACTTTTCTCTACTTTGTATGACTTGATGGTGGAAAAAAACAGGTACAAAACAAAAGAAATAACTGAAAATCATATTATGCTGAGCATAAATCATTGTGGAGACTTAGCTTTAGATGGAATATTTGACCAAAGATTTGATTTTCAGACTGAGGATTTAGCTGACATAAAAGAAGAAGTTCTACTAGCTTCAGGTCTTTTAAATAAATACACAGCTCAAAGACTAAAGCCAACATATAGATTTTTTCATAAATCATTTCAGGAATACACTGCAGGCAGAAAACTTTGCCAACTACTGACATCCTGCCAAGAAGAAGAGGTGAAGAAAGGGTATAGTTATCTACAGAAAATTAATACTATTTCAGATATTACTACTACTTATTTCAATTTGCTTCTCTACACTTGTGGATCCTCTCTAGATGCCACTAGGATAATTTTGGACTTACTGAAAAGAATTGATCAGCATAGAGATAGTTCTGAAAAGAATCTGGCTTTGGAAAGAGAATATACAAAAAAATCAGAAAATATAACAGAAATGGAAGACTTAAAAAGAACTGACAAGGATATTTTTGCAGAGTGTGTCATTAATTTCTTTTATGAAAGTTCCTCAAAATCAGCCTTGAGCACAGATTTTGAAGAGTTTTTTTGTGGTAAAAGTATTTTCATTAATACTCAAAATATCCCAACTTATTTCTCTGATTTTTTTAGATACTTACCAAATTGTCTTAGTGTACTAGGGCTCATTAAATTAGATTTTTTTGGAAATTACTCTTCAAGGAAGGAAATAGATGATGAGAATGTGGAAGACCTTCAAATTAGTGCACGTAAAACTTACATTCCTGAAAAGGCTGTCTCCTTATTCTTCAACTGGAACCAGAGTCTCAGATCTTTAGAAATTACACTGCAAGATTTCAACAAGTTAAAGAAACGTGATATTAAATATCTAGGCAAAATATGTTGCTCTGCTGCAAGCCTCAAGCTGCACATCAGCAATAGTGCTGGTATCACAGGAACATTGAATGAAGTCCTTGAAACCTGTAAAAACTTACAAGATCTTACTGTGGAGTCCACCCCTCTTACTGTGGAAGATGAGCAACAGATCACAACAATGACAAAGCTGAAAACCTTACATATAAGAGATCTGCAAAGTGAAAATCTAGAAGGTACAGTATTATTGGCAGTAAATGAGATTTGTTAGATAAATGTGGATGAAAAGGTAAAACAAAGGGGCTCATGGCTGCCTTGTTTATGGAAGATGCCTGGCAGTTTAAGAGTTTAAGAAAATGTTATATTACTAGAATGCAATTCTATATTCATGGTGAAAATGACTGCAGTCTACTCTGTTACATACATTTACTTATGTTATTTACTTATGTCCGTATTGACTCAGAGGAAGACTCCATCTACCTTGGTTCATTGTCTCTAATAGTACCTCTAAGTGGATGTGTAAGGAAAAGCAATAACAATGCAAGACTCTATAGTGCTTTCTTTGTAATAATCTCCCAGCCTCTTTTTGAAGCTCAGACCAGTTGCCTGTGCTTATGATTTGTTTATTCGGTGACCTCCCCAAAGGGCCCTGCAAGTATTTGTCTGTCTTTGCTTTGAACCCATGTAAACTTATTGCAACTGCAGCATCCTTTGGCAAAGGGCGTGAAGGACTATGTCTTTAATGTTAGGTTTCAACTAGTTTCAGTTGGTGGCCTTTTGTTCTTATACTGGAAGAAAAAAACAGTCAGTCTCTACCCAACTTTTTCCTTGTACTCAGTATGTTCTAGACCGTCATCATATTCTCCCTAGGTCATCCCTTTTAAACATTCGTATTTTCACACAAAACTATTACTTACTTTTCACAAAAACCTAATATCACTGAAGCGTGTCTGCTCTATAAATTAATTTGTTCCTGTATTAAATTAACATGCTGTGTACATCTATGGGGGTTTTTTTGGCAGGTGGACTTATTGATGGAATAAAGAAACTGGTGAATGCTGAAGGGCTCATACTTGACAACATAACTATGGATGAAGACGATGCAAAAAAATTAGGTAATTTCTCTCTCCTATTTCACACCATAATCAAGTATACAGTGCTGAGAATGTGAATGTTTTAACAAGTTGGTCTGAAGTTTGTACACTATTAGGACTTGAAAATCCTATCATCTAATTTAGAGAAGTAATTTATTATAGATTTGCATTGAAGTCTTGATATGTTCTATATCCTGATTGTCACAAAGTATTACAGTGCTCCTTTCATGTTAGTAATGCATACTGTAGTCAAACAGATCTAACATACTGATCCCAGCACTGGCTAATCTGCATGAACTGCAAGTCAGGAGGTTGCAAAAATGATATAGTTCCTTTCCCTGAGCCGTTGCTGATTTTCTGCAAGGTCGGTCACTGGATACCAAGGTTGAAAAGTTTGAATAATGTTTGCTAGGGCCATACAACCCAGTAACTGAAATGGAGATGGCAATTCATATGTCTTCCCATCCTCTCTTTGATGGCATGGTAAAGAAGATGTTTCTCCTGGGTTCATTCCACAGGAAGATCACATTTGATCTTCTGTGAGTTACTTTCTCCTCGCCGAGGGGCAGATTATATTGATTACATGATACAGTAGCTGAAGAGGAGGCCATGTTTATCATTTCTTTTCAAAAACACTTATCGTAAATCTTCAAGGTCCCTTCCAACCTAAACCAGTCTATGATTCTATATATTTCAAGGCATCAAAATATAGATAATTCTAGTATGCCAGGCAGTAAACGTCTAATTCTGTCTAGCTGTTTGCTGTGATTGAGACATTTAAAATGTATCAAAACAGTTCACCTAACAATATGTTTGGGGTTTCTTTATTCCATTCATAGCTGAAGGTATCAGAAATTCGAGAAAGCTACGCTTATTATACATGAAACATTTGACAGCTATTAGGGATGGCATAACCTACATTGTAAGATCAGTCTCTGATGACCTCAGGGAACTTGAAGAAATCCAACTCATCAACTGCTGTATCTCCAGTGATGCTGTGGAAATTCTAGGTAAGAATAGTAATAGTAACTTTACAGACTGAGTATGTCTGTTTTGAAAATCAAAACATAATTCTATACAGAATAAAAAAGCAGGTAAGGATGAAATCACAAACAGGTTCACAAAGTTTCAGTAGGCAAAGCTGTAAAATGCTGTAAGGAAAGTTTATATAAAGCTTTTCTATAAATCCTAAGCTTAAAAGTTATATAAAAGAGAAAGATAAATGATTGCATAGCTCTGTAAACAAAAAAATAGCAAACCAAATGATGGATAATGCAAGCAAAACTAGTTTTCAAAGTTGTTTTTGTTTCAGTCATTGCCAAAAGCATTCATTCTGATCAGGTACATACTCAAATAATTTTAACAAGGTCACAGTAGTACAAATAAGGATAATTATGTAAGGAAGAAGTGGAAAGAATCATTGAACCATAGACAACTGCCTCTGAAAATCTGTGGCAGCAGGAAAGTGGAAAATACAGTACCTTTCCTTGAAAGGAGGAAATCATAGATAAGCCAACCTCACTTTGATACCAAGAAAAATTCTTAGATAGCTTATCACATAAACATTTTATAAGCACTTAAATTATAGAGATAAAAAGGTAGTGTGAACAAATCACGTCAAACCTTTCCAGGGAACAGGATAATAAGAATCTGAAAAAATACGTCTGGATCTATCATAACTCAAAGGTGGATTTTAACACTATTCGATACAACATCCTCAACAATAAGCTAATGAAATATATATAAACAAAATGGGTGCACAATTGGTTGAAAAAATACTTTCAAAGAGTTATCACAAGTGTTTCACTGAAAGAACATTTTGATACAATCAATTAAGTCCTTCCTTGTTCTACACAATATTTTAACTGATGGCTTAAATGACAGAATGGAGGATACAGTTATAAAATTTCAGATTATATTGATCTTGGAAGGCTTACAAGCCTTGTTGGAATATAAAACTATAAATAAAATTGAATTCACTTAAGAGGTGGTCTAAGAACAATGGTAGGGAATTCAGTATAGGCAGATGTAAACCAGAGCTCTTCTGTGGGAAAGTGGAAATATTATGCTATTGCAAAAAATATGTACTGCTGAGTCCTGAGCAAGAAAATTTGTGCCCAGCCTCAGTATCAAAATTAAGAAAGGTATAGAGAAATCAAGAGACAGCACTAAGAAAAACAAGAGGTTAAGACAATGTGAGTTACAAGGAATGGTTTAGTTTTGATTGAGAGAGAAGTCTGAAAAAGATATGGTAAATTTTTTATGCTGTTTAAACATTGCTACAAAGAGATAGTAATTAACATTCTCTTTGTTCACTGGGAAAAGAAAGTAGCTTCAAATTTTCAACAAAGAATATTTGGATTGGATATTGGCAGAAACTTTCTAAAGCCAGGAAGGTAAAGTAGCACCTAGGGAGAATATGGAAAATTTCAAAAGGCAAGATAGATTAGTCTCGTGAATTGTTTAGGCTTATCAGTATCCTGCCCCATTACAGATGTTTAGACAGGTCCCATCTCATCTCAGTCTTCCAGAATTCTCTGATCCTGTAAAATATAAATTTGTATATCATAATAAAAAAACTTGACAGCTTTGTGAAGCAGGAGGTGGAAGTCTCTAGGGGCAAAACCATTAAAGAATCTCCCATGTATTCAGACAGCTTTGGCCTGCTTCTGTGTTGCAAAGACATCTTAAAGTTGTCTCATCACCACTGAAGATTCATTTAGCCACCAGAGTATAAGTTATACAGAACCATTGCTCCATCTCTTACAGCTGGCCAGGTCCTTTATTTTATCAATTCCTGGAGACACAATTAACAAGAGAGAACAGTTTGCATCAGAAAGGTGTCAGAAAAACAAGAAAAACCTGGAGGCTTTTAAAAATCTTGTCTTGCTGTTCATTAAAAATAATAATCTAAGAAAGGTCCAATAGAAGACAAATCCTGGTGGATTGAAATAATAATGAAATAACAAGCTTTTTTTCCTCTCATAGCTCAGAACCTTTGTAATTTGCCAAAACTGAATGTACTTGATTTGTCAGAAAATTTCTTGGAAAAGAGAGGAGAAGATGCTATCCACAGACTTGGTAAGTCACAAGATTTCTTTAAATAAATCATTTAAATTGGGAATGAGCTTCAATTCTAAGGCTTACCCAGACAGAAATTCAAGAATTCTTTCCTCTTTTATTTTTAAGTAGGATATAATTGGTATCCTGAACCATTTTCTGCCAGTGAACGGGAAGTTTTTAGAAGTGAGAAATATTGTATGCAATTGTCTGCTTGGTCTTTGCTATCAAAGCAGCAGTCCTGGAGTCTTTAACCTACCGGTATTTTCTTCACTGTTGAAATGCGATCTGGTTTAAATTTTTTAAGTGATTTTACGGTGAACTGTTGTAACAAAAAACCCCACACTTATTTTCATTTAGTTGATGGCTTAAATGTCCTACCTGGAATGAAAGTGCTGATGCTTCCCTGGGGAGATGATGTAAAGGTTTGCCTAACAAAATTGTTAGAACTACTGGAAACAATGCCACAGCTGACAAAACTTGGATTGAGGAAGTGGAGCCTCACTGATGTGGAGATCAGAATTTTAGGTAAGGAAAGGTACTGTGGATGAGCAAAAGATGAAGGACAAAAACCAGACAAAACTCAAAAACAGTTCAGAAAAACCACCAACTTTTAATAATGTCAGTGAAATAATAACTTTTAATAATGTAAGTGAAATAGCATCAAGTCTGTGTAGGAGATACATAGGAAGAGGAAACATTTTCACTGAAGCAAAAATAAATAGATAAATAAATATATGTTCACAGGTGATTTTTTTGAGAAAGAACATCTGCAGGACCTTCAGCACTTGGACTTGGCAATGAATTGTGTGACAAGCGATGGCTGGCTTTCCTTCATCCAGACACTGACCTCTCTCAAGAAGCTGGTATCTGTAGATTTCAGCAGTGAACAAGACTGGGTACCTGCATCACTGTTAGTCTGCAATTTAAGTCAGGTACTAACCACACTGAATTATTTAAAGGAGATTAAAGTGACTGGATGGAAGTTTGATTGCCATGATCTTGGACTTATTAACGATGTGAAAATAAACTGCAGAAAGCAATTTCAGCTAGTGCATTCCTAAAGAGAACAAGCTTTCCCAGCAGAAGTGTCCCAGTGGACAATTCCCATGGAGCTTTCACTTTCGATCTTTTATATTTGAGAAATGCTCTTCTCTATAACCAGAAATTGAATCAGCAGCTCTAGGTTATTTGGATTTCCTGGTCTGCTAGTGAGAATGGAGTGAGAACAGTATCACATCCTCTTCTGGGAGAAATGGGTCAAAAGAAAGTTAGGGAGAGGTCACCTTGTTAATACCCCAAATCCTGCAACCTGTCATGCGTCTCGATGGTTTCAAGGAGTGTCCACTTTATCTGTGTGTGCTTTCTGTGAGCTCATTTTTATTAGCTTTGAAGTTTAACTGTGTAGATTAAGGAAAGCTGTTAATAAAAAGGTAACAAAGTCTGCAAAGGTAATTGCAAAATCTTAGATCCAGAAAGCAGTTGTCAGAAAAGGATTAATAGCTCTTGCTGAACCTGAAGAAGAAAGTGTGGGTAGTTCAGGCAGGTGGCCTTCTAAGAACAAGATTTTGGAGAGATGATGGTAAAAAATCGGTCCTGGAGCTTGAATGGAGATCGGTGATCCTTTTTTTGAGGATGATTGCAATTAAGGCACCTTAGGAAGAATCTTCGGGAAGCAAACCAGGACAAGATGCTGAGAAATTAGAATGACAAAGAAAATAATTACTTTGTACTCCAGGTGGCTGTGCAGTTTTGTTGCCCAGTGACATCTTGGACATAATAGGACCAAGCTGGATACCTGAACTATAGAGCAGGCAGATTTGGGTAAAGCCTAGAGAGAAAATAAGAGCCAGATGAGGGGTTGTGTCTCATGCTATGCCAAACCCCAAGCACTGGGGCAATTACTTTCCTAAAGCTATAATCGGAATATGTAAAGTTTTTTCAATGGAGAAAAGGAAGGGAGAATAGAACTGAAAAATAAGTCCATGAGGTCACAAAAATGAACAAATGATGTAGTTGGGTACAAAACTGTACAAGTTTGATTTGACAGTGCTATCAAATTGAACAGCTGACTTCACTTGTTTTTAGGCTCTCATGCTATTCGGCCTTATTCTTCCAGTCTGAAAACATTAATGTTTCCTATGAAAAAAATGAACAGAACCATGCATAATTTAATTATTAAAATTAGAGGACTATTCTCTTTTTACCAATGTGTTGTGTTGTCTTTTATCCCGGAGCGTCATGTTTGCAGAGTGCTTTGCAATGGCAGACTTTAGCCCTCATTTTGTGCTGATGTAAGTAAATACATACAGTGCATAGCAATGGCAAATCAAGCACTAGAAAGGTGGAAGATTATGTAGAGAATATATATAATATATATATAGAGAGAGAACTGCAGCGTGTACTATGTCTTGTGAGATCAGAAACAAGTGTTATTAACTTTAGTTCTTGGAGGAATCCTTTACTTTTGGTTAGTGGAAAAGTCTTTGTTAGGACTGTTGACAGGGGACAAAAAGCAAGAAGCTGAAGAGCAATGTTTTAACCACTTTCAAAAATGGGTAACTGAGCCTTTGGAAGATAGATTTGAAGAGGAGTCAAAGTAGCCTGTGGATAGTGTCAGGCCTACTAGAAGAAAGGCAGGGTAAGACCAGACCCCAGTTGTTCCATGGTGGAGTCAGTGAATAAGCCTACGTTTTGGTGTGCAGTTTTCCTCACTAAACCAGCACTTTTCTGTACTTCTACAAATTATTTTGAAAGTTAAAAATACACCAGCAGCATCCGCCTATCCATCCTATAAAGCAAAGGAGCTTGAGGCATATATAAAGCTGATTTTTCACATTCTCTTAGATGCTTTCCCCAATTTTCCTTCACAATATCTTGGATCATATTCTTTTATATTTTGTATGTGCTTGTAGTGAGCACGGCTGCGCTGCCTATAAACATGAACAATTTTAGGTTTGTTTTTACAGTCTATCCCCTTCCTTCCTAAAGGTCTGATGATTAACAAGCTGAGTTATAATGCTGTTGCTACACATTCACAACTTAGGGATAAAAAGATGCTGATGAGATACTTAAAATGTCAAAACATAGATATATAGAAAGCAGGAAACTGCACCCTACAGAAGATCATTGTTTGTCGTTACAATACTGTATAGTGTATGCTTTCAATGATTTATGAACAATTATTTAATCTGCCTTCCCAGCCCTCTGGTCCTGAATTAGTCTCTTGATAGCTCTGATTAACTTGGCCCCCTTCAGTCATATAATGCTGCTTTTGCTTGTAGATAAGCGGCTTTTAGTTCGTTGTATTTGGACTGTTTCCCACAAGTGGTATAAATGTGTCCTTAATGCTTCTTACAAGTTTGCTAATAAGATTAGAAGGATGATTGTAATATTTGTTGATTACTATCCAGTATACCGTTAATCCATTATGGCAGTGAGGAAAGGGAAGTACACAGCATGGATTTGAACATAAATCTCAAACAGTAGCACTTGTTAACTTTCAGCAGCTTATGTATTTTATTGAGCTCGTTGCTAATTAAAATTCTTACACAGAAAGCTTGTTTCACCCTAGGCTTGACCTGCCTCATATGATGCACTGAGGTAGCAATTTCCTTGAATTAGGGTAGTTTGGGCATGTGACAAGTATTCTCTGATCACCTTCCTTATTGTGAGTCTCTAATAGCTAGCTAGCACGCAAGAAGAACATTAATGTCCTTATTGTGTTAGTCCTCTTGTGTGAAAACATAATGGATTCCAGTGGAAGAAAATAAGATTGGGGCTATTTCTGACCATAGAGATTCCTTCACATATGGCAAGCAATTATTTAAATTTATTCCTCTGCATTTGCTTTCCTTTTCTTCTTTAACTTTACTTCTTTCTACTCCCAATCCTTTTTTTCATGTGAATCTTTCCTGACATCCTTTTTTTATACAAAGAGATTTTTATCAATATGTTTTTAACTATATTTTTACTGGGGTATAGGAACGATCAGGTTACTTTTGCTGGAGCTGCTACTGCTCAGATTCTTTCAAAAGAATCTCAAAAATTAGTTTGAGATTTGGATCAAATGGTGCCACCTGCCAAAAAGCAGAAAATAAAAATAAGAATTTGTGTTATAAATTAGAATTTTTTCTCCAAATTACAAAAATATAATAGGGAAAACAGCAAAGGGTTGTTCCTCTTCAAGCCCGTGCACGTCCCAGTGTCCAGAGAGAAATCTCATTGATCTGGAGGCAGTTGCAGAAACGTAGCTACTTCTAGGCCTTTTTCATGGCACTTGGATGTCTCAGGAGCTCTACTTGCAATCTGTTAGGTTATTTACTCAAAATTACCTCAGATTGCTTCCAATTGAAGGTTTGAAGGTATGAATGTGGAGTACACCTAGCTAAGCACTTACAGGGCAAGAGGGCATGTCAGGTCACAGAAAAGCCTAAAAAAGGCCTAAACAACCCCTGTTCTGACCAATATATTAGAAGATGAGAGCAAACACTCAGCAAAGATTTCAGATTGAAGGTAGTTGAATTGCTGAGCTGCTGCTCTACAGAAACAACCAATGACTCTACCACTAGTTATGAAATCAGGAACCACTCCTCGGTATTCACTTCATTTCAAGCAGGAAGCTTTCTGTTTATATGTCAAACTGACAAAAGAGCAATTTGATTTTTAATTAAGCCTGGCATTGAGTTTCCATTTTGAAGCCTGGCCTGGCTCCTGCAAAAAATCCACAATAAAATTTCAATCTGTGCTTTACAGGTAGAGGAAAACTGGATTTATTCTTGAAAATATGAATAGCCTTCACACATTGTTAACTGTAAAGACCATATTTTCTAACCAAAATACTAAAATAAAGATAGAATAAGAAATTGAATGTAAACCATTCTATCTCCTGCCCTAAAGACACAATAGAGAGTATTTCCTCTACAGACTTAATTAGCAAAAGTGTTGTGACAAATGAAAACAGCTGATTATTTGAATTGTACTTGAGCCAATACAATTCTATTTAGAAAGGGCTCTAAGAAAACACTACATTAACTTCATGTTACTGTGACAAGTTGGAAGAACCCAGAGGTGTGGAGTTTTCTTTTCTTAAAGGAATTTTTTCAGATGAAAGTACAAAAAGTAACCTGAAAAGATGGAGACTTGTAACATTTTTATTATTCTTTGCTTAGTAGAAATAGTGCTGTGTATTTCTAGTTTATTTTAGTTTAGGAGCTTCAATAACATCTATAAAATTGGAAAGAATATTGATTCACATTATTTTTCAATGAGCAGCTTTTCTGACCCTGGAATACATATGAACTAGTTAATATCCTGATAAACTGCTCCAAATAAATTATGGGCGAGACTATTATATTTATTAGCAACCACTGGGTGTCACTGTGTCTCTACAAATACAGCTAAAATAGGCCTGATACTATATTAAAGAAACAACTGCCTATCAGTTCTGTATAATGCATACTATTATTGTGTCTTTTTATGGAACTCAGGTTGCTTGTTCTCCTGTGTATACGAAACTCAAAAACACTGAAGTAATGAACAACCAATGGTTAGAAAACTGGCAGCCAACTAGGAGGCTGCCCTAGATACTCCTTCATTTGCTTTTTATGCAATCTGTAATTGTGATTGCTGGCATCAGCATGGGTGTAGCTCATTTTATATTTCTTTGCTTGCAATGCTTTGGCTACAAAAGAAATGGCTGCTGTACATTTTGACCAACCTCTGCAAGTATCGTATTATTAAAGTTGCATACCTTAGTGCAGTTAGAGGCCGTTCTCCTTTAAAAGATTCATAGTAGCTATAAATAACAACTTCAGCATGGAATTCAGCCTGTAAACAATGTATGCTTCAGAAGGAAGTTCTTTCTTCAGTGAATATTTTTAAAAAGATTGATTATGGCACACAACGGCTCAAAACTCTGGTTTCCAACCTTTTGTTCCATCAACAGCTTTCACCTCGACTGAGGAAGCAAAGGCCAAGATGACTTTTAGGCTCTGAATAGACCATAGTACATATTATGCCCCCCAAATTCTTCTCCAACCATTTAAGTTTCACAAGACAGAGCATAATTGCCAGAGAGGGTTACCATGCCCTGCTCACTGGGAAAGCAAAGCTCCCCTCGCCGGCACTAACCGGCCGGGAGCTGAGCTGTGCTGAGCTCCTCCCAACAAAGGTCTAGGGGTTGTTGCAGGACTAACAGTGGGTAGAGCAGGGGCAGAAAAAGATGCTGCTGTCAGAGAAAGAAGGAACCTGGATCCTGCTCACTATGATACTTTAAAGTCCTCACTGGAGAGTCCAAGCATGCAAGTGGCCTCTCACCCTCTTTTTTCATAGGATTCTGCCATGTATTGTTGCCATGAGCTGCAAGGCTCAGAAGACACACATGCTGATACTCTTCTGGCATCTGTAGACTTAACACCAACATAAGCAGAAAGTATTAAGACTGGGAGGTTCTCCGGAAGGTATGAGATTCAACATTTCTTTCGCTTTGCTGCTACGGTTACCATAGAAAGTGCTGGTACAGTGCTTTTATATTTAGGGTGAAATTCATGTGATACTTTGAGCTATATCTGAAGCATTTATAGTAGAGACTGGCAGCCGTAGGTATCAATGAGAATCAGATTGATCAACCACAGCAAGAGAGGCAGGAAGGTGAGTGTCCTGAAGAAAATAAGAGAGGAGTACTGGCTTAGTGTGAGCCATATATATTTTGTCGTCTAAAGTCTGAGTATACATAGAAACATTCCCCAGTGAAGGGCTGGAGCAAGTCTGCAGTTAGCTCTCCCTCTGTGAGTCTGTAGATGCCTAAGCAGTTGCATAGATCAAGGCCTTGCAACTGCGGCTAGAATTGCATAAAACCTAGTTTCTTGTACTCTGAAACATGGAAGATTGCCCCTCTGATCTGGAATGGAAACTACAGACATTGTCATCCCCCACAGATTTCTCTGGTCTTCTTGCTTTGGTTTTTTTTTTTATTATTTAAAAAGGCGACAAAGCTGACTTATCTCCTGGGGACTCCCCGGCGGGTTTGCTGCTGCAGCCCTGTGGCCTGGCACAGAGATCTACTCCCTGGCAGAGAGCCCAGGACACTCAAAAGCCCCTGTCAGTGTCCTGGCTTCCCGGCTCCTCACCCCAGCTCAGGCATCAGGCAGCCTAAAAACTGCAGTGTCTACATTTGGCACCCAATCCTCCAGCAGGGAGAGGGAAAGTCTTGTGAGCCCCTGGGTGAACTGAGGCTCCCGGTGCTGCTGTGCTCAGTGTTACAGTCCAGGGGTGGTGAGAAGGGAATCCTCCAGCAGGACAGGCTGGAGGACAGGGGGCTTAAAATCCTGGGAACCTCTAAGCATCGGCTAGCCTGAGGAGCAAGCACCCATGGAGTAAATCTATGTGGAGGCCGCCATCACTCTGCCATTAGCCCATCCCCAGTCCAAAAATGAATTTGATCTTTCAACCCCCAAATCAGTCCTATACCTGTAGAAGCAAGATTTATGAAGACCTGCTCTCTGAGGGACTTTTCTCCTCCCAAGTCAGTAATGGCAGTGTCCTCATCCTCTTTCCCAACGCTGGGCAGAGCCAGGTACTGTTTGGCCCTTCCCCTTTCACAGCGAGGTTTTGCAGGGATGGAAATGAAAGAAGCAGTCCTGTTGCTGCCAGGATGGATCCAGAGGTGCTGGATTATTTCTGCTCCGGTCTTCTCCTGTCAGAAGGGCCAAGTAATGGACCTTGCTTGCTCTCTGCAGAAGTTGTCATCAGTCCCCACAAGCAGGGCTGTGAAGCCAGCAACCAATTAGAGGGATTTCTTCTGAATATTTTATCAAGTGCTCTCTTCAGCAAACCACCTTTCTGTTCACAAACTATAAATTTTGGGTCCTCAACTCCTTCCGGTTCAGCTTATTTTAAGCTTTGCCAGAGCTGGCCAAGGCTTTAGACCTTGGACACACAAACTACTGAACGGCCCACTACATGAATTGTCAGAAAACTGGACAAGTTTTTAAAGGAAATATGACTGTGATTTGGAAAAAGTTTGTTGAAACAAAACTATTTCCAAAGAATATGTTGGTTTTGACAGATCAGCATTTTCCAATGACATTACATTTTGTCCCCAAATTCCTGAATAGCTCTAGTCAGGTCTTCGTTCTGGTTCAGTGACAGCAATGAGATCACCATCCAGTCATGCCAGATAGAAAATTCAGTTTTGAAAAAGGACCTTTCTCAAGTTTCTCAAGTTCTACTTTGCAAAGGACCTCACCACTACTTTAAATTGCCATTTGCATTTTAAATTTTGCTTTCTTGAAGGGAAAATCACAGGATGCTAAGAGGAACACCAAAGGCATACATTTATAGTGAGATCATTCATTCAAATGCAATCAACTACAAATGTTGATGGCATCTTTGGAAAAGAAGGTTAACATGATTACCTTGAGCCAAGTAGCAAGAAATCAGGGTGTTTACACACTTCCTCCCCCATTCTGCCAATGTAAAAGCAACATCTGTAGATGTCTCTTGGTTAAAGACAAATAGGGGTGGTAAGGTAGGAAATGACAATTAATAGGAATTTGCTGGCATTCATACTGTGATTAAACTGACATGTCCCCAGATATCCAGCCATTAGAGACACTTGCAATACTGCAAAGGGGGATATTCACCAGGAGCATCTCTGTTCAAATATTTAGAATCACTTTGTGCAGGATTACCTCTGAGGTATTATTTGGTTTGCCCTGTTACACACGCTTTTATCAGCTATGTTTATTTTATAGCCCTTAATGATATTGATGGAGTGTATCCAGTTTCCTACCCTTGAATCCTTTTTTTTTTCATAGGCTAATGCCAGAGTGCTCTCTGACCTTTTTTTACTTTTTTTCTTTTTTTTTTTTTAGCCATTTTGAATTGTGGTATCAGACAGATACTGTGATTTTAACACTGCAGTCCTTAGCAGTAAGATCACCATCAAGAGCTTGCATGCAGAGCTCTTAGATTTTTTTTTTGTTTCCATAGGGTCTCATAATGATCTTAAATATTCCCTGTTACAAAAAGGCTTGTGGGCAATATTGTTGGATCACCAGGAACCAGCAATAAGATTTTAATCCCTTAAATTTCAGTTGATCGGTAAATTCAGTTTCAAAGATCATGATCCAAATTTGCCTGAAAGGTGTTTGGTTCAAGTCAAATGAAAACATAACGGGACTTGCTTTTCTGGGCTATTTCTGATTTGCTGCTTACTAAGGAAAAAAGAAGTTCACCAGAATGAGAGAGGCAAAGCCTTCTGGAAATATCAAAAGAGAATTTGGTACCATCAAACTTCACCTGGTAAGCACTTAGATTTGTATTCAAAGTGAGACTGAATGCAAACCAGCTGTAAAGCAGACTCAGTCCCAAAGCTTTTCAGTCCACTCTTAAGCAACGTTAAACACGGTGACAGCCATAAAAGTCCACTATGCGGTAAGGGAACTTGTTAAAACATGCATACTTTTGATCACTTGAGACAATGAATAAACAGAATAGCAAGCACTCCTAGACTCAGGACTGTAGGTAAGTTCATTCGAAAATATTTAGATTTACTAACCTTGAAGTGAATTTTACTGGATAGTAGGCAGAAAGGGCTACCTTGCTCCATTTCTAAGGTACAGTAGTGGCACAACTCCCGATGGATCAGGCACCTCCAGGCCAACCCCTCAATTAGAAGGGAAGGAAACAGTGGAGAATGAGTATTTTCTTTCTCTGGCCTTTTGTACGCAGACATAAGATTTGTTCTGAGCTTCACGGTTATGCTTTGGGTCTGTCTGCCCTGTTCTGAGGTATGGGATTTACCACAAACTTCTTTATGGGTCACTTAGGAGCCTCTAAAGTACATCTCATGTGAGGAGCTTATTGCTTAGGTTTTACGGGACTCAAGCAAATAAAACTGTTTGAATAATAACAATATCTCTTGAACTCAATAAATGTGGAGGATTTTTAGATACAATTAAAATGGCACACAAGCCAGAAGTATTATTAAAACTGATTCATCTCAGGGCTGTTTTAGCCTGAGAAGCTCGCAGCTGCTTTATGTCAAGGTTACTGTGGCTGCAACATCCTGATGAAACCAATTTAAACCTCCCTTATTCATTTTTCTACTGTGTTGTAGCTGTCATCAGTGTGTAGACCCAGTGCTAACCTCAAGGATGTCTCTGAAAAATAAATGTAAACTTGAGTTTATAGGTTTTGGTTAATCAGATAAAGAACCGCTATAAAATACTAGGGGCTATCTAGATCTTCAGTTCAGTGTACATTCAGATGATTGCCCTAGAAACAAGTGCATTATATTTTTTCATACTGGAAGAAACTAATGAATTAGAGCAGTGAGTTAAATAATTTAGAAGATGAGTATGGATGACTGCTTAACTCTCAAGCAGCAAGCTTGTTCTATTTATAGCATAGTTTCCATTTTTCCTCCTTCTTTCTGTATGTATTTCAATAATTTACTTCTTCTCTAATAGAGTATTAAGTGAGGTCAGTAAGCTCACTGCCC
The DNA here is from genome assembly GCA_026546715.1 of Gallinago undulata. Taxonomy (NCBI): domain Eukaryota; kingdom Metazoa; phylum Chordata; class Aves; order Charadriiformes; family Scolopacidae; genus Gallinago; species Gallinago undulata. The sequence continues at coordinate 34,607,679 of JAOTQQ010000023.1, forward strand.
TTTTCTACATCATCACATGGAAAATTTGAGTTTAGGAGACTTGCTTCTGAGGTCAGAAGAAGAGGGTGTATAGAGAAGATGATCACCTTGAAGGCAAAGGTAACGATGCTGATGTGTTGGCATATATGAACAGTCCTGTGGCTAATTTATCAAATGTAGTGTGATGACACCATTGCATGACTGACAGTTTCATTTCATAGTCTGCGATGACGCTACATAATTATCCTTCTGCTGAGAAATAAAAGGGCAAGTTGAATGTTCATCCAGTTAAATAGTTCCAGGAAGGGAATATTTCACTGAAAGAAAGTTCAGTTGCAATGCAGAGCATCCCATTTGAATTAGGCATTGCATTACTTGGTGCATGACCTCTTAGTTGAAAGTAGGACATGGGAAGAATCTCGTTATATTTGAAAGGGGGACATAAAGACAAACTGTTATAACCAAGTATTCAGACAAGTGAGAAGGCAGCACCACAGTCCCAAACGCAATAACAGAGGCTCTAGAATGGAAAATAAAGAGAGATCATCACATGTGTTCCCCTTTATACCAACACATGTTATATTGGTGCTGGAGAAGTCACTAACGATTATCAATGAGCAATTTGGTCTCCATGTCTGTTTTTAAGCTTTTCTGCTGCTAGTCATTCAAACTTCCTTCAACAACAGTTTTAGCACTCATCAGCCTAAAGGTGGACAAAGCAGATACTACTTAGCAAAAAAGAAGACTAAGGAACTCCAAATTCTAATATATGCAGTTTATGGCACAGGACAAGATACAGACAGGCAAGCAGACAAGACAGTATGTGGCATAGTGTCAGGAAAAAAACCTGTCTGGAAGAGTCTCCCTGTGGGTGAAAATGAACTACTATTATGCACCTAGATTTAAAATCTAGGGAATCAAAATTTTGAAGAGCAGCAAGTCTGCTAAATCTACTTCAGCAGTAGTTGATTAGGAAAAAAAAAAAAAAAGCGCTATATAAAAATGATAACTCCTGTTGAAATAAGGACCTAAAGGAGGCGACTAAAAGAGTAAATGTTTGCAGTTAACATGAAGACTACTTATAGACAAGATATCAAAGGCTCAGAAGGATGGCAGGGCTTCTACCATACAGACTTCAGATATATCAGCACACTCCATGTGAAGCCCAAAGCAATCAATTGACATAAGTTAGTATCAGGTCAATAGAAGGTATTTGAAGTAAGAAGACAGCTTTCAAATATCTGAGGCCACAGTGAAAGAAGAAAAATGGAAAATAATATAAAAACTGACAGGTTAAGTATAAATCTATATGAAGGCAGATTGGAAAAGAGTTTGAGGGAACAATTTTGAAAAGACATAAAATGTCATATAAATTCTTTTTCAAACAGATGAGGAATAAAAGGCCAGCCAGAAAGTTTGCAGGGCAATCAATGGCAAGGCATAAAAGGAAGTACTCAGAGAACATAAGGTCAGAGCAGAAAAAGCAAACAATTTTTGTGGTAGCTGTGCTCTTTTTGGAGACTTCAGGAACATTTGGACATCAAACTCCTTCCCATTGGGTGAATCTGAGGATGTGTCACAGGCTGAATCGTCAGTGGAACTGGAACCATCAGTGAAGTGAATAGTGACAAATCACTGTACCCAGATGTTCAGAGAAGAGTTGTAAAGGAATGCAAGTCTGAAATATCAGAACTATTAAATGTCATGTATAATTTCTTGTTTAAAACCACCTCAATACCAGCTGAATGGAATTTCCTAAATTTGTCAGAAATAAGAATTCAAAACCATTAAAAACTCCAGCTAAACTGGCAAAAACAGTGGTAGAGAGTGAGCTGGTAAAGCTGTTAAACAGTGAAGTGGTAAAATTTGCTGATGATACTGTACTGTTCAGGGTAATCAAACAGAAAGCTGACTGTGAAGATTTGCTGGAGATCCTTGTGATGCAAAGGGAGTAATAAAACAACAAATGAAACTGAATGCATAAATGTAAAGTAATGCCTGTGGGAGAAACAACCCCGCATACATGTTAGACTCAGAAATAGTTTAATAGTTTCTATCACTCAGGAGAGAGATTTTGAAAGTTAAGTCTTTATTAATGAACAATTAATCTGCTAAAATGCTAGGAATTATTTGGGAAAAAGTATGTCATGAATCCATAGTGGACCCAGAACCTGAAAACTGACTGCATTTCTAGTGTCCTCATCTCAAATAGTAAAAATAGAAAAGATAAAGAGAAGAACAAGAAGGACTGTTGAAACTAAACAATGGCTTCCCTTCAAGGAATGGCACACAGCCCAGAAAACAATGTAAGGATTCTGTAAAGAGAGAGTAGCAAATAAAATGTTAATAGGAGTTAATTCTCCACTGTCTTTTCTAATATAATAACTATGACTATCAAATAGACCTAATAGGTGACACCTTCAAAACAAACAGAAAAGAAACACTGCATGTAATGTATCATAAGTTCTTAAATCCCTGAGCTAAGTATCTACAAAGGAAGCGTCACTGGATACCTTCTCTATTCTTATACTTGGATTTTTCCAAGCATAAGAATAGGGACTCTTCTAAGAGTAGGAATCTTAGGGGTAGAATGCTATTCTCATGTCTTATGAGAAGGTTGCTATTCTCATGCCATAAGACAAATTAATTTCATTCCTCTCCTTTCCATTTTCTGAGTTTATTTGTTAAAGGCTCTTATCATGTCAGCAAAATATACAAGGACCTGGAATTGAACCACTGTAGCAAGAGCTTCCCAAGAAAGCTGGAGTAAAACAGATAAGTTTAGTTTCTGTTGAACTTCAAGCAGAAGTCATTTTGGTTAAACACATATCTCCATAGAGAAAACATCCCTTTTAAGGCAGAACAATATTAGATTACAGGGTATGTGACACCATTTTTCCACATTCCAGTTTAACGTTCACACAAGCTCTTCCTCCCAGATGCGACATTTCGCCTGACACTTACTGCGTGTCATGCACTGGCCTGAAGGCAGTAGGTGAAAGTGACATGGCATTTAAAGAAAATGTCCCTGACAGCATTGTCATGATCTGCAATCACATGAAAATCACTACTGTTTATTTACAGTGGCTTGGTTGAAGATCTGTACCCAGCCCAAGGGCATAAAACAGTGACCTAAAGTCTTAAATAAAATTCCACTTGAAATAAAATAAAACAAAGGAAATATGCCACAGTAATAATATTTGAAAGATCTGCTGAGCGGTAAAATAAACACTGCCTCTATTTATCTGGATATCAATCCATGGGGAACACAAAGTAATTTGTCACACTGGAATGGTGAGACCCATGAGCGTCTTTGGGATCACTTAACTCACATACGTGAAAACTTAGTGGGAAGACACTAGATCAAACCCATCCCTTTTTAAACTTGGTATTAGAGCCAACACTGAGTAAATAATAATTTCCCTTTCTTTTTCCCAGTGGTCATCAGTTGTATTTTCCTCAGGAATTCCAGCTATGCTCAATTTTAATTTAATATCTGAAACAATCTTGTAATGTGCACTAAGAAAGCATTTTTGTATATTTGCATATTTTAAAAAGGAATTTACAAATAAGCTGGATTGGTTTAAACAACTACATTTTAAAGCATACGTGATGTTCTATAAAGGTAAGTGGGAGACAGGGTGTGTGGATTACAGTGATTTCCCTCTGCAGATGTGATGGATAGGCTTGGGAACCACATGCAACTGTCCCCATGGTGCCACATCCCAGCAGCTCAGAGAGCAGCTGGCGGCTGTTCCTGTTGGCCTGATGGAAGAGTGGTACCCACCATGTTGAGCAGAGCACCCATGGAGATGGGTGCTTGAGCTGGCACTCAGGTGCAGGATACGCCCAGACTCCCTCCCCTCTGTGTCCCTGGTCCCACTGCCAAGTCAGGCCTTGCATTCATACAGGGAAAAGGAGCAAGTGTGGGCTCCAACAATGAACAACACCCACGATTCTGGGAATTTTCTACCTAGTCCTCCTTCTGGGTCATAGTTTTGACTGCCTAGTAGATTAGTGTGAAAATAATGACTTTTGCACAAGAAGAACAGAAGAAGCAGCCATTGCTGTTCCTAACAACTACCAATTCAGGTACATAAAATTGAATCAGAATTACAAGGCTGTTCTTTCATGTTATGTATCCTTGTGCTGCATTTGCCACATGCTTCCACATTTTCAGAAAATAAGGTAGAAGTGCTACAGAAACTCTCAGTTGTGACAAGGCTGCCTCACTTGCCATGTACACCACTGAACATTGACCAGAAATGTTGCTGGGCACAGCAATAGATAAAACTGTCAAAGATTCAGTGCAGTGCTTAGCAGCAATGAAAAAACAAAACCACAATATATAAATAGAAACACTGCCTATAATCTGGCAGAAATAATTTTAGATTTCAAGTGGACAGCAGTATGCAAACTTGAACAACGTGCACAGAGATTAATATTCAGGTACTAGTATGAGGGGTAAAAGTGACTGGAGTAGTGTCTCCGTATATATTCTGGGGTTACGGAAGGGGTAATGGAGCAAAATGGCCTGGTTCTCAGAGGAGAGCTGCATGCAGAGTGCCAAAGTGTTTTCTCTCCCCATTTTACATCCATGAGCAACAGAAAGAAAATGATCCAGAAACAAAGAATAATCTACTTAACACTGAAATCCTGATGCCATCAACATTTCCCTTAAATTCATTGGGATTTTGATGAATCCCATATATAACCAGAGCAGGGAAAAGAAAAGGGAATGATCAGGAGAAACATTCTGAAAGGTGGCTTAGTTATCAGTTTGAGGGATTTAAAGAAATGGTGAGGAAACGGCAAAGAGCCCAAGGCATTGACACTGCTGAATTTCTCACCTTCTTCACATTTTTGCATCTCCTGAGGCTTCTCAGTAGAACTGTATCTCTGCTCTGAAACAGTAGGAGTCAGCAGGATAAATGTACTGTAAGAAACACATTTTGATCCAACAGTTCAAAAGCCTCAGTAAAAACGGTAAAGCTTAATCTGTCCACTGTGGGCTGTAGCAGCAGCCGGCATGGGTGGGGCCTCAGTGCAAATCTTGGCTGCTTGTTATTTTAGGGAGCTTGAATAAAGATATTTATTCTTGGAAGAAAATAGGTCAATTATTTTCTATGGCAACTGGAAAATAAACACCCAAACTGGCAGCAAAACATCTATCCCCTGGTTGTGTGTTTGTTTTTTTTTTTTTAAAAAAAAACACCAAGTAAAAGGTTACTTTGTAATATTCATTGCTAAACTATTTATTCAGTTAAATTCCACATTGGCTTTTTACAGCCATGCAGAGCACAGTCTGCATTGCTGGAAGCTGATGGGATGAGCCCCAGGAACTGCTGTGGAAGCTGAGCCTGAGCCCAAGCCTGAGCCCGAGCCTAAGCCTGACCCAGGCTGCTGCTGACAGCGAGCAGAGAGGAATGTCACCTGGATGCTCATGCGGCAAAACAAGTGAATCATGAACACTGTCTCACTTCCAGCAGAATTTGTGTATGCATCATTTGTATATGAATTACATTTACATCTTTAAAGATGTCAGTACTACTGAGTTGTTGAGGTCAGAGGGAAGCTACTTAATTATTTACTTCCCTTGTCTCTGCAGAAGCCAGCAAGACCACAACAGGGCATTCAGCCTGCAGTTCATTCGTTTCTCTTAAGCTCGAGTCATCTCTGTTTCTGTAGGTCGGTTCTTCCTTCCAAAAGTCAGAGAGTTTCCTCAGAGTGAGCAAAAGAGCCTGCTGCTTCTTTCAAGAGAAAGTTGGCTGACTTCCCCACCATCCTTCCCCCTTTTAACAAAAGGGAACCGTAGCCCCTCTCAGACTATTTAGGACTTTTAGTTGTACATCTCCATGTCAGCCTTTCTTCTTCTTTGTTGACAATGGCTGATCTGCTAAGCCATTGGCTGTGAAGAAAAGGCAGGTGAGATATACCATTGTTGTCTATACTTGTCAACTGAGACTCAAATTCTTATTTCTTGTATACACTTAGAGTAACTCAATGAAACCGAGTTGCAGGATTCACTTCAAACTTATGTCAATTCACTTCAAATTGATGTCAATTGATGAAGCTTTACAGAAGTAGAGCTAAAGTGGGAAGCCAGCCTCTCATTCTGGGAAAGCAGAAGAACTCAGAGCTATTTGAGTTATCTCAGAAGTAAAGTATCAAAATGGTGGACTATAACTGAAGTCTGGTTTTAAAAACTAATAGCATCTTTGAACACCTTGAAAAAGGGACAGCAGTAGTGAGGCAGTAGGCACAGCACTGAAACGTAAAAATATGAAAATTCTTAAAAATATCTTCACATTTCCCCATGGGTGGAGAGGAAGACATGCTACTGCTATTAGCAGCATGCTTTGATCCAAACAGTTGTTACATCACCATCTCCTAACATCTGCCAGTTGGGAAAAAAGCTTAGTAATGGATTCAATCACATATCTTTATACAACTTAACTTAGAGGAATGTATAAATCCCACTTCCTTGACTGTAGAAAAATATCAAACAACCTATGACAGCTTCTTCACTTACCCCTTCAAGACTCTTTCTACCAGAACATTAATCCAAGAGTCACCTCTCCAGGCTTCCCACAAGCTACACAGGAGAGCTGTTCAGACTGCTGAAGCTGCTTTTTCTCTCCCTTCCAGTGTGTGGTCTCACTCCTCGTATCCCCGAGCCATATCACACCCACACACAGGCACGCACACACTCACACATACTTTTCCTAGGCCTCATGCAGCCAAAGTATCTCTTCTCAGAGCATTCAAATTGCTGAACAGCTTTGTTTTGCCTTAATTTTGTGTTAAATATCTGAGAAATAAAGAATCCCAGAACAAGAAAGAGCACAAGAAAAGTACAATCCTGATCTGGAGACTGTAGTATTAGGGGTCCTCTGCCCTAAAAGTGGGCAGATACGGGCTCTAGTGCGAGCTTCCTTGAATTATTTCTTTCATCCAGTAAATGTGCACTGTGACTTGCATCCTTTCTGGGGCATAGACTTTTCCTTTTTCATCTGAGTGCTTTAAACAAAGGGGCAGAATTGACACCTCTCCTTGCTTGCTCTAAGGGAAGGGGCACTATTCCTCCCCAAGTTCCTGGCACAGCCTGGCAACTCAGCCCTCTCCTTAGCAGCAGAACATGTGATGGAGGAAGTATCATTTTTCAGATAAGGGTCATTTTTCTGTGAAGGGTTGTAGGTGAAGAGGCACGAAGAGGTAGATAACAGAGCTAAATTCTCAGATTAGGTTGCCTCTGAATATGTATGATATCTACTTTTAGGTGTCCAAGTAACTTCTGATCTCTAAGCACTTTTAAGATAAAAAGTTTTGAGGCAGTAGGCTTCTGGGACTCCTTTCTGAAATTCCCACCTATATGCACCATAGCTAAGTTTCAGGCAGTTTGTACAATTCCTTTGGTTCTGATACTCTTTTTCAATAAAGCTGTTTACCTCAGTGATATTATATTTCTTTTTTCCATTGCAAATAAATCAGCATTGGGCCCAGAAGCTGTGAGCCACTGAAGCATAACTGTAATAGTTTTTTACTCTTGGATAATTTTAATAAGTAAAGATGCCAAAAGGTACTTGGGTTTGGAGAGCAAGACTGTTTTCACAGTTCCTGTCCACTGTAAATACTGCATGAACTTCTATTGCTACAAAACACCTCTGTTAAAAGAAATCAGACTTGAAACTTTTTTTCTCAAACTTCTTCTTTATTGAGAAATCCTTGGGAAAAGGAATTTTGTTAATAAAATGAATTTCAACTCTTCTCCTTTCTCATTTTTACCATATAAGTTTATATATACGCCTGTTTCTTATTTTCCACTTAAAAACTCACTAGGACCGACGCTGTTCCCAGGGACAATGCTACACAGAGCCTTGCTTAAATTAGAGTTAAGTGGGGAGAGAGAAAAAAATGACAACCTAACTAACTCTTGCAGTTTCTAATGGCCTGTATCCCATTTAAGCCATGGCTGCCTTATACTTTGCAGGCATAAATTTCTTAGGCAAGAGAGGAAGTACAGTTTTTTTTCCCCTTCCTGTTAGTTTTCATTCCTTGTTCTCCTGCCACGGCCCCACCACCCTTCCTGTTCCCAGAACAGCAATTTGGTGGCATCTCTGAGGAGTCTGAGAGAAGGTGGGGAAAAGTGTTGTGCCATGATATGGCAGGAATAGCTGCTAAATAATAATGGAAGAAAATAAGAGTGGAATTGGGCCTTTTGGCTACAGCTGGCTGGCGCAGTCCCTGGGGTAATGCAGTGGCCCATGTCCAGATCATTCCAGCGCAGACTGAGTGCTGGGGATGGAGGGGTGGGCCCTGTCTTCCTCCTTGACATCTTTCAAAGATGTCATTTTAGAGGTGTAAAGTGGCCTTCAAATATGGATAAAATTACACTTGAGAGAGAACGTTTCATATAAACCAACCAATGACCTGGATTTTTCACAGGTGAAATGTGAATTTTGATATGGAAAACTGCAACTTCCTGAAGATCTTGGGTTAGTTACTCATCCTGATTGGAATTCTCCCTGCAGGCTGGCTTTGTTTTAAACATCTACATGTAACACCTTACAACATACCAAGTTTTATTCCAAAACACAAAGAAGAACAATGAATGTGGCTAATTTCTCACTTTAGTGGGTAATTACCACACAATGATAACAAAAGGCATTTGGGGAAGACAGTGCGAGTGACCACTACATCTATTTTTTTGTCAGTATATCTACAGTATTGAATAATTGACTCTCTTCATGACTTTGATTTGCTGGCCAGTCACACTGCTAAAAGTTAGTTCGTTCCCAGCAGCTCCTTAATACCTCCCAAAGCAAAACTGGATTGTGGGATTGGGCATCATTGCCAAGCGAAAAGACAGGGCTAAATGCTCCGTGCTGTGCACGCCATTGGTCTGCTCAGGAAGGAACCTGCTGTCATTTTCCGAACAAACTGATGAAAAGAGGTGCTGGCACTGATGTTGGGTGTGAGCAAGATGGTAGCTAGTATTTGGAAGTGGAGATAGAGGGAAGAGGGGAAAGACAGGGTGGAAGTTTCATGGTGCTCAGTTGTCTATTGTCCGTCAGATAAGACTTCCTGAGAACAGTGTTACAAGGTTATGTTTTATTTGGTTGAATTGAGCACTCCATTAGGTCTCCATTTATTTGGGTACCCTGATAATTTGATGAGATGCTAGAAGCCTCAGAGTATTAAAATGAGCAATGTTTTTAGAGCAAGCAACATGTTCTTTTTGCAAGCCCTTCTACCAGCTTCTCCCCAAGCTCCTGAGAGAAGGAACAGGCTGTACAGCTGCCCAAGAGGGCTGCTGAGGTTCAACTGCTTGCTATGCAAGGCCCTGTCTTGGAGAAAGCAAAGACATTAGAGTCTACCATTTAAAGGGAACAAGAAGAAGTTCAAAGGCCTCATTAAATTACAATCCTAAAAATGCAGCAGAGAGGGAAGCCATTTTGCTGGCAAACGGGTCCACATTTAGTTGCAAGCTCATATAACTTAAATTTAAATCCCAAACTTTGGAAACTTTTTGCCAGCTGGTGCAGACAGGATATATTGACACACAAGCAAGGAATTCCACACACAGGAGGAAATGAAACAGTAGGAGATAAAATTGGAATATTTGAGAAAACAGTAAATTTAGGTAAAAGAAAAAAGGTTAAACTCTGTTAATGGAATACAGGTAGGTTTTTTTGGGGGGAACTGGAGACCTAATCCATTTACAGATAATGTGACATTTTCCAAAATAAATTCTCCTACATGTGAGAGCATTGAGTTGGTGAGAAGAAGATTAATCTCTTATGAATGCCTTGTTTATTTTGAACATTTACAGCTTTATGAAACTAACGGAATGATTTATCAGTGGCTCTGAAATACTGTAAACATGTCATCCAAAGTTTCTACATGCACTTTTGCTTAGGGATATCATAGATAAATTCTATAACTGAATTTATATTCACATTTTGTAGGATAGGAGATATCAATGTGATTCACTTTTCTGGGATTGTTACTAGATGTGGCAAGCAAAGGAAAGAGGAAATATTAAAGGAAGAACTGAAAGGATCAACCTTAACTGCTACTCACAGCAACTTATTATGAGGTCCTATCAGTCACATGGAAAAATGCACTCTCTCTTAATGCTATTGATTCTCTATCCCAAAAGAAAACCATAAAATAGCCTTTCTTTCTTTTTTTTTTTTTTTTTTTTTTTTAACATGACATCCAAATTGCTCTAATTAGAAACAGGAGACTGAAACCACACAAGAAAATAGATGAAACATAAGCTTAAAGCATTTTGGAAATGGAGACAAAATCCCTCAACGTGCTTCCCTTTTTAATTTATGTCACAAAGCTGTTTGTGGCAAAAGTTTGTGTAGTCTGTTTCCTCAAAATGATGGAAAACTGCAGTACTGATTCAGAGAAGATACAAGTTTGAAATGCTTTCAGTGAGACTGAATAGCCCTTCATTATCACAACTGCATTTAGAACCTTTTGGCTGATTTTATCAAAATTTTTATGATGTTCAGCACAGGGAAATAAGAAAATAATTGACAAGAACCAATGTCATAGAAGGACATGTATTAGCAATTTCTAACTTGTTAGTGGAATAGGAGACCCTACTGTGGTGTTCTGTTGTAATAGAGAGCTGTAAAGTTTTCATAACTTGAGTGATTGTGGGCTTTAATATGCTAGAGGTATAAAGCATGTACTCAGATGTTTCATTTGATAACTGCCAATGCATTTCTCATTGTCTACTTCTTTGGTAGGAAAAGAAAGTATATATGTGAGCAGGAAAAGTAATGACTTTGATTGCTGATATAGCTATACTCAAACTCACATCCCTAGAAGTGCTGACAGCAAGTACATTGATATGTATTCTTGGTACTTTCTTGTCTTTATCAGTCATCAGTTCCATCATTCATGACGAAAAGGCATTCTTTAAGAATGAAATAACACAAAACATTTAAGACTCACAGGGCTTTAAAGGAGTCTAGGTGGTCCACTTACCTCTCTGGCATCACTTAGTTCTCTATTTGTTTGTTCATAATGTTGGAGGAAGATTCTGGTTTCTGGGGACATGATAAAGCAGACATATAGCTAGCACTTACACAGGGTTAACAGGGCTATGAAAGCCCAGAAATAATATCTTGGGAAGAAGATAATATGTAGCCTGTGAAAAAAAAAAAAAAGTGACAACAATGTAGCTGAATGACACCCTTGAGATGAATTTGTTCTTTCTCACTGTAATTACTGACAAATTTAAATGTTCTGTATACATATGGTCCCTGTGAATTTCCCTAAGACTTTATATATAGACAAAGAGCTAGTTCTAATGAGTTTAAAGCTTCACTTCAATGTTATGATATTTAAATAATCATTAAGATTTATTCAAACAACATATATGGGTTTGTTTTGATATTTCTGTCAGTGTTATAACCATTCCTACAGTTTTATTCTGTCTGTACAGATATAAGATTGAGAGGGGAATAATTAAACGATCATTATAAGCATATGCAGTCTAACAATGAAAGACAAATCTGCTCTTGTGTAATTTCTAGTTTCACTTCCACATTGACAGAACAGTTATTAGACTGAAGATACTTTACTATACAGAACTGTAAGAAATATATGAAAATGATATTAAAGAGCACCCAGGTTTCATTGTGATGGCCTCAGATGTAAGGAATAACAATGTTGTCCATAAATCCTTAATTCCATCCTTTCATGTACATGCAGTACCAATAATTAGAAGATCACGTATGAGCACGTATCATTAGATTTGTCAGTGACTTCTCTAAAAATCTCATTAGATCCTTCCTGGCCTTGCAAGACCCAAACCTATTGAAAAGAAGCTTATTTTTCCTGATTTTTCATAGCAGCAGTCTGCAAAACCCCTCATGAGCTGGGCTTCTAAAGCCCAGGGTGGGGTCAAAATCTTTGTTGGGAGTCTTCAATTTACATCTAATTAAGTCTATGAATAAGCAAACCTTGCTTTTTGCCTGCCGTATATTCCATATTCTTTCACACTTTCAGCTGTCACAAATTCAGTGTTGAAACTACTGGTGAGCTGTGAATATCATCTTCAATAAAACATACCTCCTAGAATCTACTGTTAGAATGCATATAGCAGTTTTCAGCACTGATTATAGCTGCTATGCTATAAGCCATTGTCAGCACTAACCTTTTCCCATTGTTGGGGCCTCCTTTCTGCTGCTTCTTTACTGCTTTGATTATATATCAGCAGTGTTAGAATTATTTATGTTTCATGCCTATTACCATACTGTGAGTGTGCCACTCATTAGTATGCAAATTTAGAGGCAGAGTCCATATTATACCTATTCTTTTCTTGCTCCTGATTGGAAATCTAATTGTAAGGATTCAGCACTAATAAAGTTGGGACAATTGTCAGTACTCTCAATTATTAATATTTTTAAGAGTCCTGCAATAGTTGTTGTTCCCTGAGATTCTCAACTGACAAAATAAGGATACTTTAGACTGCAGATGTTCTCACTACAGAAAAAAAAAAAAAAAAGAAAAAGAAAAAAAGGAAGGAACATTTCTGTCATTTCAATTTCAAACTATAACATGCAAATTTTAAATGCTGACAGCAAGAAACATTTAAAGAGAACCAGAAATCCATTAATACTTTCAGATTGTAATCTTATTTTAAAGCCAGTCTCAGTTTTGGGGGATCTGCATCACATTTTATAAGCATGCTTGATAAATGACATTTTGTTGTGAGTCATAAAGTGCTACATGGTAGAAATCTAGTTTAAAAGGAGAAGACAAAGCTTTGCTGAAAGACAGCAGCAAAAAGAACTTGAAAATATTACTGCAAGTCAGGAAAAAAATTGATCCTAGAAGAGCAGAGGAAAAAAACCCTATCATCACATTACTTAGGAAGGAGGATCTGGGTTATTGGTGTGGTCTCACACTGGTTTCAATCCCAAAGAAACTCTTCTGTGTGATTACATGGGGCAGGAGCTACAGTCTGGTAGGCAGCAGATTTTGAAAATGGCAATAAGATTTTTGCTCATTGCTCTTGCAATAAATCATATTTTCATTCTACGCAACACCACCAAACAAAACGATAAATGATAACTACTTATATCCTACATTTAACTTTCTGTCACAGAACTGTTGACAGTATAAGTAGAGTTGTCTTGAAAGATGTTAGACACCCATAGAATCCTTAATAAATTATCTGGTATTTTCCTGGTCCCAAATTAGCCATGCAGCCAAGAACTAATTTTGCAGTTTAGTGCTGTTGGTTGGGAGCATGCTGCTTAAATCATGTTCCTTAGTCTTGTCACTGACTTTAGTAAGTGACACCAGAATCTTGTGGACACCTTGTAAGCCCAGAGAGCTCAATTTTTTTTAAGATATCTTCTTCTTGACTCTGCCAGCAAAGGAAGCACAATGAAAGACTGAGAGAAGAAGTCTCTAGTTTGTAGAGTCACCTAGCCAAAACTAGCTTTTTTTATAATCTGGGACAATCTCATCTTGCGGTAAAAAAAAAGCTTTAAGGATTGTCAAAGTTAATCTTTGGGCAGTGTTGTTAGAAGCCCGGGGACTGCACCCACACACCCCTCAGCAAGAGAAGAGGCTAAGTCAAGGTTTGGTCTTTCCAGAAACTCCTGGACTTCAGTAGCAAATGGCTCCATAAATAAACATTTTTTGACAACCCGAAGTCTAAAGAGAAAGAGGTGATCTGGAGGGATCTACTTTAGCATGATTATGACAGAAGAAGCAACTTTACAGAGACATTCTCCAAAGGGAAGATTAATTGGTAGAAAGGAACATCTGCATGACTCGAATAGCAAATAAATTAAATTGGATTGATGTACTGCAACACAGATGCATAATTATAATCTTGCCTTAAAAAAAAAGGAAAGAAAATGGGAAGAAATAACATCTTTTCTGATAGCAAAAGTAATAAACAATAAACATGCATGAAATTACCTCTTCAAAATCTCGTTATTTTTGACATTCGGTGCGCTCTCAGCTCCTATGGTGTTCATACAAAGACACATGGTGGGGCTGGATGCTGCATTACTACCATTTCTGAATTTAAATTTTCAGGCAAGAGTATGCATTACAGCATAGTTCTCTTTCTTTATGTACCGTATATGACAGAATCAGAACCAGTTAACTCTTAACTAGTGTATTTATTTCATAAGTTCCTTTCCCTATAATATCCTTTAACAGTCAGGGAATGTATCCTTTGTTATGAATTTACTGGAGACTCTTAGAAACATGGTACAGCATGTTTTGCTGTTTGTACAACAAAGTCAGAGCATCAGTGAGAAGGGCATGGACCTCTCCTCTGAGCAATTTCTCTTCTCTGCAGCCACACAGACAGAACTTGTCAAAGGCTGTTGCCAGAGCAACTGAAACCTCTCGTAAAATAGCATTTCTGATGTGAGACAGCTGTACCCTAGGGAAATACAAAAGCAACTATTTTCAAATGACTGGTGTTGAAGTAACTAGTTATGAAAACACCATATTGTGATAAACAGTCATAAGACATTACAGTTTCATGGTTTGTGGGATCATCTCTTGTAATGCTGCTTTCCTAATAAATAGAAAAATAATCTATGGAACAGTGTTTATGAGGAGGCTTTTGGGATAAATTCTGTCCTTTTCTCCATGGATGAAAAAAAGCTGTTGATATTATAAGTCTAATGACTGAGCTATGGGATATGTTCAAAGGGCTGGATGCAAAGGGTCATGATATCCTCATTAGTTCCCCATGCGCCTGGCCAGGGAGCTGGAAGAGGCAAGAAACCAAGCTGTGCAGAGCCTGAAGAGAAGAGAGACTTTTGGGTTTTGAGGCTGAAGGCTATGACTATGCTTTACTGCTGTACTACAGATGCTAAAAATAACACTGCCATGCAGGTTTCTTTTCCTGTTTGACTTAGCTTGCAGAGCAAGTCTTCAGCAAGGAAGCAATTTCCTTTCAATCTATAGCTAGAGAAGATGCATTTGGGCTTGGTAAGTTTTTTGTTAAAAGTGACTGAGGAATGTCTGAAAACAGAGAGTTTCTCGCTCACAATAAATATATCTTTCACCTAGCCATTGAGTTCTTTCTTTCTTTTTTTTTTTTCTTTTTTTTTTACTTGGGCTCAAATTCACGTTGGAATTAATGAAAAACCATTGATTACGAGAAGGTAAGACACAAAGAACGCATGTAAGCTGAGTTATAGTGTATACAAGTTAAGTGGCATCGAGTTATTTGAGCAGGCTATTTCCATTCTCAGACCATACAGCTTCCCCTTAACTCTTATGCTGCAAAGAATACAAGAAGGTATCAAGGCAGCCACTGGAACTGGATACTTTAATAGATTACATTCAGAACAAGGGGATTGTATTGGAAAGTGACTGTGCTTGCAGAGAATTTGTAGGGCAGCAAATGTAATTTCTCAGTTTTCTTGGAACTGGAAACAGTGATAAAGAAAACGTGTTGCTTATGAATGTCACTCACACATGTAGCCATCTTTGTCTCAGATACGGAAGAAGATGAAGGAAAGAGTGGTGGGATTAGAAAGTGAACACTGACTTTTGCATTTATATTTCTCATTAGGGATATCAGACTGCAAGTGCTGGGCATGCTGCCCCTTATTAGATTAGCCATGTTGATTTCAGCAACCCTAATAATTTATTTAAGTCCATCCCTGAAGATTTTGCTGGATTAGGCTGATGATGTTTGATACTTTGCAGAATTAACTTCAAAGCTCTCTCAATGGTGTATTTTTCTTCAGAAGACATAAGTGACATGATACTCATTTCAGATATGCTCAAGTTTGATTATGTTTCAAAATCTCCTGACAATAGATGCCATAACAGTTATGGCAGCTGAAGAAAGTATTATCTACTCTCCATAGGAATATCTGTAAGGTTTTTGGAGAGATAAGGAATCTACTGTGCTATCATTTGCCAAACTAATTTAAAAGTAGTTTCCTATTTTTCTTTTTCACTTTTTAATGTCATCAGTACTCAGATGCATAACTAGAAGTATATAGAGAGGGATTTGAGTGTCACAGCTGTGTTAACAAGGAGTCAGTCCATCAAAGCTAATGGATAATATCAGGCCCAAACTGAATAAGCATTGTTGACTCAAAGAAATCAGTACAACCCTCTTGAAAATTATGTTAGTAAGAGTTTCTGGGAGCTTTCTTCTTTATCAGATTAGTCCATCTAACCCATATTATGTGCTCTCCACTTTATGTCATTGTTTCCTGTTTTCTCTCTTTCTTCTAAGTGGAAAATTTTTGTTTCCTTTAAGATACTTTGATGGAGATCAACCCCGGGCAGCACTACAGGCTTGGGGCAGAGTGGCTGGAAAGCTGCCTGGCAGAAAAGGACCTGGGAGTGTTAG
>JAOTQQ010000023.1:34624135-34687947 GCA_026546715.1 Gallinago undulata
TTTTAATGTGGTTGGACTCAATGATCTCAAAGGTCCCTTCCAACCACTAAGATTCTGTGATTCTGTGATTCTGTGATATTTGAATTGCCTGCGTAAGACATACCTTTCCTGATATCCCACTTGCCTTCTTCAAGATTTAGGAAAAGAAATGTGCCATTTTGCATAAAATGTAATTCACTAGAAAATATTTAAAAAGTGCTCTAACATGGTCATTTCATTATGGGGTCATGAGTCATTTCCATTTGAATCAACTTAATCTTACAGAGATTATACAGCTTTTAAAAATCACTGTTAGCAATGTTTGGGCACAAAACAGATCACATTTCAAAATCTCTGAAAACTGGCTATGAATATTTTTCTAAATGATGTTTTAGCTGTCCAGGTTTCAAGTGCTCCAGCACTGGAACACTTAAATTACAGCATTTGTATATACTAAACTGGTCATTTCTAGAAATCTATTTGAAGAATCTTTGTGTTATAAACATCATTTCTATACTAATGAGTTTTAAGATTGAAACTTTGACCACTTTATTGCTTGTTTATATGATATTATTAAAAATTCAAATGACCATTACATATTCAGTAAAGGAGACACTGTGTCTATCCTCGTTTTCTCACTGTCCTCCGTTTCTAACAACTGAAGATCTATCCACTGGCAATCAGCTTGCATAGATTGAAAACTTCCTTTAACTTCAGAAATAACCCTTCTTATACACAGGTTTTTATTTTGCTTTTGTGTCCGTAAGTATCTCAGCTAAAAAAAAAAAGAAAAGGGTAATGATGTGGAGGCACCTTCTAAATTATGAAAAAGTGTGTCTGCCCTTTGATTTCACAATTTCTGTGGATCCAGTGCCGTTATTTACTCACATGCTATCTCCTTAGCTCAGACAGGAAGATTCAGACTTCTGCATATGCAAAGAACAGAAATGAGAATAGTGTCACTAGGTATGTGGAGTTCTGGTGGCATTTCATAAGCCTTCATTATCAAAGGGAAGATACACGCATCTACTAAAGTAGTTCTGAGAACAAATGCTGAGACAAGAAGCAAGAATTTCCAGAGTCTGAATGGAAAACTTTTGTGTCTACCACGATCATGAGATAAACTCCTGAAGTACCTTTGATGATGTCAGGGAATTAAATGGGAATTTGACTGTTGACTTTAGTGCAAACATGGTTTTGTTTCTGTGTTAATAAACTGAGCCAGTGTGCACTCTGTCAGATGTGAGGGAGCTCAAGGTCCTCCACAAAAGGACCTTTGAACAATTTCCTCTGTCTTCAAGAGCTCCTTCAGACAACCTGACTGGGTAGAGAGGGGGAGAAATGCAGGCTTAATGCAGTCTTGCTTCATTTCCCAGATTTTTCTCATAGTAGAGCTGAAATAAAGGATCTTCTTTTTGAGACCTTAATAATTAAAACCCTTTGTACCCTTCTCCCTGTTCTCTTATGACTCTCCTTTCTTTGACACAAAATTTCCTTTCCACTTTAAAATCACTTTGATAATTGGGATCTGAGCATGGCCCAAAGCTGTTCCTTTGCCAGCAGGTCATGAAGTCCTGTTTGCAGTTATTTGGTATTACTTTCTGGATGCTTTCATACTTTAAACAGTATATATATGCAAGCATTGTAATATTTTCTGCCTTTGAAACGCAAGAGGGTTTTTTTCTGTGTGTGAGATCTTAATCATAAATTGGTTTCTTGGACAAGAATATTCACTTGGCATTAAGCAACAGTAAAGGACTTTGCTTTTACTTCAGGCTGCTTTAGAACATTTCAAAGGCTACAGGAAATATTCTTTCTATGATTTACACTCTATCTTAATTGTGCTGCAGTATTTCCAAAACAATATTGAAGGATGTTCTTTTGTGACTAGCTAGGAACAAAAATATCTTGTTTAACTTTTGAGCTATGTATACTTTCTTGGCAACGATTAATTTGAGAGATGGATAAAAGATAGCTTTTTTGCTCCAAGGAAGAGTTTTACTATAGCAGATTGAATTTTGTTACCAACCTTTTACAGATTGGGTTCAATTATAAGAAATAAAACTAGGAGAACTGATATTTTCCTGGCTATTTCCCAGAGACTGTTGGTTTGACAGGTTTCCTTGTAAGTCTTTGTCCTGCAATGTATCCGAGTGTTTGTCCTCTATTTCTCATTTTTGGAAAGGAAACTAATCTCAGGGTCTAATCCAAATCAGCATGGAAAAAAGTAAGGAGTAAAGAAGAAAGATTTTTGTTGATCCTGCCTTCTCCTGACTTGTGTACTGTTTTTTCTCCTCTTTTCGGCTGCTACTGCAACCTGCATTCAGGAACACAAACATAAGGCTCTTTCTAGAAGGCTGATGAAAGGACAAAGATCAACTAAAACAACTTCTCCATCAGACCCAATGTAAACTTGGGTGCAGAACCAAGGCAGAGAGGAGCAGTGGGACAGGGAAAGGAAATTTCTATTCAACATTGTGCTAGGAGAGTCAAGGGTAGCTGGAATTAACTAGCATTTGTATGCTTCAAGAGGCTTACTTAAAAATAAAGACAACAAATGATACTCTGTAAATGTTCACACCTTACAGTGCAAAGCCCATTCAAATTTTAATGGGTAATATTTGCGTTAAAATTCCATCACTTCCTAGTATTTGCTCATCAGTTACATTCAGCAAATTAAACTCAGGTGGAAATCCTATTATAATGACCTCTCTGGTCCCTGGTGACAGTCAGTGCATCCTGCCCAGATGTGTACAGCTAACTTCCACTCGGTGACAGTCACACTTGTCTCCACATGTGTATGAATACACCCTGTTGTCATCAGGATGACTTTTATTCCAAAAGAAGCTGGCTCCTTTGCCACAGCCATGCTTCCCCCTCCCCAAAATGTGCACAATTTCTCTCACCTTTGCGTTAACAACAGACCCTCACTCACACACCTCTCCATGGCATGCAAAAGGACATTTCTACAGATCTGTGGACCCCCTATATGCCCCTTTTGAAGTATGCTTCACCTCGGTATTTGCAAAGCACTTTCTACTGAATCTGATACTAATCTACTGATCCATGAATGCAGCTGGAACCACAGCGGCAAGCTTGTACTTGCTTTCAATTCTCATATGTTGTATTTGGTTGCAAAGTGACTGTTTTTCTTCCTCAAAAGCTGAGCTGTAGAAGCTATACACACTTCTACTGCAAACTTGTGGCAGTCTGTGAAACTCTAATGATGATGGTCTATGGCCATCATGTGTGCACAGGCAGAATTCAAGGAAATATGGAATATATAATAAAATAATACATATTTCTAAACCTATTGAACATGTAATATGCAACAGTTCTGACTTAAAATTAATCTTATAAAGCACAATTGCGACCGTGTTTACGCGCCTGTGAAATATATTGTTAAGGAAGACTTGTTTTCCTTCCTCTTGTCTTTTTTTTGGCTCTGGTAAGAAAAATAGGCCATATTTAAAGCTAAATGTGGCAGTTACAACTGAAATGTGGGCTTGTGCTCACAAACACCCTTAAAAAGGTGTCAAACTGTATTTACACTTATTTAACTGCAAATTTCTGTCTAAAGAAGAATTTAAATGTTTTCAGTCAAGGTCTAGTTTTCTAGCCTAGACAAGTTGGAAACATTGTCCTCTCCAAAACAAACTTATTTTTTCTAAATCTGACCTACCTTTAAGAATTTCCAAATAAGCAGCAATTTTTCCTGTTTCTGGTTTCAATCAAACCCCAAACCAGCACATTTATATTTCATAATGCTGCAACTGAAGTTACTAATTTTTTTTGCCTGTATTAAGTTGAACACAACATACTGATCTTAAGTTGCAGGGATACAAACCAAAACCGGAGTACCCAGAAACTATTAATGCCCATGTAAATCAAAACTGGCAAGGTCTGGAAAGTTCTAGCTTTTGGGTTTGCTCCAAAACTTTTAGTATTGCAAAGCAGACTTCTGAGCTAGGAATCCTAAAGATGCTAAGAGAATTAAACATTTAGAGAATGGAAAGGCTGTACTAATATTTACTTATGATTATTATTGTGGCACTTTCAGATCCAGGCCTCCAAACACTTAATAGATGTACTTAACTTTAGTGAGAGTACTTCCACTGAGTTAGTAGAAATATTCATCGGCTTAAAGTTAGACACAGATGTGTTTGCAGGAATGGAACTCTATATTTTATATGATTGGTATTAAATTCACCTTCCAGCTGTAGCTTTAAAGTTCATTTCATAATGGGACTCTTGGGAAAACAAGCTTAGAAATAATATATGGTCCTAAAAAAATATTTTGAGTTCATAAATAATATGATAGAGAATATTTTCAAACTTTGGAATAACTTTTCCATTGAGGCAGGTTTAAAGATTATTTAAAAGAAACCTGAAGCTTGATTTAAACATTGGAATATATTGCCAGAGGGAAGAGAGGATGCATTTTCATTTTTTATGAATTAGTTTTTGCTGAACTATCTTATTTGCTGCCATCCTATTTTCATTTGCAAGGGGCTTATTTTACAAAACACAAGAAAAGAAAGGACATTTGATGCCTAAGGTGTATTATCATCTTCTGTGAAAATGTCACATATTTCTTGAATATGAAATTTAGGTCTGCTACTATGCTATAGAAGGAAAAGAACTCACTATGCTTGGGTCCAACTTATTTATCCATGCTTTTTGCCCTTTGCATTATTAGTAACACTGATACAAAGTCTGTAAAACTCCAGCAGGTCACAGTGCCACCTGCCCTGGTAGAAATGTCCACATAAAACTGTGGTCAATGGAAAAGGAATGGGGGGGGGACAGGACATAATCCCCTCGCTGTGCTATATGTGAAAGTGGGATCTGACTTGGAGCTTGCAATGCAGTGCTGAAAGCTGAAGGAAGTGCCTGAGAGAGAGAAAAACCACAGGAAAATGACAGCAGAGCCCTGTTTTAGGACATAGAATTATAGGCCAGCTGAGAGGGAGAGCAAAGCACTGGGCTGTAGAAACATTTGGGAAGACAGGATGCAGTATTAACAGTAAGTCATTTTTTTGGGTAAGTTTTTTTTTTCAGAAGATTTCTAATTTTAGGTCACAATTAAATTGAAACTTTTAGGACTTTTCTATGAGGCCAAGTGGAACATCCTTGTGTAGTTCCACACAGTTCTAACAAACTTGAAAACGTACACCAAAGAAATATTTTTCCCCCACTTGAGGAAGTACTTCTGGGAAAGGTACAAAATGTAAGAAAACATAAACCTGTTAGGATTTTATAAAGACTATTACAGAAATTGAAAAAAAAAAAAAAAAGATCTTCTCCATGGCCTTCGCTAAACAATCCTGGGAATACTGCATAAAAGATGATCATTCTCCATCATATCCTCTCAGACTGTGCTGTGAGGACCACTGGCATATGCAATCTAGTCAAAACACTAGAGGTCTTTTAATGTGGTCAAAACCTTATGTTTAGGAGATAAGGTTTTCTGATGCAAGATTCAGAACAAACAAAAGTGCCAGATGGTATAAACAGACTAAAATTTCTGTGTTTGTTTAGGAGAGGACTGCCTGAACAATATAGAGAGGCAATCATAAAACCTCTCCTCTAGGAGCTCTTTACAGGCACAAGAAGCACTCTGAGGTCAGAAGGAATAAGCTCCAAGGGGGTTAAATGCCATGCAATGCTTAGGAAATTAGACAGTGCTGTCTAAATTAAACCAAACACTTCTCCAGCCTCTGGGGTATCGCTAAAAGGTGCAAAGATTGTTTAAAGCTGCCTGCCTTGCCAAGATGCCAAATGCTGTACAGCTACTTTCTTATGCTGTGAGCATATTTCTTGGCAACATATATGAGAAACAAAGGAACTGGACTCTGCAATGACACAGATATACTGGCCATGTTCCTACTGTCTTCCAAGGCACTTCCTCATAAATCTGCTCCAAATCCAGTCACTCGATCAATCAAATGTCTGAACGCTGCATTCAGGTTCTTTCTTCCTAGGAGAGAATAAATAACGTCATGACCAGGATTTATGAAACTGAAGTCTAAACATGGTATCTTTTTTAGTAAACATGTTCATTTTTTACAAGTAATTTTGCAACTCAAATAAAAGAGTTCCTAAGATTTATAGGATTTTCTATCTAACAGAGACATAGACATGTCCAAATTCACAATTCTTTAGTAGTTCCCATTAGTTAACAAATTATTACTGAAAGATACTTATTTCACCCTCTTCAGGTGATACACAATTAAAGAGCTGTCATTTTATATCAGCTTTGGCTATATTAGTGACTTAATCTAAATTCACGCATTCTTTGTTGTCATTGGTTAACTATCATTCCAGGTGTAATGCCAGTGAAATCTGTGGAGTTCCATCATTGATAAAGTCATCCCAATACTGTTTTGTATTATGAATTTGCTGTAGCAAAATCTCCCTAATTAGGGAGCAAGTATATTTTTGGCTATGTCTGTATTAACAATCATTGCAATAGCACTGACTCTGCAGAATGAAACACAGTACAAATGATCCAACCTCAACACTGTGTTTCACACACAGCACTAGTCTCATGCCACGAACTGAACGCATATTAGCAGTTCATATGCATTAGATGTGCTCTTGGAGAATCTCCCACCTAAGCTTCAACTGGAAGGATGCTGTTTTGTGTACTCCTTAGCTTCTCCATGATGCAAACAAAGTGCACAAACAGGCGCCATGAGGAGATCCATTTGACAAGAGCACTCCTAATTGGCACTGAAGTGCCAAAGTAGATTAACCTTGATGTTCAGAGATGCAAAAGACCAGGATAAATCACTCAGACCTTACTTTGTAGCATTATGTAAGAGGCCCGAGACAGACCTGTGTGAGCTAATTCTACCTGGAAGTACAACGATTCCACTTGGGATCCCGACAACACTGTGGTTCATTAAGCCGAGCTCATTAACCCACCATTCTCATTAGTGCTCATTCTTCAACTAGTTTTTTTCAGTCTTATGTCAACAATCTCTGTGCTGTCAAGGGGTCCAGGCTGACATGCCCTTAAGCAACCATTGAACAGAGCTATTACTGCCAGAGTAACAGGTTTTTTTAATATGTAGGTAGATGAATGGATTCTAAGGGAGACATCACTGAGTTTTGCAGGACTGCATGTTCGAGTCATTACTTGAACCCGGATCTGACTCTTATCTTTAAACA
Organism: Gallinago undulata; assembly: GCA_026546715.1. Taxonomy (NCBI): domain Eukaryota; kingdom Metazoa; phylum Chordata; class Aves; order Charadriiformes; family Scolopacidae; genus Gallinago; species Gallinago undulata. The sequence continues at coordinate 34,631,291 of JAOTQQ010000023.1, forward strand.
CAAACCCATCTTTCTCTTTAATGCAAGCTGTGTGAATTGTGACTGATCATAGTAATGACGAATACACTTACTGCAGCCTTGTAATTCAGCTTTTTACTTTCCAGTTGCCACACGATTCACAACAGATGAAGTTATGGGCAAAAGCTACCAATTAAATTAGTGGATGCTTAGCAAGTTATTCTTGTCTCACAAATGTTTGAGATGACAGAATACTTTTGTATTAGTTTCCTTTGCTTTTATTTGCTTCAAGAAGTTTGAAAGGTTATTAAGTTAAACACTATAGAAGAGCAGAATGTGCAGGAAGAGGCAATATTTTATGTTAGATCAACTGATTGTTTTACATTAGACCAAACAGAAAAAAATAGTAACTTTGGGATCAGACTCTTTTCTCCAAGTCACAATGAACATTTTTTTGAGCCCTACACTTTGTTTTCTATGGCATTATAAAAGTTTTACAGAAACAGAAGTGCCACAGATTTCATAACTGAAACTCTTAGTAATGGATTCTTAATTTGAGTCATCATAGACACTGCTTAATGGCCTTATTTCCAGCAAAAGACAAATATTCATGATTCTGCTGAGGTTTTCAGGATCTATGACTGTGCAGAACACAGATTTAAGTGCTCAATTCCATCAAAGAACCCAGAAACAAAGCCATCATTTCAGGGCTGTGAGAGTGTAAAGGGTTAATGCCCACCTTGTGATGAACAGACCAATAAGTGAATTAAAAGAAATGGAGATATGTTAATTCTTGGAAGAATGGATTAGTTTCAGGTGATCTTACCTTAAAAAGCCATAATTAATATAGAAATTCTGTTCAGATCAAGATGATTTTTTTTTAACATGTATAGCGATGTTTCCATGTATGTGGCTTTTTGAAGAAGAAGAAGAGTAAGAAGAGGAAAAGGGAAAAGGAGAAGCAGAAGAGGAAGAAAGCAAAGTTGGAGGTTGTGGAGAACAAGGAGTATCCTGGTATGCCTATGAGATCAGATGCAAAGCCATCGTGATTCCTGTTTAAGGATTCAAAAATTCCCACTGTAGATTATGGTAAAAGGCTACAGTGTGATTCTAATTTGGTAGGAGATGATACAAATTACAGTGTAGACAGATCAACAGCATTGCAACTAAATCATGGGTGGAAAGGAACTGTAAAAAGAACATATCTTACGAGCTAATACATTGGGAGAAAATAATCTGAAACATATTGAATTCAACAGGAGGAAATACCAGGAATGGAAAAGGACTATTTGTAGGGAAACAGTAACACTGAAAGGACTTCTGTAGAGAAGAAGAGAGATATTATCTGTGTCACTGGAAACTTGATATAATTACTTACACAGAATGGCCAGTGTAAGTGGAGAATAGAGCGAGAGAAATGTGGGGAGAGTCTGATGAAGACTTACTACCTTCATGAGGTAGGGAGGATTTGCTGATCCGTCTATCAAATAAAGAAGGGATATAAGCAACCCAAATAAATGAAAGACTAGAAAACTCTTGGGCTAAACTGTCTTCACCTTATTCATACGAGTAGCTTTTTGAAATCAACAAGGCATATACTATGAGCAAGCCAGGCATAGTTACACCTTCAAGAAGTGCTAGTACGTGAAACTTAGATTTCTTCAGGTGCTTCACTGAATCACTGGACTCAGAAATAGTCATGATAATATTTCCAACTCCCTGGCTACAAAGCCTTGAACATGCTCCTTTCTCTGCATAATTCCGTCTCTTTTCTTTCTTATTTATTTAGTTTGGAAACCCTTTAAGGCAGAAACTTATTCTTGCTGAGCAAACACACTTAGCCAAGGACACATTTTTGAAGGGAATTTGTAAGTACAATTATCACACATCAATACACATTCAATATAACCTTTTAAATACATACTCGCAGTGCAGTTTACTTACCTTCACATTATCAGTTACGTCTAAACTCCATTCCTTTTACTTTGGCCTTTTTGGTTGTAGTCATATAAATACATTTTGAGAAGGGCTATGTTCATTTGAGAGGGAGATCTTTGGATTGTTGGATTTCAATAAAACATTTTAACTGCTTACATAGTCACAGCTGTGTCTTTCCACTGTAGTTTTGTCTATCGGTTCACTGTTACAAGTGAAATAGCATGTTGGTACTAGTGCACTGTAGATAATTAGGCAGAAAGCAAACTTGCCCAGGAAGTTTATGAAGTTTAGGATTCCATTACAAATGTCCCTAAGATATTCTGCTAATGCAATTCAATTAATTTTTTTAACCAGAATAGCCATGTGGCCTTGGACACCTGTGGGTAGCACTAAGCAGCATAAAATACTGCATCCTGAAGGAAAAGATTGCTCTGTCAGCCAAATGCACAAAGCATAAATTCCCAAAGAGGCTCAACGATGTACAAGATAATGGGAGATTAATCTTACAGAATGGCAAATTGACATACCTGTAGACTGGTGTATGTACTCTAAGCACTGAGAAAGGAAAGAATTTTTTCAAAAGCCTATGCTTTGTTCTTAAAATGCCATTTGTTGCATAAAATCTTTTTGCAGCTCTTCTATCAAACAAGTTCAGGAAACATAATGCAATTGACCTTCACAATGTAATGCACCATTAACAACCACCTAATCAAACAGTGGGTGTTTGAAGATGCTTTTATTAAATGTCTTATCCCACATTTAGATTGCATTATTTAGGCGATGACACAAAATTAGAAAAGTCAAAATATTTTAATTATATTTACAGTTTCAGTGAGTGAGTTTGTTGTTCTGGTAGTTGTTTAAGTATCAAGTATAGTGGGCCACCTACTCTCCTTACTTGGAGTCACAGTGGAGCTCACACTGTGCCAAAACCTCATTCAGTTTTAGGTCCATTTTATTCTCCTCTACCTCTGAGTGACACAATCTGCTCACATCACCTTATCCTTTCTGCATGAATTTTCTCTGACTGAGGTCTCTCAATCTAATCCAAAAGATGAGCTTGTCACCACACCTTGCCTTCTATCATTTCTCATTTCCACTTACACAAAATCTTTCCTAAACTGAGCTGCTTGGGAGAGATTTTTCATGCCACGTAAGAAGGCTGGAAGAACATCAAAAGGCCCTGAAATATTGTATCTGGTAAGGGATCTATTCCAGCACTCAATCATCTTACACTTGGGAAGTCTTTCCTGGTATCTGACCTGAATTTCCTACACTGCAGTTTAAGAACATTTTGTTTTTTCTTGATCTCCAATAAACATGAAGAACAATTTGTTTGTATCCTTTCCACAGCAGTCTCTAGGTACTTAAAGACTGCTCTCACATCTCTCCTCAGTTCTCTCTTCCCTAGACTAAACAAACCTCATCCTTTCAGTCTCAGAGGTCAGATTTTCTAAGGTTTTGGCTATCTTTGCTACTTCCCTCTGCTTCACAGATTTCTTAACTTGGGCTGCCCAAGTCTGAGCATAATGCTCCAGATGAGGTCTTGCCAGAGCTAACAAGGAGAGTCACAATACATACTTCTAAGGTGTGTCTTACACATTTTTATACATCCTTCATTATATACAATTTCTAGTCTATTAAATTTCCTAACTGTTTTGCCCAGAAAGGCAATCTAACTGTTTGTTCTCCATTTTTCAATCATACAAATAATTATTTCAAAGTGCACTACTTTGTGCTTGTCCTTATTGAAACAGTATTTATTTAGTATTTTAATACTAAAACAAAATACTTCTTTTTCCATCATCTGAGTCACTAGTGAAAATGGTGAAAATATTGATTTGGAAAAAGACTATTTTAAACGCACTTAATACAACCATCTGTTTTGACAGAGCAATGTTAATAGCTGTCCTTTGAGTACAGTTTTCTAACCAGTTTTCCATTCACCATGTTATTAGATTTACTTTACCATATATCCCCAAATTGCTTATATCATCTAAGACCAAATTAAGATTGGCCACTTACTATTTCTCCGGTATCCACATGGCCTATTACTGTGTTATAGAAGGAAATTAGATTACAGCTATGTCACTTGTTCTTTCTAAGTTCATCCTGCTATTTACTTATTACCCCGAGGCCTTCTAGTAATTACAAATACATTGTTTAAATACCTGATTTGATATTTGTCCAAGAATTGAAGGTCAGTCAACCAATTTCTTTTTTCAGGAGGGACGTTATGTTTCTTTTTCTGTGAAATCAGGAAGAATGATGTAATACTGCCTTTGAAGAATGCCCTTGGCTCCCCTTGGTACAAGCCACGGCAGGATCAATTCCAGAGGTGGTGGCAGAAGGGCACAAATGAGCCAGGGTGGTTGCACTGAAGACTTTTCAGATGACACTGCTACATGTTCGAGACACATAGGAAATACATCATAGAAAATACACTTCCCTCCTAGCCTGCCCAGCCATGGCTGAACACGCTTGACAAAGCTGAGCTCCCATCACTTACTATTGTCTTCTTTATAGTGTTAACCTCAATAACTGGCATTTTAAGCAATACTTTACAGAGTCTGAGTGCCTTTCTTAGTGGAATCCTAATGAACTGGTGTCTCCTGGTGTAAAACTCTATGCACCTAGACAAATGCAAGTCATTCTTCCCTTTACAAATGCTCAATGTCTCTTGTCATATTGAGTTTTATAACTCCCCACCTGGCCTCATGCTGCATGATTCCTCCTTTTCATCACTGCAAAACACAGGTGCTCTGTTCTCATTGCTTTATCTATTCGTTTTTCCTCATCTTTCTGATAACATCAGTTTCATTCTACCCAGTAGCTCCCCCCTTCCCTGCCACATGAGACAGTGTCAATGATAAGCTGAAAAGCAGCAGCAATGAATCATCCCTAGGAGCTATGTTCACACCTCTTCTATAAAACAGTTTTGGGAGTGGCTGTGAACACGCATCAACCTGCCTGACTCTTATTGATGTGGGTGACTTGTGGACACCTGCAGCCAGCCAGCAGCCAACCTGCCTGGATATGCCGGTGTTGTGGTAACTCACTTTGGGTGCTCACTCACACAGGAGCTTGCGTGCTCCATTAGGCACTGTCCTGTAATATCTGGGTTCACGTTTTCAGGTTCATTGTCTGCACAGGCAGTGAATCTGGTCTTGAAGGCTGCCCTGGTGCTCTGACCCACAGAAAGCGTGGGTAGATCTGATGGTTTCCTTGTGGCATTTGAACGTGCTGCTGGAACTCATTTGGAAGTCTATGAATGCAAGGATTCAGACCCACTTCACCTCAAATTATTGATGTGAAGGACTGAGTAACCACAGAAACAAAAAGCCATACAGAATAATTAAAATATAGACCAGCAATATATTGTGACTTCTAAAAAAATCATTAATGATCACATTATTTTATCTTCTACCTAAATAGTTTTCTGCTTAAACGTTTTCCAAATAATAATCCTTTCTTTGATGTAAGAATGTGCTGAATCTTTGAAGGTATTTTTTAAAGGAGAGATAGAGACCAGTTGTTGATTTTTTTAACAGGATGCATATATTAAACATCTACATCTTCATCTTCATAGATCGTTCTGCAGAAGAGTGAGTTTTGCCGGGCTGAAGTCAGGAGGGTAATAACCTAAGATGTGATATTGGCAGGAAAAAATACTCAAAATCCTCACAATAATGTCAAAACAATTTCATAAATGGCAACAAACTAAAAAAGTTATGAGGAACATATTTAATGAGTCCTTGGCCATCTTAAAAATATGAATGACTGATACAACTTCATTACTTAGACACAAATAGTCTAAATATATAAATATATATATAAATATCCATTTATATATATATATATATAAATATATAAATAATAGTTGTAAAGACATCTTTTACACTTGCCTGTGCAACCAAAGAGACATTGTGTACAATGTGCAAATTTAAAATTAAAGATGGTGTGGTTTGCTATTCTCCAGATGTAGCAAAAATTGCTCTGCCATATTTTCTAATGAGTATATCAGAATTCATTCATCTTCAGAATCTTACTGAAGTTTTGTGGTTAATGAGAGCTGATCATCTCAATACAAGGATAATGCAGAGAGTGTATAGGGAAGCAGACTTAGGTACTTAATTACTGTTCCTCATTCATCCCTTCAGAAATCCACAGAGAATGGAATGTTCTCTGCTTGAGATACAATTCTACCTCTTCAGTTTTGTATCACAGGGGATTTTCCAGTTCTTTTTGCATTTTCTTGTTTTTGGTTCCAGGCTTTCCTAATCAAAGACTTCAGTAGTCTCCAGTAAGGGGCATAAAATTTCAAATACAGGAGAAATGTATTAGTATGCCTAAGCTCTTTGCTACAACTATGTGCATGTATCATGTGTTCCCACTGGACTTTTTCATTTTTGTGAAAATGAAAAAGAAAAAAGAAATTGCGTAACTGCATCTCTTAATTTGTAATTTTTGCACTGCTCTGCTTTATGACTGTGTTGATACTGTGTCCAAAAATGCAGACAAGGATTTTATTGCTTGCAAAATAGGGGGACCTTTTTGAGTCCCCGGAACTTCAGATTATAAAATATGATTACCTGCGTAAAGGCTGCAGGGACAGATTTATTCTGTACCTGAGTTAGCCTGTTGCCAAAATAACTAACCCCACCTTGCTATGAGTTGTATTATTCCCTTAAATTGGGGAAGGGGAGGGGGCAGAATTAAAGCCTGTGGCAAATTTTTTTATAGACCGGTCTAACATAAGCGATTAAATAGGAAAAACAGACACACACATAATCCTATGTCAGCCCTTTAATCAATACAAAATTACACTCAGAGCCTGTGAACGAGCAAGGTTCCTTCAGCCACTCCTCTTCTCATGGGTTTGGGAAATAGCAAGATTGTTTTTTTCCAGAAACCTATGCCAACATCTGTTTCATAAAAGTAATTTTTTATTTTTTATCCTTTTAATCACTTTTGTGGCTCCTTTGAACTTTAGCAACCCAAAGGAAAAGCTAGATTAACTGAACTTTCAAAGCTAAAACTAAATGAGTGCAGAGATCCTTCAGTGGCTTCCCCAGATCTGTTTTAAATATGTTGCAGAATGGCTCTCAAAACTCATGTTGCCTTCCCATGTGTCTCAGAAGAGATCCATAGCAGTGTCTATCAATTTCTGGGAAAAGAGGTAATACAGACAAGAAAGAAGAGGAGACTAAAGGTAAAAGGCAGGAGAAAAAGGGCAAGGAAATTAGATACAGAAGGGAAAGGTCAGACAAAGATTATATCTAGACAAAGATTCCTTTAAGTATCTGAACTCAAGTTTTGGGAATAAGTACTGCAAAATCATGTCTGTATCTTTTATCTTCTCACTAAGCCATCGAGAAAGCAACTGACAGAGGTAATCATCAACTTCTCCAGCCTTTGGTATCTTTACAGTAAATTGTTGACCCATATTCCTGATGGTCCTTTAAAAGGGAAAGCTATCATTAATGGAGAGATATATGCAACATTTTTCAGGTAGCAACTTCTTCCAAAAAGACACACTACAGTATTGCTGCAGAACATGGATTGTAAGAGAATAGGCTACTTGGAAGCACATCTGCTCACAATTCATGTTAATCCCAGGCTTGAGGACAAGATGAGGGAATGTGGGTAGCCCTATTTCCAAGCTGTTAATTCATTGTCTGTGGGCAATGACAGCAACTATTTGCTGGTCAGACTTCCACATGAATAAAACATGATCAGGAGACACTGCTGATCCCCTTGGTTCTCTCTCTGGGAGGTATGAGAACTCTGTTCTTGAGTGCTACAGTTTTCCCAGACAGTCATTCTACAAGGCAGGGTTCAGGAGTCAGAAAAGACTTTAGCAGGGGTGCAAAATGGTCTAAGACTCAGAGGCTGAGCCATCAAGAGCAATCAACCATTTACTGGACAAAGGAAAAACAATGTTGAGGAAAGAAATCCAGAAAGAAAAACAGGGAAGAGGACGGGAGCATTGAAAAATAAAGTAAATCATAATTTTTTCATGTGACAAAAGCAAATGACTGGAGGCCCAAGATTCTGAAATCTATCGGGAGCTTTCTAAAGACTGACCTAGCCTCTCTCCCCTTGAATCTGTGCAGGTTCCCAGTGGTATAATTCCTGTTATACCACTTACCTGTGTTACAGGCATGCCGAAGGGCTTTAAATAGTTGGAAGGAAAATATCTGATGTGTGCCAAATATTATCATTTTTAGAGGACATTAGACATGTCAGATAAAACTCATCTTTGTCCTTCAGGCAATGTCCTTGGAAGTGCTCTGAGCTTGTGTCAAAGTCACCAAAAGGCTAGCTCCACAGCCATCATTTCATAACAGCTTTGTGGTAAGGCACTCCAGAGCTGTTTCTCATCTCTCTGCCACTGACTTCTCTTGACAAAACACAAATTTTTCTGTGTCTTAGCTCCTCATGTATAAAACGGAAATGTTCCTAACAGGCACATTACAAAGCTCAGCCTGTTTATGATGTTTTCACACAGGCCATGTAGTATTTTACTCAGGGGGAAAAAAATTCTGAACCAAGTAATGTCTTTGTGGGGCAGGAAAAACAAATTTTCAACCCTCTGCTCCTGTCCAGCACCTACAATCCCCATTACCAACACAGATGATATCTGTATCTAAAATTTCACGAGTGCATTAGAAAAAAGCTGGACAAGACTAACACATACCAGAGACTGAAGTAATATGCACAATTATCTTGTTGGAAAAGAAAAAATAAACACCAGTATCTGAATAAAAGCAGAACTTGCAATACTTAGATAGGAGGCATACCAATTTTGATTTGAATGAGTTACCAATTCAGTGCTCATATATCTACTTAAGCTGTCAAAACATTACATGCCATGGAATATATTATATATATTAGATGGGTCAGATTTAGGCCACTTCCTTCCCACATACAAAATTGGAGGTGGTTAAGTAGGGCACAGATTTTAAGCTTGTTCATGGTCTCCCATAATCCTACACTCAGCAAGTCCTGTAGTAGGAGCCAAAATGAGAAACGATGGAATCAGAAGGAATAATTTATGGCTTTTGTTATTACTGCCTATCAGCCTGATGTTCTCAATGCTTTCCTCTGACAGAAGTCCTTAAACAGCCAGGCATGATATGGAGCAGATGACTTAATCATTTGACAACATCTTGCCCTCTCCAGCAGTTGCCTGAGATTCTCATGCGCTACATGTTGTTGCAGTCTCTCCACTACTCTGTCACCCCACACACCAGAAGTATTAGATTGACCTGATCTACTGCTCTGTAATCTGCAGACCAGCTGGCTCTTGTACAGGAGGCTGTGGAAAAGGGAGGAAACCAGGATACTGTGAAGAAGATGCAAATTACGCCTCAGGTTGGCTCAGTGTTGAAAATAAGAGTATAAAAAGTACCCTATGGTGATGGATGTATTCTGCCTCCACCAGTAAGAGATGCAATTCAGGGAGAGCATGGATGCTTGGCCACTATCTCCCTGCTACTCTTCCCGTGTCCACAGTCATTGATTAAGGAATTCCCATTTATTTTCTTTAATATAGTATTGGACTGTTTTTCTGGGAGTTTTTTTCTAATTCATTTTAAGCCCTACTGAAAAAAATCTGTCTCCAAAATTTGTGGCAGCAAATTTCAGAACTTGACTGCCTTGTGTGTGAAAAAACACATACCTTTACTTGTTTTAAACCCCTTTTCCACTAGTTTTAGTGGATGACACATTTTATTACTGAAGGATTTTGTGAGTTAGCAGCTTTGCGTTCACTTCATTGAGTGTCTTCACATTTTCCAGTGAGCATTCTCCACTCCAAAATGAAGAGGTAGCCCTTTAAGTCACTTCTTTTAATGCAGTTGCTTGACATCCTTAATCACATCTCTTGCTCTTCTCTGCACTTTTTCTAAGTCCTCTATAACTCCCTGTGATGTGAGGATCAAACTACAGACAGTGCCCAAGATGTGAGCATGAGATTTTGTATCGCAACAAAATAATGCTTTCTGTAATGTTCTCAGTGCCCTTTCTGATAAATTTGAGGTTTTTTGGCCTTTAGACTGTTATTATATCTTAAGATGACGACTTCAGAGAACTTCTGGTGATGACTGCTAGCTCTCTTCCCTGAGATCTAACTGCCAGTTTCAAGTTCAGCATCCCATTAGAGCACTTTAGACTATTTTTGCACAAGATTAATTAGTTCACTTTTTTGACACTTGACACTTTTTTGTCCACTCAGATTTTTCAGGTCTTTCTGGAGAACTGGCCTACCAAAAGACACATTCCTCAACTGCAACTGCATGAGATCCCTCATGTGACTTCCAGCACACAAAGCACTTTGCAGATATCCTGCAAAAAGGTGACACAGCACACAGGAGCATCTCCCCTCCTACCTGAACAGGCTCTCAGGTACTGGAAGAGCAGGAAGTTGAAACACCTGCATGATTAGTAGAGACTGTCTATTTGCATGACAGTAAAAGTGTTCTTCAGCCATTTCTGGAATGACTAAAATATAAAATGCTTGCATTCAAGTGGTTATGATTTAGTCTTTAGGACCAAAAATGAGAAAGGATATCCCTGCCTGAACAGCCATGAGAATTTTGCAGCCAGTGAAGAGTTCACTGAAGACCAGCTAGTGAAGAGTTCACATACCTTCTCCTTCACTGGTTTCTATGTGCAGCGACAGCTGCTCTGTTAGCTCCTCTGACCATTCAGTTTGTTTGTTCATTCCTTTGGTGTTCATCTTTTATATAGGGTTATTCTTACCTACAGGGACATCAGAAACACCAATTCCCTTGCCATGTGCATGAGGAGCCAGAACATAGAATGGGAAAGGAAACATACTTCAAATCCTATCAATCATGGATTGAAATAACACTGTAGTGTAGTATCAGGCAGGCAAATTAATTTCAACTGTAATGACAGAGCCAGATTACCTCACTGTTTACAGTTTCCCCAATATGAGATAGATTTAGCAATGAAAAGCAGCAAATAAAGATCTCCAACTGTACAGGGAAGACCTATCCAGGGAATGTCAGACACGAGACTTATGTTACAGTCTGTTAGAATCATGCAAAGAGCTGTCAGAGTCAGAGAAGCAAACACCCTTTGGACTTGTGAATCTAGGAGCTAAAATACTAGTACATAAGCCAGTTGTTTTTAAGGGCTGTGCTTTACATGATGCATGAACCTTGCTTCCCTTTATTCATGCATTGTTTCCAAAGCTTATACTGAAATGGAGTGATTCAGAAACACACATATTTTGCAAGCAATCTTTCAGTCTTCAATAATGTATGTGAAAGCCAGTTCAGTTCTAGTGCTCTCCTACAATTTGGAAAGTATTGGTTCATCTTCTTCATGGTGTTTTTCTTTAGTTTAAAAAACCTAGCACAGTAAGATTATACCATAAAAGACAGATCATATATTCTGCCTCAGGTGGCCACTCCTAGAATCTCTCTTCCAGTGTGACTTAGTCCATACTCTAAATCAGCATTCCCTAGAAAAAATTAGCTGTTTCCTCTTAGAGTCTCTGCATGCCAGCAGCTTTCACTTAAACCTTTCTCAGCACGACTGCCACCTGCTTCTAGGGCAAGGTCCTTCAGACAAATGATATCAGCCTCTTACACGACAGCAATAGCCTAATCTTAATTCCTGACAGTGACATACAGGCAGAGGCTGAGACATCTAGAAGTTTCCAGCCTGGGAAAGAGATGGCTCAGGGAGATATTCTCAGTGTGTGTAATTATATGATGGTGTGGACCAAAGAAGACAGAGCCAGGCTTCTCAGTGGTGCCCAGTGAAAGGACAAGAGGACACATGTCGAAATACAGGAAATTCCATTTCAGCCTAAGAAAAAGCTTTTTTCACTCTGACACTGGAACAGGTTGCCAAGGCAGATTTTGGAATCTCTAGCCCTGGAGATAATTGAAAACCCAACAGGACACAGCCCTGAGCAACCTGCTTTAGCTGACACTGCTCTGAGCAAGGAGGATTGGACTAAACAGTGGCTAGAGGCCCCTTCCAGTCTCAACCCTTCTCTGTGATTCTGTGTGAACACCCACAGGTTTGAAAATATTCAACTCATTGCTCTGCTTTCTTGCAGACCTGTCACAGGATATACAACAGTTCAAACGTAACTCTCAAGTATGTCTGTTTGGGATAGGGTGGGTTTACACCAAGACAACTCAGAGGAGAAGAGCAATAAACTTGAAAGCCAGACATATAATTTATGTTTGTACTTCTGGCTCTGTCACACGCTGTAAGGCTGACTCTCCACCGGGATGGCAAAGGTAAAATCCTCCAGAACCAGCATATTAATAATTAAAGACTGTGTCTCAGAAAAGAACTTGCACATATATTTACCTAGAGATTTTAATGGAACTTGCTTAAGCACTCTGCTGAATCAGGACTAAAATCCACTGATACTAGCAGGCACTTCACCTCTGCAGAGTGACCTACTTAATTACACTAATACCTTTTAAGAGATTTATTCCTCTCCTGAGGTATGCATTTTTCCCTGGTGTTTTAGGAAAGCCTATGACAGACATTATGATGTGTTAAGTGAACTGCTAAAGATTCCAAATAGTACCAGATAACAAAGAACACTTTTTCTTTAATGTGCTTTACAGGAGTAAAGTAAATATATCTGGAAATTTAAGAGCACCAGTTGAAGTGTTTATGAAGTTATACATGAGCTATTTGGTTGTAACAATGCTTAATTGTAATTTAGTGGTCTTATTTGCAAAATTTTTTGTCTTTTTTATGATTTGTGTTTTATGGGACGAGGTAATTTACTGTGCTGTGCCACTACAGGTTACAGTGTCATGCTACAACCTGACATTCACCTTTTGTTGTTTCGTATGGCAGCCCAGCTTCTTCCATAGTTCTAGGAATCATTTTCCACAAATGAGTACAAATAAGTATCAGCCTCGTACACCCATCTTGAAGTAACATAGAGGTTTTAGGCCAAAAGAAGTCCCATTGAAGAGACTTCAGTTGCCTCACCAAACCCATTAGCTATTCATTTCCAGAAGAATGCAAAGATGTAACCACAGAACGAACATTGCTAATAAACATACCAGAGCTTACTCCTGCCATGAGATAACACTGAAAACAGTTGTCTTTTTAGTATGACCAAGGTCAGATGAGTTCAGCACCTGTTGTAGGAGAATATGGTAACTATTGAGAGTGTTTTTCTAAAGCAGGTGTTGATCTCCCTTGACCTTACTTGCATCAGCCGGACAAATGGACAAGTGTCTTTCCTCAACAAAGAACACATTTGATCTTGACATACAGTAGTTTCTGTGATTTTGGAAAAGCCTAAGAGTAAACTCTGAAGTTTGCAACTTAATAATTTCAGTAAGGTGGAAATCAGTCATGAACTAAACATTTTCTCCAAGCTAAACTTGAACTTTAAAAGGTTTGTGATTAAGGACACCAGTTCTTATTGCCTCTATTCAGCCCTCTTTTTTTCAGCCATTTGGAAACCTATAGCTTGCCTCTCCCTTCATCTCCAGATGCACTTGTTTTTAAACCTCAACTACTTCTGAAACCTTTGGCACCCTAACCTCTGTAATACCAATCAGCACAGGGTTGTTGCTTTCTGTAAGAATTGTTTCTTGGACATTTATATTAGATAGGCTTTCCTTATTTCATACCACCTCCTCCAGAAAGGGTAGGTGAATTTGTCCCATCTTGTAATGTGTTGGTAATGTGATAATCACATACCAAGTAAGAAGATTTATCCGAGTAGATGTTTTCTGATTTAGGTCTTCTTTCTTCCCAAATTATAATCATGTTACCCTTTTCCAGAGGGAAAATATATTTTCCAGAGGGAAAAGACATTTTATATAATGGCTCTCAATGGAAGTTAATAAGTGTTGTTCACAAGGTTTGCCCTTCTACTTCTTTTGCGATTTTCAGATGGTTGGTTCAATGAACCAAGACTTCCATTTACAGAGTACTGGGAAACGAACACATTTGAAAAGTATACAGTTGTACATAATCACTAAACAGTAATACTTTAACTTGTTTTCAAGTCATTAAAATATATTTATATTTATATGCAATGTGAAATTAGAAGATCTGCAAAATACACAGTCATGTATAATAATGTTCACATACAGAGAATAAAAAATATAAACACAAATGTTTCTAAGATATTAAAAGAACAGAAATTCTGGTGCCAAAGCAAATAATATTTTACTGAGTAAAAATAATTAATAATGTTTAATTTTTATTCTTATGTTTGTGATTTTCTATTCTCCCTGCCCCTAACTAGCCACTTGATATACAGAAATAAAGTAATCTTAATTTCTTTGTTTAATCTCATGAATGTCAAAATCAGTTCGTTCAGAAAAGAGATTATCATGAGTGAGGAATTACCACTGTATTTTTCCATTTAAAAAGGGGGTATGAAATAACTTCAATACATGAACTCTCCCTAGGGTTTTTCATGATGTTCATAATGTAAAAAAAATGAAATTATTTCCTACTTAGTCTATGTTCAGAAACAAAGGGGGAAAAACAGCCTTATAGTTTCTATAATGAACTAGAATTTGGGACATCAATGTAGCATGTGCAAAATAAATGTCTGCTTGTTTTTAGTGTTAACACTCATGGACAGGAAAAGGTTACTAAGCTTTGTGGAAAGGTATTATATATTGCTCCTGGTTTTGCCCATCTTTTACTTTCTGGCATACTGTTTCAGATGGGAGCTGATTTCTCCCTCATGGTATAGAACTAACTGAGTAGTTACTTTTACATGAAAACATGTACAAATATAAATAGACTACAAAAGAAAAGCAATGTATGTGTTAATGTAGTGGACACTGGCAATTTTTCATGCAAGCAAGATTGCTTTTTCCTCCTCTTTTTCAAGCAGTTGACTGTATTTACACTCACACTGTGAGGCCCATACAAATTATGGTCTTTCTTCCTGCTGCAGGAACAGGACTGCTGCACTGATTTCAAAACTCATAGTCAGAACATTCACCTTCATCTTCTTCTTCTATTAGATGGGTGGCTTGCATTGGTCCTGTCCTTGCTACCAGAGCTTCTCAGTCCAGGTTTACCACCTGCACTCCTGAACAGCAGCACCTCATACATGATAGCACTGAGGTTAGTTAGTTCTCATGCGTAAAGCACACGAGCATCTCATACGGCAAATGCTTTAGTTGACAGAGGTAGAAAGGATTATATTTCTATATTCCTACAAAACCAACTTGATCTCATGTTCTGCTTGATAAATTTTTGCTATGAAACCACCTAACCTTTAGTTAAGTGGGATTGAACAGCAGAGCCATCAGACCAGGCAAAGCGTAGTCAGTGGATCTTTTTAGTTAGAAAAGCAATTCTCATAGTAAGAAGCTGCTCTGGCCTTTCTTGCTCCACTACAGCAGAATTCACTGAACTGTTAGTGACAGTCTCTGCCAGAGATACCTCTTCCAAGGTCCCAGTCCTTGGAAAAGCTCAATCTGTCCCTGCCAGCATGGAACCCCCTCCTTCATTTCAGTGGAAAAGTCATGCTTAGGACACCTGGAAAGTCCAGTTTCCAACATATAGTTGAAAAATTAATCTATGATTTTTTTTTCTGCCTAAAATACTCTTGCATGTTCTATATAATCCATGTCATTTTTAAAAAAGTCTGGACAGGAAGAAAAACACACACAATTTTTCCTGTCTTTTGAAATTTGTGTCTTCTCAAGGCTCATAAATGATCAGTTATCTCCACAGAGAGACTTTCTTAGTCACAGATGATGTTAAAACCTGTTAAGCATCAGTAAGGCAGGACAGCACAGTATGATCTGAACCTTCATTAGAGCTCAGATGGTACTAGTGACCTCTCTGTAGGATGTTTTCATCTCTCCAAATTGCAAAGCTGCCATCTGGACTCCATTCACCCTCTCTATAACTGTTACACAAATACAGATACTTTTAGGCTCAAGACTGCTCTGTCATAAAAAAAAGTCTTTATGTCTTGATTCATTTAAAGGACATCAGCATTTCTGCAGCTACACAGTGACATGCTAGAGGTACTGCCTCAAGTCACATACTGTGTGAATACACGTATAAATAAGCACTCAAAGAAAAAATGAGCTTACTGGTAACTGGGATCCTTTCCATTTGTGTTGTCTATGGGTATACATGCAGCTTTTTCCCCAACCTCTCTCTCCTGGGTCCCTAAAAATGTGCAGGATTTATGAAGCCAAGAGGAGCAGCTTAGAGCTGTAGCACTGGTCTTGCTTTCCGGGGGAGGACAGCTTGGGGAGGTGGAGGTGCTGAGAGCTGCTGCAGGTGCTGGCCAAGCTAAAAACCCCGCTCTGTGGTGCCAAGTAACGCATCCACCTCATATCCTGAAGAAGTCCAGCTATTGGTGAGCAGCTTCCCTATTCCGGAAAAAGAGCCCACTGCCAGGAAGCTGATGTTGTGGACACCCCAGCAGTGGTCCTTGGGGTGCTGTGCTGCTGCCAGAAGTGCTGGTGGAATGGTTACAAGATGTGACCGGGCTCTCTCTGTGAGGATACTCATCAATGCAACAGCAAATCACCCTGCTGCTTGCCAGCATCTTTACAGCTCCATGGTCTGAAATTACTCAAGTCTGACTGTGTGAAGCTTCACTTTCATCTTGTAATGCAACAATTTGTTCCATTACAGCGTTATTATCCAGCCACAGGTTTTGTGTTTAGCTTGCATGAAATATTTTGTCCAGTAGTATATTTTATGAACGTCAGCTACCTTTGAACCAAAGACTTATGTAAATAGCAGCTACAAAAGTACTTTTGAAAATACAAGGAAAATAATTACTTAGCAGGGAACAGGTAGAAATTAAACAGTTGAAACTCAGTTCTCTTGCAAATATATATCAAGTATTTGCTTTATTGCTATTATATAAAAGGCTTATAAAGTAAGCCTCAGTCAGAAGCTCAGCCAGTACAAATGCCAGGCTGCAGCAACTGAATTTCTGGACCAGGAGTATGAGTTTAAGGAAGGCAGAAAACATTTTCCATCTACTAACCATCTATGAAAATCCTGCTACTCTAACAATTTAAACAAATAGAGCACCTGGAACCTACAGAGTCTCCATCTTATTAGAAACACATTGACTCTGACAGCTGCTTGGGAAGCCAAGAACCACATGCATCACTGGGGTATCTCATCTGACATCAGTGAGATCAGAATTTGGCTTTAATCTTCCAAGCCACACACCATTTTTACACATGGACTATGTGAAAATTAACTTTGAGTGCTACACTAATTCTATAGTATTTGGAGAAAGACACTCAATGCTTCTCTTTGTTCAAAACTTCTCTTAATAACATCCTTAATCAGCTGTCTTCAAGAGAAAAGTCTGTTGTCCAGACACAGACAGGGAAGAAGGAAAAATCAGAGCCTTTTCTCCTTCAGCCTTGGGGTGAAGACAGCACTTGTGGCACTGCGTACCCACAACAGACACAGGATGGCTGGACCAGGCAGGCAACATGCTACCGAAGAACAAAGACTCAAGATATATGCGTAAGCCCCCTTTTCCCTAAAATACCATTCTAAGAGTCTGGCAACAGCCAGTAATTCTTAGTGGCAGTTGAGCTCTTATTTTGTAGCAGCAGCACATAGGGCTGGGTCTTCACACCACAGGCTGTCAGGAATATTATAGCCTAGAGAATAGGCTGGCTTCTTCTCACTGAAGAATGGAAACTTTCTGTATATTATTCAATTTGTATGTTCTGTATTTGTTTTGAGTTTGGCTGTTGAATAGCAGTAGGAAGACAAAATAAGTTTTGTTTAGCCGACAGAAAGTGTATGAAACAGGATATGATGGAAAAGATAATTGCATAGGTATTGATTGGTTAAAACAACTCTTTTTTCTTAAAGTAGAAATCTTTCAGATAATCTTTATTTTTAAAATGAAGCAAGGACTTCTGATAAAAGACTTTTTGCAGTTAAATTTTCATTTTAGCTGGATTTTAGATTAAAATTATTTTTGTATTTCTGACATTTTAATGGTATTTTGTAAATTCTCTATGGCACCAAATGGCCCATAGTGTATAATTTGTCTCCTACACTATGTCAAAATTCTGGTCTTTTTATGCATCAGAACTTTCAGTCACAGACCTTATTTTTAACTCCTGATTCAGATGTATTTTAGGTGCTTGTACTTTGAAAATGTGGCTCTGATAAAAAATGGTCATAGCTTAATATTCAAACTGAACTTCCCTCTGAAAATCAAAATCTTGTAGTGCCTTGAATTCAGCTAATTAGTCACTTTTGAAAATTTAGGCTGATGCTCCCAATGAATTAAATCTTCTATCTCAATTTCTATCTCAAACACAGGATAAGACCACAAATGCTGGACACCCCTTTTGGTATGCTTATGTTTGTGTATGTGTATTCATGCATATATGTATCTCTTGTGCAAAAGTTCCTAAGTTTTTCATAGCAAAGTTTCTCTAGCTACTCAGTAATTTTTATTGTTCCATACATTGGAAGCAATAATTGCAGGGAGCTCTGAACAAGTTGACTTTTATATAATTATCAAAAAAATCAGATTTCTGGAATATTTCTTGTTTGATAAATATTTGGTAAATAGTTTTATATCTTATAAATAATAAACTTTTAATTAACCTTGCTTTTCACTGGCCTTTTTAAAAAGCAAAAATAAAGAAAACAAGGCCACACTGCTAGAATTGATTATGGTTTTTATTACAGAGCTTTTAAAAACATATTCATAAATAGTTGACTAATGACACAAAGATTTAGATCCTGCACTCTAACTTGAGCTTACTCTAATGATCTTATCTATAAATGATTAGCAGGTTTATGGGCTAGGAAAAAGTGGAATTTTCTCTGGTTTACAGTACAAATCATGCCCAGAACATGTTATTTGGCATCCTGAAAACCAAAATAGAACAAGAATGTGTTTCTTAATATGAAATATTAATCTAAATTGAAGTATGTTCACCCTCTGGGGGTTCTATTCTGATTTTTAGTGATTGCCAAGTATCTTTATAGATGACTGATTTGGTGAGTGCTCTACCCAGCATTCAGCCGTATAAGCACTAGAAATATGTTGTTGCATGTCACAGAGATGGGATTTCGCTGAAGAGACTTGAACACAAATTGCAAATAAGAAAAAAGGATATTTTTACCTTGTCCTTTGAAGAATGTAACTTATTATGCACCTCCCCTCACCCATATGCTATCCTATGCATTGGGAAACTTAGTCTAGAACAAAGCCAGTCTTATCTTGTCTAAATGGTGCAAATCTGGAGCAACCCCAATTGGTGCTTTCTCCAGGTATTTCTTCATTATTTTGGAAATGGAGAACTGAGAGATTTACATAGTTGAACAATTGCCTACAAAGCCTGGAGCATGTAGCTCATTAATACATTGACCATATCTCACAATGCAGTGGCTTGAAAAAGCCATCCACAAGTATAGAGCCAAAATGTTTTTAAAAGAAACAGAAACAAAAATTCACTTTGGTTCAAGAAATGGTATTATTCAAGAAACAGGTGCTTCTTTGTACTCAGATATTAAGACTTGGGCTGCTAGTGGCATCAACAGTCTTAGATCACATCCAATAAGAAAAAGTGAAATTTATGTCTGTCTTAGGGGTGTATTCTGTAAAATATATGTAAAATATGTTAGGTTCTTATTCACAGATTTGGGAGGATGTTTCTTATATCCCTTTTGCTTTGGGGGGCTATTAGCAAAAGCCCTTCTTAGGACTTTTGAAATATTAGAAGAGATTCTATGTCATGACGCTGAGAAGGGGAGCGGTTTACATGTGGTTTTTTTTAGATACTATGACAAGACATTGTTTTGCATATTTTTAAATTTTGAAAGCAGATCTCCTTTCTTACCGGAGATGAGGTACGTGTTATCTGAAGGGAATGTATATGACAATTACTGAGTAAAATAAATGATAGAATTCTCAGTAGGTACTAAGATTCGTAAAATTATGAGATGTATGTGTTAAGAGGTTAATCTAAAACAAAAATATGTATTACAATTTTAGCATTTTTTATGATTTAATTTGAAAAAAACCCAAACATGTTAGTGTCTGTAAGTTTATATATACAGTTGTAAGTTTACATAAGGTCTGACAGAAAGGTTTTTTGAAAGCTAGTCCAAAGAATATTCCCTATGGTTAGAAATAATAATTAAAAAAACAGTATATATGTATGCAGATGAGAACACAAATGCCTTTATCTTTCCTAAATTGAGTAGGGAAAGGCTCAAATGAAGAGTGAAGTAATTTTGGCAATTTGATGAAAGCTTGTAGCACACAGGCAAATCTGTCAGAGGCAATGCCCTCATCAGAAATGATACTGGAGGGATAATTGATAAGAAATGGATAGCCACAAAATGCTGGAGAAGACCAGAAAAGGAAACAAAGAATTGAAATCTTGCCATCTCTGTATCACTTGCTTTTATATGGATTGAATCTATTCAATGCCAAAGTGGTTAGGTCTACATGTTTTAGAGGTGAGTCTGTGATTCTGTGATTCTGAGCCGAAACTACTTTATTTTCATGCTATAACTATTATCCCATTTTAACTTACTAAGAATACCCACCAAGACACCACTTCAATGTGTGTAAAAATATTAACAGCAGGACTTTATGAATTGGAGTCCTGAAGTTTGCAGGCTCCATTAATTTCTTTGTGGGTTGACAAATGACAGTGGAGTAACTTCTAAGAACAGGGAGTCTTCTCGGACTCCATTCTGTCACTCTCTCTACCAACTGTCCAGTGCCTTTCATTCATGCCACCTATTTGTTTAAAGCCAACTGTAATTTTAATGTCAAACAAAGCACATATTAGTTTACAGAGACAGTTGTTGATATGGAATGCTAAATAACATTTATTTCCCTATTTCTGGTGGCAAGATCTGCAATGGTATTTCACAATTGCAGTGTTTTTCTCATTACTTAAAAAAAAGTGCTTAATTTTGAAATATCAGAGCTACACAGTGACACTTATTTGGAAATGGCCATCAGAAAAGAAGACAAAATTAGCCTGTATGAGCAGCTGTTAAAATTCTCCTTTTGCCTTCAGGGGGTAATTATTTTCAGTTCCTCATGGGAAAGTTCATCCTGTTGCAGGCCTTTTCATTACCCTTACACACCATCCCTAAAAAGGTTTCTGTTGCACGAGGTGTACACCAAGCTTGCTGCAGTGTTGCAGTCTGACTATAAGATACTTCCACAAAAGACTGTATACTGGGCACTGAAGACTACTGTACACTGGGCACTGACAAACACCATGGAAAAAATTCTGCTGCACATGATCAGGCTTTCACTGCTCACATCATTGTGACTAAAGGTGCTACTAGTTGTGGACAAAGTTTTTTCAGTTCTTTTCCTGCAGTTGCTGCATATAGAATGCTGGGAATAAAATTTTCTTAGCAGGGAAAAAAAATCTGACTGAACTGAAAAAATGCTGGAAAGGAATTTTCTCCAACTTTCTCCCCTCACAGTATACATATACAGAGTATTAATCTTCGGACAGGCGAAGGATGATAACTGGTGTGAGCAGGCATGCACTACAATCAACAATGATTTAATTCCATTCCAGTTCTAGCATTAAAAACATTATCCCTTCCAAGTATCATCAATCAAGCCCTTGTTTAGGAAATACCAAATTAGTTGCTGCTGCTAAAAGGCCATCGATAGATTTTTATATTTAGGTGGACTATTCCACTGTTCTTTTTTGTTCAGATTTGGTTGTTGGCTCTTTTCAATAGGAATGTTAAAAAAAGACTTGTTCAGCACATCTCTATCTTCAGACTTGAGACAGAAAGGAGACATCTGCAGAGCATAAAGTATCCTTGGCATGACCGTGATCTTACAGGCAGCTGCTCTCCCATCCATGGGAGAGGGAGCTGGTTTCAGTGCCTGTGATTTCCTTCTAAACTATTTGCAATTAATGTGGTTCACACAAGTGACTGAGGTTATTTTGGCATGTAAGTAATCCAATTAAGGTTTGATCACTAACTGGGTAACTCTGTGGTTTACTAAACAGTCTACTGGGAAAAAAAAAATATGTTCCATGCCTAGAAAGAAGGAACAACAAGAAAATATAATCCTCCAGTTAAGAACTAAATTATTTAAATCTACCTTGAATTACATCACTGAGTTCAGTTAGGTTGGTAAGGAGAGGAAGGGGAAATTTGAGCCTGTTTTCCCTTTAACCCAATTTATAGTTCATATATTTACACCTAGTTTATAGTACTTTTCTTCCATTTGTCATTTTAAGCTTACTTTTTATAGATAATGTTACTATGTTTGGACAGATTATGTTCCAGGCAACTTTGCTGCACATTTTGTGGCCTCCTACATAGTAAGAATCCTGCAATGAGTGTCGCATGTTTGTGCAGTTGAAGGAAGAATGGATTAAATACAGACAAAAACATGACCATTTGAAAGTGTGGTTCTGTGTATGAACAGTGAAACCTCTATGAATATTTGAACAATTTTGTTAAGATGAGTGAAATAGGAATGTGTGAGCAGCTGGTTAACTGCTTCATGAAATGACTACTCCATTAAACTGATCTGAATTACACCAATTTTCTCCAAAACTGTCTGCCAACTGTTTCAAAGTACATCTTTTGTGGCCTGATCACAGAATTGAAAATGCAGTGATCCATATATTACATCATATTTTTCTAACTGAATGCTTCAGTTAGGCTTTAACTTTCAGTCTAATTCAATGCCTATTAAAATCAACGGAAAAGCACAAGAGATTTGATTGAGAGATTTGATTTGAATATACAGAAACCTTAGAAAGTTCTTTATAGAAACACTTGAATTTTCTTATCTCGTTCCAGCGTAAAGCTACTATTTAGGAAATATTTGTAGTATTCCTATAAAATACATAGAAATCAAAGTATATCAATCAACCTGAAATGCAAAGTAACTTTCCTGGGGAATCCAATTGATGGCAAAATCACAATCGGAAGCAGTACTCTAGGCTACAATAAAACACCTTGTCCCCAAATGCCTTTCTAAATCAGCTTCTTCATTACATTACATAGCAAGGATTATTTGTACTTATGTCTGTGTTACTCCATATGAAAGCACCAACTAATACTGGTGTGTATTCAGGGAAGTTTGGTGAATGCTTTCATGGAGGAGTGGTTTACTGTAGAAAGGTTCAGACAAAGCAAGTGTCAGTCACTACAATTATAGGACTAATCTAAAGCTGATTAGGAGAATAATGGAAATTTCTAATACATTTGGATGCATTTATACTGACCCTTCAATTACACAACAATGTGATTGTGCATTACAAAGTCATCTCTCAAGGAATTAGCATGGGCTTCCAGAATAGGATTAGCTTTGCAGCAGCTTGCACTCTGGTAACAAAAGTTACTCTGCTGTTTTTATAATTTGCAAACAGTGTACAGTCTTTTGCAAAAGGAAAGAATATGTGAACAACGGATGACCTCATCTCTCTTTCTTACCTTGATGGCTCGATACAGGAAAAATTTTTGGTGGTTTTTTTTTTTACTTATTTTAGGTTTGGAATTATCTTTTTATTTTTGCTTAGGCTCCTTGTATGCACCAGAGTATCCTTTCTTGTCTGCTGTTCTTCCCTATGTCCCAATGTCTTCACATCCCTTCTTTTCCTTACCATTCCAGAAAGGTTTTCCTTGTTCTCTGTTTCTATTTCTTTTTGCTTTCAGCAATAGGTAATTCAAATACCAAGTAAATTCTCCCTTCCTTATCCATTCCTCATATTTAATGATGTTTACCTCAGTCTCTAATCTCCCCTAGCTGTCTCCACATCCTCTAGTATACCACTTAAAACCTCACTTTCATAACGTGCTCACTCTGCTATGTCTTTTCTTCCTCATTCTGTCTTTGAACCCGTCCTTCCTACCCTAAGTATAGTGAATTGCTTTTATTCCCTGTTTTCAGTTTCCTACACCTTGTCTGGCATGGCTTTCCTCCCTTCTTTCAAGCTGTCTTAAGGCTGTCATGCCTTCTCTTCCCTGCTCTTCCTTATCCTTGCTTCTGGCCCTCCTTTCCTCTTTCAAAACACCATGTATCTCACACTTTTCCCTGTGTGACTGTCGTCTTCTGTCAGTTCTGTTTGTGTATTGTGTGCTCTCACAATTGGCACATGCAGAAAAAGACATTTTGAAGAGGCTGCTGCAATTTGATTCTGAGAACAGGCAATGGAAAGAGAGAGCACAGCTCCTCCAGTGGATGAGTCTGGTGCTGGATGTCACAGTTTGATTTAATAATCAAGAGGAACATGAATGCATCTCATGATTGCACCCCTGTGTTAGAGGTGGATTTACTTGTCCTGAACAGTTTTGTTCATGTGTCAGCATTAAAGAATTTCCTGGGCTGCCAACCTCACTCCACTCCTGCAAAATTTCAAACAGACTCTGAGCCACATCCATCATTTTCCACGTCCAACCACTTTCCGTCTATCATTTCTGCTTCTGAGTGACCGCTTTCTCTTTAGCATGGTAGGCTCTGGAACCTGAAGTTGATAAATTTCTGTAACAAGACCAAATATTATACTCTTAATTCTGACAAGCAGTTGTTTTCAAACTTCCTGTCAGTCATCACCTAAAGAAATTCAAGGAATATTGAACTCTTGGTGAAGCACCTAAGTCCAATTTTAAAAGCAATGTCAATCTGAAAACAGAATATCCCTGCATTTTGTATTGAAGACTTATCTATGATTCTATGTACCAACTAGTACATCAAATTCTGCACATTGATAAGCCAGGCTCAGCCTGTGCAGTTTCCTGCCTTATGGGAGTATGTCCTTGCCTGCAGAAGACGTACTTCAATACAATATACCTAATTTTGAATTACTGTATTAAAGAATAACTTGTTTCTCTCCTTTGAGGAAGGTATTTTTCCCCAGTGACAGATCAATGGAATTTTCACAAAGAGAAATGGAAAAGTGTGTGTGAGCTAAGCTAAAGATTTCCTTTTATCAGTTCATGAGGAAAACATATTCTGACACAGCTAGCAGAAAGCTGGAATTGCCATGCAAAGGCTTGAAAACACTGTCATCACTGGATAGAATTAGCCATGTTCTGCAGTCGGTGAAACAGTTGCTTGTTTTTGTGTCCTCAAAATATATTTAACACAACCTGCCACTTAGAAAAATTTGGTTTCTCTTATCCTAACAAGAGAGAGTTTTCTCAGCTGAAGGGAGCATCAAAAGGTGAAGCATTTCCCGGCTATTCATGACTGCCAGAACCGTTCTTCCTTGAAGCTGCTGCTGGCTGAAGTTCCTGTTGTAACAGATCTGTGGACCATATTATGAGAAGAAAGGTCAGATAAGCACTGACACATTTTTTCTGATGTGCTTGAATATATCAGTAATAACTAGGAGATTGTAACCTGGTGAGCTAGACTTTGTGCAGTTGCCAGATACAGGAACGTTTGTTCTGTTCAACTTTTGTTTCATTTAATTCTTCTCTCTAGTTTCTAATATAATCAATATTGCTTTCTTTAACATAATCTTGTTTCATGAATTGTTTCTGAAGCAGGCTGCTCCAAAGGGATGCAAATGAACTTCTGACCTCTGGGGATGAAAGAAGGGATGTAGAAGATACTTGGCCTGTAGCACTCCACAGAAGATATGAAGCCAGAATGTTGCCAAGCTGCTGGTGAGAGTTACTTAGTACATAAAGCAAATCAAAAGAGTTGGGGGGGACCTGTCAGCGGCAGGACCAAATACTGACAGGTGTCAAGAAGAATCCTTTTTCACAGTGTCAGTATTTTTGTTTTACTTTGTAAAAACATTTGCCCTCTGCTGTCCTGCAAACAGCATTATTAGAAACACATTTTCAAATGATTTAAAGAATCACAGCCAGAGGTGGTTATTTCAATAAAGTGTATTTCACTTAATTTGGACACACTTAATTGGGACAGATGCTTTATTGAAAAAAACTTCTAGGGAATCAATTCATGATAGTACATAGAAAAGTCTGGAACTTAATTACAACAGTAGTCACAAGTTTTCCTTAATGAGGTGTATTTGGCCAGTGCCATGGTTTTACATGGTGTTTAACCAGGTGTTAAATATGTGTGAAACACTAAACTTCAATCTTTTCATAGAAACATTGCCAAATAAAGATTTAAAGAAGAACAATAAATGAAGTACAAGATTATTATTCTTATTTCCTTTAGTACTTCATTCTGAGCCTGCTACTCCCTTTTGTGTGGGTTCCAGTGTCAGATCCTGGAAACACTACAAATTTCCATTAGTGAATGTGAGTGTCAATGTTATAAAAAAGATAATTTCCTGAATAAACTAGGGACCTGGAGGGCAGCAGGCTTCCAGATCCTGGAAGGTCACGTGTCATTCCATTTATGTTACTTCGTCCTAGCTCACGTCCCAGTTCCAAGCCTCAAATTCCTCTGGAGTCCAGGTGAATGTGCAGACCTGAATTATTCAAAATTACTGAAACACCATTCAAACAGCTTTTTCTAGCAGTAGATGTTTTGGTGTGATGGTTGGGAGAGCAGCTTTATGCAAAGGAACATCAGCCCATACATTCCTCTCGTTACCAAAAGAACAGGGTTTGTTTACTTCCATAGGACTTCCACCAGAAACTGCAGAGAGTGCTAGTCTATGAAGTTCAAGGCCCTTAACCATTTTCAGTGAGGTTTCCCCAAAATGTGAGGTTTTAAAAGTAAAACATACTGTTTATCATTGCTGGATATTTATATTCAGAGATCCTGTCTACAGAAGAAAGGTATTTTTCCTGTACAGCCTGAGAAATTAATTCAAGCTGACGTAAAGACAACTTATGTTTTCTAAGCAAATAATTTGTTTTATTTTTAATGTGTTCTTTGATTTAGTTTGTTCATTTTGTGAACAACTAACTTAGAAGTTGTTCTAAAATTTAATGTCTGTAAGGAAAATCCACAATTAGACTGGTGTAACTAGGGGAAAATATCCTTTGTTTTCAGCCTCACAAAGGATAGCACAGTAAGTTAAAATTGGAGTTCTTGTATGTCCTGTGGCAAAAGGGGTCAAGGACACTGTTAAAGAAGATCTGAGAAAACAAAGGATTTTTAGATGGGAGATGATTCTTCCATTTTCTGCTAAAGTACATGAAGTTAACTCTTTCATTATTTCTGTTCAGGACAGGTTCATTTCAAGGTATTTGGATGTCTAAACACAGAGGGTAGGTTCCTATGATATTTCTGATGTTGTGAACTCACGGTGAAATCAGTCCTCGGAAACCATAAAAGACAGCTAGAAATAATATTCTAAAAAACAACACAGAATTTCAAAGTCAGCTCATTTTTCCTCCTCACCTTGATACTCTCAGCTCTGTAGACTGCTTGAGTCTTCTGTAGTGATTCAGGAGAGTGTTGGAAAGTGGAACTCCAGTTGACTCACAGAGCAAGAACCCCGAGAATAAATGTTTTCCTATTCGGCTGTGAGCAAAACTCAGGAAACTGGATGACAGAGCCATCAATCATGGGATGCTTTGATATCCATCCTGCTTTGTGCAGTCTGGAAAATCTTCTGCTTACAATAGGAGAAGAGAGAAAGAAGGACCAATCTTACATGAGTTATTATGGATGTGAGCTCTCTTCACATGTGTGTGGCAGTGTGCTCTCCCTGGTTTCCCCCCCTCTTCCCCCCTGGCTCAGCTTTTTCAGGGACTGAAGGAGACACTACCATTTTTCTGGCTTGCTTTGCCCCCACCTGGAGCTGAAGTGCTTTTTGTGATAACTAGGGTAACCTCCTGAATGTGTTAGCAGTAAAAGCAGGAAGAGTAGGAAGCACCTCAAGACATCAACAGAAGACGGAGATCTGATCTCTACCCCTCCTCCATGTAAAGCCAGCTCTGCCCTTATAGCCATCACGATATATGTATAGAAGAGCTTTTCATATGCATGATTAGAGGGCATAGTCTTGAGGCATCCCATCTATTTTATTTTTGCAACTTAGATCTGCAGACCTCATCTCAGTTCACGTGCAGAAATTGTGACCCTTAATACCTTTCAAACTAATACACAAAGCAGTTATATTTGGACAGCAGCATAACTGGAGTAGTGTCCAACAAAATATGCCAGTAGAAGTCCAGCATATTTCCTATTTTAACAGTCTGTAATTTGAGTGTTTGTTCTCCTGAATGCCTTCAAATTATGCCAAATTCTAGAGATTAGAGTCTAAGCTAAGTACTCTTCATGAACAGATATACAGTGGATCTCTGTTTTAGTTGGAATAAGGTATATATTTGAACTGATTGCTCATTGCATGAAAGAGCTATTCAGCTGGCTATAAAAATTGTGGTTTGACATGGGAATGTTCCTGTGGCATTGTTTTATATAGCAGTGGTTGAATCTGAAACTTTAGATTCTCTTTGGACACTTCAGCTGTGATGTGGTTTGAACTGGAGTACTCAAGGCTCTCTTTGATTCCCTACCAAGGGAGAAGTAAAATATTACTGTGTGGTTTTGATGTCCAGAAAAGTCTTTGTTGCTTTCTTTGCAGGATCACCTTGTTATTTTGCAGGTACATTACCTTCCTGGTAAGCAATAATGATTAATTTATTTCTCTGGTGCAGGAAACTGAATTAAAGGAGTCAAAATTATAACTTGAACTTAGTCTAAATCACTCACTGGAAAACATTTCTGTTTACAGACAGAGCAGTGACTAAAGCTTAGTAAAAGTCTTTTGTTAATCCTCTTCCATGTACTGACTCAAAACATAATCATGGCAAATCACAAGACCTCATCTGCTTCAGGCAACGCAGCCAGAAATTAGGTAAAAAAATAAGCACTGTGGATGCTGCTCTCCATATACAACCTAATTATTTCTTGAATAACTTAAGGTCCTTGGAAAAATGTAGATGAAATGGGGATGTATTACAAAAAATAGTTTATGTGCATGGGTGGATAACCACACTCCTTATAAAGGCCTCTAAGAAATTAGACAAGTCATCTACTCATTTACATGAACATCGAGAACTAGAACATGACTAAGGAAACACATATAACAAAATACTCTGTATTTTATCATTAAATTCTTTGGACAAATAGATATGTTGATGATTCAGGGAGACTGATGTGGTGCAATTGCTGCTGCAAGTTCACAAGTCATTGAGTATTTTTCAGACCATCTTATTCACCATTCATTGTTAACACAAATTAGCTTAATTTCAGCTAGTGGGGAATCTTCTATTTACTAGGTTTCATCTCACATATAATTGGAACTTTATATTGAAGGAATATCTGATGTATATTTTTATCTGAGTTTTTATATTTGCATTATATTTGAATTAGACATTTCTGAACCATGCATGAGGAGCAGCTGAAAAAAGTATTTTTGGAGTACACTGAAAAATATGGAACTGCTAAACTCCATTTCTGACTGTTCTTAGATGAACTGAGGCAAAATTTCTTTTGGAGTTTTGCTTGAGCAAGTCCTATAGAATTAGGCCTAGTTTTGCCTGTCTTCAATAAGAACAACAGTGTAACTGTGGTGTGTTCTTAGTCTGTCACAACACTCATTGCCTGTTGAAACAAAGACCTACAATGTCAACTTCAAAACCCTGTAGGAGTATTTGCTTTAGCTTTGCTTAGTCAAGAATATTATAAAAGGGAAACTGCAGATACATGGAAAAAAAAGCAGAGACTTCAGAATGAAAAGATTCAGTTGTTTAAAAGTAGGTTGGGTCCTATGTGACCATTTAAAAAAAAATAGGCTAGAACAGTCATAATTTTTAAAATAAAATAGCTCTACTGTGCAATTTCTGCTTTCTTCCACCAGAATGGTGGTGTGTTGAATTTCAAGGCTGACCCTGGAAAGCATCTTAGGTGGCAAAGCAAAGATCAAGGCCAATGTCAAATTTTTCTAATTTATATTTCTCCAATGCTTTCAGAGTCTGGAGGCAGGACAAAGTCTGACTGGATTGAGGGTATTGTATTCCTACGTATGTCTCATGAAGAAATTTCTTGGGACTAAGAAAATCATAGAAGCAAAATTCCCTTATTCTTTTTGGCTTAGCATAAGATGTGAAGTGTAACTCAGGCGAGGCTTTTCAAAATCTCTTGTTTCAGACTGGTAGTCATGACGGTGGTGGGTATTCTCAAATAATGAAATTGCTATCAGCAAATGACCCTCTTTTCTAGTATCACATGAATGCCACTCTGCGATGCTGATAGAAGAAAATGAGGTCGTATTTCACTTAAGGACAGGATGAAAGCTGGAACTAGTTTCCTATTTTTGCCCACGGTTTCCTTTCCACTCTCAATCATATCTGCACGGCTGATGGTTAACAGGGTGCTTCGCTTCTATGTGAGGAAGCATTTGTTATTGCTTGCTCACTATTTTCCATAGCAACACAATGTCTCTGTTTAAGATCCAATGGAGATGAGCAAACACAAAAGCCTTTAAGAAGCAGTTTGTAAAAGAAGCTAAATTAAACTTAACTCTTTCCAGTTAACTGTGCAGTCAGTATTTATTCTGGTATTGTGACATATATTGTTGAGGGCCAAAATGCTCTCAATCTTTAAGCACAAGAATGGCCATATTGGGCCAGATCCACTGTCCCCTTAGCACAGAAAGCCATTTCTGTCAGCACTGGGTAGGAGATTCCTACAGAAGAACTCAAAAGCAGGGCAGGCATGACATGATAAACAAACTGCTATACCCTTTCCCTCCTTCCCTCCCCCAATTCCCAGAAGCTGCAGCTGAGGAACTTTCTTGACTAGAAGAGGTGTCTGTGTTTTTAAATGCAGGTGTGTACCAAGTGATTAGATTGCAAATAATTTTATCCTTTATTTACTCCACTAAGGGCAAGAGTCAAATCATAGTCTCTCTGTTTTGTTGCTCGCTGCACTCATGGAACAAACAGGCACAAATCTGAGATGGGAACTAGAGACTACTTGAAAAGTCTGAATCATTTACTGAAACTTTTAAAACCACAGAATGAGTATAGAAATACATAGCATTAAAATAACTATGTTGATGACCACATTTTGTTTCCAAACAATTAGAAAAGCAAGTGAGTAGTAAATTAAGACTGATGTCAGGCTGTGACAGGTGAAGTACCCTAGAGACACACTCAGCACATGAAAAAGGCCACAGAAACATTGGTAAGGATACACACAACAAACAATTTGTACTCCAGCTCAGAAACTGAAGTTATGTGCAGGACTTTGTGCACAGGTGCTGCTCCTGTAGCAATATTTTGTAGAAGCAGTAGCCATTTTCAACCCACATTTCTTTAGAATCCTTTTGCTACATTGCCTACCTGGTCATAGCAATAATAGCTAAGAAAAACAGAGGTAGATAAAGAGGATTACATGGTCATTCTGGTCGTTGCAAAAAATTTTGAATTGAACAGAACATTCACCAGCACTGCTAGCTGTCATAACTTTTACTGTAAGTCCTTCTATACATGAAGCATGCTTTAAGCCCTAAGTTCTGGAGTGATTTGCTATATTGTAATATCTGCAATTTTACCTTCCTTTCCCTTATGTTTATATTCATCATGATTGCAAACCTTGAAAACCTTGAAAACACATACACTAAACCTTGAGAACCTAACTGAAAAAATGAAAATAATTAGCAATTTTTGGCTCCCGTGATTACCAAGCCAAACCAAGTTCACACGAGCCTTGTTCAGGCAGGCCTGCCAACACCTCACCAAGTTGTTTGACTTGCTACAACAGCCCCAACTCAGCATCCAGCCTGGCCTTTTTCTTCAGTGTCTTTCCAGCCAAGAGTGCTTTGTTTGACAACAAAAAACATGCTAATGTGGTCATGCACTTACTCTTCAATCTAGAAAATTAAAAATTGCCATTTTATTTGAAATATTTGAAAATTTGAAATATTATTTCAAATCAATTTTATCTAATCTCTGACTGCTCACTAGCAGCTCTTGGGTTTATAATGTTCATTTTCTATTTAACAGAGATAAATATGGTTTCAATTATAATAATAATTTATGCAAATTATTTATATTTTCACAACCCAATCTGACAGTCTTTCTGTAATAGCCACACGTATAGCACGGGATGCTTTTTTGAGTCATTTATAAATTACAGAATTATGTGTTTCTTGTAAAAACTGCCATTTTTTTACCTGGCAGGTCAATGTAATAAACATTAGATAAAAATAAATGCCTGAATCAATTTCTAAAATTTCTTTACACGTAGCTGAACCTGTCATTAAAATCCAGACATGATGACAAAATACCTCAGATCCTACATGACATTAGGGCTGTCATAATACCACTCACAACGTCTCAATCAAGTTCACCTTTCATACATCCATTCACAGATCTGATGCACATGCGCACCCACCACAAAAATGTGAGCTTTTTGCTGAGTGAAAAATCATTGTATTCAGGTAAAATGCAGCAGCTGTCACTGCTGTCACACCTCAGCCAGGCCCTGGGGCAGTGGCCAGGCCTGGATGTGGGGTAGTGTTGGGCTTGTGTGTGGGCCCTTGTCTGGGAAAAAGGGCTGTCCATGCCACACAGGGCCATGCGGGGTCACTGGGGCCAGCAGTACCACCAGGCACCACAGCAGGACCTACTGCTTCCCACCTGTGAGTTCCACGGCCATAGCCTCTTTTGTCTTGTCACGCTGTCCTTCAGGAATAATGTTTTCCTCTCCCAGGCACCAGTGTAGGTAAACATCCTCAGCATTCAAAAGCAAATGAATGAAAGGAGAATGCAAATGCAAAGAAATTTAAAAAATATATATTTTAAAGACTTACCACCATGGTGTCTCCACAGGAGCTCCCACTTCTTCACCTGATGTTGCCAGGGTCTGGGGTCACCTTTCCTCCCATAGCTCCCGCTCGCTGTCTGTAGTGGGCAAACCACCAGATCTATAGAATGGCAGAATTGCTCTGGTTGGAAGAGATCTTTAAGATCATCAAGTCCAACCATTAATCTAACACTGCCAAGTCCACCACTAAACCATGTCCCTCAGCACTACATTTTCCCATCTTCTAAATACCTCCAAGGATGGTAACTCAGCCACTTCCCTGGACAGCCTTTTCCAATGCTTGACAACCCTTTTGGTGAAGAAAATTTTCCTCATATTTAATCTAAACCTCCCCTGGTGGAACTTGAGGCCATTTCCTCTTGTCTTATTGCCTGTTACTTGGGAGAAGAGACCAACACCTACCTTGCTACAACCGATTTAGGCTGGCCAAGTCCTTCCTTCATCCAGCCCTTCACCTTCTGAGAGGTGAAGTTGGTAAGGGTGAGGCTCCTCTCCCCAGGGTGCTGTGCCCAGGTCCCTATGGCCAGCCACCCACGGCTGGGCTGCTGCAGCCCTGCCATCCCCACCATGGTCTCTGTACCAGGGGGTTGCCTCCACATGTGTGGCTGCTTTGGGGCTGCCTCTGATTCACCTCAGCAGGCAGGAAGGGTGAGTAATATACACAGGGCCCTCACAGAAAGAGTGGGAACCCTGAGAGAAACTGTCTGCTCTCCCCATCTCCTCATTTCAGGCAACCCCAGCTTCTCCAGGCCCACACCACCCTGCTGCCTTCTGGATCTGCAACAGGCCTCTTTGTTTCAAGGTATTACATGTATTTATTTTGCTCCAATTAAAACTTCAGAGTATGGTTTCCAAAGGCACAGAGGGCCGATCTAAAGCTCACTGCCTCCAAAAGGGGGGCTCACCTGCCTCCTCCCCCTCCTCACTGTCAGGCTGGTGCTGGCACTTGCCAGAGCCCTTCTTGCATGCCAATTCAATTAGCTAAAAATGGGAAAGAAACCCACCCAACCCCCCCCCCCCCCAATGAAAAACTGATTAGGTCTCTGCCATATTAAGGAGTTAAACGATCACAGCAGGTCCCAGAATGTGCCAGAGCAGGTGTGAGGAAGGATGTGCGCAGCCGGCAGCAGGAGGAGTAGGAAGAGGAGGGAGGAGAGATTAAGTCTCCTCTCAACGGTGTTTGATCAGTTGTTTATTGAATTTCAGTCTTTGTTTTATTTTAACTCTGAAACACAGGTATATCAGCCTGGCATTGTCAGACCTTTCTCCTCAGATATTGGTATGTGCCAATGGAGTGCTGCCACCATTTTGGGACTTGGCTTAAGCAGCTATCACTGTTCCTCTCACTGTTCACAAGGCCTACCAACGATGAGTTTTCTCCTAAGACAAAAAAAAAGTAATCCTAGGACAGGAATTACTTTTATATTATGTAGGAACTGATTTTACCATTATGCTACAATGGCTAAGATGCAGTTGGGCCCTTTTCATGCATGAAGTATAGAACCTGTCACAATTCCTAGATGTTCACAACCTTCTAGAGTAATGTTAGCTTCCCCTGTGCAAGACAATGCATTCATACAAATTCCTGTAACTTTTCTAAACTGGGATGTGAATATTTTTCTATAAAATCAAACAATAAAGTCATGAGAAAAATGCTGTGCAGGAGAAAGAACTATAATCTGCATATGGATTAATCTAATAACATGATTGAATAATGTATTCATATTGGCATAATCTTGTAAGGATCTCTTGGGTGTGATAAAATTTAGCAACTAATGAAACGTACCTTTATGCCTCTTCTGGAAATCTGGAGGGAGCTTTTTAGCTTTACTCTTATCCCTCTTCTCACCCAAAAGACAGAATGGTTTTTATCAGTGCTGAAGGTATATTGAAGAGATTCTAGTATAAAAATGCAGGCATAGCAAAATGCAATGGTTGAAGTTTAAATCAGCAAACTTTAAACAGGAAATAAAAAATATTTTTAACACTGAGGTATGTAACTGCTGAAGCAGTTTACCACAGGCATGGAAAACTCAGCATGTTTTGCACTCATTAAATTTGAATTGTCTGCGTTTATAAAAATATATTTTCTACTGAAGTTTTTGTGGTAACCATGGAAATCGCCGAATAGCATAGGCAAGACCTCAGGTCAGGTCAGACCATTATTCCTTTTTACTACTAACCATGATCATCATCCTCTGTACCTAAGAAGCCATAGACTGATGGCCTTCCAGACAAGTAGTACATTTTCTAACAAAAAGCTGGAGCATTCCTTCCCTGATTCCACTGAAGAGTAGATGTCCCTGAGTGACCTGCAGAGAACTGTGAATTTGTAGGATTCTCTACAGTTAAGGCAAAACAGAGATGGTTCACCTTACTTGACTACGGATTTTAGGGAAAGTAATCAGCCCAGAGTAATGCAAGTTGCATACAGTCATCTTTGTCTTCCAGTTTAGTTTAGTATTAGCCATTTCCAAAAGAGCATTTCTAAAATCTTTTTTGCCTATATTGGCAGTTTCCCCAAAGAGCAAAGACACAGATGTCATTGAATTTAATTTCACTAAGTGCATTAATTGTAATTATCCATGAGGTGAGTCCATCCTACAAAAAAAAAAAAAGGAGAATTGAAACCTAACTTCCAAAAACCCTGTCAAGTGTCAAGTCCTATTACCAGTTGACTGTAATAGCTGTACTTGATATGGGATATTTTTTGTCTAAGGTCTAGCTAGCAATAAATGTTTAGAGGGGAAATTTGATCCAAAATAAATAGGAAAAAATAATAAGCTGTAACCATCAATACGTAATGTAAAATGATACAAGTAATGCAGTTAGTCAATATTTTGGCATCAGTGCTATGCATTTCAGGACGACAAGTTTTGGTATTTTCCAGATTCTGCCACCTTACAGTTGCCTATTAATTACCTTCATTTGTCAGCTGGCAGTACAAACAGGGTACAAATGTTTAGTCTGCTGCTTGTGTTAATATCTAGGAGCTGCAGTAGACAGAAGGTTTCCAGAACTCTGCTGTATGAAATTGCTTAGCTCTGATGCTTGCTAGCACTACTAGCGTGTTTTCTTTTTCTAACAAATAAAGTAACAGCTGAAAATGTCTCAAGCTAACACTAGCTTGTTTGCATTGTTAACAAAACCATTTTAGAGCAGAGCAGTAATTCCACCTCAATATCACTTTTAGATGTGCTTGCTTAAAAGTTGCATTTTGGCATGCAATTTTAGGGCCAGACTGATTTACGTAGTGGAACATTTATGTAAACTGCCTTGGGTTCTCACTTCATGAATAGCAGTGCAGGAAGAAATGGAGGTAAAAGCAAGTCCGTAAACTAGCATGTTCTATAGGACTTCTCATGCAGTGAAGCAATAGCAGAATGAGACAAAGCAGCACATTGTATGTTACAGCTGTGCTCCCACCAAGGGAAACAAACGTGATCCTAGGCATTGGTTTGCTCAGTCACTTGTTGGGGCAGAAAGCCCCAACTCTGGTTTGAGTGTAAACATGCACAAGAGCTTTCCATGAAACCTGGCATCGGACCTGGCTTCCTCCTACCAGCCAGTGCAATGCATCACCAAACTCTGACTAGAGATAGCATATCATTCCTTCTCTGAAGTACCCATTTATTAGCGGCAGACAGTTCAACATTGAGATAAATCCTAGCAAAAGGCAACAACTAGGACTCTGCATTCAAAACTTCTACTGCCGCTTCATTTGGAGGGACCCTCAGCCTGTTTGGTCACTCAGCCAGGACCATAACCCTGTCAGCATCCCTTGTACTAAAGCTTTTCTATGAGCAGCAGCCTCAACTGCTCTTAATGCTGCTTCTATTTTACCAGCTTGGAGCTGACTGAATAGATACAAGTGGAATTCAGCCCTGGTTTTTAAAAGGCTTTCTCAGAGCATAACAGTGTGAATTTTTTGATTTACACTTGTTTTCTTGGGCTCTTTTTGCACTACAGCTGCAAAAAAGTGGTAACTCAATGACCTAGTGACTTTTTCCACATAAAAAGCCAGCAGCAGAAGAACTGGCATATTAACAAGTTCCTCATATTGCAGTTGTCTAGCATGGATGTAGCAGACAGATATGATAGGTACATTGGTCACGCAGGGCTTTATTAATGTCACCTAGCATCAATAGATTTCTCTTATATTTGAAATGAAACACAAGTTAATATCTGCCAGGCTGCAGAGCTGTTGAAGTCAGGTCCAATAAAACTGTAGGTCTGCACAGGAAGGAGAATGTAAGTGACCTTTGCTGTCTGTCCATGTGGAAGTACATACTTCACCTTGTTTTTAAGAACTACCAAAGAAAGCAATGGTTCCAGTTTACTTGTCTCTATGTGTTAATGGAATATGCTGAAGATTTCTGTCTTCAACATTTTGCTTCCAGCTCTTGCTAAGGGAGCCTGCAGGTTTATACAGCTGAACATTCCTCATTTATTCTCTACAGATTCTTTTTGTCAATATAAACACAGATCAAAGCTAAAATGTTTTAAAAATGAAGCTAGAGACAAAACACAGCAGCTGGTCTCCAGAGGGAGGGTTCAAGCCTCCAGGTCAGAGAGACTGGGGAATTTCCTCCTTGTGTCTCAAAGGCTGTTGCTAGGGAGACCACTTTTGCTTCAATGAGCCTGTGGGATGGAACTAGTTGACATATATTCAATATTTCTGCTTGTAAGACAAAAGAGAAGCACAAGCTGTAGAGCCTTTGTCAGGACAGAGCACAGAAACCCACTTACAAGGCCCTTTTTAAGTACTATATTTTCTCCTACTGGCAAAAATTGGTAACCTCACCATTTTTTCCCTTTGCTTTGCAGTCATCTTCATTTCAGATGAGAAGGAAAATGTTGCTGTGAATGGCAAGATGATACCTTACTACCAGCAGAAATCCAAGGAGAGCACAAGCTTTCCCAAGGAACAGCTCCCCAGCTAGACATAATCCTTCCATTACAAGTTCAGCAGGTAATCATTCTAAACTTAGCTCCATCTGTGTACTAACAGTATTCTTTTATAATAACAGGAAGTAGTATAAATGAACCTGAGCTTGCTTTACCTCAGATGATAGTGCTCCTCTATTCCTGAATAGTTTCAATGGTGCTTCTAAGTAGCACAAATATTTGGCTTGGTTTAGAGCTTAAAATGACTATTTCTACATTTAAGCTTCCAGCATTCCCAGTTTTGATAATCTTACGTTTTTTCACATTGACTTTTGTATCAATAGATTTGACATTCACATCAGTTTTTTGACTGAGGTCGCAAGACCTCTATTGTCCAATCTATTGTTTCCCTGTGATGATCTTTCTATGAGATAAATTTATCTTGACCAGCATTTCCTAAAAAGGAAGAGAGAGAAGTTTCCACTGCATGACTATTGAGAATCAAAAGGTCATTCAAATCTGATATACTTTGAAAAGTTTTACTGTTATTACTGTTTTGATTAGAAGTGTACTGTTTTACCAAAATAGTTATATGCAGGAAAGGCTGTTGGGTGGACACCCATATGTAAATGCTTTCGACTGAAATAGCTGATACAGTTTCTAGAATAAGCTGCATTTGAATAAGTGTATTCATCTGCACTAAGGAAATTCTGTAAAACCTTGTAGCAGTAAAACTAGTGTAGACAAGACTCCCCTAGCAATCTATAGCTCATCTAGGAATAATAAACAATAAGCCTACTCCCTGAACCTAACTTCACAAAACTGTTATACAATTTGGAGGAAGGGCATAGAGTTTTTATCAATGAGGTTCATTCTTCTACCAAATGAAGTGAATGTGACTCCCTCAGTAACAATGACATGTTATATTCTTCACTTGGCAACTACTTCTTTAAGTTAGGACTCACTTTTTAATCTTAACCTTTAAAATCTTATCTCCATCAGTGATGTAAAGTGGCTTGCAATATATATTTGAATAGCACAGATCTTTCATATTGAAGGAAAATTTGAGCATCTTAAGTAGGTGGATGGCAAAAGAGGATCCAGGAAGCCTTAATCATTTCTTTTCAGTTCGTTTAAGCTCTTCTATTTCACCTTAATAGATACCTTGATATGCAATCTACAGGAAAGTAAAAGTTAAAATGGAGTATGGCAAGACAATGTAGAGCAAACATGCTTCATTTCAGTCATTGTCTACTTAGAATTCTTTAAAGAGAGATAAAAATTACTTCTCTAAATAACCAATTAATTCAATAAAGCAAATACATGTATTTACATTTATATTTTATGTGTATTTACATGTATTTACTTATTCTATTAGAGAAACGTGAATGTTATTAACTTTGAAGTAAACAGTAGGCATAAACTATTTGATTCCTTCATGGTTTTTTTCTTTATACTCTTACGTATTGAGGGAAGAAACCCAAAATTTTAAAGGTGCAATAAGAAGGGTGCAAAACTGTGAAAAATGTGCCTCCTTCTTACCAGCGACTACTCCTACTGAGACGAACAGGTTCCAAACCAGGCAGGTGTGTGAGAGCTGGTGACAGCTGGAGAAAAGTAAGGGTTATTTAGTGTGGGAGTGGCTGGTTTCCTAAGGTCCAAAATTGCAGCAAGAGCACGTGGAAAAACTCTTGAAATGATGACCTAATGTGCCACAGTTTACATGTCTTTTGTAAACTAAAAGGTAACTCTCCTATTTATTTTTATTGTTACTTTATATTTTGGGAGGAGGTATAATAATGTTCTGCAATACATTGTATTTTTATGGAGCATTGTTTCATAAAATCATCACCTCCTCAATGCTGAGCTAGTAGGAAAAAATGAAATTTCATTGTAATGTCACTTAGATCTATCACCAATCAACTCTGGTTTCTTCTCACTTAATTACTCATCTCATCCTAAACTATTTATATCTTTGAAATACTTGGTTCATTTTTCCCACTCAGAAGGAATGCGACTAGAACAAATTGAAAACAAAAGGAAAAACCCGAAGTTGCTTCAAAATGAGTGAGCATGGAGTTATTTTTCTGAAAACCCTTGAGCTTCTTGATAAATTATTAGCACTTAAAAAAGAAAAAGTCTAAATCATCAGAGATTTAACTGCAGACGTTTTGTGCTGAGCCTTTTTCCTTTTTAAAGGTTTACAGTAAAAACACTGTTTTGTTCACAATGTATTAATTCTTACTGCTTCTAGAAATTACTTTGGAAGGTATCATATTTTAAATAAAAATTTCCAGTAATTTTTCCACATTACTTCTTTGCTTGTGGGTCTATGCTTGCAGCCAGCAATATATAACAATAGCTTAATTTCTTTCAAAATTGATATTTTTTACATTTGAGTTTATTATTCAGTTTCTCTAACATAGTCTGGAGAACTTCTGCAATACAGGAAGCTTCCCAACACTAACCCAAAGCGAATAATTTCCCACATGTTTAAAGTTTCTAACACCTTCATTATTTTTGTATTTTTTGCTAACATAAGGTGATTTTAGTTAAGCTGTGACAATTTTTAGCATCTAAGGATCTCTTGCTCTGTTGTCACATATCATTATAATTCACCTTCTCTGCAATAATATTTGCATTACAGCTATTAAAATCCACTAAAAGTAAGCCATGTGCAGAATTCTTGGCTTTATCAAAGAGGATAACAAATAGAAGCTGTGATATTATACCTTAAGGTTAACACCGGGGCCATCTGTGCCCCAGGGAAGTCAAAAGGAGTTTTACCATTACTTTAATGACACCAAGTTTTCATGAGATTTTGCAACTAGATCTGTCTAGATACATTCAAGATGGATTTTGCCCCTTTACAATGGCATGAAAAAAAGAGAAATTTTCTCAGAAAATGAGACTCATATTCACGATACATTCATAGCTACTGTTTCTAGGAGGGTTGAGAGCTACCTCTGTGGTATGCTTGCATTTCCACCAGTCCTGAGGATGACTCTCAGTAGTGGTTCAGCTGTATCAGATTCCAGCCTTCCCAGACCTGTGGGACACCACAACATCTTATCAATAAAGGATGAGATAGAAACTGCATGAAAACTTTTGGAGATTTCTTGCCCTCACAGATGTGCCAGAGGCTTGTAGTTCGGGTGCATCCTTTTACCTCATGAGGATTTACTGGTGACAACAGCTCTGTGCTCCGTTACAGACCAGTAGAGAACCAGATGTCTTGCTGCTTCAGTCTGGGTCATGGTGCAGGAGGGTGGGTGGCAAGGCAGGATACAGTACTAATAGTGGCTGGATACTACCCAGGTCTACAGGGTCTTCCTTTCAAATACACATAGCACAACCCTCCAGCTATCAAAGCAAAATCAACCACGGCTTTGAGAACAGCCAGCTGGAAGTCAAGGGGACACAAAGATAGCCTTGTAGTACTGTGGAAAAACATCTAATTCACACAAGTGCTCAATAACTTTTAGGTTCTCTCAAAAATTTCAGTGCTATTTGTATCAAATAATGTCTGCTTATGTCTGAGGCTGGACTTCCCTTTCAGAGGAAGGCCTGACCACAGTGATCTGTAAGTTCAGGAATTCAGGACTATGTTACCATAACACTTAGCTAGGAATAAAAACACATATACTAATGTAGCCTCTAACTGGTTCACTGCATGGCAGGCTTTCTACTTAGCAACAAAAGCTAGCACTAGCATCTCACTCCACCACTTTGCAGTCTGTAGTGCCTTCTCATTTCATGTAGGATAGAAGGAATCACTAATACTAATCAAGGCTCAAGACTGTAGCAGCTTTTCCAGTACAAACTGGGAAGTTGCAGCACTAGTGAAACCACTTTTGGGAAACTTCATAATCACCTATGTACAGAACGGATGAACTTAAACTGAAATGTTTGCAGAAAAGAGCTGGAAGGATCATTAGGGAATGAAGGGCCTTTAAAGTGATTAAAAAAGAGCAGCTTGTTTAGTCTAACAAAATTAAAATCGAGGAAGAAAAAGAATGCTGTCGACAAATACACTGGTGGAGAGCAGTAAACGCTAGGAGGAAAAGCTATTTAGGGTAAAAACAGCAGTGGCACAAAGGCAAAAACTGACCCTTAATTATTTTAGACTGGAAAACAAGGATAACATTGCTGCAAGAGTGAAATGCTGAAGTTAAGACAACAGCAATGGAAACAAAAGGTTTAAAGAGTTTGACCTAGCTAGGAAAGGGTCTATCTCAAGGGGCTAGCTATGATGTGGGAGATTGGTCTTGATAACTGTGATACTGATGCAGTTTTATCTTTTTAAGACCTAGTCTGCAAACAAACATGTACTGAAATAACTCCAGCCATTGCCTCTCCAGCTGTGAGCAGGACCTTCACACAGCAGCTGCATTCCACAAGAACAATGAATTGAGTCCAGGCTCCCTCATGAGCAAGAGAGACAGGGACTTGGCTTTACTACATTTGGAATATGTTACTTGTAGAACTAAGGATGAGCTTCAGATCTCAGTGCATTCATAACTAAATATAAAACTCATTTGCTTGCTTTCCTACAGTAAGCTTTATAGGCACATAGACACGTTCTGATTTTAATGATCTTTTTGTTATTTCTACAACTGGGGAGAAAAATCAAGTGGGGGAGAAGTGTGGTTGTGATTTCCATAACTGTTATAAGATGCTTATTTTTAATTTTTTTTTTTGAGAAATATAGGCAGGTGTCTAACTTTAGTGAAGGATTCTTCACCATTTCCTAGAGCATTTCTTCTAGGATATGTGTTCTTAGACTTCTTAGGAACTTAGAAAAATAATTTCAGAGCTACTTTAAGTTTTGCAGTGCTTTATTAATAAATAACTTGGCAAAAAGATTTTGCCTTTGCACATGAGCAGGCTTATGAGTGTTCCTAGAATACTCTCTCTGTTGTGCTACATCCAGAGACTATATATAACTTCTTAGACTTTCATCATGGCTTTGTATTTTCATGCTATTAATGAAAGTCCTTCTGATCCTCTAGTCAGAACAGATAAAAAGGATCTCTAAAGACAATCTGTCCTTTTCCTGTCCTGTTGCTGAAGAGAGACTCAAAGGTGTCCACTGAGCTGCCACATTTCCATGCAACACAGCAAAGCCTGGCTTGAGTGTGTGGCTTGTCTTAAAATGACTAACTACTCTTCACAAGTCTTAAACAGACAGCTAGAAGAAAAGCATTAGAGAAATCTCTTTATGATCAGGTTTAGATTTGCTGGTTTTAAATTCCTTATTATATTTTGTCTGATCAGAAGAAACTGTTCGTCTAGTACAGTAAGTGCTTTCAGGCAGACTATAAAAGTCTGTTATTCTCTTTCAGTGTATTCAACTCACGGATAATCTTACCCAAAGATCTAAACTATTTATTTATAAAACACAATTAAAAAATGATCTTTGGTGTAAAGCAGTTACTGTAGAGAGGGCTTGGGCCAGTTGGATCTAGCAGCGCAAATAGGAGAAAAGGAAAACAATTCTATAAATGGATGAGATGAAGAAGATTTATGAGATCATCTTGAAATTTCCCCAAGATAAACATCAGGAATAAGTTACCATAGAAAACAAGTGGTGATTATCTATGAGTTCAAGAGATACCTGATTCTTTCTGAGGACCACTGGATAATGTTATTCCAGTGTAAGATCTGGTCATGGTTATGTTTCAGATCCATGGTCTAAACTGGGCTGAATGGGAAACTTCCAAGACCACCTATGTGTTACTGGAAATAACTGGGGATTCTGTGAAGGATTTCCCAACTCAGTATTTATTTCTGTATACATTTCTTGTGCTTCAGACTGGTCAAAGGGCAGTGGCCAGAGAAAATACATGCTTATTACTTTACTGTGGTCTTGTTGCAAGGAACTGGGGGGAAGAGGGAGGGGACAAACCCAGAACCACTGGAGCATTGTGAACTCATAGAGCTTCCTACAGGCAGCTCTATATTTTCATTGCTTTCTGACAACCACTGACATCTGTAGATACTATATTTTAAAGTGATAATTTTTACCTCATTCTACAGGAGCTAAACCCTGCTTCACTGTAAAAATGATCTAAAGGATATTCAACAAGAAAATTCAGAGCACCATGGACTCTGCTTATCCTCAGGTCAGATCTACGGCTTTCACTTTGTTAA
Source organism: Gallinago undulata (assembly GCA_026546715.1). Taxonomy (NCBI): domain Eukaryota; kingdom Metazoa; phylum Chordata; class Aves; order Charadriiformes; family Scolopacidae; genus Gallinago; species Gallinago undulata. Next base: position 34,674,969 of record JAOTQQ010000023.1, read on the forward strand.
ACAGTTTTACAGTAGAGAAATCCTAATTTCCTCAAGCCTAATTGGTACTGTAAGAATCCCTCATGGGTGTAAATTGTTGCAGCTCTATGGATGAATTTGAAATACCTCTTTGTTTCTTCTCTTCCTTTTCTTTATCAAGTCCAGACATCATTGAGTTTTATAGAATGTATGTGAAATCCTATTTAAAGCAACATTTACATTGTGGAAAGAAGGAAAACCACCAAAACTGTGTCATATTTTGCTTTTCAAAGTATTGTTTTGCAGCTTAAGTTATGAACTCTTGGTTTATTCAGTCAGAATATGTAAGGATGTTTCCCAGTAGCACAGCTTTCTGACTGTGAAAAAAGCTTCATACCTTTTTTGAACTCTACTACATCATACACGGATTTGTAACTAGAAAAGCACTTTAGGTGGACAGGAAAATACATTCAAAAGAAATGCAGCTTTAATCAGGAAATGTGTTTGAATGGATTATTGCATGAGTTTTAGAAGGAAAGTATCAAAGTGCAGTATTTCAGATTGTGTATCCTTCTTACTTTGACTCCATCATGTGCAGACTTTTAGCATACGTAAATGAAAAGACCTGGCCCATCTGAAAAGCTGGCATGTATCAACTAATAATTTTAATATAAATTTACTGCTGGTAGAAAGTATAATGAATATGAACAAGCAGGTATAGAACGCAAATAACAGTATATATCTACCCCCTTGGCATGAAGAATAGTGGAAGTTTGCCCTGTCAACAGATTTTTCCTTAAAAGGAAACATTTCACAGAATCCAAAAAATAGCCATGCACAAGTCCAATTGTACATATCTCTGCCTGAGAGTGACGAACTTTTTATGAGATAGTTTAAATGATGTCTTTAAGACATTTCCTAAAAAGGAAAAGATTTGTCCACAGCAGATTAAAAGATGTGTTAAGAAACAATGAACAAACAATCCAAAATTGGACTCTATAGTATTTAAATTTATTTGCACTTAGCACCCATCTGAATATCAAAACACTAAGTCAAATTCAGCATCAATTTATACTTTGCCTGACTTCCTAGACTTCACAGTGGGATACAACACAGTACACAATTAGTTTGGAAATCTCACTAAGGGTTTGTATGTACATGGCATCCTGAAGTACTTTTGAAAACCTCGGTCTGCTTCAGTCAGAGTTGATGGACAGGTAAATGGCTCCATTCTGTTTGCTACAAAATTGATGAAAATAAGCAGCTGGGCAGCAGAGAAAGATCCTTTTACTATGCCTATATTCCCCCAATCCAGAATAGGCTGTACCATGAAAGGAACCTTTTTTAGACATGAGAGAATCCACACAACAGGATTTCCCCCGTTCCCAAAGATGTGAAAGCTCTTAAAAACCATGATGCATTAGCAATACTGGTTTATCTGTGTAAGTGTGTGTACTTATGTCTTAATATGCATATAATGTTATAGATTGAATTTTATTCTGCACCAGAAAAAGCTGCATTACCCAGTGGGTCATCCACTAACTTACAGTCTTTTCTCAGATTTGCCCGCTGGCATGTTGTATCTTCCAACATGCCAAGGGCTAAATGGTTATCACTTAATGTAGTAAGGAAACTTTCAGAATGCCCCTTGCAAAGGCAAGTTAACAGTGGAGAGAGGCAGGCAGTAGGAATTTTTAAAATCTATAATCAGTTTTTAGAACTGCAAAAGGAGCCCTACACCTGAAGGAGTGTGTAATTTTTGTTTTGGTTGCTCTCGTGTTATATGATACTCAGAAAGCAAGGCAGAGTGGGCACATTTTAATCTGAGTGACACTTTGTGAGGTGCATGAGGAAGAGGCAAAGCCCACTATTCTAGTAGGGAAAAGCTCTAGAACTATGCATAAACCGGTGCACTCCTGGGGTTTTTGCTGAGGGGGTATGCCCTGGCAACATCCTATCTGAGATCAGAGGAAAACCCAGGCAGACATTAATTTTTCATTTCTATGCTCAGTTTTTGGTAAGGAACTGAACACGTGGGGCAGAGGGGAGCTAGGCATGCTTTAGCTAGGTCTTGGTGCTGTTCCGCTGAAGGATCTTAACCTCAGTGTTCAATGTCTCTCCATTGCTCAACGCCAATGCAGTCTGAATGAATTTATTTCCAAGTTAAGTTGAAAAGCCTAGAGGTTTTAAGTTGGTGTGAAGGCACTGAGACTTAGTGAGTGATGGCATAGCCTCCTGCAGATTGTGGGACAGCTATGTGTTGGGTTCGTAGAGCTGGTTTTTTTTGTTGCATGAAGTGCAAAATAATCTTGCTTTATGACCCTTTCCCACCCTGATGAAATGATCTGGTGAAAGGATGCTACCCCACATGTTAACTACTTAAGACTTTTTGTCCTTTCATTCAATAACAGTAGGAAACGAAAATATCCTTTGATTATTCCCACATCAGGGAGCAATCCACAATATTAACAAGATAAAAACTTTTCATGATGCAGCAGTAATTAATGATGTCCGTTTCTCTTGCTTGCTTGCTTTAGGAATAGTGTCAGATACACCGTGGCTACAGGATCGTTTAGGATTACAAATACCACTGGGGTAGAGTGTCTCATGTCTTGTTTAGAATGACTTAACCAGGGAGTTATTTCATGGTGGTCTGGTTGCACCTGTTCACACTTAACTGATCCTGCACAAGTTTGACCTCTGCCTGACATCTTTGCTACTCTGTCATGGCACAATGAATATCCCTCTGTCACTGGACACGTGTTGAATTATTTCTTGAACTCTCGTGACAGCCAGGTTATTCTAACTGTTCTCCAGACATAGGATGAGACAGTCCTTGGTCCCCAGCAAGGTTCCAAAAGACAAGCAATAATAATCAAACAAATAAATTAGATGCCTTATTGGTAATCCCTGAATATTAGATTTCCTGAAGCCATCATTATCCCATTTTGCCCTCTTTTCCAAGTCATATAATCATATTGCCTTATGATTGATTATGCCTCAAACTGAAAGCAAAACCTAGATTTTTTTTCTTCAAATTATATAGTTTTCCATGGGAGCTTATAGAAAATATGATTTTAGAGCATCTGTTATTGAAACCTTATACAGTCTGTTAAGCATATATATTTACAATAGCACATTGTGTATAATCTAGTAAAGCACTGCAGTTCCATATAACAATACTCCTTAGATACCCCAGCTAATGCTCTTAGGCTAAGCATTGCCCTCTAATTTACCCGCAAATTTTTTCATCTAATTTGACAGAACATACAAAAGTTAATAGAAGCACAGGGCTCTTTCTCATTCTAGAGATATCAGTCTCAGCTCTGGAGATACTAAATGATTTGCTCGAGTTCATGCCCACAGTTCAAGTCTGCACTAGAGCCAAGGAGCCTAGAAGTTCAGGTTAACACTGTAATCGAAGGAATCTTTTCCTTTCCCTTTGTTCTTGCTGTTAACTTGGTTGTCAGCCCTGGCAATGCTAGGTAAAACTCCCTTTCCTGTACCAGTCCAAGCACAGCTATCAGTGTTGGAAAGCATGTTACTTCCAGTATGAGAAATGGCATTCCTCAGCGTATACCTCCTGAGTGTGGTTAGGATTTCCCCAATAATACCACAGGCTATAGGGCTTACTGTAGAAATCTAGTTAACATTTGAATATAAGCCACAAGCATGCTAAAAGTAATTTCATAAGCCAAATACAGTGAAAGTACTTGCGACCCTGTGGATGCAGAATGTCAGTATTTACAGTCAGCGTGTTAAGTTGCTGTCTCCAACTACATTTTTATAGTGAAGAGCAGTTTGGATAAAATAAGTGATGTGAAACTTTTCTGAATTTAGAAAATACTTGATGATCAAACATAAATACATGAACCATGAACTGCAGGTATGTGCATTGGCCAGGAAAGGAAATAGAAATACTATGAGTAGGTCTATTCTCACAGTTTTTCCAACCTACTACATAAAATTTACTGGAAATTAAGGTGGGGGGAAAGCGACTATATCACCAGAACTGTTTTTGTACTGCAGCAGAGGATGCAGCAGAAGAGCAGGAATGAAAAATATTTTGAGCTGATTGATATAGCTCCTACGCTTTTTGAAACTCAGCCTCAGTCTTGTTGCCTGTTGAGAACTTCCTGCACAAATTAGAGAACGTCTTTCTAGAGAACCCTAATAACTAGCTTCCTTGTTAACATCAATAAATGCAAAAATGAAAAAGGACTGTAAAGTAAAATCATCCTTAAATATTATGACTCTCTTCAGATTTTTTTTTTAGATTTTCTGCCCTTTTCTGTCATGTTAACATACTGTACAGTTATTTATACCCATTTGCCAGCATATCCAGATGCTTGTCCTGTATACACTTTGTACTGAGATAGGTAAACAGGTGAAATGAAATGGATACCTTCAGTATATTAAAGTTTCAGGAGGGTGAATTCAAATAAATATCAATGATAAGCAATTTTTATTAACATAATGTAGCTTTAACAATGTGAAGAGAAAAGTAAGGTTGCTGTGGAGGTCATTAATTGCTTCACTGTACCTATACAAGGGATTTTCAAAAGGAACTGTGTGTTTAGACAAGCTTTTTTTGCATCAAACCCCTGTTCTCAAAGTTTCTGCAAGATTCCTTGCCAGATTGCTTTCCATCCTTCAGTTGTGATCTAGGTTGGAGTGGGTTTTTTTGGCTTTTCAGTTTCCTCTAAGGCCTTGGTTTTAGTCCTTGTTAAGAGGAGAGAAAAATAATAATAAAAAAAAATATCTATGTCCATAAGCATTTAACTTGCTCTTTACCTCCCACTGACATCCTCAGCACAATATTGATCATCCCAGTTAGGGTGGCAGAGGAACTGGGTCAAGGGTTCTTGAACTGAATGATTATTGGACTTCCTGATATGGTTTTGTACTGTGTTATGCATATCTTAGCTTGTAGTATTGTACAGATAAGGAATTTAGCAAATACTTGTATGAGAACTAGGCATATGCTTTACGGCTTCTGCTTTCTTCCTCTGGCACATTTAGATTGTATCTTTAGGTCTTCACTGTACTTCTTCCATTAGTAGAAGAGACAGGGGAGTGTCTTCTGGCATACTGGAAGACTTGTAAAGCGTCTGTGGAACTTTCAGGGGACTTGTACAGTTCACATACTTTTCCCTGTGGACACAGAAAATTGCTGTGATATCCAAGTCAACTGCTTTCAGTCCTCTCTTCCAGCCAGAAGACTGACATGTAGCAGTACCTTGCTTTTCAGGAAATTGCCATGTACCTCCCCCCTGAAAACTCTAAGTTCTTTTAAGAATTTTATCCAGGCTTCAGGAAGTCAGAACTTCTCAAAAACCAGAAACTCAAGGATTTGATTTGACAAGGCATATTGTGACAGCTGAGATGCAGATCAAATTACACAAACTGGTATTTTACAGAAGACCATGTCAGAACAGAAGCTGAGCAAATTTCAACTTTACATCTTCTAGATCTTTACATGTAAGACTGAGCAGAACAATTCAGGGATCCAGCTTCTGAGGGAAATAACAAGAAGGCTTTAAAGAAAGGTGAAATCTACTTTGCCAATGTAAAAGTCCTGTTCTTGCCTTAAGCAAACGTTGTCCTCCACAACACAGTAGTTGATTTGCCTGGAGCGATAGTTATTATTGTAGTTCAGACCACCCACCCTCATCACAAGACCTAAGGATTTACAAATTTAGAAGAGCAATCACATAGAAAGAATAACACAGACCAAACCATCCTGTGATTTTTCAGGAGACTAAGCCAGGAAATGAATTAAAAAACACAAAGTAAAAATAATATTACTGCAAGAGCGCTGTAAAAGTCCATTTCTGCTTTCTAGAAAATGCTTACTTGAGAAGTCCTGCAAGATAACGTTCTAGTCGTGGAATTTGAAGCTGGTTTACTCAGATGTCTAATTCCCATTTCATCCAAACTTCCACAATGCTAATGACTGACAGATTTCTTTCCAGTGAAAGTTTTGACTTAGATTCTCATTAAGTTCTCAATTCTTAGATCCCATAAGAAGCATGTGGCCAAGCAGAGGCTTGAGCTTGCTTTTTAAGATACAAAAAACACTATAGTCACAGCACCACCACTCTTCTTGGATCATGAATGGATGGGAAATTTGATCCAGGCTTATACACAGAGAATATAAAGTCAGAGGCAATTAAGCATTATCTTGAAAATAAACAGTTCTTGGCCATTCTGCATCTCAGTTCCTCATTTACAGGAATAACATGGAAGACTGTAGCTGCATGTCTCGTTAATGCACAATAACATTAGTGCTTAATTGGAAAAAGGGCTAACGACTGCGTTCCTAAAACACACTAAGGAATGGAATTAGTTAGCACTGAATCCCCAGAAACTTTAAGGATAATATATATGTATGTCATCCATAACTTACATGTTCTGATAGGAAGATATAAATAAATGTGGTTATCTAATGAAGAACAGTCTATAAATTGTAACATGTTTTTACCTAAAGACTTCAGCGAAAGCTGCTGGAACTTCGCCATTAACTTCACTAAAACTAAAGTTTTGTCTCCAATTACTTAAAATCGGTGTATATCCCAGAGGGTTGTACCTGCTTGGAGTTTGCCCTTAAAACCCCAGGAAGTAAACCAAATTGGAGAAGTCAACTGAATTAAGTAGTTGATTGAAGTAGTAGAATTGACCTGCTCCTTGGTCCCATATTTCTGCAACTCTACTGCAATCTGTTTCATTACAGCAGAAAGCAAAACTTCATGGTTTGGCAAAGCTATGTACTGAATCACAAAGACATAGCAATTTAAAGTTGGGGGTTTTTTATTGTATTGCACAAGGTATCTATGCAATCCATGTAGGTACTGTATTAAAGGATCCACATTTCCCAAAACATTGGCTGTTGCAGCACACATCACAAGCATTGTGAATAACCAGTGCCTTCTTCAAAAGTGAAAATAATCAGTTGCCATTTTAAGCATGTGTGGCTCAATAAATGAAGAAAAAAAAGCAAGGAGTATCAATACATATTTCTTTTCCAACACACAAATACACAATTTTCAGAAGAGCACCAATAATGCCAAGCAACTATTTTGATGATAGACTGTATGTGTAGGCTCTGCAGTAAAATGCCAATATGCACACAAAAAATATATTTCAACTTTTAAAATAATTTAACTATAATATCTTGCATGTGTCACCTGTTTACAACATATCATTTCATATACAATGTCAGGCCCAGACCTCAACTTGCGTAAATTTGTGCATACTCATTTAAAGCAGCTGAGACCCTGGACCAGGTGTTCAAGCTGAAAAAGCTTTCAAAATTGTTCACATCTGAATACAGAATGGTAGGGTAGTGTAAGACCAAGAAAGTAGTTACAGTGAAGGTATAACAGAAGTGGTACTATGGAAATGAAGAAAAACACTATCAAACCCTCAAATACAAGGTTCTAGAAAGAGGCTTACATGTAAATTGATGTTGTAATAATTTATGAGTGAATAATTAATATCAGTCTCCCTTCTGACACTTAGAGGTTCTCATATATTCAGAAGCCCATAGAGGTGAACTAACCAAAGGTCATAATCAGTATCATCCTCAAACTCTGTTTCTTAAGTTTCTGATCATTAATACTGGTACTTAAAAACATTTTATATTTGCTGAAAACTGTTATTAAAATTTATCTTCCTGCTATGAGAATTTAGTGTAATAAAAAACATGAAAAACAATAAGTAAAAAAATAGCATTTTAAGAATATTAAAACCCGTCAAACAACTGCAAATACAGCTGATTTTTAAGTGTCTCTACTTTTGAACTGTTTTTTTTAAATTTGTTTTTGTTTAAGTATATCACTTAGAAAGAAGCACGGGAGTACCAGTTCTAAGATTTATTCTTGTCCATTACATTGAGGACCTCATCCAAAAGTGAAGGTCCTAAGTCAAGTTGTAATGAGAGAAGAGAGCCTGCAAGATCTGAAAGGGATTCTTCTGACTTAGTCTTTGTCTTGGTTAGTTCACATGAAAGTCGACTGTCATCAAATAAATCAACTGTTTGCCAATCAGTGCATCGTTCAGAAAAGCTGGATGAGTGACTGTCGCTACCATTAGTAAACTGTGAGGAAGAACAATTTTGCTCCCATATGTCATCTTTATATGTTTCTCCATCCTCCATCTGTTTACCTTTTTCCTGTAATTTTTCTTCTATTACTGGCTCACAGCTAAGCCTAGGATTTCTTGATGACCTGATGGATTCTTGCCTTGAATTAAATGTCACTGGTGACAATAAGGGCAATGTAAGGGCTTGAGAACCCCCAATGGTAGGAAGGGAAATAGCATTTTTGAGCACTGGTGATGGAGTTTCTGTAAACATGGATTCAGAAGTGCTGTTTGCCCTTAAGAATTCATTGTGGCCACCAGACTGGCTAATTCTGGTTTCTCCTTCATTTCCAGGCAATAGCTCATAGTTGCCCTGCAAAAAGGAAATGTCTCCAAAAACATCATGCTGTCCCTCCTTTCCAATGTGTATAGTGTGACGAAAATCTCCAAGTGGTGGACTGATCATATCAGGAGATAAGATATCCCTTAGTTTGAATTTCTTCCCTTTCTTATTGTTAGCAGCTTTCAAGTAGATGGGTGTCTTGGCTGGCATCTTGCTTGTAGTTTCTGAGAGAGAAATATTAAAAAAAAAAAAAAAAAGGAAGCAGAGAAGAAGCTTCTTACAAAGTCTGTTATGCTTGAGAGATCTTCAGTGTTATCAATGTTACATCATCATCCTTAACCACCCTTGCACATGAAGTCCTTTTCTTCTGGTGCAGAGAACTCTGGAGTATGTGAAGGTGAGTGTTTCTTACTGCAGCTCTTTCCAAGGTAGAACACAAGTTCAAGGTCAGTTAGCAACCAAATGCCCTGCTACTTCCAGAACTTGAGAAAACCTGCATAGGATACAAAATCAGGTTATCATTAATTTATTTTTCATGGTTCATTTAGTCTTGTTTTCACAAAAATAAAAAAAAAAATAGTGGTTCTGGCAGTTCCAGCCTACAGATTAGCTTTACAGTGTTGCTTCCCTCCACTAGGCAGGATAAAAGAGTTTAGATTAACAAGGGCTAGCTAACCTTTCTCTGACTTCATAGGCTTTTTTTTTTTTTAAGTCAGTTTCTTAGACATGGCTGCTGAGCACAATTCATTTTTTTAAATATCACTAACTCAATCTTTGTTCTCCTTATTCTGGCATTCAAAATCCTGCCCTTTGACAGAACATGCAGAAACATTTTTAACCTTCAACAGCATTAATCTTTTGGTAGACTCAGGAAGATTGACAGAATCATTCAAGAAACCTTTTTGGAAATGGAGTATACTACCTTGGATTAGAGAACTTCAGATACCCCCATTTAGTGCTGGAAACTAAATGTCACCATCACCAATAAGATTTCTGATAATTGTGCCCATTTAAAAGGGCAGTTGCAGGTACTTGAAAAAAGTGCTAGTCCAGATCTTTACAATTAGTTAGAAACATCCAAATGCAGGTGTCTTAGATAAGACTGATTCTTGTGACTACAGTTGCTGGAATACAGGAATTCTCCATAGCAATCAATTACAGACTAACTCATGAATTATGTAGGCCTTGAGGCCATGGTGACCCAGAGTTGCTCTGTGCAACCAAATGAAACAGTGTTTGCAAACCAAGTCATCCTAGTAGAATGTGGTCTCTGAAAAGCCTGGTAAAGCAGCCCACAAGGGCTAACTGGCCATTGGACCAGCAAATTAAGGAAAAACACTCTTTATTGATGCTTTTATGGTGTATTTCTTCCTTACAGTACCAGCTCCTGACTCTTGAGCAACATCAGAATAAATGCATTTTTCTCTTGGACATTTTTGTACTTTCCCCTATTAAGCCTGTGGACCATTAGAGCATCACAGGTAATTCCTCCTCACCAGAACACTTGTCCACAAATCCCTCACACTCTGTCCATCACCATCCTTAGTCCGTAAAGGAGCTTGTAGTTTTTGCACAGAAAGACTGTTCTATGCAATAAATGAAGCCCTGTCTGCAACAAAGGCTACTTTTACTGCCTTTTATCCATGCTTTCCCTTTACCAAATTAAGCCCAGTATCACCAGTTTTAAAACTTTGTATTGTATAGCTATACAGCCAGATTATCAAGAAGCATTTAAGCATTTTCACAAATCCTTTAACCCAAGTAATTAGTTTTTACAGTGGAGTACTCCACTATGCATCACAAGGGGAGCTGGGAATCTAGCCACGTTAAGGTTTTTTGATTCACACCAGGTATCTACTGCATTTCAGATATTGTTGAAAAGTGTCCCCCAAAAGTATAACGGATATAAACAGCCGAAATCTGTCATACAAAATAAGCTCAGTGTTCAATAAGTTATGAGGACATTTTATACTGTTAAACTCAATTTTGAAAATACAATTGATTGCTTTTATCGGTTAAAAGCACTTCAGAGCTTCTTTCTGCGCAACAAAATGGTATTTCATTGGGATCTTCAGTGCATTCTGAGATTCACATTACATATCAAAACTCCACCAACTTAACTCCATGCCAGTACTATAAAATACAAAAGTAAGTCCTATGAAAGATCTCTACTTGTACCACATGCCATAGGAACGGAACTGATTAGTCAGTTTGGTTACCTTTCAAACTGAAAAATTCACTGAATTGTTTCTCCCCCTAATTATCATTGTACCCAAGCAACCCATTTAGCTAAACAGAATGTCCTCAACTCTGAAGAGAAGACTATTCTTAGCAAAGTGAAATGGTGAAGTTGTTTTATGTTTATCTAGTGAACACAGCTCTATCTCATTTCTCAAGAATAACAGGCTGAATCCCCTCTGATTCCAATTCTTCATTCTTTCAGATCTATTAATCTACAGTGAATGGCAACGTAGTGTCAATGTGATCCAAAGTCATGCCCGTTGGTCACTAGTTTAAAAGTAGAACAACAAATCCTTGTCCATTCAAAGCTTTCAGACATCCAAACTTGTGGAAGCCATATCAAAGACCATTATCACCATCTTCCACACGGACATTTCAAAGAAATCTGAAGGACACAATGAAACATCTGAACATCAAGTAGTACTAAAATCAAGTGTAAAATAACTTTTAATATAAACAATCCATTTTGAGACACATGAAGAAGACTGTATTTTATTTAGCTCATCTGTCAGGATGAAAAAAAACATGCAAAAACCCAAAATAGAGCAAAACTTTTGGACATCCAGATCTCATTTAGTTCTTGCACTATGGGAGAGCCCCAGTAAGGGGCAGTGTAAAACCACGCTACCTCAGAGGATGCTGCAAGAGACTCAGTGTCAATAATTATAATCCTTCTCTATACAGCAGTCTCTGCAATCCTGAAGGCCTTGCCTTCCATTCGGCCAGTGCAAGAGGCTTTACATTTGGAGATAAAGACTTCCACAATTACATGCTTACTGCAAGCATTGTTTTCTCTGCTGAAAGCAAAAACTATCCTTGCTCTAGATTTCACTAGCCACTCTATTGAAAATTATTTACAAGGTGTAACTCACAAAAAGATAAGAGTTCCCTCATCAATGGACAGGCATTCCATGTACAGCATAACATAAGCTTTTGAGCAACTGTGCTTCATTTCTGCATACCTATCCTCTTTGTCAACTACTGTTCAAAGGTCTACACATTTTAAGCTACTTTGAACAGCTGAGTTATACCATAAATCTGGTAAAAAATACTGTTGTTACTCATATTTCATTTACAATTAAATAATGAAGAAGCTTTATCTATATATAACATGATTTTAAAAAAGTAGTTCTTTTAATTAAAAAAATAAATAAATCCAACTTTGGCAAATGAAGAAAAGCTTAATGAGACTAAGCCTCCAGCTAAAACTCCTGCAAAACTAAGAAACAAGAACCTTATACACTCTCTCCACTCAGCAAGATTTAATGAAATCACCAGTCCACATGTGCTAAGAGAGAACAGAACACACTCCTATCTCGATAGCAGGCCACAAAGTAAAGTTGACCTTGTCTTAAAATTACACCTTTTTCTGATTCTGCTGCTAAGTGTTCCTGTTTTGACTAATTTCAACTCAGTAACTAAGTGAATGTATAGCCAAACTGAAAAGCTGAGTAAGAAATTATCAGAAGACCAAACGCATAACCAGAAGTCCAGCCCCAGCCTGCCAACCTACAGTGGAAGACCTTAATTTAAGAGAAAAACAGCATGAAAGGATTTTTCTTCCCATTGAAGAGATATCCCTCTCCTAACAAGATGAGCCAAGCCAGAAAAACTTCAGCCCAGTGAAAATTAAAGTTTTTGTTTGGCTGTAATACTTGCTCATTTTCATTCCTATCACTTCACACTTTCATATAAGTGTTTTGCTTGGTAACAAAGACTAATATTTTCAGAGGCACTTCTCAATCCACCTTGTGAACCTTCTGTCCACTCAGCAATCATCACCGTCCACACAGTTTGAAGTTTTCCATGGATACTTTAATTTATTCCACAGACTGTTTTAAAAGGACAGGCTATCAGCAAATACCTCAACAACTAAAGTTACAAAGCCAGAGACAACGAAGAGTCAGGGTACAAAATTTTATTTGTGTGCAAATCCCAGAGACCTAGATGCTTAAGCAGTGTCCTAGGCAAAGAAACGATAGAAAGAAAATCCTATTTACACAAGGCAATAGCAGAACCAGGTGTGCACTCTGGGAAGCCTATGGGCTTTTTACAGGACAATCCTGTGCAAGGCCTTACACATCATTGGCTGGAAGGGTGTAAGCTTTAGTGAAACCCATGTCCAGAACATTGTTTAAGATAGCATCAAGTTACCTTGTGGAGCAAGTCATTAGGAGAACACAGAGTCTGTGAATTATTTAAATATCCAAATGACAATAGAGTAACCCAGCAAAAGACAGACACAAACTGTGCAATGAACTATTGCAACTTGAACTCTCTCCCCAGTTCAAGAGGGACAGGGAGCTACTGGAAAGAGTCCAGCGAAGGGCAACAAAGATGATTCAAGGATTGGAG
>JAOTQQ010000023.1:34688047-34764621 GCA_026546715.1 Gallinago undulata
GAGTCCCCTTCTTTGGAGATTTTCAAGACCCGCCTGGATGCAGTCCTGAGTAACATGCTCTAGCTCTAGGCAATCCTCCTTCAGCAGGGGAGTTGGACTAGATGATCTCTATGGTCCCTTTCAACTCTAAAAATTCAGCGAAATTCAGTGAAACTTTTCTACACAATGTAATATCTGCAAGCATAGAAGAATTAGGCTTTAGGAATTCATTTTCGGTTCTAGGTACCAGTAGTTTTCAGAAGCACAAACAAACTGTTGAGAATGTCCTTGTCAGTGTTGTTACTTTCACTATGCCTGAAACATCAACGCAAGCGATGTTTTTATTGGTTTTGTAACAGGGGTTTGAACTAGTGCAGTCAATTCCTGAGTGCTGGTAGAACAAACTCCCAGTATAACCAAGTCTTCAGGTACAAGAAAAGCAGCAGATGATGTGTTATAGAGCTTACCTCTTATGTTCTCATGGACTTGGGCATCTGTATCAACTGGCAGCCTCTGAAGACGAGAGGCCGTAAGTCTGTCCACTTCTAGACCAGGCCTCTAGTGAGCCTCTGCTTACAGAGCCACCATCCTCTGAATACTTTTAACCAAATCAGGTGGTAGCACTTCTCCCTCCAGATTTCATCTAAATTTACCTTGTTATAAGGGGCCCAGCCTTTGATTTCATCTGTATTAAAGCCATTTTCCCTGATCAGATTAGATCTTTGATTCTTCCTCCAAAGAATTTGCATCTTTCTGATTAAAGCTACACATATAATTACTTTACAAAAACAATCAGGCTAATCTCACTTCAGTTCAACTATTTTTCCTCAAACTGCACTCAACATACTTTCCTAGATCAAATCTAACTTATTTTATCTCATTGTCACATACACTTTTTAGAAAACAAAGGCAAAAAAAAAATCCCCAATCCTTCCCACAGCTACAGAAACAAAGGTCAAGAGAGGACTCTGATTCAGTTCATTCATTTCTCTGTCATCCTGCAAAGACCCTGATGCTTTCTGCTAGTCCTGGAAGATGTTTGTCCACCCTCATCTTAAAATTCCCTACAGGTGCAGACTGCACACGTTAATTTACTTCACAGAGCCTACTCATCAGAGAAGATGCACTTAAAGTCTCCCTTACTCCAATCTGGGCCCTCATGAATACAGTTCATTGTTTTATGCATTCTAGGTCTCCTTGCAGCGTTTTCTTCTTCAGATTAAAATATTAAACACCACAAATATTTTAACACAGGTCATGTTTTTTGGAGCTTGGGTAGGCTCCCTGAAACCTCCTGTTCTTGTCTTCCTCCCCTCAGCTCAAGTCCTTCTTCAGGCATGCCCCAAAGCAAACACAATATTCAAGCTGAGATCTCAATTTCTCTCAGAGTGTCTGCATTTCTCTTTCAACATCACATCATCATTGGCTTATGTTTAGTTTGTGATCCAATAAAAATCTAGCTCCTTTAGCTAAGAACTGTTGTCTAGCCAGTTATTCTACAACTTGTTCTTGACTATGCCCCCGTAGCAAAGCCTCTGTACTCACTGCATTGCATTCTATTAATTTCAAACACTTCAAATGGTCAGGATCACTTTGAATTTTGATCTTGGCCTCTGCAGCATCTGTGGATGTAATAAGCATAAATTCAAATAATTTGTGAAAATATTGTGTAGTAACAGAGACGGAAGATAGCCCTGCAGAATTCCATCTGATATATATCTTTCCAGAGTAAAAGTGGCTAAATACAAATAAATGAATGACAAGGAAGGCCTGGAAAACTTCAGCAATACACAGAGAAATAAAGCAAAGGAATTTTAAAAAGCAAAGCAATTAATTCATTATCAGTCATCTCTGGAAGGGAAAGTGAAAGGGAAATGTAAGAAAAATCCCATTAGGATACATTTAATCTCCCTTGCTATAAACACTACTACACTAGCTGTGAGCAGTCCACCTGAAGAAGTGTTGTCATTAAGTGTAAGCAGAGACAGGGACAGGCTGCATACAGTATCTTTCTCTGCAGGTCTCTTCCATTTCTGCAGTACCTTCCTCTTTCTCCCCCCTAAAACCTAGGTTCACAAATTAAGACAAACCAAGTTCCTGAAATGATTTTTAATTGGCCACTTCTTTAAATCTTGCAACCTTTCCCTGCACAGTACCCTTTCAAATGGATCAAGCCAGAGTAAATCATATTAACCAGGGAACACCTTCAACTTTAAACCATTAAAGTAATTGTGCATTCTAAAAATAAAAAAAAATAATTTAAAAAAAAATAATTTTTACAGCTCATTGTATCCTTCAAAAAGCTCTACTGGCACAGCAGGAAGGAGGTGCTGGAATTATGTAATTTGGGGCTACTGTCTAATTTGAGCAACTTGCCCCAGTCTCCAGTTATTATTTTGTTCTGTATAAGTCTGTGATACTGCAAAGGCCCTTTATTAACCAGCAACATTCATCCCTGTTAAGGTACTTGAATACTAACCAAGCTGTTTCTCAGTCATTCTTTTCGATCGAAGTGAACAGGGGGAATTCCTCATGTGGTGATGCTGGGGGAGTAATTTTAAGCTTTCAAATCTGTCTCTCTCTCCTTTGAACCCTCTCCAATTTTCCAACATCCTTTTCAGAGCCGATCAGAATTAGCGACAACGTTTCAATATCATTCTCCCTAACAACATATACAAAGATAAAAATCACTTCTTTCTTCCCATCATTGCTGCCTTGTTTATAAATAAGATCCTATTTCTGCTTTTATCCTCACCATCTTACAACAGGAATTTTCCTTTATTTATGGGGTAGCATCATATTACAAACTATTTAAGAGTTCTTGTGCTAGTATAACAAAAATGAGTTCTCCAAGTAGAATAAACTATATTGGCAAAAGTAGAAATTTTTCACTGCCGTTTCTTGGTTCAAAGTGGGCAACCCCATTCTATTTTTTTAGGATAAAGATATAGGTATATTAATTTAAATCAACAAATTTTTCAAGTACAGCTAATGGTGGCTCTTCTATAGTACTATTTGTCCAGTAAGTCTATTCCTTAGGGAATAAAAAAGAGAAAAAGCGCTTTCCAAGCTATTGTTTTCCAGCAAATAAGCTGGATTTATATTCTTTAGATTAAAAAGCAAAGCCATACTTCAGAAAGAGAAAACATTTTGTTTGAATGTGCTCAATCTGTCAATCAATAAATCAGTTGAGATTTTTCCATCTTCTTCATGAATATACTTCCTAACCAACCTCCATCACCTGCAAATTTGTACCACCACAATTTTACACTTATTTGCAGGCTGTGCATAAAATTACTATGCAGCCTAAAACTGTATAAAAAGATCTCTGCATTTTTTCAATAGAAATATATAGGTCTTCGATGCTGACTTTTTTCTGACATTTACTCCAAGATTCTAAATGTTTTCAGTATGTGCTTTGTTGACACTGCAGAGAACTAACTTTATAAAAATCTGGCTGTGATACAAAATTAAGTCAAATGCCTTACAGTTTTTTACAAATGTTTTTGCAGTTGTGCTATTGACCATTCACTAGAATGTCTTAAATAATCCCCCCCTTTTCCCCCCCCAATCAAAAATATTTTTTTCACCTTCCAACAGGTGTCAGTCACAGCTTGCTTTCAGCTTTGAAAAGTTAGCATCTTTTCCAGAATAATAAAATCCTTTTTTCTTTTCTTCTCTAGAGACAGGAATTTAATGAGCTCACTTTATTCTGCTGTTTGGCTCCATGGACTGAAACAAGTCCCTCTTTATTACCTTCTCCTTAGCTTTGTTGGCTGGTACATTCATACATACACATTTAACACCATATAATTCAGTTTTGTCATTGGCTTTCAAAAATCGGGTGAGAGCAAGACCATGCAGATTTAGGCATAGGTACACATCAGTACAATGTCTAGCACCTTAACTTTTTCAGCCAGTGAAGGTGAGGTTATGCTATGTCAGACCACGCACTGAAGCACAGTCACACATTTCCTCCTACAAAGCCAGGAGACCAGATGAGCAAATAGCCAGGGACCATTAACTCCTAAGCCACAAGATGGAGAGACTTAAAAACTTGTCAATATGTTCTCTTAGTCTAAAGGAAAACCATTGTGAAATGGTTCAAAAAAACCCCAACCCTATAACCTGATGGTATGTGCCACCTAAAAGATTGGGTAACTGCTCTGCTTCAAATCTCATCTGCTGAGGGAGAAGAAAGGAACAGTTTTCAGCCAAAGCAGCTCCCTGATGCAGCTCGAGGCAGCTTCACTTAAGTGCTGCTCTTGCCATGTAGAAGAATTCGGGAAGATGTCAATTGAGGCAGTCAATGCCCCTTCTGATGTCAGCCAGCAAGCGTCAATTTAAGTGGATTACAAATCCATGCCCTTTGTAATTCTGAGCAGGTTAGCATAAACAGCTTTCTCTTTTGACACAGAGGGTGTAGTTCCCCAACCCAACTCTGCCCTCTAAACTGGTTTAAGAAGTTCCCACCCTGGATTCCTCACTCCATGCTGCTGGCTCCCAGTTCTGTATGCTAGTTCCTTCTACTCTCTGTGGACAGGCAGGTCTACAAACCACACTACAAACCTGTCACAGCAGCAATTCTCCCCACTGACTCAGCTTACAGTAAAGGTTTACCAACAGCTGCAGGGTGGCTGATGGCAATGCTTCAAGAGATTTTAAGCCTAATATAACTGATGGTGTCAGAAAGGCATTCTCCCCTTCACCCTTACTGTGTGCACACACTTGACCCCTTATAAGCCAGTTCATCTCAGTCAACTGGGTGAAAAAAGGAAAAAGAGGAGGGGTGTAAGATCACAAGGCTAGGAGTGAGACCGCTACTTTCAGCTGCAACATGTAATTTGAAGAGCTCAGCCGTCTCATGAAACATCATTAGAGAGCAATGAGTCCTGGGCAATTCTTAACCTGCAAGGAAACATGTCCATGGAATTACATCCAGATCTTATTTACTTCTGATGCAAAAATGGCTTGATAGCTTCACTAGCTTCTGCCTTTGGGTTCCCAAGGCTGCTGTCATGTTGAAATGAAGTGTTTCCAACTATAGTTAAGATATTATTATACTTTTTTGGAAAAAAAAAAAAAAGTTCCCTAGCTTAGCATTTCCTTAACTGGTAGCTCCTGACAAAAGGCAGTCTAAAATAATATCTTGCAAGATCCTAAGAAAAAAACCCCACAACAACAAATACCTTACTAAAACAAAACCACCAAAAAAAACCAAAAAGAAAATCCACCCTGCTCTGGACTCCCCACCTCCAGTTCTCAAACACCCTTCATCTCTAAGTCAAATATTCTTTATCATCTCCTTGAAATACACAAGTGACATAGGCATATTATAACCACCAGTTCTCCTATTATTCAACTCTCAAAGAGTTTCACTTGAAACAAGTATTTACCATCTTGAAGAGGCTGATAAACTAGATTTAAAACAAACTTAAAGGCCAGAGAGCCCTCTATATGCAAAGGCTAACAACTAGTTAGAGGCACAAAGCTACAGAAAAACAAAGTTTCACAGGGCTTATTTGTTTTATTACATAGAAAAAGGATGAATCCTTTGTTGTAGTTCTGCCTCCTTCAGAGAGCTGAATGGTCATCAAGATGAGATCAAAGAGCACGGAGTTGGAGTAAACAGAAGGAAGGAAATTCTTCAATGGATTACAAAAATCTTCACTGAATTTCTCTTTTGGTCCAACCCATGTCCTGTTTTAGGAATGGGGATGAAATGATGGAATTCATAGGACTTCTAAAGTTTTGTTACCTATATGCAATTCAAACTAGATTGTTAATACAACTAAAATAACTGTTTTATCACCATTATATGAAACAAAAGGAAAAAAGGAAATTACATCTTCACTGTGATTTTATACTACAATCCTAACAAAATAACTCCACTATTTAAAGGCATCAGTTGAGCAGAGGTAAGAATCTGGAAGAGGGACAACTGAAAGACACATCATATTCTGGCTCTGCTCTGTAGTGTATCAGTGACACCTGGGACATACCTCAGCTGACAGGGATGCATCACACTGGACAGCAGCACAGGGGTCCCTGCTTGCTTCTGAGAGCTTTCTGCCACAAATGCTTAGTTCTGTTAATTAGCATTGCTTGTACTAGATTAATCAGACTTCTTTTTTTTTCTGGAATATATCAAATAGGCACAGAAAGTAAATGCACTCTAACACAACAGTCAGAGTTAGTTTAATTTGAAATAAATTAATATACTCAACACTTGTACAGAGGTATATACTGTCTGAATTTTCAGAGTGGCACAGAGGCAAGACAGTACTAAAGCAAGGTTGCTAATTAGCAGCTGTTATTTCTTTCAAACTCTAAACCCCATGTATTTTATTAAACTGTCTGAGATTCTGCTGCCTCAAATCACACTAAAGCTACTTTCTCAACACTCAGGATTTTACCTCAGCTAGTACTCAGCACCTACCTTCCCATTACTGCAGCTATATTTCCAAAGATTAGTACAGCTCTAAGACACAGCTTAAGCCACATGGTGAGTGAAATGACAGCATTTGTATATAGAGAAGACTGGACCTTGAGCTTGCATGTGCAGGCAACGTGAAAGTATAATTAAATGGGTCAGGGAAACACGTTGTATCCAAGGAACCCAAGCAGACCTAGTGTACTGCAAGTCAATTCCTGCCCTTTGCAGCTCTCTGGAAAAGTATTTTGCAGATGTTCCTATTCTCTCTCCACTCTGCTGGGCCTCCTGCTTAGAGTTTTGCCTTGAGACTACTTAAATCCCTCTGTTTAAAGGTCAATATTTCAAAGTGCTCCAAAACGGACATTTTATTTTCAGAAGTAGTGTCAAGGGAAAGCATATTGGCAGCAAAAAGAAAACTTCTAGTAGGCAGTCACATTAGGGTAATGTAATCATGACTCATGCTCCTCACCCATTTCCTGACTAGGGCTGTGCATGATCAAAAGAAAACCAGCCACAGTAATGCTGCTGCTCATTAATGTTAGCTAGCCTGAAAGGATTACAGGCTACCAGAAAACAAACTCATGGCAGAGGATCCTATTTAAAGCCTGGCATAAATTGACACCGACAGACACAGTGGCGTAATACCATACTCAACCAAAACAACAGCTCGCCTTTGTTGTGAGAAAGTAGTTACAACTTTTAATGATGAGTTATCCTACCTGAACAAACCCTCTCACACACCTTTAAACAATGTAAAGCCTTGGACTGCGTAGGGAGAGGGAGGGGAATATCCAATTGCTAGTCAGTATCTAAAGAAATAGAAGATATGCGGCCCTTTTGAAGAGGATCACAGAAAACTCAGACTGCTGTAAAACAGCTACTGCTCCCCAGAAATGCCGTAAAGGAGCACACACATGCACCAAAGCACCAGCTGGGCCTATGTGGCTGTCAGCTTATAAGGGAGGCAAGAGGCAATTTCTGTCTCAGTGTTCAATCCTGTTGGGCAGCCCGAGTGAAGCATGCACTTAATGATGCAAATTGGTGTTCATTTGTATAAAGATTTCTTCAGCAGAAAACAAATTTCAGACCCTTGTTGGGACCTTGGTCACATTTAATTTGTTCCAAAACCCACATTAATGAAACCCCCCAAATTAATGAGATATTTCAACAGAAATTAGGCTAGACATTAGGTAACACCGATCACAACACCCAGCTGCACCTCTCTGCAGCCTTCACAGGCCAAATAGACTCTCAGAACCATTTAGGTTAGAAAAGACCTTTAAGATCATTGAGTCGACTCTTTTCCCTCCCTCCTACCCTAGAAGCAGGGCCCTCCATTTGCAGGTCCCTTTCACTCTCCTACAAATGCCACCTAACTGCTAAACATGTTCCTCAGCACCAGTTGCTGTGCTCCTTAGGTTACTTTGACAAGGGAGATCAAAGGGGAGAGAGATTCCATAGTTGACCATTACATATATAATCCATTGCCACAACCATTGTCCATAGAACTAAGACTGATCAGCAGCAGCACTCCACTTCTGGTATAGGTTGTCTCAGTAACCTGGGTGTCTAACAGCCAAATTCAAGGCAAACAACCTGGCTTTTTAGTAATGCCTCAGCTTACCTCTTAAAAAATCACAGATATTCTTTCCCTCACATGATACCAAGAGCTGGAAGACAGGTAGGAGGAACAATCCGTTGCACAAGGCAAAAGCTATGTTTCGGTCTGACTAAACCAACGCCAACTAAACATACTAACCCTATACATTATCTAGCTTGCACTAATTACTTCAGAGTTGAGAGAAGCTAGTTCTGAAACAGAGCACACATATACCAAGGCCTGACACTGCATTATGACGCTTGCTGCAAGACTGTTATAACTCTGCTTGGTCATCACATGTCTTATTTATACAGCTCTAACAGCACAGAAATGAGGTGCAGCAATCCCTTTGGGCATGGATGCACCTCTCTTGACCAAGAGCAAGCTGTTCCCTCATGCTGCAAGTTGTTCATGTACTAATTCATACAGCTGGTATGGAAGGCAGTGGGATGTAGGCAGACAAATGAAAAAATATAATTTGGGGGCCTACTGTCCTGCGTAAAGGGCACATTTATTTACTTAATCCTTTAATAAGTAGGTAAGATGAACTTCTGCCTTTACTGAAGGCTATTTAAAGCAAACGTCTAATGGCTCTTGCAAGCTCCCGGGAGTCAGAATTCAAGTCATGGGAGGAGTGGTATGTTGCTTAGTGTGGTTTACCACCCTTCAGAAATTTAAGACAAGGTGACATGTTGTAGAGCCGTGCAGTGCTGACCAAAACCTCTGCTCAAACACTAGAAAAAACAACTCCAAAATTAAATGAACAAAAAATTAAACCACAACAATTATGACAAAAAAAAAAAACACACCAACTCAGAAACCAAAACCAACGTAAAGGTGGTCAGAATCTAAGCCATAGAAGTGGCCAGATATTCCTGATAGTTTAGGCAATGGGAGCAGAAACTGAGGTCAATTTCTTTGTCCTGAATGCAAATCCAAACCATATCCAGAAAAAAAAAAATCTCCCATAAAATACTGTAACAATGCATCAGGATTGCATTAATTTAAGGCACAGTGTGGTGCTCTTCTCTTGTAAAAGTCCATACTGTTTCTTTTAACAGAGATAGCCTCTGCAGAAACACAGGGAAGCAAGACACTTTAGCTCCCTGCATTACAGAAGAGCACATGGCCAGAGACAGCACACAAGAAATTTAAGAGAGAATTTGCATCCGAGGAGGGCATCAACATCTCAGTGATGCTGCTTCAGCACTGGACAGGAAGAAATTAATGAATAATGAAGGTCTTGTTCCACCTCACATAGGAAAGAATAGGAATATCATAACCAAAATACTTTGAAACAGTTCTAGGCATGTTCAGTAATGTCTATAGAAGGAAGATATTACCAAACTCGCATTCCTTCTTTTCCTCTGTACCTGGGTGCTACCGGGATTCATCAGAGGTATGTTCCTTCTGGCTGCAGAAGCAGCAGGGCAGCATACTTGGGCTCCAAGGAAGGAGCCCAAGGAAATCCGTACTAGAGGAAATCATTAAGTTATTCACCAACAGCTACAAAGATCCGTGTTAGAAATAGTTCAACTATTGTTATAGTCCTATGCTTCTTAAGTTAAACCACATCCTTGGGGAAAATGGGATGTTATTGCTGTTTTGTTTAAGTTGTCTCAGAACACAGAACACTAAATATGGGTTGTCCTACAATAATTCACATTAAATATATATATATTTTAAACAAAAAATCTTTAAAAAAACACCTCTAAAAAAGAAAATCCTGCCATAGACACTGCTGTTAAACTATTGCCATTCCTGAAAAGACCATAATCCATTCACTTCAGAGAACAAAAGTGGGAAGGCAGAGACAATTTAGCACGGGAAGAGAAGGCAAAAAACAGTGACAAGACAAAAAATCTGCAGCTCATCATTAAACCAAAACTCTCCAAATAGAACACATTCGCAGCTCACAGTAGAACAGTTAACTTTTAGTAGGCACCAAGTTCCCAGGTAAGTGACTCCTGATTAAGAAAGTTCACACCTCCCAAAGGGACTATTTCAGACTGTCTGAAACAAGGCAGGCAGTTTCACCCAGGAGGACAACATGGGCTGAAAGAGCATTACCATCTTAAAATGAAATCTCAATTTTAAATACAAAAATTTGTTAATGCCTGAAAAATTCCAGAGAGATTCCTAAACTGACTTAAATTTTGGCTGTGACATTCCCAGTGACTTTATATCCAACAAGATGAACTGAATGTTGCTTTAGAACTTGATTAAGCCTAATAAATAATGAAACTCCCTTCATACATCTTGATAGTCACCTTTCTTATGCATGAGAAGACACAAAATTTTGTCATGTGTTTTTCCAGATACCAAAATACTCTTCTTGGGCTTTCCACTGAAAGGCATCATTTACTAGACACCTGGAAATCGCCATTTGCTCCTTAGTCAAACTTACCAGTCATGCTCTCAGCAGTGTGCAACAAAGAGTTTACTAATATAATGACCACCTTGGTACCCATGGTGCATTTGGAAAGTAGCAACTCCCCTGGAGCTGTACGAAGTACAGTGTTCCTTTTCCCAGAATGTTCTAATTAAATGCAAGAATGAAACGAAATTAACATGTTGAAACACTGTAACAGTTGGTGGGTACTAATGACACTTTCCTGATCCCTTAAAAAACAACCAAGATTAATTTCCGAGTACACGTAGCCCACATCTTCTCTCAGTTAGCAGTAATTAAATCCTGTGTAATTATTGGAGGCTATAACTACTGCAAATTGGATTAGATTCAGGACTCTTGCATTACCAAATTGATGACAGTACATCAGCAATGGAAGGATAGGTCTCTACAACACCCAATATACATTGCTCCTCTTCTGCCCAGTACATCCACTCAAACCAAAAGAGGTTTTTTTTTTCTGCCATGGGATCTCAGAGTAGATCAATTATGACTTCTCATACACCAGCTTAACATGCTTCATTTGACATGACTTTCTTCCCTGCTGTACAGCCTAAAAGGTAGTGTTGCTCCCAAATCAGACTGATGTTACAAGGTGCGAGAGAAGTTGTGGCATTTTTTTTCTAGGAGCTTTAGGACTCGTGTAGGCTTTCTGCTCAGCAGAAGGACTTTCAACCCTCATTGCCAGTGAATGCTTTTAAATTCTTTGCCTTCAATTCATCCCTTAAAATTGGAGAATTACCCTAGAATGACCTGCAGTGGAGGACTGGGGATCAGGAGGAGAGGAAAATTAACAGGTAGATAATGGAAATGAGAGGAAAAGAGCAATCTTGCTTAACTGATATCTGAAACCACTTGAGTTTTAACATGACAGCCAAAGTCATGCATTCAAGATTAAAATTTGAGACTAAGTCACATAGGCCATCCTTTCAGGAGGGAAGACTGAGCTCAGAAACAGCAATAAGAGTTTTGCAGGTCAAAAGAGATAATCAGCTGAAACTCATCCTCTTGTGCTGTAGTCACAAGCAGCTCCTGCAATTCCCTAATGCATAAGAGGGCACTAACAAGAGAAAGGGGAGGTCCAGTAATTCTGTATGTAGCCATGACCATGTTCAGTCCCAGTAGCCACAATTCCAGGAGGATACCACTAAACAAGACAGTTTGAGAAGGGCCTCAAGACTAATTCTATCACTTATGTTTGCTAGACTGAAGCCAGACAAAGCAAGGCAAGAAAAAAAAAAAAGTACCTTTTTGTAACAGCAAGAACAATTTACCAAGGTTTATGGTGGATTCTCTATTACTTGGATTTTTATTAAAAAAAGAAAAGTAGTATCTAAAAACTGCTCATTGTCTAATTCAAACAGTTCAGGCAGAGACAGGAGTCATACTGACACAGAACTGGGTAACAATTCAGGAAAGGCCAAAGCCTATAGCTTGTCATAGACAGGTTCCCAATGGTCTGCTCTGGCTTGAATCACTCAAGATGCAAAACGTATTTTTCCCTAAACACATTACATTTCTCTTCAGAATTAAATATTTTGGAAAGTACTTTTACCCAGGGAAAGCCATACTAGATTTCCAGAGCCTTTTTGTCCACAGATTGTTTTCTTGGCCATCAAGATGATTATGAAGGTTGAAAGGGCAAATCTCCTGGAAGTTATCAAAACAGAGCTCTCATCCAGACTGTTGCATTTGGAAAGTTTTTGTCTTTCAACACAAAATAGGAAAAAAAAAAAAGTAGATATCTATATTTGACAGTACTTCAAATCTTGCATGGAGAACTGAATAGATCCTGTCAAATTGCCATGAACAGTTTGACATCTGCAGGCTTTAAAAGCTGTTTCTCCTCTGATGGTATGCAAGAAGAAGGGCACATTTCACAGCAACTTAGCTTATTCAAAGTGATCAAGGAAAACTAAACATTTATAAAGTATGGCTTTCTAACAGAGATATCTCAAATCCATCACACAGGAGAACCCAGTGTCCAACTTCAGATACTCAGTTTTGAGATAAAGCACAATGAAAAAAATAAGATGTGGCTTCATTTACTTTTGTTCAAGAGAAATTGAGATAGTTCTGAAATTTTACAGTACTCTAACTATAATTTCTTTTCAAGCCATATCTCTTATGTATTGTTACTGCTGTAAAACTTGTCTTTAGGACCACATTTATACTTTCAGGATATTAACCCAAGAACTACAAACTTTGAAATTCAGGAAGCCTGGTAACTACTGACAGTTATCTCACCAGATGGACTGAAAGAACACACTGAATCAGAGCACCTGAAAAACTATCTGGTACCATTTCAGACAAGGTTCTTTAATGTGCACACATAGACAGCTGCTCCTACTTCCACAGATACTGCACTGTTTTATTACAGAGAAAATATACACAATTTCTTAGATGATGCCTTTTTAGCATGCCCACCTACCCTTCAGATGTCTTGGAAGCTTCCATTCTAAAGCTCAGTTACAGAGCTGTTTCTAGATATCAGGCTTTGCCATTCAAGCCAATATTTTCTATACTTTCTCTGCAGCAATCTGGATATGTTTGTTTTATTTATTGGGAGGATTAGAAAGAGGTGGGAGACTTTTAACCAAAGTTGTTAAACTGTTTCTCTAACGAGATGAAACGAAATTATGTATTTCTACTCCCCTGCTCTACTGTAATGCTCTTTACCCCTTTATACCACCCATCAAAATCCACGGCCTTGCTAAAAAGTTCTGGTACTTTTGTAAATCTAGTCCTAAAAAATCAAATTTTTATCTGGGAACGTGTCTTTTGCTGTCACTGTGAATTACCAGGACAGTCAATTCTAAGGTGTTTTAATTGTATATTTTTCACAAGATGCAGTAGCTTATCATCTGCCAGATAAACTCTTCCAAAATTCCCTCTCTATTAAGAATACCACCCCTCTTCCTTACGTAGCTCTATCCCCATGAACAACTCAGCAGGAAGGAATAACCATCACCCCAAATTCAGAGGAAGGACAACCTCTGCATAAAAACTAGGGATGTGGAACCAGGAGATGGAGGCCAGTGGAAGTGGGGAAGGGATAGACCCTTATGCATAGATGCAAGGAAATAAAGACATGCAGAGTCTTGATGCAGGAAAATTACCTGGAATTTGGCAATAGGAGTTAATTTCACATTTAGATTGCTCATTCGGGCATTGAAGCCTGCTTCTTTCCTTACAGATCCTTCAGTTTCATGCAGATTATACCTTTGTATTGTCAGAGATTACTTGAATATATGTAAAGATTTACGTTTCAATGGATATACTGTTCTTACTAAAGGCAGCGTCAAAAAGCTTCCAACTTCTCCGTTGATGCTTCCTTAGATGCTACTCCTGTCTCTTCCTCCTATAAGGTTGTCAGAACACATCCCAGCAATCCAACTGTTACAGGGTGCCACAAAATACCTTATTACAATGCATATTCCTCTGCCAAAGCAGAGGCACTGTTGTAGTCTCAAGATAAAATAAATACCGCAACTACAAGGGAAATTACTTCTCAGACAAAAATCTGAAAGCTGTCTGCTTTCAAGCATAAACTACTTGGTTTTTCATCACTTTTGTTTGGAGAAATAGGTTTTATTTTTTCTTCACAAATTCCTTTAGGAGCTCCTACAGATTCCTAACTTACTTGGGCTCTTGCTATTATAACTTTTCTTCTTTGGGACTAGAAATATGTATTTTTAAGAAAGCTGTACAGCCCACTCTGCCATAAAATGGATGGCTTTGCTGCCTTTGCTGATGACCTTAGTGGATCTTATCTAAAAGATTCTGGAGACTGAGATGGGTATTCATCATCATCATCATGGCACATATAGACATAACCAGCAGAAGTATAGCCTCCCTCCCCACTAAAATCATACTGTCCAAGAAGGGAAAGGGTATGCAGGAACAGAACAGCTGCCATGCAAATTACTAGTCTGCTCAGTCCACTATCTTGTTCCTAACAACAGATTTTCCTATTCAATCTGTATGACTTCTCTATACCACTAATTACTTTGCATAATATGAAACAAGTTAAGAGCACATACAATAACATTAACAACCCAACCTTTTCATTTAAGGTTTTCTTCAAACTGACTAGATTCTACAAATAGATTCTACAATTTACTTGATTAAGATGACCAAGTAGTTTTGGTTTGATGACCAAACTAAGCAATGTATTACTATAAATTTGAATTATTGTAGCAAAAAGCAGAAGTCCTAATCACAAGCCAGGTATCTACTATCATGGAATTGTCAGAGTTGGAAGGGACCTCCAGAGATCATCTAGTCCAACTGCCCTGCTAAAGCAGGAACAGCTAGAGCACATAATATATCTTAATATATATATTAAGATATATATATTAAGCACATCATACATATATTAAGAATTATACAGACATAAAATGACTACACCAAAATTTCACAAAAGACAGTTCTACAGTGATTGTGTCTTTTGCGACACAAAATACTGTTAACTTTGCAACACAATTATAACTGTAGTGAGCATCAGCTCCCTCCTGTTTCACCTTTCCACTCCAAGTGTTTGGACAGAATACAATTGTAAAATACAACTCCTTGTGCCATACAGCCTATGTGTGGACACACTGTCCCATTCTTTTCCATATTCCCATCTGTTTTTCAAACATCTAAGCAGAAAAGACCCCCACATACACTGCATCTTACCCTCTTATGAACTGTGGTTATTATTCCAGGGTCATCTGCTAGAGAGCCACAAGCAAGCAAAGAACCGGCTTAAACTTGACGAAGAGCAGTAATCTTTTGTATCTGGAGCAGGAACATGTGAGCTGCATCTGACATGCAGGACAATCAATGGCACTGTTCTTTCCTTGTCCCCCTTTCACTCACCATGTAGCTCTCCGACTGCTCAAGTCTTCCTTAGATTAGGCCAACCTCTAACATTATTTGTAGGAGCCACATATCCTTAAAAGAAAGGAAACACCAAAGGCTACACAGCCATATACCGTCCTTCAAATGATTACAGACAAGTCACGCAAAAAGCTAAAGAAAAGTGCCTTTGCAAGGGCCACAGTGTCAGGGAGAAATGGCATGGGTGGCCTTTGCATCAAGTTACAAAGGGCAGAACCTGCATTTTTCCTTTCCTTCACGCTCATTATGGTACACGCAGCTTTTAGTTTCAGAGATGCTAGATTAGAACACCAATCAGTGCTAGGTTAACAGTTGGACTTGATGGTCCAACTTAAAGGTCTGTTCCAACCAAAACAATTCTATGATTCTATACTCTCAAAGAACCAATGACTGCTATTAATATTTCAAATGATGGGGAGCTTGTAAAATTACAATCAAGCTATCATTTGAGTTCTGAACATTGAGAAGGTTGGCTAAACATTCCCTGGACATAAATTTTAACCAAATTGAAACAATGCTTTAGTTCCTGAAAGACAGTTTATCAAATAATCTTAAAATGAAGACCTAAAAGTAATACTGAATGACCATTCCGCAATGGAATTCATCATTAAAAGCAGTGGCAAGAGTGCCTGAACAAAATGTTGTTCCTTAATGGTGAACTGTCACATTGAAGACGGGGTATTTACAGTGTACATCTCAAGAACAGAAAAAGGGAGAGAAAAAGCAAACCAGAACATTCACCTTAAGCTCCACCACATCTTGGACTAATCTTTGCCTGAGTTTCCGATCTTATTTATCCAGTCTCATGAATAAACAGAATTACAGTAAAATTAAATCAAAGCATACACTGAATCATATTAACTGAGGCAAAAAAAAAGCAAAGTTAGATGTTTCTAGAAAATACTTACACCTTCATGAAAAAGATATATGTAAATGCACACAATTTAGGCTTTACTTAGCTAAAACCGGAGATCCACATAGAAGAAAGAAAGAATGGAACTTGTTTCTGATCACAATATCTTGATGAATACATTTTGAAGAGTTATATTTATTAAGTATTAGAATGAAGAGGAACATTCAAAAATTGGTCTGCTATCTGAAGGATTTTTTTAACATTCTAAATTGATAATTATTGATTTTTGTAAAATTTAAAAGCTTTCTTAGTGAAAAGAATCTATTAGTGCTGTCACATGCTTCTTGACAATACAAACTAAGTGGAAAAAATGAACAAAAAGGCAATAATGGAAATGAGGAAGAAAAATCCCCAGCATCGCTGGCATAAGTTCCTGTGCATCACTTAGTACTAATGCACCACTCAAGCACTAGAAAAAACAACCAAACAAAAAACTGTCTACTGCACAGGAGCTGGCCCTCAAGTATGGCTTGAGAAAACCGGCTTCTTAGAAGTCAATAAGGAGCTTTACTGGAACTGGAGAAACAGAAAAAGTGTTAATTAAAGCAACAAGATCCATTGGCTTCTTCTTCTCTAAAGACTTAAGTCTCAAGTATTGTCTGCCATCTCCTTCCTGCCTCTTCTTTGCTTCTTGCTGGAGATTTGAAACAATATTACTCATTCTCGTAAACAGGTAACAGGGTTTCTCCTTGCAAAGATCCTGACAGAGAGGTCTGCTGGCTAGAAAGCTAGTTCCACAACTTCTTTGGAGAAATGCTTCACAGATGCTGACTGTGGTGACAGCAAAGCACCTTTGATCTTCATTGCAGAGTATCACTGAGAATTCTGAACCCCATAATTAGAAATATCATACGTGGAACACTAAGGTTTAAAAGTCAAAGAATACAAAGGTAGGAAATCCCAAGATTATATAACTTGTGCAACCATTATTTGGTTCCTTCACCATCTGCACCACCCAAAAGGACTAGGACAGAGCTGGACCTTCAGCTTGTGCCCAGAATTGTTTCTTCTTGTTGATACTTACCTCATTCACCCCACATACTGTTTGAGACAGCAGGGCTATGAGAAATAATGTGACCATAATGCACTTACTTATGTGCCACCATTTTCTATAGACATTTCCCAACTTACAGGTACTTAAAGCATAACAGGCTTTAAGTTTTTGGTTTTGCTTGACTTTACTGCTATACTGTCAGACTTTTCAAAAAGTTAACTGAAAAAAATATTTTTTTTTCAGATAGCTTGCTTTATTAACTATTTTTATTGTAGTGTCTAATGTTCTAATATAAAACAAAACAAAAACATTTGGAATGAAGACTCAACATGTTTCCTTCGTTTAAGCCACAACACAAATATTAGGATAGACATAAATTTCTACAGCAAAACAGCGAGAACTGGACTTCAAGCATCTAGTATTTCAAAAGGACAGAATTAAAAAAATGCACCAAGCCCTACATTCTAGATCTTCCCATCAAAGACATGAAGTATTTATTTTTAGAAAGTTCTCTACAGATGACTTTAAAAAAAAAAAAATTAATTGCCATTTAACGCATCTAAACACGTTTGCAGACCTGACTAAGCAAGTCATATCTAGTTTCAGTGACCACAGCCCATCATCAGCACTCACAGCAATACAGAAGGTCAGCTGCTGTTTACATGTAACCACAGAAAAGTTCACTCATTCAGAATGAGCCCCAGCACAGTAACTCACGATATCAGGGCATTTAATTTCTTATCTAACTTGTTCCCTGTTAACCTTTACGATAGAAATCAAAGCAGTGTATCAGACTTGGTAAGCTTTCTTCTATTATTCTGTGCAAGTAAACAACATTAACACAACATTTACATAGTTAAGTTGTATGTTGCTGTCCCACACATATGGGGGTTGAAATCCTTAATGTGGCTCCCTGGCATTCATAAGATAGTAGTCATCAAGTTTTAAGAGTATTGCACAACTTGCATAATTTCAAAGATAACAGTATTTAAAATTACTTTTGTGAAACACAAATTTCAGTAAAATGGTGTCACATAAAAAGCTACTTGGTCATGAAGGTACAATTTAGTTAAGTATTCAACTATTATTTTCACATTTTCAGAGCTTTAGATATTAAAATATGCTAATCGAATGTAGGCTTAGCCTGCAAATGGCATGCAAATGGCTTATCTCCCCCCTTAAAACAAAACAAAAAAACACAACACAAGCAAAAAGGAGTAAAACATCTTCAGCAATTTACTAGCCTCTCAAAAGAAACATCTCACAGGTGCTTACAAAAATTGCTAACTGCGCTCTTCTCGACTTAACTAGTGGCAGAGAAACCCAAGTAAAGGTATATATTTATATGGTCACCCTGGTCAACTCTGTTCATTTGTAATCATCTCATTTTATCTTGGCAGTGTGTTTTCTGAAGCTTTGCTGTGTCTTGATTTAACTCTTAAACTATAAGGAAGCTGATCATCTCATCAGTCAATTCCAGCTACTCCTATTACACTTATCTCCCCAGCAGTCATTCTTTGTTCAATAACATTGTGAATGTAAGTACAGAACATTGTAAAATATCATAAGCAATGCTTATCTTCGTGAATATCATCCAGAAGTCCTTCCTGTTTGATACAGCACTAGAAAAAGATCTCTTCTTCATCATGAACTTTACCTAAGCTTGGATTCAGTAGCTGCACCTCATTCTACAATCCTCCTTCACACAAAACCCTCCCCTGTGTAAATGGTGCTTCAAATCCACTCTCACTGCTCTACCCAGATACAGCCATCAACACCAGCTAAATGCCTTCACTGACTGCTGACTGGCCTGCTTTGCAGTGAGAGGAAATCGATCAATTAACAACAGTCCTCCATGCAACACCTGAATACAATTCTTCCCACACCCACATTTAAGTTCAGATGAGTTTATTTGGGAAATTCATCTTGCTATCACACAAAACCCAAACAAACCAACCATGTAATACACTTCCAGCCAACTGTCCATCCCACCCACCCCCCGTAAGTACTGTACCTCTGGATACTGTACCTTTGCAGCACGGCTGCACCTATTAGGCTCAGGCCACCCAATTAGTTCACTTTTGCCACTGGGGGAGGGAGAGACAGCCAGTTCTCCCCAGGTTGGTTCAGATCTTAAAAAAATATACTTACTCTGGCTTGATCATGGAAAGGAAAAAAAGAAAAAAGAAGTAAAGATTTTTTGTTGTGTTTGTTGGATTTGGTTGTGGCTCGTTGGTTTTTTTTTCTTTCAAAAAGTAACATTTGCATGCCATAGGGTGAAAGCCTGTGGTGTTTTACATCATTATGAAAGGCTAAAAGGGCACCAGGTGACCTGACCCACAGCAGTTCTGTCAGTGAGAGCAAGGACTAGGAGGAGGAAGAGCTGGTCAGAGAGCATACGTGAGCCCCTGGGACACGGTCTCACTTGCAAGAAGTGAAGGAGAACTTAATAGGAAATTCTGTGTGGAAGAGAGAAATTTGTTTTTAAATGCCAGTTCCCTCTCCTACCCCAAACTATTTCTCAAGACTTGGGCAGAGGACAAAAATTTCTTCTATAAGAAGTCATCTAGCTTAGAAGACTATAAACCAAAGAGGCATACCTAATTATGAAAAGCTAAAAGCAAAACATGTTTTGCCACGAACCATGGCTTTCTTTGGTTACAGTTAAGCTGATATAAGTAGTTCGGAACAGTTTTAGACGCCTCTTTGAAGTCGATGTGACATTTGGCCACAGCAGTCAAACAGGGATGGTGCAGAGCCATGCTGCCTCAGGGAAAAAGTGGATCTGGGCTGCCTCTTAGGTGATACCTATCTCTTTCCTTTCCAAAATTCACTGATACCACCTCCTGGTGATTCTGGCTGGCTTTACCAATCACAGATGAGAGGCAGAACCACAGAGGTAGTTTCTGCAACCTGATTTTCACTTCTGTGAATGCACAGGGTGCTCCCGAGAGAACAGTAACTTTGATTATCTTTAATCTAAGGATGAGATAGGCCCCATTGTTTCCTTCCCAGATACGGTTGGCTTATGCTGAGGCCAGGAAAAATCATTCCTTTCAGTACTATCCCACTGACCGAAGAACCTGCTCAGTTCCTCTCCTCTGCATGCTGTAATAAAAAACAAATGTTCAAAGCAAGGAGTGCCTTAAACATAGGAGTTTCCTCTTACTTTTCCAAATGCTTCTGCTGAAAGACTATTTTTAACATGCCATAGAGCTAAAGTAAATCTTAAAGCTAAAAAAGTCTAGACCCTTTCAGCACAAGACACTTTAAAAATAAATCCTTGCGACAGTAATCACCTGCTGATACATGCTTTTATGTTTAGCCAGCTGCTGAGATGCCACATCTGTCACTTCTTGCTTCCAGGAATGTGCTTTCCTTTTCTGTAGAGGAGAAAATTCTGCTCCTGGAATTGTGTGGAGTGTTGTGATACCTTTTTTGGTATCTCTGTCATTCCTCTAAACATCTGAACCACGGCACATGGATTATAAGATTTCTTGTACTGTGCACCTTAAGAATTGCTCAGCTTTAGATTTTCATACCTTAAAGCCTCTGATTTTTTCCCTATGTTTCCTGAGCAATGCTACATACTTATAACCTACATGCAACTGAAAATAATGGTCTGTGCATGAGTAATCTCACTCCCGGGAGCTCTCCTTACATCCCTCCCCCAAATATTTTTCAAAGGAAAGTAAGAGATCAGGATCACTTTTGTTACATTAAACATTTCATAATGAGCCCTGTCCTATTTTTAAAACATAACAACAATCTACAGTGACGCAAGTCCCAAATTAATTACTTCCTCTATTTTGATCTCTTTTTAATTTCAACTGAAAATAAATCAAGTCCCTCTTATTAATCTACCACCCGCATGTTCTTCAGCAGCAATCCAATACAAATCCTTATTTGAGTTCCCGACTTGAACTCTCTGTTCCACACCCAGCATCACACCGGGCCGTCGCCCTTTCCCCAGCCCTGTTCTGTCCCCCAGCTGCGCAGCCCCAGTGTGGAGCCAGCGGCGCCGCGTTATTTTTAAACCCACGCAGAAAGGCGCAGCAAAAGGGGACATCCCGCACACACCAAAAAAAAAAAAAAAAAAAAAAAATGCCCGAGCTGTTGATGTAGGTATACCTTCCCAAGACAGGGCTGAAAATCAGGCACGTCAAAATACGCCGGGAAGAAAACTTAAACCGATTACAAGGGGCGAATTTCAGCTAGAGATTTCCAGTGATTGTAGAACACTCCGAGGCGGTCTCAGCAATGCGATTTCTCCGGCACAAATCCCCCCGGCAGCCAGACTCGAGGATTAATGGATACTCTCCCTGGCCACCCCGAAACGCTTCCCCTCCCTCCGCGGTTGCCTCCCTGCCCCCCGAGCGGCCGCGGCGCGGCCCCAGCGTCCCTCCGCAGGGAAGGGGGACCGTGCCGGGCCCCTCACCGCCCCTTCCGGGGGCTCCGCGCGCCGCTCCGCGCCCCGACTTACGGCGCCGCCGGCTGCTCCCCCGCCGCTCTTCCCGCCCTCCCCTGGCTACCTCCCTCCCGCCGGTGCGGAGCCGGGAGGGCAGCGGGGCTGCTCCTCCCCGACCCGGGGCGAGCGCGGCACCTGCGAAGCGCCTGTCAGTGCGCGGGCGGCGGCGGCGCCCCGTGTGGCGGGGGCGCGGCGCGGGGCCGCGGGCGGCGAGCGGCAGCCGCGAGGAGGCGGCGCTGCCGGCGGGGCTGCGGGCGGGGAGGGCGGGCTGCAGGGAAATCCTGGCACCGCGGAGCGCCGCCTGGGAGGCGGGCAGGGGAGGCGAGTGACAACCAGGGATACAATAAAGGGGGTGTCCGCCCACACCCCCCGTCCGCAACCCCCCTTTTTTTTTATTTTTAATCTTTACGCTCATTGCGGGGTGTGTGTGTGTGGTGTTGCGGGGAGCACCGGGAGGCCAGCCCCCACCCCGGCAGCGCCCCGGTGAAGCCCTCGGGTGGGCAGCCTCCCCCGGGCACGGGCAGCTCGGAGAGGTGCTTAAAAGCCGATTATTTTCCACCCAAACCCTCTTTCCCCCTCACCTCCTTGACGCCCGGGTCCACCAAGGCTTTCAGTTTCAGCCTGCTCTCCGCAGCAGCTCCCGCCGCACTCATTCATTCCGCCTTTCCTCCATTATTTACACGTTTTTAAGGAGCTGAGGGTCAGGCTTTCACGACTGGTCTGCGATTTGCAGGTAAACGGCAAATACTGCGAGAGCTGGCGAGGCGCAGGGGCGTCTCCTCCCGCCCAGCGGCGGGGTGGGAGCCGGGCAGCGGTGCGAGCGGGATGCGCGGAGCGTCCGGCATCGCCTCTGCAGAACCCGCCGGGGCCAGGAGCCCTTTAACGACAGATTTCAGGGCACCTGCCCTTTTATTTTATTCAAGTGAAAGTGCCTTTCCCAGAACGGGAAAGGGCCCAAAATAGCTGCTGGCAGTCTAGCAGATTGCTGACTAGGAAGCCATAAATACTGAGCCGATGTTAAATTTTTTACAAGTTCCTTGGTTAATCCAGATAGAGACCCCCGTATTGTTTCACTTCTGCCAGTGACATCCTCCCAGAGGTTTCTGTTGGCAGGTATCTGAACTCAACACTCTGCTTCTGACAGTTTTACCAAAGAGTTATTTTTCAAAACGTTACATTTGGCACTGCTGTACAAACACTTCATGGGCATGTATTGAAATATTAAGTGCGGTACATACCTTACCCAGGCTGAGGTATTTTTATAAATATTTGCATAATTTTCATTACATATGCCACTTTAAAATAAGTGTAAACAGTGGATGCATTGTATAGAAATGTATACTTAGTTTTAAGTACATTTAAATACCCACCTCTGGGTGCGAGAATTTCCCCCTTTGCTTTCTTTCCATTGTTAGCATTGGAGCATTTTAATACTAAAGCACTTTACCACGGGGCAATTGTATTTTCTCTTCTGTAAATACAGTGTCCAAATTCAGAGAACATTTTCATTTCAAGGTGTCAAAACTGTAACGTTCAGCATGCTTGCAGGCAGCTGTGCCCTTACACATACAGGGTGATGTCTCTGGGCAGGACACATCAGGTTATACATAGCAGTTTATACCCCTATCTTGCAATCAGAAATAAAACTTACACAGAAAATACTGCCCTTTCATATGAGATTTCTTGTTACTGAAGAATTTTCATGTCTGAATTTTCATGAAGATCCTTTCAGCCATTAGATTGACATAGTTTGACAGTTAAGGGTGAAGTTGCTTGCTCCACTGGAACAAGGGCTTTGTGCAAACAGTCCTTCCCCTGCCCAGTGGGAAGTACCAGCCCCCAGCCAGGAGCAGGTACCCACCGAGCAGGTGGTTGGAGGGAGCAGCCCCACTGCTGCCCAAGGGAGCAGGATGGCTCTGTTTCCCAGGCTTCCAACGTACTGAAGGCATGGCCAGAGACTCCACAGTTCCAGTAATTCTTAATTGCTACTGAAGAAGACAAAGTAAATTTGAGAGCAGCCCAGAGGCTGCTCACAGTTTATGCAAAAGGACAGTCAGAGAAAACAGCTATTATAAAGTTTGTGTAAGCAAAAGAAAAAAAGAATTCTGTAATAAATCCTGGCTTCTTTGGATACACTTCCAACTTTGCAATTATTCAATTATTTATCCTGCATGAATGCACTCCATGCTACCTTTAATCTACCAACTCTACTCTTGAGACTACTTTCTCATTTAGGAACCTAATTTAAGTAGTTTACAACTTTTTTAAAAGGGACATTTGAGGGATGACATTGCTTATATTTCTTTTAGTTCAGAAAAGACTTGTGTTGTGGGCATGCATGCATGTGGCCCTGTGTGCTGAAGCTGAAGAAAATCCACACAGCCATTTCTGAGGACAAAGTAGACAGACACACAGATTCATTTGCTACCACGGGCTGGCCCCATTTTACAGCAGCGCGCTCAAAAGCTTGTCCCAGTCATGTCACACATCCCTGCCTCTTTTGAATACTTTCCCTACTTCTGCTTTTTCAGAGCTGGATTTCAAACCTCTGTGTGCCACTGTACTGCACCACAGTTGGTTTAACTCAAGTTTCTTGTGCTCTTTCATATTGCGACCTCCTGTGCCTCTGACCTGCTGCACCTACTCCACCTTTCGTTCTTCAGTTTTCCTGTGTCTTTATTCCTTCCGAGATTCTTGCTTGTTTTCACCGTGAGGGAGACAAACTGCTTCTCTTTAGCCCTAAAACCCTATTCATCCTCAAGCCAGGATGTTGTTCCCATATCATTGCTCTTGACTTTTCCAATCCCATCTTAGTCAAGGTTATCAAAGGCAGGCTGCATTCCCCAGTACAAGGAGCACATTTATTCCTCTGCACTGCACCCAAGTATACAGTCATAGGCCATAAGGTTACGGGTTTGTTCTCTTATGAAAAAGCAAAAGACATACTAGTAGGAAAGTGTTATGTGTACACATAAATACAGTTAGTGTTTTGAGGCAGTAACAGGTTAGAGTAGCTTCAGTTTCTGTGCAGAAAAAAAACACTGGTTCCTTCCCCAGCTTAGTGTGTTATAGGAAACCTTGGAAGACAGAAATGTAGGGGCCAGAGGCAGAACCAAGACTACGAAGAGAAACTAAATTCTGAATTTCTTCAACTTTTTAGCAGTTAAAGTATCAGCATTATTAATAACATGCAGATTTTTAATTGATCCCCAGGAATGAGTGATGGGATCCTCCACTGTGGTCACTTTCCACTGCAGATTTATGCTGTCTCTCCTGTCATTTCAAACCTCTCTCATTGGGAACTAAAACTAGACTTTAAAGAATGGTCTTAATATTCCTAAGTGGTAGGCATGCTTGAATACTTAAATACTTGAATACTCACCTCCCTGTGATAGAAAATGTAAGTATCTGCTTAAATGCTTTGTTGAATCAGGATGACTTCTATTCGTCATAATATTGGTTTTATAAATATATATGCCCAACTCAAGTCTGTGGTGCTTTTGCATTTCTTTTCAGTTGGAGCTAGATCATGAGTTTAGTGAGGGTTGTTCAGCAGTCTGTTATGCTTTAAAATTCTGTTTAAAAGTTGTGCTTTGACAAAGGTTTTATGATCCCCAAAGTACACATGATTAACATAAGCTCTGGAAGCTAAGAAGTTAAACTATTTAATGTAAACACTCTTCATACTACCACCATAAATAAAATAATAATAAAATAAAACAATAAAATGCTACTAAAACCCTTTTCAAAAACTGCCTAATACTATTTTCCAGTGTTTCTGAAGATTGCATTCTGAAATACAATTGCTAAATAGTGTTTAGTAATACTATATAGGAATAGTCTAAATAGTTGTCTCTTTTTTTAATAATTCCTGTGGATTACCAAAGCACGTGTATCCAAACACACAACATTTCTGATAAGTTACTTTATAGGGTGACAGAACTGTGGGGTCAGAAGGGACTTTGGAGTCATCTCCTCCACATGTGCCCTGATGCAGGATCAAGCACTTAACTTCTAAAACGTTCCAAAACTCTGGACTTCAGCAGGCTCTTTTCCAGGGGAGATGCAGGCCTCTTAGAGTTTCCTGAAACTGGAAGCGCATCTCAGCCACCTTTCACAATCCTTCCCGGATCCCCATAGTACCGTGGGCAAGTTGGGCAATCACACACCTAGACTATTCCTACATGTGCTTGTTTATCCTCTGTTGCTAAAATCATTCACTGATGGAAAACCCACAGCCTCCTGAGGTAGCTTCTCAGAGTCTCATCTTTTCACTACCCATATTTTTTTTTCCATTTTCCCAACACATCCCAACAGATACACAACTTACATCTCTCTCTGTTGGAAATTAGGCTGCTTTCTTCTCTCATTGAGCCTGCAGAAGAGTGAGACCATCTTCTTTATAACAATCCTATTTGG
Source organism: Gallinago undulata (assembly GCA_026546715.1). Taxonomy (NCBI): domain Eukaryota; kingdom Metazoa; phylum Chordata; class Aves; order Charadriiformes; family Scolopacidae; genus Gallinago; species Gallinago undulata. The sequence goes on from JAOTQQ010000023.1 coordinate 34,714,151, forward strand.
AGGCTGTTATTTTCCCCAATTTTATAATTTTTCCTTGCTGTTTGCTCTTTCCAGGTCAAAACAATGCTCAAGGCTACATACTAGATTTCTTCTCACAGAAATTATTATGCAGCATTGGAAAGAAAGAATATGATCTGACTGAGGGAAAAAATCTTCTGCAACTTGTTTGCCACAGATTATTTCTGTAACTGTCACTTTGGGAATTTCTATAAATAAAATCACTATCGCTCTTCTGAGAAGTGAGTTTTTACTACCATTTTTTAAACAATGAAAAAATACAGATCTGTTTTTCATCTAAATTCTTTATATATTTGAAATCACTAAGAGAAGAAAGTCCAAAGAAATGTGGTTAGGTTTGACGAAAAGAACCCTCCCAGTGGGATATTTAACAGAATACCTAGAAAACAGTGTTGAAAGACTTATAATATTTGGAACACATTTTTTTTGACTCTCGTTCCATGACCTCTGAGCTCCAGAAGACCTTACTTGGCTTTAACTCATTATCCTCTGTCGTGATAACACTTTGGACCCAGGGGAGAAAGAAGGACTAATTGACCCACAGTTTGAGCAAGGCTTTTGCTTGACCTTGTACATATTAATGATGGATGTTTGACTTCCAACTTCTTTTGTACTCAAACAGTGCACAAGACTTGGCTTTCCTAATCTGCTTCTTCCTACTGCATTATGAAACGTGAAGTGGTAGCGTGTGTGCGCAGGTACCAACTTTCCCCTCGCACCTCCCACCCCCTGCTCAGGTCTTCCCAGGCTGCCCAGTACTGCCTGGGGCAGTGCATGGGGTGAAGCGGTGGGTCAGCTGGTGAAAGGAGGTGGTAGTTCACATAAAGCCCCAAAGGGCTTTTCCTTTCTTTTGACGGCTGCTCTCTCTGGGTCCCCTAGGCTCAGAGCACTTTTCTCTGCAGAACTCCCCAGGGAAAAGAGGACAAGAATGTCACAGCATTTGAAAGGAGGGGATGCAAAGATGGCTCTGATGCCAGATCATGACACTGTCTGTGACCACCTGCAGCTTCAAATACATCACTAATTAATTTTTAATAAAATGAAGTGAATGGTTGCTTTAAGCTTAGAAGGGGAAAAGTAAACCAAATGTCACTTGAAAATATATTGCAGTAGCTCATATAAATGTAATAAATAGATATGGCATAGAATAAATATTACTTTTAGTAATAATTGCTCACTTTATGAGAAAAAAGAAGAGTGGAAGAACAATGAGAGCTCTGGAAAATGTTGTCTTGCTTAATGCGAACATTTGCACATCGCTATCAGCATTTAGGGACTAATTCTGAAACTGCTGAGTACTCTTCCCTTCCATTAACTACTGTGGGATCTGAGACCACCTGGCATCTCAAGGAATCAGGCTTTTTGGCATTTTAATTTAGTCTGACAATAACACTGAATAAAAATATTCCTGGGGATAACCCTCAATTATATAGCATGAGCTCATTTCTTCATTATAAAATGTGAGCTGAAACCATTCATAACTGCCAGCCAATATTACAACAGGCAATTCCAGTTTTTCATACCATGGGAAAAGCACTAACAAGCTTTAATGAGTTTCAAAAATAGCTGCCACATCAGAAAATTGCAATTGTGCTTGTTTTTCTAATGTGAATACCTGTTCAGCAGACATCGTTTAAACAATAGCATCCAAATAGACCATGGCATGTAAAATAGCTACTTTTATTTGTCAGCTGCACACCCATTGTTTTCAGTCAGAGCCTGCAGAGCAGCTTCAGCTGTACATTCCTGGGAAGTGAATAATATCAGTTGAGATTACGCTACAGTACCACATCTATTACAAGCACATTATAAAGATTGAATATAACCTAATTAGGAAATGCTGAAGTCGGCTGGGTGTGGATGTGGGCTGGTAAAGAGTCGTTTTACATGACCTTCATTTACTGAAAATAAGAGTTCACAGAGGATGAAGCAAAGGTAACAGTATAGATTTCTGTCCCGAATCCAGATATCACATACGCATCTCACATTCCTCATACTATTGCCGCTAAACTAAACAATTGCCCCCTGAGTTTCACTTCCATGCACTTCTTTTGTAAACACTTTGCGAATCCAGCAGGACAAACCAAATTTGGTCACATTCTTATTTTTGACCCTGATGAGAATTAGAGCTCTATTCCAGCTTTTAGTGCTGGAAGGAAGAGGTTGCAGAGGGAGGGAGACAGAGTTTCTCCCAGGAGGCTGTTGTTCTGTGTGTCTTTGCAGAAGGTTGTGTTTCCCCAATATTGCCTACCAGAGAGCTCCTTCTCCCCAGTACACAAGCCTCACTGGCCCATGTAAGAAAAGAGAGCTCAGCAAGCCAGTGCCCTCCTTTGGGTCTTCGCACATGCTCTTTGCTGGGTTTGATCCAGCACCAAAGACAGCAAATACCTGTAGACCAGTGTCCTACCTGGATGATGGGACACTTCCAGCTGTCATGTTTTTCTTAATTTTTGGATTTGGATGGGATATATTTTGGGGGATCAGAAGATCTGGGTTTTTTTAAAAGATGCCTTAAAGACCTATCTTTACTGGACAAGTGAAGGGCTAAGCTATCCCAACAGCTTCATGGGACCTGCCTCTTCCTGTAGGTCTGGCCCTTCTGCCATCCTTTCTGTTCTGCAAGACAGGGCTATTTCATTGCGCTCTGCTTGTAACCTTGCCACAACACCACTGATCAGCATTATGGGATTTCACGGCTCTAAAAATCTCTATCAGCTGGCCCTGTGTCTGCATATTGCACAAGTCACTGACAAAATTATTTCAAACATCTCATGTATTGCATTTACCTCCTGGTTCCAAAATGAAAGTTGCCTTAACGCCAACAGCTGGAACAGATCAGTGCTCCAAGCTGGACTTATGCCTTACCACTGATTGGAATAGAGGTTGCAGAAAGAAAACATCAGCATGCCAAGATGAAAGTAGTTTACTATGTTTATGGGACAAAGTCTCATCTGTACAGGTACTCGCAAAGGACAGACCAGTTTTCCCACATCAGACCACAGAATAGAGCAATTGAGCATGCAGTTAAAACCAGTAAGTACAACCTCAGACATCACGGTATGTTCCATAACTGAACTACACACTATAGTACCAGAATAGATACACTTGAGCATAGCTCTGCTGTTTACGTACATAGACCTGAATTAAAAATCAATAATTACCTGTTTTCTTTGTCATTAATATATTTTTGTGACCTGTTCCCACTGGAAAAAAAAAAGGAATGATTCCTCTTTTCTTGTGTTGGTCTTCACACGTTGTCTAAGTACTACGAAATTGATTCTCAGCTGATTTTACTGTAAATCAAGATTAACGGTTAAGATCAATGGCATTATGCTGGTGTGAAACCACATGCAGGCATCACTTGAAGAAATACACTGCACAAAGACATGTCTTTACTGTGTATTTAATATAGTGTGCATTTCTGCGTCTCCTAATGTTACCATAGCTATGTAGTCCCCGATTGATGCACTGTAGATTGGGACCACGTCTTCCTCTGCCATAGACTCCATAAACACTGAAGAGTTATCCATTCTCACAAATGTGATTAGCTCTGTCTATCCTCTGCATCAATATCAATTAAATCTGCATTTAAAAATCAAAATTTATGAAATTACCTATTCCACAGTCCTACAAATATTTTCTAGTTTACAGCTTACACAATTTGCTAAACCAAACTTGAAACCACCAGAACCCCCAAGATTGTAAAGGTCTGACTTTTTTCTGTTCCCTTGTGGCCCAGGAGCAGTTAAGAGTATTGTGGGTTGGGCCAGACTGACCACTGAAACTGAAATGAGCTACTACCTTACTTTTGAAGGACTGGTACTGAACCTGTTGTCTGTGATCTCCTGGTGCCCACTTCTGAGGGGCTTATGAAAGGTAAATAAGGAAAGCATGCTCATTGTCAGTAGATTTACATCTGCACAGGAAAATTTTTGGAATCTGCAAAGTGCAAAAGATGGAAGTAGCTAATCCAGGAAATGCAGGTTCACACCTTTTTCTTACATGTGGTAAAGATTTAGTGATTTATTTTAGACTGAAAAGTATTAGTGGGAAAAAAATATAGGGAAACCTTAAAAATGGTTAGCATGATAAAATCTGAAATATATGTTTTAAAGATACCCCTAGTTTGCAAGATACCTAGTGCATTTGCAGAAAAAATGTCTGGAAACCTAATTTTCATAATACATCAATTATGGTAATGTTTTTACCAGTTCTCCTGTTACATAATTAGATGACCTGACATCTAGCTAAACAAACAGCATACTGTATGTGATTAAAACACTGATCAAATTGCATAGGATAATAATATGACTGTGCTGGAAAAATTTGTTTGCTTGTAATAAATAGTTGGTTTTTTTTCCCCCCAGACAAAAATACTTTCATCTGAAGAATATAACTGTGATTAACTCCTTCTCTTCTTTCCTCCCCATCCCACACATATATAAATGTGTTGTCATCCTAGATGATGATTTGGGAAGCAACTGGACTAATCTTCACAATGCTTTAACAGCCTACAAACTGGCCATTAACTACAGGCTAAAAGTGCTCTGCTACTGTAATTAAAGCATGGAGTAAGAAAACTCCCACTTAATTCAGAAGGAATTTTGCCTGCATTAGCTTAATCCAGAACCAGGTGCTTATGGTTTGGGGGATTTTTTACGCTCACTGAATATTTTAAATCCTGTTCTGTTTCATCTAAGTTATTCCATTTGAGTAACCTCTAAAGCAAACTGGTATGATTGATTGGAACATAGATTTTAGAGAAGAAAGGTGTGTACCAAAACTTTAACAACAGTCTTTCTGCTGAATGACATATTTTGTTTTTCTTAAGTAACCACAATACTTACAGGTTTTTATTTGGAGTTTGGTATGTTTAATGTTGTCGCCTTTTTTTTTTTTTTTTTTTTAATGGTTACTATAGGTGTATTACACTTACACTTATGTCTGTAAAAACTACTGGAGTGGAACAAATAGACTCAGTTTGTAACATCTGCCAGTTTACCAGAAACACACAAAGTGTTTTGTTACAAGATTTCCATTACCTGCAGCAGCCAGTGCTCAGAAAACTCTAACAGCTCCTTCTATCTGGTCTAAATTTTCAGCTTGCTACAACAGAGATATGTGTTAAACCAAACCTGATTATGCTTTTGTGTTGATAACATCTGATGATGGAATTATAAAAGAAAAAAAAAGTCCAAAAGTTTGTTACTGTAAGCCCAGACAATACGGAATCTAAAAAACCTTGCTGGATCTGAGCTAGCACTGCACAAGGAGGAAAAATACCACACTACTTTCCAATAATTTGCTTATTCAGCCTGTCTGAATACTTAGAAAATCCATTGCACGCATCTCTATGTTTGTTTTCTGGTTGTCTGCTCAAGGCTGTAAAAAGTAAAGTTGAAAGAATAAGAAAATTGTTATATTGCTTTCAGGTATCTATTTTCCTTCCATTTTGATCTGATTTGTAAGTGGGAGTGTCCTTTTTTCTCATCAGCTTTGAGTTCCTTACAAATAGTTCAGGTGGATTCATCAATCTTCAGTTGAATATTGGAGCTGCATCAGCTTAAAACTAGGATAACAGTAGTCAGTTTTGGATTTCCAGCCATGAGCAGCTATCTTGCATTTCCATGCTTGAAAAGATGTCTTTTCTACTCAGTCAATACCATTTTAGACTGGACTCCGAACTGATGTGCAAATCTCAGTTGTATGTTTTATGTTGTACAGACACATCTTTTGGGAAAAAAAACCCTTGGCATCATGGAAAAATGTCATATGATGTCTCTCCCATGACATCCCCAACTATGAAAAACTGACTTAAAAAAATGCATTATTGAAAAAGAATGCCATAGTGGATTACAGTAAATCCCCTAGTGGATGCTATCAAGAAAGGAACGCTCTTACTCAGCATTTACTCACAGTCAACCAGTTCCTGAAGCCGTGAACAAAGATTTACTCAGGCTCTTTTTTGGTAGGATGCGCATGTGGAGATGCAGAGGCCATCCTTCCTGAAGGGGTGCCAGAGCTCTCAGCATTTCCACTGGCTTAGAGAAGGGAGGAAGGTATCAGCTGGGAGGAGACAGAGGCAGGAATCCTATTTCTGCATCTCAGTGTTTTCATATTTATCTTAGTTCGGCCTTGCTTGCCATTGTGTAGTGTTTGTTTTAAAAGTGACTCAGAATTTATGGAGCCTTTCAGGAGGATGTCCCGCAACCTGTGATTCATGACATCCTGCAGAAATTGCATGCTGGTTAGTAATACCTTCTCTCTATGGAACTGCATTTCTGAGCTGTGAAACATGACAAGCGCTGGCATATCCTTCTAACTTAATTCTGTCAAAACCTATTTTGTGATGTACAGCCCTTTAGAGTGTAGGTCTACACCCTTAAAAAGTTTCCAGAATGCTTGGTGGCAGCTCACAGGCTTCACAGAGCCCAGCCATCCCTCCACAGACAATGACCCACAAGTAACAAGGGGGTCATCTATAAAGAGTTTACACACATCGATGCTACATTATCAAAAAAACCCACCACCCAACTGATGGATTTTTAAAATACGAGCTTCCAAATTAAACATTTAGTCTGTAAAGCCAATCACCCTGCCCAGCACTCCCTGCTGGGGAGCAGTACCAGGGGTTTTGCCTGGGAGAGGTTATCTCACGGCCCACTTGAGTTCAAAGGAAAATTTCTTGACTTCAGGTAGCTCTCTGCCTGGCAATATGCCTAATAAGATTTACAAGTTTGGAGCATGTTGAGTAGCAAGTTAGTTATATTTAATTTTAAATTACACTGTTATTTAGAATAAATAAAACCCCGTAATACTAACAAATTAACATCATTAACAGCTAGGGAAGTTAACTTTGAAATATGCAGTCTTTTAAAAGTGGAATGTAAATAAAAATGTAGGAAGGAAAGTTCCATTAAAAGCAAGTTACTATAATGACGCAGCATGAAAACAGGTGAGCTTTACAGTTCATTATGAGTCTCATGAACTTGCTGGTACTTTGCTGCTGAGATTTGGCAAAATGTGCCCTTAACAGAAGGTCCTACCTGGACATCAAACTGACTTAGGAGGACATAAAGCCAATGACATTACTATGCATGCCTTATGGTTTGGGGGATTCCTTTTCTGCAGGTTAAGAAAGTTTTACTTTCCTCAACAGGAATTACCTAAAAGGAAATTATTGAGATAAATACTGATCTGAACTGAATTACCTACAGATAAATAAGGATTTCTATGGATGGAGGACACAACAGTTGACACTAGAGAAGGATCTAGAAACAATGAACTTCTACATTCCCTCAGTTCTCATTTTGGAGCAGTATTGCCATTTGCTGTAAATAGCTGTGGCTTCAGCTGAGCAGTACAGGATATTGTAAACTGAAACACTTCCTAAAAAACACAATGTCTGCACAGGTGCAGTGAGCCAGCAGGATGATATCAAGAGTTATTCTGTGACGCTCATCCTCACAAATATATGTGTGTCTTGATCCCTGTGGCCATAAGAAATCCTTTAGTCACCTTTTCTCTTAGCATTGAAAACTCCAACATGTGAAGAATGTTTTCAAACAGGATGACAAGGCTACATCCTGCACAGATTTGAAAGGAATTGACTGCAAAGAGCAGGCAATGGCCCATAATATCCTTCCTGCTCAGTTGGCCCTCTTACTGCTGCTGATCTCAATATGGGGAAGTCCCAAATAAATGAGAGCTTTAAACTTCCCCTCTTGTGCCGCATTCCTATTTGGCATCTAAACCCCTATTATTTGCTATCCAATGGGGAGACAAATGGATCATCGATTAGCTCATGGTAGGTTTGAATCGAGGAATGTGAGTATGTGAAATTGCAGCACCATTAGATCACCCTGGGCTGGTAGCTGCTACAAATGGGCCTCGCCCCATTGTTTTTCAAGGGTCTTGCCCATTGCCTGTGGGACACAGGTACCCCTGGTCCCTGCTAGATGCAGCTGGCACATCCAGGCTGTGTCTAGGCTCAAGGCAAGATGCCTGCTTTAGCATCCAGTGAGGACCCTGGCCTCCATACAGCGCCACCAAGGTCTGGCCCTGAGCACATGGCATCTCTCTACTCAAATTCCATGTTGCTTCCTGAAGACACCCAGGCAGGGAGGAGAGAGCGTGTGTCCAAGTTTGCCTTCAGTACGGGAAGTGGCTGGGCTGTCCTCACCCAAGGGATTGGAAGTGCTTCTGGATCCACCAGTTTAGACAGGCCTCAGGCTGGTTCTACAGCAATAGTTTGGTTTGATCGTGAGAGTCACCCCTGTCTAGGTTCAAAACACGAGCCACACCTCACCCTTGCTTGCATCTCACATCCAAGCTCTTTCAGAGCATCCATATGGTGCTTCTTGACCTCCCAGCAATAAATCCTCCAGCAGACCCTCTAGTAATCAGCCTTTGTTTCCCTCCACAATTGTTACCTGTAATTAGGGGCAGATTGGTGAGTGGGGGATGGTGGGAAGGCGGGGATAGGTCATTGCCTGATTGCTGCTCACTCAACGACTGCACTGATATTGTCCAGCTTTGGCATGTTTTGAGCAGGACAGGACTCACCCTCAGGTGCTGTTGTTCTTCTGGCCTTGGGGTAAGGATCTGCCAGGAGCAAAGAAAAGGATTTGCTGTGAAGATGGAGGGTGGGTTTGGCAGAAACCCACAGTCATATTGACTGCTGTGATGCTCTGCTGTGGGCACCTCGAAGGCAAAACAGGGGCCGGATCTGTGGCTGACTGCACAGTTTTATATGTTTTCTCTTAACTGTTACCCAACAACTATGTAACTCACTGTTCATTCATGTCCTGTGTTTTCACTCTGTATGTTTTTTGCAATTTTCAAAGAGTGAAAAGAGAATTTCACATGATTTTGTGGGACAACAGACTCCAATAATAGTCTTTCGCTAATATGCTTTTTGCAATGAAATGGTAACTATTAGTATTCATTTCCATAACATAGGTCTCATAAAGAAAATGGCATAATCAAATAATGCAGCAGTTTGTATTGCTTAATTAATGGAAGGGAAAGACTGAGATAACTTGCATTTCCAAATTGAAAGTCTGGTGCTTGAGGCTTCTCCCCAGAGTTCCTATTCGTTACTATTAAGATAAGAAAAAAAGTAGTACACTGACAGGCCAAATTCTGATAAAATGATCGTAGAATCCTGATGACCTTTTAAGGGGCTGATTCTGTTTTCATTAAATGTAGTGCAAAGCAGAAGTAAACTCCATAGGTGTCAGAGGAGCTGTAATGTGAAAACATCAGCAATAATACCTGTATCTTAAATACTTATACAAAAACATATAGTGTTCATATCTGTCCTATGTTTATTGACAGTTTAGTTCAAAGGAGAAGGTGCAAACCAAAAGTTTAGCCTGACAGGGATTACTTAATTCTTATTTTCTTTTCCAAAACATATATGTCTAGATTTTCTTCTACGTCATATTTGGATAATTTCATACATTCATGAATAAAAGAGGAAACTAAAGTGTCTGCACTAAGTAAATAACATTTCACTTTTTGTTTAAAAGCAAGTCCTTAATATGATACACTAAGTTAAGGCACTGGTATGAAAATTGACTTTTAAGCGTAGATGACTATACTTCTATAGTGTTCTCTGTAAAATGCCCTGAATCTCCATGCGTATCAGAAGAAGTAATTAGTTATTTTTTAGCAGTGGCCAAGTGGTTCTAGATAAAAGGCTTAAAACTGGACTTTGAAGGTATTACTGTTTTCATTAATTGAAGGGATGAACTGGATCAGAGCTGATGAGTCATTGCAGGAGCCTGACGGAATGTTGCTCCAGCTGTGTATCAGGATTTGCAGGTGCACATTTCCCGGATATTCAAAATTAACAGGGAGGCATTCAACATTCAGCAAATTCTCACTAGATGGAGAATGTTTTCTCTGAAGAAGAAAGTCATGGTAGCCAAACTCCTCACAGCAGCATATAGTTTGTTTTACAGTACACTAATGCAGTGATTTCTGATCTGCTTCACCTTTCTGCCTTGGTTTCTTTTCTTGGCAGTCCAAACGCAGTAATGCACTAGTGAGTAGGAGCCAGTACTAAGAGCTGTCTTGAATGTTTTCCTCCATATTTTTTTTTTTTTTGCCATTTTTGCCTCTAGCCTACACTGAAAGAGAAAGTGAACATCCTGAGATTGGCAGCCAGCCAAAAGCTGAGGGACTTCTCACCTACAAGGGTTTCTTGTGGAGCATTGGGGAGGGCATTTGCAAAAGACATAAGTTATTGTTACTGGCTTTGTAATCTGGGAAAGTTGAGAGTCAGATCTGCTGTGCTCTGCAAAGGACTCTGCCTACAAAATCCAGCTTATTCTACTGGCAACACATTATGCTTCTTGTCAAAGTATTGAAAATTATGTTTCCTTTAAAACACTGTGCATTTTTAAAATGTTTTGTATTTTTTGTCATCTATCTTGAAAGGTGCTTGGTTTTCATTATGAACAACTATTGAGAGAATTTCTCAGCATGTTTTATACCGTTCCTCCTAAAGTTTCCTTCAATCCTAAAGATGAGAAATTATCACTGTGTATCTTTAATGAGACTTTTCTGACCCGAGCCACAGAAAAAGGTGAACTGTAATCATGGAAATTTATGCAATGAGTCTGAGTTGAGTTTGATCCAGCTCTAGTCATTAATGTATAATAAAACACAGACTTTTGATTACATGATTTGATTAGTCAGTAGGAAGACATACTTCTGCAGAAGCACTTTTAAAATTTGTATTAACATACTTTCCAACAGCAATAGCACGCGTTAACAGCTGTGAATGATACAGCAAAACTGCAGTTCCTGGCATGTCCTCTGGTTTGTTGTTTGCTTTCTGTTTCCCAGCATGTGCCCCCTTCCTGCCTGGAAATCTTTCTCGGGCAAATTTTGATTACTTTCTATATTAGTCTGGGATTTTCAGCCTTCCTAGAGACTAGTTCTTGGTGAAAGGTCAGATGCTGTTTTGCATATGCCCTGTACTGACATATCAGCTGACAGTTTTGGATCTGGCTTGTATACAGAAGTTCTAGATAACCACAGAGGGTGGAGACACAATATGGATATATACCTCACTCACAGAGCTTTGGCAAGCAGAGGATATATACCCCACATGCATAATATAGTCACCTCAGAGCTGTGCAATCAGTGTGACACTTAGAGGAAGAATTGGCTTTAGTTACTGGGCTGGTGTTGCAGAATTTCTGAGGAAGGAAAGTAGGTCCAGGAAATCCCAGAGGTTTGTGTGGTGGTGCCACACAGAGATAAAGCATCTGCTGCAGATTTCAGGTGGTTCTATCCTCAATTGCATGGGAATAGCTATTTAATCAACTTTAATTCCATACTTTCAATTAATTAGCCTTGGCTTCCTTGAGTGCTTTCTCAAAGACAAGCTCTCAGCAGAGATAGTCTCATTTCTTACTTGGCCTAGCTCTAGGGTTTTTTTCAGGACTACCAGAGATTCTGGACACTGCTGCCTTTTGTGGCATAATATATTTGTGAATACACATTAGACATTTAATTATGTTTGGGATTTCAAATAACTCCCAATGATCTCCCGTGACAAGATCATTCATTCTAAGGCCCACTGAGCACATGAATATATGACCCTCTGAAGTGTAACTGAAACAATGAGGTACAGTTCCTTTTTCAATTGACTCTTTTTAACTGGAATTTAGAATAATCAGACATTATATTTTTTTTAGATTTATGTAATTACATAAGCACCACTAAGACTACAAATAAAGCCTTAGATCATTGTGAAACAGGAATAACAGTCCAAGAAAAACTCCAAGTTACCAGAAGAATGTGCACTTATGGAAGGAAAGATAAATATTTCTAAGAGTCACATAATAATTTTAGCCGTATCTGAAAGAGTATTTTTTTTTCCAGTTTATCTTTTACCTTTGGTAATTAGAAGTTATGGTTCTTGCCCTGAGGAACTCCAGTTTCCATTTAGCTTTAATTTCAGTGCATGAATGGAATGCAGCCCTCTATGCAAAACGCACATGCCGCCCCATGGTTTTCTCATCACTGAAGATGTGCTTGTCTGGTGCTCTGTGAGCTAGAGCTGAACAACAACCGAAAAAAAGCCCTGCATTTTGGGTTGTGCAATGTCTTTTGCTTATGGACTTATGGATGTATGGGATAGATTTGTACATAGATAGGGCTGCTGATAACATTTCCATATATGTGAGCTTGTGTTTACCTTTTAATCATGATTGCGTTTATGCTCATTACATGATTTTTCTTCATTAACTCTTTCATTTCAAATTTTCAGTCAAGAACAGGTTCCCTATCCATTCATTGCCAGAAATAATATAATATAATATAATATAATATAATATAATATAATGTAGGAAAAAAGAGAAACACTAAAAAGGAGAATCATCTTTTGCCAAGGTTATAAGTCTTAAAGAATTTAGTCAGTTTGACTAGCATGTTTTATTTAAAATAACTGCATTTAGAACACACCAGCTTCCTTCCCAACTAAGCTGCTTTGAGATCTGTAAAACCAGAATAACAGATAGATCATACTAAATAAAATTTAATCAGGAGATATTTTACCATGCAGTTTATTTCATGCAAAGGCATCCAAAAAATAGTAAGAAAGTTTCCCCACAAATGATATTTCAAGTAATAAAATGTTGATATTGGTTTTAATCCTTTTAAACAAGAAGTGTTTAAGCACTTTCAAACAAAGTGTTAGATACACTTTGTGTGACCTTCTACCTAGTCTGTGTCATACCTTGCTCTAAAAACAGCACGATATTATATTTCGCTCTCCTTAAAGGCCGACTATGTCTCTGGACATTCAGCAGATCTCTCTGACATATTATCAGTTTCTGTGTAGTTTTACCCAACTCAAAAGTATTTCCTAGTAAAAATCATTCCATATGTGCATTAAATTAACCAGTACAAGTTTTCTCATGAATGTGGTATCTGTTTACACATACACGTATTAGCAATAGCCAATATGAAGATTTAATCCTGTTTAAGGATAAACTAGGTACTGTATTTCTTCATTTAGCCTTGCCAGTCCCAACATTTTGCAGAACAGGAGTCAAGCCTCAAGGTCAGCTTACAAATCATAGTATTAACAATAAATTAATGTACTTTTTTTCTTGTCTTTTTTTTTTTGGTGTCTTTATAACTTATTTAATAGTACTATGTGTTTATGCTTTTTGCACACAGAATTACAGGAACTAGTTTTTTTATAAAATATAGTACATATCATAGCACTCAGAGTGAAAGGCTGTGTTGGCAGCTGTACTGCCATTGTAACATCACTTAAAATTTTCCAGCTTTCCTCCCCTGCCAGCTATATATAAGGACATTTAAAGTGATGTGGGGGGAAAGATATAGTAGTCTGGCAACAAAGGCTTTGAGAAACTGTCATAAAATCAGTGTCTAATTTGCAAAAATAAGTTTGTCATTGTAAGTGTAGATCCCACATTTTTGCATGTATTTAAAAGCATAGTGAGGAAATCTGAATGAGGGATGAATAATGGACTGAAAAAAGGGTTACGTAGCAAAACAATCTATTTTAAATTTCCAGCTCATCATATCTAGAATGACATATACACCAAGCTTAACATGAAAATAGGTGGAGGGGTAAGCTAGGATTTCTAATACTGTGTATAGTTGGTAAACCACATGGTTTTGAAAAATGTGGTAACTCAAGAGTAGATGTGAGCACTACCGTACAGTCTGCTACTTTTCAATAAACTTGAAACATATTCAGTATGGAATACGAGTAGTATATTATCACAGTCTCCACATTTCAGCACATGTAGTGTAAATTACAAACACACACATGGGGAAACAACTGGCTACCTTCTTTTTTAATAGATCAAAATCAGTGCAACTTTCAGCATTAGTTGCAATTACATTGAGCTGCATCCACCATCCCCTACTGACCCCTGAAAATTTAAGACCTGATTCAAGACTGACTGGAGTCAATAGAAGGATTGCTGTACTTCAGCAAGACTTGCATTAATTTGCCAGTTCCTAAACAAATCATTCAAATCCTCCTTAGACACTCATCTTTCCCTTGTGGGGATACAGATTTATGGAATTATCATAAATTAGTTTTATGATCATATTGAGAGATGACTTCTTGCAATATATTTCTTCTTCCCTTAAACTTGACCCTGTACATATACTTCTAAAACCCTTTAACAGAGAACTCCTTCTCACACACACATAGACACATGCACACATATATGTGTGCACTTATAGATACATATATATATCTCAAGGGTCTTTAAACAGCACTAATATACAAGTTGTTTAGTCCTCGTGTGGTCCACACTGGGTGTTATTAGTGCCCCACCTGTACTGAAATCAGTGTTTGTGATTCAGATCTTTTCAGCTCTAGTTGGACAGATGTGTTAAGTTGTTGCTGCTATCTTTCCCCCTCTGCATGCCCCAGATGCATGTCCCCACTTCCAGCAGTAGAGGGGCTTTGTTTATGCCAATATAATTGTTTTTCAGCCAGACTGGTTCTTCAGCTTACCCTGTGGCTGCCCAAGTAGATGTATTGGTAACAAATAGGGGATAATCAGGGCAAGGGCATTAGCAGCTCGGGCCAGGGCAAAATTCTTTCCTCCAGCAACAGCTGATACCAGTTTCTGCTGGCTGAAAGTGTTGTCAACACTTGGACATCAATATGTTGCACAGGACATAATAGAGCATAATAGTACAAAAGAGCATCAGATCTACTGTTCACTGAGAAGTCCTACAAGGCACCATGGAGATTAACTACTTGGAGAGGACTCTGTGCTGGTGCTGCTATGCATGTCACCCGCCATGTCACAGTCATTAATACGCATCTAAAATCGCAAGCACACAAATAAGTAAAGTACCCCTAAAATCCCATTCCTCAGCTGAACTCCATTGAGTGCCACTGGATCCCCTCAGAAAAAGAGGTGTTGCCCAGATGTGTGCCTGACCTCAGTCTCAGTATTTTGGCTTAGACCACATACAGTGTGGGAGGAAGCAGATCTTAAAATTGTAATTGGAACAGTTTATTAATTTTTGAAGTTTGGTGCCAATTAGTCACATTCTTGTTGTTAGACAAAACTATGTCCGCTAGAGGGCTCTTTTAATTTTTTCTCATGAAATCAGAATTAAAATTTTATTAAAGTACTAAAATCGAGTCATATAGTGAGCTGTTAGAAATTGGAGGCTGGGTCATATCCTACTGAAAAGGTAAATATTGATAACAATAGTTATCATTTTTTGATTCAAAGCACATTTGATTATCTACTAATTATCAACTGATTATCTACTGATTATCAATTATACAGTAATTTATGCTCATAACACCTCCCTGACTTGCAGTTTATGCACAGAGCAATTTGGGTGGATCAGATTTACCTGACATCAAACTCTGATTCACTGATGCAGTGAAGATCAGACTAAAAATTCCTGACCACATTGTCTTCCCACTGGCAATTAATAATTAGATAAATGTATGTAACTGAGTAAATGTGAACAAAGCTTTTCAGTAGCCAATCTGTATTATAAAGGATAATTTTTAGCTAAACAATTGCCAATTGATTTTGATCTATCTGACCCTGAAGTCTGCAGCCTGAGTTTACATGGTCCCTTCCACCCAGAGAAGGGGAAGATAAATTGCTTCAAAGTAAGAAGTGCAGCATTTTACATTTCCTACCAGACAAGAGGATGTGTTTCCACAGACGATGTGGGGCTCTGGACATGAAACCTCAGACTCTAATCTTGGACTGTAGCATCCTCCTGAGCCTCACCCAGTAAAGCAGATGGAGTATATTGCATTGCTCCAAATGAAAAGGCTGGAAAACAAAGAATATGAAACTGAGGCACACATCATCTCCACAGCACAATCTCACCTTTGCCTTTCTCACAGAATGCCAGAAATGCAATAGCTTTACAGGTGGTGTGGAACCAACTTTGGGAATGAACAGCAAGGCAGAGTCCTGAAAGCCAAACCTTTACCTCTTCATTCAGACAAATCTCCAGCTCAGTCAGTTACACAGAGCAGGAGATACTTCCCACAAGTCATCTCAAAGTCGGTAACTGTTACTTTTCTCCTTTCTTCTGCCCTCAACATTACTGCTGGTCTACTGCCTTCCTCTAACCCCCAGTAAACATTGGAGTCCTTTCTGCAGGATACATCCAGCTTGCTGGTGATTTCTATGGTGATAGGAGAGCTTGTATACCTCTGCAGGCACAATCCATAGAATCAAATATTGACAAATATGTTGTTTCATGCGCGCATAAACTTCCCCTCCTGCCACAGTCACAGCTCCTGGGGACTGCTGCTCAGTTTGTTCACCATTCTGTACAGCTACATACAGCCCAGTGGCTGTGGCAGGCTTGAGTACAGAGAAATGTTTCAGTTTAAACCATTTGAACAAAACCCTAGTAAAGCAATTATTTCAGTCCTCCTACTGTTTACTTTCCAGGTACCTCAAGATTAGGCATGAGCAAGGCATTGCTCCAAGGAACACCAAGCTGGGCCAGAGAGGGTGCCTCTGATTCACAGCCCTCAGCAGTGGCTATGGCAAGGAGAGGCAGGGGAGGGAGGGGAACTGCTTCAGATGGAAACAGTGAGTGTGGAAGTGCCCTCCCCTCTCAGCTCTCACTGCTCAGCGTTTTTCACCACATTTGGCCCCTGCAAGGGAGGAACCTCTGACCTAATCACTCAGCAGCTTTATTTGACCACACTCAGCCTCTCTTCAGGAAACATGATTACTGGGTCCTAAATGCTTCCTAGAGTCTTTCATCTTTCCTCTATCTAATTTATGCTAATTTCCTTGATGGTACTCCTAAAGTACAGTTGGAGCCTGGATGTAGATTACAGAGCACTTTACATTATCAGCATTAAATCAGACAGAGATTGTGAACCACATATAATATACATTTCCTGAGACTTGTGAAGGGTGGTATTTTATCTTGCAGTGCATTAGTGCCCCTAAGATTGCATAACACTATAAGTCACTCAGTTATCATGACACTTGGTTGCCTGGAAATCCTCTTCTTTTACTCCAAATGCCTATTTCGTTTTTCTAGACAAATCAGTTTGACACATGTTAACCTGAAACTATAAATTTTACCTTTCAGACAGTTTTCAACAGTGATTTTTCTCAAGGAGCAAAATATATACTGAACTTGCTGAGGGAAATGAACTGCTGAGGGAAAAGAGACTAATATCCTCTTTGGAAAGATCACACTTGTATTTTGAACCCAGAAGTGTACCTGAGACATCATAACAGAAGAATACACATTAAAACTAAAAGGTATGCTCAGCTTTACTGTAACAGGTAAAATGCCATTGAATCCATGAAAATAAAATTTTCCTCCATTTTAGTGATATGGATGATATATGTATTATTTTTTAATGTAATGTTAGAACCAGTTGGCTTTATGATTCAAGCCAAATCATGCAGTCAGCACCATTACATATATTACTGAGAGGATACATGACTGTTTGCACAAGTATGTTTGAAGATACATTTGTGGGTGTACATGCAGAAGTGCAAGTGGAATTTGGAGATCAAGTTCTAAAGACATGTCCCAGAATGCTCCAAAAGCCAAAGCTGTCTAGTTCTATAACTCCAGTAGCCACTGTGCCCCATCACCTGGTCACTTCCAGTGGTGGAAAGCAGATATGAAATATGACTTTTGGTCTGTTAGCATTTTGTCATCGCTTCCTAATGATTACATCCTACAGATCCCAGAGATCTGATCAACCTGGGGAATTCCCACAGATTTTGTCTCTGCTATTCTGAACAGTATCTCTTTGATGGCAATACATGCAACGCAGTACAGTTTATAACTTGACTCAGATTACTGTTGTGACTCTCAGTTACAGTATTGGCTCAGTTTGTCTCTATCTCTTGTTTCTGCCAAAGATCAGAAAATCTCTCAGCAGATCTTCCTAGCTAAAGTACAGTATCTTCTAAAATCCAGTCAAAGAAGGAAACCCCAAACAAATGCACCCTTTCCTCCTTAATAATACCAAACTTCCTCATGTTTTTATCCGAGATTTTATATAAATTATAAAATGACAACATGATCAGAGCACATATATACAAATTTAAGGAAAATTATATATTAACCTTTCTCCAGAGATATTTTTCTGAGCCACCATAAATGAAAGTCAGTTAATTTTTTAAATAACAGTTTAGCTTCAGTGACTACAGTGACCGAAGCCCAAATTATTTCCATTGTAAATTATGACATGCACGTTTTTACAAAACCTATGTGTTACTTAGTTGAAAATCCTCCTCCCTTTTAATGAAATGCAGTAGCTGGCATTTCTACTGAAAAAATCATTGAATATTTCCATATTGGCTTCCAGCTTGTCTGGTGTTTTTGCTTGGCAGAGTACAGTGCATCTTTGTGCTTTATTAATGGGCTGAGCTTCTGGACAAGACCATGCTTTTTGCCACTGCAGAATTTTCATACAAACTGTGCAGTATAAAATGGAGAGAAACAGGAACTTTCATACATATAGAGAACTATTTTTGACAGAAGAAGTTGTCACTTTCATTAGACAAAAACTAAAACAGATCTTTCCTCCCTTCGAGGCATAAATTAAATGTTTTCAAAAAATTCTAGGCATTTTTGCAGTGGGAGGAACATGGGGGGCTGCACGCCTGGTCTTTGGCCTGTACGAGTCCTCCCCTTCTTCTGACTCTAAGATGGAGGATAATGGTATGAACACTGCAGATGCAGAACTACATAGAAGGGTTCTTAGAATACTGACAACCCTTCTATGTAGACAAATCACTGTCAAGTGTTAGAGGAGCCTTTCTAGGACGGCTTCAGGCTCTGGGCTGGGAAATGTGCCATTCCCAACAGCACTAGGAGCCATGTGCAATGTTGCTACATTGCCCAAGCACTCCAGAGGTAACCCAAGACCTTAAGGTTTAGTGCTGAAATGCAGCATTTCAATATTAGGTACCCTCACTGCCCTGGTTCTCAGGAATTCCCTGGCAGAACAGTGAAGATGTGTCTGAGAGGCTTAACTAAGACCTCTCTGTACTTCATGGAACACTTGGCACAGGTGGTGGAGCAGGAGAGCAGCTGTGTGCGGCCCTATACCCAGCTGGCAGGAGCTGGTGGAGCGGGTTCATCTCATATGGAGGAGTTAAACAAGAGGTTTCCTTGGCTGTGCACCTGTCCCCTTAATCCTTGCTCCTACAGCTGATTGTACTTTCTGGAATGAAGGTGGTACAGAAAACTGTCTAGGAACTGTCAGCCCTTCAAGATCTTTATACTAGAAAGACAGTCGTTGGGGAATCTGCCAGATATTGCCACCCCTGGAGCAGAGATAAACTTGTGCCTTGTCTCAGCTGCAGTACATCATAAACTTGGGTAATGTGTTAAACTGCTGGCAAAGAAGGAATTGTGCTGTTGAGCCAGCATTTGAGTTGTTAGAGAGGTAATAACACTTTTCCCTGTGTTGTCTCCCCAGTGGGGAGGGGGGGGGTGGGGCAGCTCTGGCAGACAGGCATAGAAGAATTTTCTGAAATTAACTGATCTAAATTTGCCAAATGAGACCATACACTAAATGACAACAGAAAGGACTCATAAAGCTGTATATTTTATTGGCAGCATTTCTGGCTTCCTTCATTTTAGAGTGATTTGGATTGGGATAAAAACAGCCACAGGCAGACAAATTGGTCCCCTGAATCTCTTATTTATGAAGTTTAGTGGAGTAAAAGACAAGTCAAGAGTCACTCATTTAAACTGTCTCAGTCACATTCAACAAATGTATGTATTTAACCACCACCAATCTAAGTTATTTCAAGAGTGCTCCTTCCCCACCTTTCCATTCACCCCCACCCAAAATCTACCCTCCTACCTCAAGGCTTTTAGGTTTTTGAATGAAGAAAAGTTAGAAAAGTGATGTTCTCTGTTTTTTGGCAAAGTGAATGTCTCCTTCAACTCACTACAGGATAAAACTTACACAGACTTACACAGGCTAGTCTTGACCAGGTCACAAAGTAAAAGTTGTACAAATATGGGCAACATGTCCTAGGAGTTTCAGTGTTAATTTAGTGGGAAGAGATGGGGATCTGACCTATGTGGACCTGTATTTCCTGACTGCTTGGCAGAAGTGAATGTCTCAAAATTATTTCATGCACAGTGGCTGCCCCTTGCTTATCAATCTCATATCCTATCCTGAAATGAAAAAGGAAGCAGCACTTCATGTAAAGAACATGACAGAATATGAAAATATGGACTTTTTTTAAAGCAAGAGGAGTTTGAAGAAGATTCTAACATAGGGTCTACAGCAGAGGGAATAGTAGGTCTCTGATGACAAAGTTTTTCTCCCCTTTTGCTGAAATTTCTGTTGTCAAAATTGTAAGAAAATAGTGTTAAGGACACAGTTTAGTGATAGACATGGCAGTGGTAGGTTTATGGTTGGACTTGATGATCTTAAGAGTCTTTTCCAACCTATACGATTCCATGATTTTTAATCAGCTTTAACAAGATAAAAATCCAGATTGCTTTTTTCTTTAGCTGTGTGCACTCTAAACACCAGTAGCCACTTGCGGGGAGCTGCAACCAAAACTCGGTACGTGCTTCAGCACCATCTGCTGGCACCTTCCTTACACCACTTGGGCATTGCATCAACCACAGACCTTGAGACACTGATGGGAACAAAGAAAACAAGTAAAATCCTCCAAGATATTGTTTATACATAGTAAACCTACAGACTAGCCTGGGTGGATTGGTTTTGGTTTTGGTTTGATAGATTTTGATTCTAATTAGAAAACATAGTACAAATCAGTCAACTTAGAAGCTGTGCAATCAAGCTAGTGGTCATACACGTTCCCTGACAAAAGCATAATGGAGTCCAGGGACAAAAAGACAACTCAGAGCAAAACAAAACTCATGAGGTGATGAAAACACAAAATGAGGTTATCTGGGCAGGGAAAAAATCTACAGGAAATGTAAGAAGATATTAACATGGAAAAGAGCTTTTGGAAGCAGAGAGTGGGGACAGTATGTATTTCCTGACAGCTGTGCCTTAAGAATGGCATTCCTGAACAGTCTTGGACTGTTGTTTTCAAATTTTGCAATACTCCTGTTTAAATATAAAACTGATTAAGACGGAGGGATCACTGTGGGGTTTTTTAAGATGATATAAACAAGCTCTGACCTCTTGACTACAGTAGGTCTATGTACTACTCCAGTGTGGGCTTATTGACAGTCTCTACTGTCACTGTACTGTCTACAGAAACAGTGACACAAAAACAAAAGGGAAAACAAAATTTGGAGCACATCTTGTAGACACTGTAAATCAGCGCAGCTCACTGACATCAAAAGCACGTACTGTTTTGTTGCAGTGGAGGAACCTTTCCCTCTGTTTGATGCCTTTTCTGCCAGTGGAGTAAAACCGAATTGAAGCACAGCCACTGAGTGAGCCCATCAATATATTCAGTAAGTTGAATAGCATTCAGCACCAATTTTCAGTGTTCATTTCAGTATTCATTTCATTTACAAAAGATGGTGTGCCAAAGGCATTTCAGATCACCATGAATGATCTGGTCCTGGTGTTTCTGAACATAAAATAAGAACAGAGAAAAATGGCAAAACAGAATGTGCTACTGACACATTGGGATAAACATTCATTAAGCCTGTCTAAGCATTTTTGCTTGGTTTTGCTGTGGTTTTTTTTTTTTTTTCCAATCTACAGCTCTATCTTCACAGACTTATAACAGCTCAGTGAAGCAGTACAGAGAGAAAAGTATATTCTCCTCAGCATGGAAGCTGACCTCAAAGCATCTAGTCCAATAATAATCCATTGATAAAAGGCTTTTATACACAACCTTTTATTCACAACCTTTTTTTCTTAGAATCTTTCTAATCAACTTTATACTTAATTGTAACATCAGCAAAATATAGACAAAATTAACATTTTGCTGTACCAGTTTGCAGTATCTATTTTGACAGCAACACATTCTGAATGATGTTTTGAAGTTGTCAGCTTGGCTTGACGATAACAAAATTTAGGCAAAATCTCATTTAGCATCAGTGCTTGCTTATGCTATTGTTGCAAGCACAAATGCCTCCAGTTGCTAAAGACAAGATAACTCAGTTACTAGCTGCAGCTAGCAATTACAGCAAGCTGTGGACATCCATGATATCTACAGGCTTATGAGTTTTTCAAATCTTTTTGGAAGACGTTATTTCTGTCCTTACAAGGACCTGAGACGTCTTCCAAAGCTAATGACTCCAAATCTGATAGAAATGGTCCTATGTGTTGGCAACAGTTTAATATAGAAGTCAGTAGAATAGACCAAAGGTAAAGCAAGACTGAATGACAAAGCGAGGTTAAGGAGACAAAGGCTTGAAATGACAAATGCCAATAATGTTCCTTGAAAAGGCAACTACTAAAGAAGGACCAAAGACAGATTCAGAAAAAGTCAAAATGACAGAGAAATTGAACCCCAAAGTTATTCCGGAATTGATGCAGGTTTAGGTGTTTACTATTTACTTATTTATTTGAAAAGACTGAAAGAAAACACACTCCTCCATTGCAGTTCAATTTTATAGTGTTTCCAAATTTAGTCATTTTATCAACTATGAGCTCAGAAAACTGCTACTGTACTTAACTGAAGATCAGAAGGTGGCAACACATTACTCCAGATGGCTTTTAGACAGATCCAGGATGCCCAGATAGAGCTGAAGAGCATTTGGTGAATATATGGGTGAGTGAGTTGCTTGTAGATTTTGAAAGACATCGATAGCATCACATTTCTGGCAAAATACAAACTACTTGCTCCCATTTATGAGTAATGAAAGCCTCAGCAAGTGTTTGTCTTGGATGACACAGAGGAGAATGTGCACCAAAGAATTTCCTAATAGCATCTACAACTGAAGTAGAATAAATCCCACAATATAGGGGTAGAAACATAAACCAGTGAAACTCCACAGCTGGAGTGCTGGAGCTGAAATTTGGCCAGGAACTTGCAGATCATATCTCCTTCTAAGGGCTGCAAGTCTGTGTGTTAGTCAGTGTTGTTACAATTTGTTTTTCAAGTTCAATTCAAAGTGCTGATTCAAAACTACCATGTCTTCCATCCTCCAGGGACAAGTCAAAATTTGACATTAAAGGAGGGTGCTATTCCTTGGTTTAAGGGTAATCAAAGATAGCTTTGGAGGACTCTGAGAGTTAATAGCTGAGCAGATGACCAGGGGTAGTAGCAGATTTTAGCTCCTATCCCCTCCCCATTCAGTGCTTTACACATGGCATATGTATCTTTTGCTGGTACTCGCATAATATATTCTGTATGCAAGTGCAGAGTAGCAAAGCCCAGGATAAGATTAAGGAAGATAAAAATGCGCCTCCCACATGCACACGAGGGACAGGATTTTTCCATGCATATCAACAAATTTGTCCATAAACTTCAATGAAAGGAATGTAACTTCCTGATAATAAGGCCAAAAACTCACGGCAAGGAGTCTTTATAAATAATCCAGTACCCAGCCTCCTACCTTCAGTGTGCATGGAGACATCTGTGCACCCGGAAGATGCGTATGCAGAAGGAAAAGGACTCCTAGCCAGTCCTCTCCCCCGGCTAGGAACCCAGCCAGCCTCACCTCCCCAGCTGCCCTCTGGTAAGGCCTGCATGGGGGTGTTTGCTCTCCTGCCCCAGCCTGTGCCCACAAGCAGTTAGCTGTGGTCGACAACCACTGGAGCGCCACGATCATCACAAACCTGCTACAGAGCCTGCTTTGTGCACCCCTTCAGAGGAACTCATGTTCCTCTGGGAAAGTGTCAGCAGGGAACATACCCCAACCTGAGTGAAATCTGCTTCCACCACTGAAGTGGTCAATTGAAAAGATGGACGGGAAACCCTGAGACATGAGTCTGCAGATGGGTAGGGTCCTACAACTCAGTAAGCAAATCTCATTATTATAGCTGGGAAATAACCATGTGAATAGCTGCACCCTCTAGCACTTCAGATCTATTTTAAACGCAAAATAGTGCATGACCCTCCAAGAAACAAGAAGAATCAAGCATCCAGTCACCTGTTTGCAGAAGCCCAGCGAAGTCCAAATTTCTGGGTAATTCAACTACCCTGTCTTGCTACCAGGTACCTGAACATCACTTACTGATGCAGGTTATCTACAGCTGCGTCCTGGAGACAGATGCATTTTTTTGGTAGATAGACAGGATATAGGAACAACTGGAACAGTTTTGTAGTAAACAGAATTTATACAAGAGTAGTTGAGGAGATCCTCTTGGGAAAGTATGAAAAACACTGCCTTTGGGAAGAAATTCGAAATTTATATTTTGAGTGATGGGTAAAGGGCTAAATCTGGACTACTTGTACAGTAGTTCTATAATCTTTACTAGCAGGAACTAAATAAACTAGTATTCATTGAGTCTTAACTAGCAATTCTGTTGTTCAACACACAATATATCCTTTTGTTAGGCTGCAGATCTGCCTCAGTTTTCAACAGGCCCACACGTTCTGCTGCTCTGAGGCAGAGGAAGCCCACAGGCATGGCATCTGGGGCTTAGCAGAGGGAAGGGATTCAATAAAAAGTGTATGTAATGCCCACTTCAATCAACAGTGCTATCAAGTGTGATTTTATGAAACTGAAGGATATTCTACGGCATTGCCTATTTATGTTTTAATGAAGAGATCATTTTACCCCAGAGGACTGTTCGCAGTCACAAAGAAAATTGAGTTTCTTGCAATCATTGCAACTATGCTGTAATACATAATTTAGTCACAGCATACAATGATCTCTCCTGCATATAGCATATACAATAGAACTATAAAATAAGTTACCTAATGGAACTTTTGTCTCACCTTCAATTGTTTCATCTATTTAGAACAACATTTGGGGGAACAGAGGAGAAATTCAAAAAGAATAATCAATCCGTGGAAATGAAGAGTATAGATTATTATACTTGCATTAAAAATTACCTTTGATAATAGCAATAGGGTACAGGACACCAGTGCTCAGTAACTGCTTGTAACTCCTAGAACAGGTATTTGATCCTGTTTTAGGCTGATGAGGGTTATAGAAGATCTACATAAAATGAGCCTGTAGGCTTAGCCGAAGCATTTATATCTATGTTTAAAAACCCTCAACTCAGCTGAAACTTTTGCTTAATAAGCATTCAAGCATTCCATCCAATGCACAGCTAGGGTATACCAACACTAGTGTATCCTAGCAACTGGTCAAGGTGATTTCAAAGAATTCTGAATTTAGAGAATGTTTGGTTTTGCTTCTATTTCGTAGATACCTGTAAAGATTGGCTTTTTGCCTTGCTTTTGACTATGCTTCATTAGCTATGAATAGGAGCTTTATTGCCAATGCTTCACTAACTGAATCGGAGCTTTAAGTCTCAAAGGGATGACAATCCAGCATTTACTAAGCACTGAAATCAAATTAAAATATTATCCTAGAAAAAAAACAATAAAACCAGTATTGCATTGTCTGACATTAGTGCAAAGCCCAAAAGGACTTATTCAATAAAGTACTATCTAAATTGTCAGAAGCAAGAAATTTTTATGTTAATTACATGGTTCTACTGAGTATTTTCAAGAACACCATTTTTCATTTTGTTATATTTCTACAGAACTGGAATAATGTACGTAATAGTGGGAGCTACCCTGCTGGGATGGGTAAGTAAACATATTTTGGCAGACTAGGTTGTTTATTCTACTTCAAACCGGGACATTATTGTAGTAAGTTAATTACAATTCTTGCTAAGGGTGAAGATCGAAAGACTTTCAGAGGTATTCAGTAGATTTTAATACTAAAGTAAGAGCATGTGAGTAAGTTTTAATGACATTGGATAGATTCAACTTCAAAGAGTGGTCATACCGAGGTCATTTAATTAAAAACTTACAGAATACATGGCTAGAATATGCTTTTGACTGATTGTTAGCCAAGAATATACTTATTAATAAGCAGTAGTACAACAGTTTATTAGCCAAGGTAACATGTAGATGGCCAGTCTGCAAACTAATGACAAGAGTCTTCTTGAAACAAACAAGTAACAAAAAATGTTAACGGTTGAAAAAAATCAGTCAGAAGGAAGCTATTTTTCATTGGAAAGAGGAGAGAATCATCAGTCAACCCTCAGCTATTTTTGCGTGTATCATAGTGTTATATCTGAGAAAATAACTTCTCATGTGGTGCACTTATCTCAAACGCAGACTGGAGAGCTAAAAGCCGGTTAAAAGGCTGCTTTCCCTGAGACAGGAAACAGAAAGAAACCAGAGCAGTTGCAGTTTGGCTAGGAATATAGCTGGTGAGATATTCTGATAGAGACTGGGATGGTTGGACATATACTGCAAACCAGAAGGGTACAGGCAAGTTTTCCAGCTGTGACACATATGTCTTTCATACTAACTGGGGGAAGGAACGAGACTAGTGCACTTTTAAAAGCAAGGTGTCCTCTCTGTATTTCAAAGGCACTCATCTCTAAAGACAGTCTCCTCACTGCAGCAGTCATCCTCTGCATCCTAAGCAGATGCTCTGACTTTCTCTGATTTCATGCAAAAGTTTTGCTTTTAAAAGGTGCTTTTGTTGGAGGCTCTTATGGGCAAAATCACAGTGTCTCCAAAGGGATGGTTTCTGTTGCTTCCTGAGCAGCACACTGCAGTTGGCATCCTGTGGAGCACCTGGTGAGAGAAGGGACAGGCTGAAGGCAATTGGGAAGAGGGGCACAGTACAACTCTGTAAAAACAGGGATTATGCAGTGCTGCACACAGCAGTAACTAGGAAAAATGGATTCCTATTAAAGAAAAGAAAAGGCTGGCAAAATTTAATGCTGTGGGACAATAGTGCTTACAGCAAAATGTCTCCCCTGTTTAGAGGTTGGGAGTGGTTAGACACATTGAAGGAGTTGTAGAGAAGTAGTGTGAGAAGAAATGCAGGGGCAGACTAAGAGTAAAAGTTGTTCTGTGCAATTTAGTAGCTGATGGTTTCAACTATGCATGTAAGATAGAAGATTGGAGTGTAATATCATCTGCTTAAAAATGAATGCAGCTCCTCCTGCTGAGCAGGTGTGTAGCAGGATTAACAAATTTTGTGTGTCCCCGCCTCTCACTTGAATGGCAGTCAGACAAAGAGAACGGTGCTTGGCTGACCCTGGGCCAATGCAGAAGCTCCTGAAAGAGTTTAAAGTTGGGTTCCAGCAGATGGTGGCTTGGTGTCACTCAAGGTCTTGGCAGAGGTATGAACCAGGGCATAATTAAACCAAAATACGTCTGTGAAGTGTTCATCAACAAACACATTGAACCAGACTATGGTTATCCAGAGAAAGGCTGGTACATCAAACAGCAGCTTGGCTTTCTGAGGAGGACGGCTTCTTGAGTGTGGGGTCTTTGGCGGTCGTCTTTGCGGGAGACAACAAAAATCAATCAGAAGAAAATATGATGAAGTGCTATTTTCAAACAGCTCAGTGACTCCACAGAAGCCATTTGTGGCTATGATTTCTTTCATATTCTTTTACTGCATTTTTCTGTTTCAACAAAAACGTACATTGTGTGTCTGCATGTGGTGAACTGCAGATGTGCTGGAGAGGAGGAAAAGTTCATTTCAAACTTGCATGTTAAAAAACTTAATGCAGTGTGAACTTATTTTCTCTTTAAACTAAACATATATTTGTGCACATTAAAAAAGTGCTGATTTTAACTGTTTCTGTTTCTGATCTGGGAACTAAAAAGGCAGTTGTCTGAACAAATTTTTGCTCTTACTGAGCTATTATTACACCTTAGAGACCTGAATGGTTCCAGTGTGTGAATTTGAAAGTAATTTGACAAGACATGTGGAATCTAAGGTAGCAGAAGTGTAGATAGAGGCTCATTTTTTGTGTGTAAAAAAAAAAAGGTTGAGAGTATAACTCAACCTGAAATGCCGACTCAGCATCAAGGTGCCACAAAAATTTCTTTCCAAATATTGTGGCATCTGTTAGTGCCAGGAAACCTCACAGAAGCTAAAGAATGTGACTGAGATGTTCAAAGTAAGATCCTGAATTCTCCTTCAAGCTCTTGTGATGACAGTTTCTGGTATGTCTATGCAGGAAAATAAAAGTATCGTTATACGGGTAGGACTAGCTTGCCAGCAAAATCCAGTAGCATGGGTGACAATAATAATGAAGACTCAGAAGTCTGACATAGTAGCAACTGCCTGCAACTACACCAAAAACTCTCCAAGAATCCTGGCCATGTATGTTGCTTTCTAGCATGTCCCAAAGGCCAATCCACCACTGCTTCATGGCTGTCTTCTGTCCTTGCCTACCGATGCTAGCCTAGATCTGCTAGCACCGCCTGCAATTGCACTCCCTTGTTTTGCTGTGATGCTAGTATCACGGTGAGAATATTTAGATACATAAATTTAGATATCTAAGTGAGGGAACTGGATTTGCATTTCCCTTTGATGGTTATCTGAACCGACTGCCATATGCTGGAAAATGAATCATAGGTGCGTGTTTTGGCATTGGGCAGCTGCACACTCCTGTGCTTGTTCCCTGTATCTCTCTCTGTCTCAGAACATGTTCTCTGTAATCGTTGGGTGGCCAGTGATGCTGGTAAATGTAAGGAGTGTTTCAGACTAAGTACACAGAGATGAGGAGGTGTAATGCAAATGGATAATTTAGAAATAAAAACTAGGTAGTTGTTCTAAAGTAATAGTTATGATTTATCATCTGTAAAATTCTTTCACCACATCTAAACCAAGGAGTGTTTTGGAACACCTGCACTTTGCTGTTGGAAGCTCATTTGAGCTGGAAAATTCTTCCTCCGGAGGCAATTTATTACCCGTGTAACGGATGCTATCCTGTTGAATGTGTAGCATACTGAGGTTTGGCTACCAGTTTCACTCTTTCAACACAAAGTGAAAATATGGAGCCTGTGGGTTTGGAAGAATTTCCCTTATTGATATGGAAAACTGAGAATTTAACTTGGAAATTCTTTTATTAACTCCTGATTCTGTTTATGAAGGGAAAAGGCTGTTAATGTTGAATGTTAAGTTCAAATGCATTCAATAACAAACTCCCTCCTTCTGAGGCAGCTCGTTTCACCTTTTGATGGGAAACCAATCCCTGAGCAAAAAGTCTATCTTTCAATAAGCTGCTATCATGATTTTACATATTTTAAAACTTTACAAAGTTATACGTTTTCCAAATGGGAAAAGTGAAGGTCTGAGAGGCAAAAAGGGAACTTTTTCTTTGTCTTACTGATGTGGTTTTAAATTGTTGAGAACAATTAAGAACCCAGCAACTCTGAAAAAAACCACATTGAACTACGTATCCTGAGTCAGTTTAAGTCACTTTATTTTTCTATTAATTACTTGCAGTATATTTCCACATTTTTAGAACACACTTCTCTGGAGTGTGTGCCTACCAATCTGACTAAAGTACAAGATCAGAGAAACTCTAAAACTAGAAATCTAATCACTTCATCTTTCCCTCCTAAATACTCTTTATCTGAAAGATAAAGAGTTTCATTTTTTATTTTAATTTCAGTAAGCACAGGAAGACACGTATGACTATCTTTCATTTTGTGTATAAGATTGCCAAGGAATATACCATACTAGACTGCTCACATCCATCTAGTGTATGATGATTCAAAAATATATACATGAAATTCTGAAATGGTTAATCGCAAAGTGAAATACACTCCTGTGAAACAGTTGTGGAGTTGTCACTAGTCTTTGAGTTTCAAATGTTTTGAAGTGATCAGAAATTTATATTCCTCATTCTAGTTCACCTCAAATGATAATGACAGAGATGTTTCTATTATACACTCCACAGTAGTTTGACCCTTTAATTACAGCAGTTTTGATATCGTTCTTAATTTTGAACAGGCCTAGGGTATGCTTGTGAATATTTTTCTTTTTTAGTGCAGTGTAAGGTTTGTTTTGTTTTAACTGTGAATTAACAGGAGTCAGTAAATAAAACCATGGCTAAAAGTAAATCAGTTTGATACTTTCCTGGTGTGGTAGCTGTAGCTCAGAAGTTTTTGTATTGAGTCAAATCCCCTATCAGTCCTAAAGGAAGGACTATTTGTGTGTTCTCTCCTTACCGTCTCCTTTGTACATTCCTACTTGGATTAGTATCCTTGCATATTGTTCTAGGGAAGTGTCATATCTGCAAAGACAAAGAACAGGTATTGCTATTTTTGCTGTGAAGCTGAAGTTTATATAATGGAGAATGACAGGCTGCTTGTGCAAGTGCAGCAATGCTAGTAAGCAAAGTGGAAGGAAATATCTCAGAAGCTTACACTAAGCTTTGCAGAAGATAAAATTAGCCACAAAAGGTCTGGAGAACAATTTATGGGCTTTTGGGGGTAAGGTTGAACTGGGCATTGGTGTATTCATAGAGTTTGTTCCTATCAGGAGGAAAAGAACAATAATAGTATCCAGTACTGACCAAATCCATTCCTTTAAGGTGGTTATTAAGGCAAATACTGAAAAACTATTAACCCATAGGGCAGACATGTGGTGACGTGGAAGTGATTTATCATAATTTCATTGTTCTGTAAAGAAAGTTGAGTATCTCAGATTTCACAATGACTGCTTCGGACACTGTCTTTCAACTGAAGTACAAACCCTGTTAGTATGGAAGAGGCAAGTTGCACTTCAAAAATACCAAACAAATACAAAATGCCAAAGTTATAGATTTGTATTGCTTTATTTTTTTTTTCCTGTTTAATGCTGTATTTACAATGTGAATTTCATGTTGACTATATGGATACTCTGTCATTCATATTTGGATTATTCGGGGTCCTTTTCCAAGGTTTATTATCAAAGCAACTTCAAAAATTACTTTTGCTCCCAGCCAGGTTGACTGCCCAGTTCCTGTCACTGAGGCTCTTTAATCACTGGCTTCCAAAAACTTTAGTCTGCAGATAACAAGAAGAGAGGGAGACCATGATATAAACAGCAGGGTTCCCCCCACCATACAAGCCTCTGTCTGTTTCCTGATTTAGACAGGAGTGGGGAGAATTGGGTCTGTCTGGATTTTTCTCCCCCACCCTCCAGTTCTTATTTTAGTTTCTTTCATCAGCTGTGCAGTTGAAAACACTCTTCTCCCAGGCTCTCAGCTTGGGCAACAGGAGGTATGAGAATCGTAACACACGATAATGCCAATTAAATCTCTTTCCTGTATCATTACCTCATCCATCTTTAAGTTGTTCTTTCCCTCCTGGCTGTGTGTTCAAAAGACATTTTCTCGCTGCATGGAGCTGCTGGCACAAAGTGGCCCCAAGGCTGGTTTGGGGTTGTGACCACAGCCCTGCTCTGGAGATGGCGACTGGAGATACCCCACCACCGGGTGAACACCTCCTTATGCCCGAGGTGGACAGTGAGTGACTTCGATTTTCTCCACTCAGCACTGCTTTCTGTTGCTATTCAACTCTACTCTCCTGCTCCCTAGATTGAGGCTGCCTTTGCACACTCTTGATTTATCCCAGGTCACCAAAGCAGATGGCAGAGTGGGGGCCAGTTCCTACATCCTAGGTTGCTTCCTTAACCTACTTGGTTATATCCCCCTCTTCTGTGCTCACATTACTGCTGGGAAGGAAGCAGTGCAGGGGCTGCTCTTCTGCCTTACTCACGTGATAGTTCTTCCTTCCCTACAACCCCACCATTGCCTCACTTACCCCCATGCAGGGCAGAGCCTTACCTTAAATAAACTTCTTGGTATTTAGTGAGTAAATCTCTCTGATCATCTTACAGTACTCTTGTGCAATGACATAAAAGTTGGTATACATTTTTCTCTTATGAGCTTACCTCCAGGAAGATGAGAAACCACAAGGAATCTGAGGGCTTTGAACATAGGCTTTGCATGGAATTCCTACCCTCTTCCCTGGTAAATCCTTGGAAACAAAGTTATTTTCAGATGTCCTCAAAGAATCTTTTCATCAGATTGCTCAGATCATGAATAATAGCTTTATTGAAGAGAAATGTTATTGATTACCTGTTCAGCAGTGGTGCTATTTTTTGGCCAGATCTTTCAGACTTTTTTTCCTCACCATGAAACCTTCAGGCTTCCCTCTAGCACACATGAATGAATTAACTGTGCAGTTCTTTGCCACTGCCAAGATCCTTCTTATCCTGCTCTATAGATGAAAGGGTAAGGAATCTATGGATCTGCTTTACATTTCTCACTGCAGGCAAATGTCTCCTTTATCAGCAAGAAACACACCAAGACTCAGTTGAGATTTAAGGCCCAGGCTTGCTGTGTTCAAGCTCAGGTCAGACCTCAGCAGGCAGTCAGCAGCTGGATCTCAACCTTATGACCACTTGAGGAGGAGAGGCAGTATTTTAGTCCTGTACATACTAAGCTACTGTGACACTGGCATGTGTGCCTATTTTTGGTGTAACTGTTACCAAGTTAGTAAACACAATTGTGAGTCTTGGGTCTTGAGCTGAATTTTAAATTCCACAGCTAAACACCACACTTGCAAAAGCTGCATCTTTAGCTATTGAACTATTCTTACAATGGCTGGAAGGTTAGTGTTTTTAGCAGGTTCTGTAAATCATGTCATTCTTAAATGTGGGGGGCATCTGTACTTAGTAGGCACTTCCCAAAATTTGGGACAGGATCTTATTTTGAGAAAGTAATGCTTGATCCACTGTAAAGTTAGTGGCATATATGACATTAATGCAGACAAGGGGCAGGGCTGAAGACTTCTTAATATTAAAAAGACTTAATAAGTACACAGCAGAGAGGAAGTGATGCCCCATTTCTATCCCTGCTCCTATGTCAGCTGGTTATTAACTTCCAATAGGATTGCTTTGGTCTGCAAGCTCTATTCAAAGTGAATAAGTACAGAACCTAATCTACTAGTAGCAACGTATTGATAATGTTTTAGACTTAAGAGTATGAACTTTCAAAAGCAATTTATGTGTGATTATGATCCATGCAGCACCAATATTTTTGATCTTGTACATATAAGAAACCATTGTGGTGGGCTTACTGGAGCGCAAAACTAAGATGACTTATCATGAGAAAAGCTCTTTTAAAAAGTTATGGAAACTACTCCACACTTTCCTATGGATTCCCCTTTAAAACTTCTGTTTGTTGCAACCTCATTGCTGAAAATAGCTTTCCTTTTTCACAGCTTGCTCTTAATGCAAAGAATAACTCAGAAGAAAGAAAGATGGCAACTGTTTTTAAAACTTGAAACTGGAAATAAACAACATATATGGGAGCTCTGGCATTACGGCATCTCATAAAGAGGTGACGTAAGGCTTTGAAGGTAACTGAATTCTGAGGCAACAGCTGAAGTCTGTGGGAAGAGCCAAATCTTTATTTAACTGGGAATTTCTGGGTGATGGACACTGTTTCCTCTCCTTCAGCTTCTTCCTGATTCTTTACCTTCCTCATATACATACAAGAATATGTACAGGCAAATCTGATGCAAAAAGTGGCCCTGAGTTTTAATTTGTTTTGGTTTATTTTAATTTAAAGACGTTTCCAAGCAATCTTACTGAAACTGAAATAAACCTGGCTGACTTTTAAGAAAGTGTCCAGACAGTTTAGTTTCTCTATAATAATTTAAAATAAAATCTGTAAACTAGTTTGACTGAAAGTGCAGGCTCTTGGCTGTTCTGCTGTAAGGATTGTTCTTTGCAATGTAATCTCTGATAATTGCGGCAGAGATGGTTCTGCAATTACTGAACTAGTGGGTTTCAAGAGCCCAAAACTTGTTTATACTGAGAAGAAATGTTTCAGCAGAACTCATTTTTACCTACTGTTTCAAAAATACTTCTTCACAGAGCAGCAGAAAAAGGGATGTGTTGTAAAGCAAATGCTCAGCAACTCACAAAGCATTAATTCCTAATTTTTACTACTTTTTACCTCTGACTCTACACGCAGCTTCAGCAGCCACAGACTCTGTCCCTAGTAGCCAAGGTCCACTTGCTTATTGCTGAAGGATCTGGACCTACCAGCACTCCATTACATTGAGCAGGAAAGAAAATATCCTGAAAGGTGCCCCAGCATAAGGGAATGGGAGAGTAAGTGTAAATAAAGCAGAGGCTGGGCAGACCAACAAGAAATGTTTAACATTCCACACTCTCCACAAAGGGCAGGTCAAGGAAAGGGAATGAGTGGTTGGGATGAAGCGCATGCCACAGATATTTTTCAAGTACTGTTCAGCAGACTATATCTGGTCACGTAAACATCCACAACAAACAGAACAGCCTTGTTCTTGAACATGGCAAACCTCCTTAGGTCCTTCTATATACGCAGGCGATGGGTCTCACTATGCAAGAAAGCTGCAGCTGCTGAATTCACAGTGGTGTGTTTGAATTCATAAGCACAAACAATACTGAAAGCTGTACCCCAAGTGCCAGATGTTCTCAGATGCAACCAGTTGAACTCTTGCGTGCTCACGTCTCAGTCAAACCAATATACTTGTGCACTGAATGACTCTGGGCAGGTAGGAGGTGGAAGAAGTGAACAAAAGTCATAACTCAGGGTTTGGGGGGAAGCTGAAAAAAACCTTTACAACAAATGAAAGTTCCAGATGCAGCAGGCAAGACTTCTTATCCTTTCTAATTCACAGGTGCAATCCAAAGTAATTGCATGAAGATCAGGGTTACTAACCCTACCTTTTAGTTTATATAGACTTGAAGCTACAGGTTTGATTCCGTCTACAGCTCAAGTGACTCGGGGCTCTGAATTTGTGAGGCTGTAGTAATGTAAAAGTGGTATGGGACCAAAATGAGGGGGTTTTTTGAGTTTACATTGAAAATTAACCCACACAATATTTAATAGCAAGTGGCTATGTAGATATGGATCTTCAGAAAGCTGCAAAACATTCAGCAGAGTTAAAATGTTTCTATGAACTAAACCTTCCTTCCTCATGAATCAGAGACTACCCCATTCTGGTAACTGCCATGCATATGTGTAGAAGCAAGAGCAGGTCACTAAAATAGCTACACTCAATAGGGAAAACATAAGCTGTACTCTGTAAATAGTGGTATGGAAAAGACTACTGTCAAGGGCACAAATACCAGTGAGGAAGTCTTGCTTGTTGCTTGTCCACTTGCTTAGCTGGAGACTATTTTGTTAACATTGTTTGCCCTGCCAGGGTAGGACCACCAAGGGGCTCTTGAAGGAGCAAAAGTCCTCCTGAAGTGTCCCATGAGTTCACACCATACCCCAGCTGCTGCAGATACTCAGCAGTGGCCAGTGAGATACCCTTGGTTGGCAAAACCTTTTATTTATGGGGGAGGAGAGAGAGGTAACTGCACCGGGACTACAGATCTCAACTTTTAGGAGTTGCAAAGGAATGGAAGGAATGGAAGAGCTTCCTTAATCTGACTTTGGAACACTTAAAAGTGTCACAGTTTAGCATTAATAGTTGTCTAGAATGATATGTGTTTTTGAATACCATCCTTGTAACTACTGCCTCTGTGCAGAAGAAGGATGTAGCTCTACTGCTTGGGACAGTCGTAGTACCCATTTTACCTTTTTTCCTTCTTTTTATATCAGTTAATAGTTAGCATTAGCAGCCATTTTGCCTCATATACAGTTTGAAACCCCTTACTGTGTAGTTTGCGTTGTGATCCAGAGAGAGGTAAGCTTCCCAGAGCTTGAAAGTTTTGCAAACATCCAATTTTGTTTTTAATTTTTTTTTTCAAGATGGCAGGGTTCAGAAATCTAGCTGGAGTTCATGAACCTATTCTTCCTGTAACCGAAACCCATGTTTTAGTCAGGGTTGATTCAATTTTTAAAACAAATGTTTTTCTAGTTACAGGGAAAGCCAGTGCTATGTATAAGGGATAGAATAACACCCTTCCAAAACCCATGTGTCATGGGTGGGTGGCCTATATACAGGATATGCACGCAGACAAAATTTAGCTTAGAGTAAGAGATTTTCCCTCTCTCCCCATCTGTTCTCTCCCGCCTACTCCCCTGCTACAATTTCTGTCATCTTTCTGCCTTCTTTCTGAGCTATTTGCATATCAATTTCCATATTTTTAAAAATATGTTTATAATCATTATTTTCAGTTTCTCTAAATAGAAATTGAACTTAGTACCATTAGATTTCACCAACATAGAGCTTTTGTCCGGTTTCAGCTTAAGTAGAGTTTACTTTTCCTTAACAGGGCTGTGTGTCTGAACTTGGATTACTGACATAACCACAGTGATAAGAGGTTCTTACCGCTCGAGCATGTCATCTATCCAGCCTGAGTTAGCAGCAGCACCTACTGTCTTGAAGCATCTGAAATATACCAGATTTCTCTGCAGAGACCCAAATGTGGAGAGTAGGGACATTACACACTAACATCCATCACTTAACCCTTGCAGGAGGGGAAAGATGGAAGCCTCTGTGTTATAAGTGCTCTCCAGTTTTTATGCTTGAGTCCTGCAGCCCTTTTGCCCAGTGGAGTATCACTGGTGTCCTATCACTGCCCAGGAAAAGCTCCCTGAGGACAGTAGGATTTTTCCCTTCCTGGACTCTGGTCATACATTTTGTATGAAATTCCCATTCACACTGGGGAAAATTCCATGTACGGATCAAGGGCAGTACAATCTTAGGTATGCAGTCATCTGCCAAGAACAGACACATTGATTTTATTTCATAAAACCATGGAACAACCCTTTGCAAAAGCGAGATAAATCATTAAAGGCATGTTAGGATATCAGACAAGAAAATGTAAATAACCATACATAACAGCATCTGTTCCTGATCAGGTCCCGTTCTTTGATCTTTAGAAAGTTGGTTATTAATTAGCAGGGTCAACACTTCGCTTTTTCTTGGTAACAATGCTCTTCTGAACCACTGAAATAATAGATAGTTGCTTGCAGTTTTGCTATGCTAAGCTTCTCTGGGAAGGATTCTTCAGATAAATGGTATAACAAATTACCTTAATATAAACAGTTTTGAAGTTAGGCCATGTCTGTGGTAGATAGAGGAGCCATTTTATTGACAACCATCCTTTGAAATCCTAGATGAAATGGTTTTTAATCATACCGAGACTGCTGGTATTGCAACTGAGATTGCAATCACTGCTTGCGATGTGGGTATCTATCTGCTGTGCCCCGTTTCATCTGCAACATAAAAGCCACCACATTACAGGCTCCAAGATTGCTGAAACACTCCTGTTAAACTGCATTTCAGTCTTTCACTAATGGCTGGATGGAAGAATTTTCATTTAACTCACTGGGTAAACTGTAGAGTCCTACTGATGCCCACATGACTGACTCCATGATGAAGTGCAGTATCAGACTGCAAGGCTGGTCTCAAATCCAGAACAGAAAAATCCAAAAGCCTAGGGCCAAACCACATGGTGAGAGTAGAGTAGTATGTGCTAGAGCTGGGTCTCACTAATCTCCAGTGTGCAGTTTCTGATTCCACTTCTTTGGAATTCAGCAGCAAACTGGAACAAGTTACACCTGTAATGTAATTGTGGGTCACAGAACTTACAGACAACATCTTTCTTGTTGACATACTATAATCATGGACTGTTTTTTCAATGAAAATCATAGCAATCTCTATGGAGGGAGTCTACTGAAGGAATGGAAAATGACCTTGATTTCTTCTACTTTTCACACAGCAATAGGCATTAGACATTCAAGGTCTGTGATTATGTCTCTCTTCCTGCCACACGACATGCAGAAGACTAGTCTGTGCATTCACACATATGTTCATGATTGATAGGCTCAGTAAGGCTCCATGTAATTAGGATTAGAATTGCTGTTTCAGTTTTCAGGGCTGAATGTTCAGAAAATCATGGATGTGCCACCTTGTATAATTGATAATGTGGTTTGACACCAAAAAAACCTCAAAAAGGATGTGTAGTCAAATACACAAACACTTCCTCCTTGCTCAATCCAACAGGTGTTTGGTAGAACACAACAGGTGCTCAGTAGAAGATTTGGCTCTCTGTCCATGAAAATGTGTGTTACAAGTTGCGCAGTTTGTCATTGTCTCTTTGGCTGCTTTGACAGAAATGGAGTGGGGAAAAATTTGCTTCACATACAAAGAGTGTGACCAATGACTACGTGGCTAACTAAATGGTGAGAGAGGAGTCAAAGCAATATACATAATAGCTGCAAAAATTTGGGAAATATGGGCATCCGTGGTCTAGGCTTACCTTACAACTGGAAAGAACCAGGTCACCATGTTCACATTTCATCACTTGCACAACTGTAGTACTGTAGGTAAGAGCATATGTAAAGTAAAATCATCATTCATTCAATCCTTATGCAAAATGCTGCAACCTGCCTCCTCGATCCCCACTCCACTGCTGTCTCTTCCCTTTCACAGCCACACTTACACACACATTACTTCTGGGCATGACTCACTGTCAACCTCCCTCAGGAAGAACCTCATATCAAGCTGGATCTCACTGGATTGCACAATATTTGTAACTGTCTCTCCATATTGAAATGCTTGCATAACATGCTTGATTTGATAAAGAAATGAGGGACACAAATGGCTCAGCAACCTGAGCTGTACTTGTTCAAACCGGTGAATAGTGGTAGGAGTTGTTTAATCTGATTTTTGCAATCTATAACTAGCACGAACAGACTTGAGCTTTAGGCAATAATTAGATGCAATGTCAGGGCAGTATCTTACTTTTGAGTCCTTTGCAGATAACATCAAATTATTGACCTTAAAAAGAGTTCAGATGTATCCTTTTCCTAAGCTGTTACTTTTCTCCCCAGCCTTCTCCATGACTTTTGTGCAGCCCCATATAACTACTCAAAGAGTTCAGAAACTAACCAGCAAAACTTTGCCAGCTCAGAGTGCTTGTGCTGCCCTTGCCTGCAGCGATGCTCAGGTGCATTACAAGTGGGAACGGAGGGGAAACTTCTAAACCCAAATCTTTCCATGAAGTGTGCTCCCTCTCTGTCGGGGTGGAGGTGATGGGTTCCTTTCTTCTTCCATGCACCCAAGCCAAGTTTGTAGTAACTGACGGTGCAGAGATACAACATACAAATACTGTGTCTTCTTACACCTTCTCCCTTCTCCTGTCCATCACGGCTTATAGGGAGAGTGAGTGCTGCTTGGCCCTCTATTGGAACTCTCAACTCTCTGTCTCCAAAAGGCTTTACTTCTGCCAAGAGAAAAGGAAGCCAATAGGTAAAAAATGTGGGGTTGTATTTGGAAGAGTGATCCTTTTAGTTATTTCTGCTGGCTACAATTCTGCATGCTACTACCGACTAGTCCATAGCAGTAACTAGCAACAGGGACTTCGCTGTATCCCCTTCTGTCTGAACGCTAAGTACTAAAAACAGATGCTAATTGTACGGTTCCAGAGAAAGAGAAAAAGGGCATGCTGGGGTGACTCAGGACATATTCCCGCTGTTGTGCAAGGAAAAATGGTATTTAGTTATGTGGAGATTTGTCTGTGGTTAACTGTGGCTTGTTGGGGGCAGGGTATGCATTGTATATGCAAACACTCACAAGCGCCACCCTGAACTATTTTAAGTCTTGGAGATGTAACTGGTGATTATCTACTGTCTAAGTTGTTAGCAAATGACTATTCAATGCCATGGCAGAACAAGCTGAACTCAGTGACAAATAAAGAGTGGGATAATAAACAGAATTTTATGTTTCTTTTGAAGCAAAAAACTTGCTACAAATTACATATCATTAAAGAAAGGCATAAAAATTGTTGGAAAACAGAGGGTGGCAACACTTAGACAAAAATGTAAATGTGACTCTGGTGAATATATTTTTACCTGAGGGAAATCAATGCCTGTGAAAACACTCAAGACAAGAATGCCTATGAAAATGAAAACACTCAAGGCAAGAATTTATTACCTACAATTATATTTTTTATTGTATTCTTGAACATCCAGTCAAGTGATAGGAATGCAGTGCTCTGGATCGCAGTCACCCTTCTTTCAGTGCTTGACTATAAGCACTAACAAGGAACTTACGACAACATTTTACACCTCAAGTTCAACACTTAAGTTGATAATAAGGCACCTAAATAGTTAGCATCATTATTTAGCTAATGAGCACATAAACAGAAAACTTCTTTAGAAAAGTTCACTGAAGTTGCTTATTTAGGTGACTTACAAGTACTAAAGCTTGATAACACTGTCTCTAACCTTTCCATACCTTCAGTTACTTTAGTTGGAGGGACTGTAAAACTTCACTTGTTGCACGACATCACATGCCACAGATGTTTTTTGTCACTGTAAAGTTCAATATACTGAATTCAGGTTATTAACTAAGAAATAGCTTTTGGCACTCTGCTGTGACTTATGTCCAAAATGGATTTGCAGCAAACATTGCTGCATGTTAGCTTCTCCAGGCTCTCTTTTAGGTATATCCTTGGATGCCTGAATAACAAAAGCCATCATGAAAGGGTACATCTGTTTTCCTTGGTATGGTCCTTCTCTGTCTCACCTGATCTAAATTCTATCTTTAGGGCATCTTCTTCACCTCTTGGACAGACATAACTCCTTCTCAATAATGGTCTAAGCTGCTGGTAAGATTGTTTAGACAGACTGTGTTTATCAAGAAAGACGAGCTATTTTCACAGCCACCAAAAATGAAAATGATGGCTCTTTCCATCCCTTTACAAACTAAGTGTTCTAGTTATGAGGTCTCATTTGTTGCAATGAACTGTCAGGTTCATTGTTAAATGTTACTGAATTTCACTGGATTATTAGAGTTGGAAGGGACTGTAGAGATCATCTAGTCCAACTCCCCTGCTGAAGCAGGATTGCCTAGAGCATGTTAGAGCATGTTACTCAGGACTGCATCCAGGCGGGTCTTGAAAATCTCCAAAGGTTACATTACTCTCCAGTTCCAACCTCCAACCTGTAAATCCTCCAGTAATCCCTCCTGACCAGATAGGACTCTGCTGTCAGGATGAAGCCACTAGTGAAGGAGAAGCAGCAGTGGTGTACTGGAGGTAGTTCTCCAGGACTCCACAGAAGTGGGAAGCAGCTGGTGGTGGCCAGGACCGGAAGAGCACTAGCAAGCAGTTACTTGCCAGTGGTCACCAGAGAGCTCCTAATGACAAAAGGTCACAGCTTACTGGGCTGTGGCTCTGCACCCCATGGTGTAACTGTCTGTGGATGGAAAGAACAACCTTCATTTTGGGCATGAAATGATGCATTTATTTTCCTATAATGCACTGTCCTGTTGGGGCTAGGTACGAAGGTGTAATCTGTACATTTATATTCATTCTTAAGGCAACTGTGCCTTGAATACATGTATGCCATTTCTCTGGCAGGCCTAAAGAAGATGCTGTTATCAGGATGATATCCGTGAATGTGAGCTTTTGTTAAAAAGAAAAATAGGGATTTAAAAACAATAGTCTTCAATAGGATAATGAGAAGCTTAAAAATGTAAACCCTAAATGTCCTCAAACCACGAGAAAGCAAAAGCAATACTTCTGGTTTTTTAGATCTAGAATTTTTAATCCAGCTTTTGGTGGATGCCCAGCAATGGGCTCAGTTTCACTCAGTTGTTTGTCTTTCCCTGCACAGGTCCTCTCACTGGAGAGCAGTGCCCAACTTTGTTTCTCTTACCAATGAGGCTGGAGTGAGAGGGTTTGCCACTGTGAAGCTTATGTTTACACTGGCTGCACAGCGGCCCCTTTTTGTGGTTCTTTCTCACCTTCTTGCCAAATACTTAGGTTTCCACCACCACAAATAAGATGGGGTGAGTGAAGGGTTTTGAGGTGGGTGAAAAGCAAAGATGGGGTGTGAGATGACAAAGGGAGCAGAACTGGGAAGTCAGGGGGAGACACGGAGAGGAGGAGGAAGCCAAGACATCAGGAAGGAGTGTAAGAATCAAATGCCTTGTGTTGTTGAACCTCTAGCACTTCCAAGACAGAGTTCCCTCTAAGTTCTAAACATTATTTTTGCCTGGTTACTATAAACTGATAAACAGGAAATGTGTTATAGTAATAAACAAAGGACAGGAAAAAGGAAACGCTACTAATCAAACAGGAACACGCCTGGGAACACAAAAAGGAACAAACAAGAGTTACGGTTCGTCCCTTTCTCGCTCAGGATTGAGAATTATAATGAGTGTGATGAAGCACAGGACAAAAAAGAGACAATTGTCGTCGACAGAAACGAAGACCAACATTATCAGAGTCGTTTTGGGGCCTTGTTTATTGCTAGGAAAGCGGATGTGAGCTCTTGGCCTTGTGCAAACTTCAGCTGCTGTTCTGCCTCTTACAGGGGAGAGTTACACAAGCTTGTCTGCGTATGAAACTGTAACTACCCCACCTTAGATCTGCTTCTTGTCTTTTGCATGCATGTTTGCATCATCAGAATGAAGCTATATTAGCACGAAAACATGTACAATACTCATCAATTGCCAAAGTTAGGTTATGCTTGTGCTGGATGGAAAGTGAAAATACTTTTTTCATTTATATGTATATATACATATAAATATATATATATGTATATGTATAAATATATACATGTATGTATTTCTTTGTGAGGGAATATCCTATTTCCAGCATTTCTAGATTTTACTTCAGGGCTAGGGAGTATCCTTTAACGTATCCTTTGTTCATTTTTTGTATGTTTGTTCTGTATTTTAGCCACAAAACCCTCTTTAGAAAAAAGACTGTTTCTTTAGAGAAACTTAAGTCAAAAATAAGTCTCAGGGTCCTTCTAAATGTTGTTTCATAAGATTCATCCTGAAAACTAAACTACTTTATTGGAAATATTCTCTTACAGATTTTATGTGATTATGATTAACTTAATTCCATGGCTTTATGTTGCACCTAAACAACATATGCAAATAACAGAGAATCATTTGGATTTACTTTCTACAAATAGGATATTCATAAATAAAATAAGCTTCCAGTGGGTAAAAGTTAGCAGCATTTGATTCTTTTTCATTAATGACCTAGATAATGAGGCGGACTGTGCCAGCAACAAGTTTGCAGATGGTACAATACCAGGAGGAGTGGTTAATACACCAGACTGTTTTGGTGCCATACCAGGGGACCTTGACAGGCCAGAAAAATGAGCCAACAGGAAACTTATGAAGTCCAAAAATGGGAAATCCAAGGTCCTGTCCCTGAGAAGGAGTAACCCCATGGCCCAGAACATGCTGAACGCTGACCAGCTGGAAAGCAGGCCCTGGGGATCCTGGTGGACTAGAAACTGGCTGGAAGCCAGCAATGGGGTGGCACCCACTAAAAGGAGAAGAAGCAATGGGCACACACTGAAATGCAATAAATTCAATTTAAACATAAGAAAAAACATTTTTACTGCAGGGGTGATCAAACACTGACAGATTTCCCAGAGAGGTTGGGGAGTCTCCACTCTTGGTGATATTCAAAAGCCAACTGAAGCAACTGTAGCTGTCCTAAGCAACCTACTTTAGCTGATCCTGCTTTGAGCAAGGAGTGGTTGGACTTGATGATCATGAGAGGTTCCTTACAATATTAACTATTCTGTGATTATGCAAAATTAAAAAAATAATAATAATGACAGGCTGAAGATTAAATGATCATCAATTCACAGTGAAGTACAAGAAAGGGAATATTCTGTAGAGCACCTTTGACAACTTCATTTCTGAAGGTACCCAAAAAGCAAGGAGATGCTGCTGAACAGTGCTCTGAAGGTGACTGGAGATCTAACATTAGCCGGGACCAACCAGTAGAAGGAGTACTCTGAGGTTTCTTCCACCAGACACTACAGATGGCTGCAGCAAGAGGCAGTCGGTGTGGAAATTCATGGGTTCTGGGATGAGAGAAAAGAAGTGCAGGTGGAGCCCCCAGCATGCTGTTTGGAGAGGGGTTACATGATGGCACGGTAGCTGGTAGGGATGTGGCTGGGTCCTACTGTGTGCCTCAGTCCTCTTAGTGCTCATGAATGAATACAGGGTTGTGTCCAGCCCAGATGGATGCTGAACTTTGGCTTGAGAACAGGGATGGGTCTGGCATGGCTGTTTTCTCATTCAGCTCTGGTCACCACCTGCTTCTCTCACTTTTTCTGCCAATTGGCTTTATCTGATCATCCAATTCCTACCAATTGTGACAAAATTACTTAGATGATACTCCTCAAGCAGTACAGCAAGGATAGCTTTGGAAAATACTACCCAACATAAGGATGGCAGAAGGACGGGCTGAAGCAAATCCATCTCCCTTTTCTGCTGTGGGTCCTTGTGCCAGAAAACAGCACCACAGAGGTCTGGAGGAAAGGGACTAGGCAGGGTTAACATACATTACTTGAATGAACTTCCCACATTGTAGCTTAAAGAAAGGAGTGGGATACCACTCCACTAGAGATCAGGGTACCTGCAGCTTCCAGCCTAATCATTAGTGGACTGTAGCGGTAGCCAAGAGCTGTATTTCTCTGTCAGGGAGGGATGCATGTGCTTGCTTTGCTCATGGTCAGCATGGAGGAAATGCTTCGCTGCTCTGCCAGGACCCTGGATGTGACAGACTGTGAGCACGTTTTCTAGACCTGCATCTTTCCTGCAAACGCCCCAGCTTCAGCCAACAGACGTACCTGTAACTGGCGTCAGATGATTTCAGGTGTTGACTGTGCTTCAGCACATTTCAGCTGTTAAATACAGGCCTTGTTCATTACTTTCTCCCAGCACCACACATGTTTATCACCATCCCGCTTTGCATTCCCAATACAAGAAAAAGCTGTGACAAAGCAGCAGGAGTGGAGAAATAACACATTGAGAGCAGGCAGCCCTTCCTATGTGACAGACC
This sequence comes from Gallinago undulata, assembly GCA_026546715.1. Taxonomy (NCBI): domain Eukaryota; kingdom Metazoa; phylum Chordata; class Aves; order Charadriiformes; family Scolopacidae; genus Gallinago; species Gallinago undulata. The sequence continues at coordinate 34,758,839 of JAOTQQ010000023.1, forward strand.
ATTTCACTAGGCAAAAGGCCCAGCCAGACTATGCACATATGATGTAATTAAGTTGATTTAGCTTCATTTATTTATTAAAGTACACAATTGTATAATGACCCATTCCTACTAAAATGGCAGCAACAGAACAAACTACAAGTTTTGCCTATATGAAATCATGCTGAGGTCATGAGCAGAAATACAAAGTGTGGTGCCCAGTGGCAGAGGAGAGATCTCTGACTCCGGGCACACGAAACACCACACACGGTTCATGATTATAGCACAGGAGGGGACAGGCACGTATCGCCAAATACGGCTGTGGTTTTATGTGGCCTTATGATTCTCAGATGCATCAGTCAGTTCTGCAGTTTTAACAAAGTGGCATTTTTACCCTCAGGCCTTGGTTTGAACCCACGCCTTATCTGCTAAAACTTCTGATACTTTATTTTTCTGCACACACTAAGTGCTGAACACAAGCGTGAAGAATTTTGGTAATAAACGTAGAGCGTTCACACTGGCCAAGCTCACAGCAAGCAAATCCTTTATGCAGCCCATTTCTCCTCAGCATTATTAGTAAAACTATTTAAAGTTTAATCAGTCTTTTCAGTTCCTGGCTGGGCTCTCATTCTGATGCCTGAACAAAAATAAAATGAAAAATCTCTAATGAAAAATTCCCAAAAGAAGTTTTGTGCCACTAAGCTGATACAGGTGCAATGCACCAGCTTGCTAAAGCAAATTACTCTGGCTTTGAAAACCTGAGACGTTTATTCTAGAGTTTCTTTGAGCCAAATTTTAAAACCTTTAAAAATCAAATGTTACAAGTAGAAACCTGGGAGCAAAGCAAACCGAAGTCTGCCTAAGTTAGTTTTGGCAAAATCAGTAAAGAAAGCAGAACAAAATAAAATACGATCAAGTGCCCACAAACATAAAGGCACTCAAGGTGTGATTTTTTTAAGTGGATTTTCACCAAAATCTTTACATAAACTGAAAATTCATTAAAACATAAAGGTTGAAAACGTTTAGTGGACAGGGCTCTTGTTTATTATGTGAGACTGTGATGTCAGTCCAGGTGGAGGCTGTAATGAAAATAGTTACATGATTTCAGTCCAGTTTCTTTGAAGGTTAACCCAACATCACAAACCTGGCGTGTCACATAACACCCGTTGGCAAGGCCGGGGTTGCTTCCATTTGGAAAGCCCTCAGACCGTAAGAAGGGTACGTAAACTGACCTACAAGTAATTTCTGGCATAGTGGCTCAGTAAACATAGGTTAAAATCCTTTGATTGCTTATTATCCATAGTTTGCAAAAGATGAAAGGCCAGGTTTTTCAGAAACACACACATGTCTGTCCTGAGCATGAAAAATATTCTCAGGTGTGAATGGGTTCAGTGTTTGCACAAACCAATACCCGAGGGCACCTGACTTGCAGGTTAGTCTCGAGTGCTGTGCGTGCTCATGTCACATGTAAAGCAGACCACTTAAAAACTAACAGAAACGGCATCTTTTTAGGAAATATGCTATAACCCCAGAATGCAGAAGAGGGGAATTCAGTTGAGATGGGAAACTGGCCCACATCCCCTCTCAGCTTGACAAGCTTTCTGAGAAGCTGAAGACAACCTCCTCTCAAGAGGTCCCACAATGGGCCTGAACCAGCCTCCAGGATCCAAACATCTCAAGAACTTCTTTGCAAGAGCCTATTCCTGAAGAAGATACAGGAGGAGGAAAAAGAGTCTTAATTTTGACTTGGAAAAAAGGAGTGGTCTCTTTCACAACTGAAGAGTTGTGATATGCTGCCTCTCTCTGTTGCTCCCTGGGAAAACAAGTGCAGGCAAATTCTCTGTTAATGTTGTTATAACTTCACCTGGGTTAAAGGAATTACAACGGACCTTTATTGAGGCTCAGCCACTAGGCACTTAGATAACTATCACACACACACACGTACACACAAAAGTCTGTGCTTATGCTTTATGGTGTACAGACCCAGTCTTAGCAAAGTACTTGCATTAAAAGCAATCCTCTGGTAAGGAGATCTTTATTTCGGGGTTGCAAGAAGGAAATCTGTCCCTTGCAAAGCATGCGATTCACTTTTCTAACTCAGGCTGTCAAACGGGCTGGGAGGGGTGCTCTGTGCTCCCCCAGCTCTCTCTGCCCACGCTTCTTCTCACGGCCCACACTAACAGCCAACAGCACGGAGGGGATCCGATGGTCCCCCTTAGTACCTGGATGCCTTGTCAGACACTGTGTAAGGAGTCCAGGCGTCTCTTGGAAGTTGAAACATTGACTGCAAAGCCAGGGCAAGTCTCCAGCGCAGGTGGGGACCTAACTCCATACTGGCTGGATGCATTTAAATCTCAACATTCATCATAATGTGCCTTTTCCTCAGTACAGGTACCAAAAGCAGGTCAGTCCCTTTTCATGAGGAAAGGATACTATCTTTCTTTTTCCCTTTATGAAAAGGGTGCTGGTTATTCTATATACCCTGAATGTCCCTGGTTTTTTGGCGGGCAGACTCTCCTGTCTTCCAGAGGTTGCACTAATCAGTTGAATCAGGAGAAAACACCTTTGCACTAATCAGATGAATCAGGAGGAACAGTGTGTCAGACCCTGTGACAGTGTGAACAGAAAGTGCCTGGAGAAGCAGACCTGCAGGCAACATAGATCTGCTAATAGCTTGTTTAAGAAGGGCTTAAACATGTAACAGCATGGATGTATCAGCACCTCAGGAGTGCTCATGATGAGAGGCAATAATTTAGGCAGGCAGACAACTCTGGTGCTTCCATGGTCAGGTGCATTGGAAAAGCTGCTTGGGGATTCCAGGGCTGAATTCAGGGAGCTAAAGTGGCAGGTGGGAGCCTCAGCCCCTTTAGGGATTGATCCTCTCAAGTTTTGGTAAATACGGAGTAGGGAACTGAAAGTTTTCTGCACGAGCGAAAGAGAAATCGTGCTGTTAGTGAAAAAAACCCCACCATTACAACAAGTCTTTTGATTTCTGCAAGGCAGACTTTGTCACAAGCCCAGGCAGAGTCTGCCAGCGCAACCTTTAGAGGCAGCTTTATCCAGCTCTGCCACTGCACTCAGGTGTGCACGAGCTCCCCGAGCACTTAGGCAGCAGCGTGGAGCACATTCAGACTTCAACTAGCCCCCCAAATATCCAACTCTAGATGTATTTTCCTGCTCCGCTTTTCCCATCACTGTGGCAGGTTTTGGCTCTGGTTTCTAAAAGCTCACACCAGAAGAAAACATGCATTAGGTTTTTTGTTCTGAATTTGTTGGGGATTTTCTCCTTCTGCCAACACCAGCCCCACTGCAAAGTGGCAATTCAGAAAGAGGTCTGTTCAATGCCTGTCTAAACCTGCTTTGACCTAAATAAGTTACCACTAATATCTGCTGGCTGAATATTTTTGTGTGATGTGTGAGGGGCACAGATTTGCCTGGTGGCTGGAACTGATCCAGGCAGTCCGGGTTTCCAGGCGAGTACCAGCTGCCTGGGCCATGGTCCACTCCAGAGCATTAAGTCAGCCCCAGGCTGGGTAGTCAAGAGACAACACGAAGGTGCAATGCTTGGGTTTGGGTACAAACAGATTCAGCAAGTCCAGGGACACACCTTACATGCCCTACTAACAAATGTAGAATAGCATGAATCCTGAAGTCTTCCATAATTCAACAGCTTGTAAATACAATGAGCATTTATAAATTGTACACACGTTACTCAAATTTTATTTATCATTAGACATTTTCATGGAATTATAGAAAGACTTATGTTGGTTAGGACTTTCAAAGACCATCTAGTCCAACTTCAAGTCATGAGTAAAGGATTAATATTTGAAAGCCAATTGTCATAAACCACTAATTCCTCAAATGATTTTATCTGGAGATAAGTAGCAAACATATCTGCAGCTCTAAACCAAAATTGTTGTAATTTTCAATTATTTTTTTTTAAATTATAAAGAAGGAATGTCACTTGTGTCATGGCCAGCAAAGAGTACAAGTGGAAAGGAGAGCATCCTGGGCACTTCAGGACCTCTCTGAGTCTCTGAGTTCTCAAAGCTCTCTTTCCCTAGAAATATTAATCAGTTGGTTGTTATTGTCATATATTTATTTTTCTTAGCACCTAGTAGCAGATATGCATTTGCTATTATACCTTTGTTGGGAATTTAATAGTTGCTGTCCTTAGATTGAACTATTGCTTTATTAGTCAATTCCAAATAAATTGCTTTAAAAAATAAAATATTTTCTTCTCAAGATAGTTTTTTATAGAAAAAAATACAGTTTTTAAAGTCTTCTCTGTGTTTCTAACTTCATTTTTGTATGTCCTTTCTTTGAACTAATTGCTCATTCCTGACCAGTTCTGTTTCCCAGAACATCATTACACGGTGTATGTATTCAATCACCTTTTTTACCACCTCAGAAGGAGGGGCTAGTGACATACTACTTTCTCTAGCTCACTCTTATTCAGAGAAAAGTTTGAATTCAAATATATTACTTTAGGGACTAACTTCCATTTATTCTGGTTATTGATGCTATCCAACAATGAAGCTTTTGATTCTGTATGTATCTATGTATAATTGTCTGGAGAATCAATGTGAACTTTTGAACCAACGTACACCTCCTTTATACGTGATAACAAATGAAAGCCTTCTACGATTAAAGTATTGGTATTGGTTTGGTTTAACTCCTGGATGCTCATGTTCCACTTCCCTCTCTCTAAAGACCTCAGCTTGGCTCAGCAGAGCAAGTCTACTAACAAACTGCCCTGTGACATCCATGTTACAGCAGAACTGCTTGGCTGCTAGAAGGATTCTGGAGTTGGAATGTTTTCCTGTTTGCATACTAAAAAATATTGGATGCTAGGTTGTGACATTGCTTTGTCCCAAATCCTATCTCTATGGCTTCAACTGCTCTGCTTTCCCATGCTCACAGCAGTTTGAGCTTCTCCAGCAGCTTTTTGGTTCAGTGGAGAATTTTTTGACTCTTTCATCTGAAGTCTAACAAGCAAACATTGGTGATGTAGCCTGAGTGGAGGGCTTTCTTTGCTGAATTCTGCCTCTCAGGGGAAGTTTATTGGCATATTTGAACAGCTGAGGATGTTTTTGTAGCACAGAAGCCAAACTGACCGCGATAAGACCTTGTGGGGTAGAACACCAGGGTATTTTCTGTGTTTGGTTAAAATCTTGTATCTGTGAGTAATTTAAAATGTTGATTATATTTTTTGTGATTCAGTCTCCTCAGAGGCCTATAAACATGAAGGTTGTCTTAGTCCATGAGCAACCCATACTGCAATGCCAGCATTTAAAACAAACAAACTAACCCCCCCAAAATCTTTCCTAAGACAATAGTTGAAATTCTAAAGGCCTATGAACTAATTAGCTTTCCAAAAGGAAGAGAGGATGAAGTGTAGGAGGGTCATTGACTTTCCAAAATGACATGCTAAGCGAGCCAGACTCTAAGCCAAGGCCTGTTGAAGACACTGAAAGGGATCCCTTTGCTCCAACAGGAGTTTAAGGGTTCTGCTACACCCAATAACACCATGAAATACAGGGAATTGTTACTCAAGTTTTATGACATATTACGGTCATTTGGGCACAGAACATTTGGAAGGAATATCTAGTTTATGGACAAGAAAAACACAGTGACAGAATTTTATACATGTGAAATCACCTTGACATAAATCTGTGGGACAGTAGAAGTTACCAGTGGCAATCATTAGTTGAAGGGCAATAGAATCATAGAATCATAGAATAGTTTGGGTTGGAAGGGACCTTAGAGATCATCTAGTTCCAACCCCCCTGCCATGGGCAGGGACA
>JAOTQQ010000023.1:34764721-34793114 GCA_026546715.1 Gallinago undulata
TGTCTCCAACAAAGATGTTGAACAGCACTGGTCCCAGTACAGACCCCTGAGGAACACCACTCATCACTGGCTGCCAATTGGACATTGAGTCATTTGAGTGCCTTTGAGTGCGGCCATCCAGCCAGCTCCTTACCCACTGAGTGGTCCATCCATTGAATCCACGACTTTCCAATTTTGAGACCAGGATGTTGTGCGGGATGGTGTCGAACACTTTGCACAAGTCTAGGTAGATGATACCTGTTGCTCTGCCCTTGTCCAACAAGTGTGTGGCAGTATCATAAAAGGCCACTAAATTTGTCAGGCACAATTTGCCCTTGGTGAAGCCATGTTGGCTGTCTCCAATCACCTCCTTATTTTCCATGTGCCTTAGCAGAGACTCCAGGAGGATCTGCTCCATAATCTTGCCAGGCACAAAGGTGAGACTGACTGGCCTGCGGTTCCCTGGGTCTTCTTTGTTTCCTTTTTTGAATATCGGGGTTACGTTCCCCTTTTTCCAGTCTGTGGGAACTTCGCCAGACTGCCAGGGTTTCTCCAGTATGATGGAAAGTGGCTTAGCAACTTCATCCGCCAGGTCTCTCAGGACCTATGGATGGATTTCATCACGTCCCATGGACTTATGCACCTTCAGGTTCCTTAAGAGGTCTCAAACCTGATCTTCTTGTACTGTGGGCAGTTCTTCATTTGCAGAGCCCCTGTTTTTGCTTTCTGTGACCTGAGCAGTGTGGTTTGATTCCTTGCTTTAGTTTGTCTGGTCAAAACAAAGAGAAAGAGCCTACAAATATATAGGGCAAAATTACTTCCAAATTCTTGTCTTTCCTTGCTGAGCTGATGCTTATACAGTATGTGCAATAGATCAGCCATTGTGCTGTGACCGCTACCCTGTCAAAACTTGCTGCTGGGTATACAGCTAGCATATAGCTAAGAAATATTCATGCCAAACATTACTTCTGTTGGAAACAAACTTCAATGTTTATGATAGTCACTAAAAGAATTACAAATACACAACAATTCCATACACTTGGAATCTGAAATACTACACAGTTTACAAAAATATCAGTTCCATCATTTCCAGGAAATCTGTCCTGCATTTTACCATTGACTGACACCATGGACTCTCATGACCCAGCTAACCCAGGCTGTTCTCTGGTGACACAGCAAGCAGGCAAACACAGAAACCTCTCCACTTCCTGTAGCGAGATTGTAATCATCTACATACATGAACTATGAAAATACAAATCAAATAACCTCCATAATACTTTGCCAGTTGTATGTTGGATCTTTTCCTGTGCTAAGCCCCTCTGTTTCTGTAGGACCACAATTTCATGCTAGCTGTGTATCTACTTTAAACAGCCACACAAATGGAGATGCATGGCAGAGAAGAAAAGAGGACTGGTGCCGTTGATGGGATTTTGACCAAATCACCCACAGTGATTGTGAGTGGTTATAACTAAACAGGATAAAATTGTGGGTTTAGATTTGCAGTATTAGTCTAAAAAAACCCTTTCTAATTAAGACTGCTTTAAAAGGAAACCTATTAAAAGTCTTATTTTTGCAATATCGTACTCAAAACAAAAATTGAAAACCTAGATTTTTAAAGATGCGCTTCTGACTTTCACATATTTGTATCTGAATTCCTAAGCACTTATCGACTACTCTTGAGCATTAACTAAAAATACACTAACATAATGATATAAGGAAAAGATAATGATTCCTCAGGTTTTGTTTGGTTTTGGGAAAATGAACTTTTTTAGCGTTCTGGAGTATTTTTGCCACATATGCTACACAAATGATCGTGAGAAATATAACTTCAAGCATGAGGGTTTTTTAGTTCTAGAGCTGACGGATTGAACAGCCAGCCAAGAAACACCACAGAGGAATGTGTTGAGGGAATAGCAACTCAGGTAGATGGTTTGGCATCTTTCCTTCTATTGCACTGTTAAATTCCGGACGACTGGGCTTGCCAGGACTCCGTGCAGCCTTCTGCATAAGTTACAGCCCAACAGGGCTCCCAGATTCACTAGATTCATCCACCAGAAACCTGACAGCAATGTTGCAGAAAATGGAACCCTTTGAAAACCATATTCAGCCTGCAGTGGCAGAGAGCTGGTACTCATATACTCACAGTATCTCCAGATAATCCCACTCCATCAGCCTCTTGCTGTCAGCATTTTAAGAGACATTTCTGGAGTGTCCTATAATTTATTATTTTTCTAGAAAAAGTATGCCTTTAATGGAGTTGCATAGGTTTTGTCACAAAAACACAGACTCTAAGAAGTTTTAATTTTCATTTTAAACGCTTTAGAAGTTCTATAGTAACTTGTTCAGGTTTATGATCATTATCTGGCTGTATCCCTATTGAATTTTGTGAAATGCTTTCCTAAAGGAAATGATTCATTAATGGTGATAGTCCTTAGCACAGGCCTAAATGAGGAAGAGAAGTCTGAGTTCCTCATTGCTGGTGACGGCAGTACATAGGAAATCCTTGCCCAGTCCTCCCACCCAGTACTTGGCACGGGATGCGGTTGGAGAGCAAAAGGTCTGAGCCTGGGGAAGCACTATATCTAAGGTGATTACGATTTATTAGGCTATACACAAACAAATCCTCTGCACTAATTATGGAGACTGGCAGAGAAGGGAGTAAATTGCAACTGAAAAGGAAGACAGGAAGGTGAGCTGATAAAGAGTCTCCCTGCCCAGAAGCCTGCGGGTGCTGCTGTCAGCGCTGCCTGTTTTCAGTTCCATGGTGAACTGCAGACCAAGTTAAAATCAGTGCTGCTCATTGAATCTCACAGTCTTAACAGGACTCTGATTTCAGCCATCATCTCTTTGTGCAAGAGGAATGAACTGGAGCAAGAGAGAGAAACAACAGGAAGATTCTTTAGAGCTCTTAAAAAAGTTGTCCAGGGAAGAAAATATAAACTACATGGCTTTGAAGGACTTGTGGGCTGTCTCTGTCAAGCAGTGCTACAGGAAAGAACCAAGACTTTTCAAATGAGGAAAAAAAAGATCTTTTCTCAGAGTCTTTCATTTGACATCTAAGTATTATTTTGTCATGTTTGGAGTGACAGAATCACCGAGCCTCAAAACTCTTAGTGACGGAAAACTGTCTTATTTAATCTTTTCACAGTGGCTTATTTGGTCTTTGGCTTTACTGGTTCCCTTGTGATTCTCTAGTCTCCATCTGTAAGGCACACCCAATGTAGAGCTGTCTTAAATTTTGTCCACTGTTCTTGTTATGAGGAGCATCATTTCAGTGATGAATGTTTATAAGACAGCTTGAGGAATTTCATCCTCCCCTGGTAAACTGTGTAGGAGACTGCCTTAATGGACAAAGAAAAATGTCTGCTGGACTGTAGCCAGAAGCTTGGACTTGCTTACAAAAAAGAAAATACACGTTTAACCTTCTGGTATTGTGTACAGAAGACATATTTTAAAAAATATTCACCTCTCTTCTCACAACCTAAAATGGAACCAGTGAAAGATTAATGCAATTTTCAGTATTTTATGGCAAATCACTTAGTTGTGACAAGTTTAATTCTGCCTCTTGACCAGATGTCTTACAAGGCTGTCCTGCTCTACAAGGCTGTCCTGTTTTCTTCTACAAATACCTCGACCTGGGAAAATAAATGACAGATGGCTGTGAAAAACTGAAGAGAAATAAAATGCATTAAAAGAGAAAGGGATAATAGGCTTTCTTCACAGGTATAAGGATCCTGACTTGAAACAACAGATTAAAATCTGCAGCCCAGTTTTAACTTTCCTCATTAGTGTGCTTGAGCTGAAATTCAGCAAGCCATGATGTTAGCTAGATTTACGCTTGTGCATAATTAGGTCCATTTGTTCAGGATGTGAGCTGTTCTGAAGTCTATGTGACACAGGGTGTTCTCAGCGTAAGTTAAATTCACCATATAACAGTTTCTAACCTACAGTGAATAGAAGCAGAATCACCATGTGTTGTCTGGTTAATCTGTTTAATTTATAGTAAAGGAAATATACGTGGCCAAAGGTATACTGAAGAATAGCTACCAACAGTTCAAGAGCCTAAAAAAATGCATGCCAAATGGTTGTTGAGCATTTCACTGCTTGCTTAAAAACTGTAGATACCCAGCAGTTATAAAGAAGAGTTTCAAACAGGACCTAGGCATTGCTGAGATAGCAGCCAGGGTGCACTAGGGCCTTTCTCAGCCTGAGAACAGCAATTGAGAACCATGAATCACCCTCTGTGCTTCCTCCACTCACTCACTGGTCTGGGTTAGATGTGCGTTAACTGTAACCCCATGGAAAATGTTATGTGCCAGGAACAGAAAATTACAGTCCCACGTAGCTGATGAGTGATTAAAAGCCAATGGGTCCCTTCTGCCACTGCATCTCAAAAAGGGATGAGAGGATGCCTCTTTTTCCTTAGAGCACCTTATCCCTGCTGCTGTGTCTAGGCTAGAGAAGGATGGATGCTCTTTCTGCTGTTGGCAGTGCTCTGGAGTAGAAAACCAACAGCTCTCTCCTTCATCGGAACCTGGAGAACCAGAATTTGTCTCCCACATTTCTGGAAAAGACTATCTGTCCAAAGTGGGATTACAATGGAAATGTGGGTTTGACCCTGGCCCCACCTCTCAGGTTCACAGGCTCCCTGACCCACGACAGCTTCTCTACTGAGTTGTCAAGGAGCCCAGAAAGCATGCAAATTGTTGACAGAGGAAGCCAAGTAAGCCTGCAGGGGAAGCAGGCAGTTTGGGACCCAGTCTGATTTCTGTCACAGCCAATGTGCTGCTCAGAAATCTGTCAATTACAGTTTGTTTTTTTGACCAATGGAGAAAATTTCTGTTAGAAGTTTCCATTCAGTTCTGCTGTGTTGCTGCTGCTGTTCCAAATGAGAAAGGCAAAATGGCACAGAGATTCTTACACAGGGAAGGTGCAGAGTCCTGGGAGACTTGGCATTACAGCAGGTCTGCAGTCCTGGCTGTCACAGCCTAAGCATGAATACCCTTCCAAAATGTCAGATACTCCCTCTGGAATTAAGTACATGTATTCACGCTAGTGTGACCGCCAAAACAGTGCACGTGCCTTGCCAGGGACTTAAAATAAAGGGTTTTATGCAACACTGTTGTCCTCAAATAAAAAATTCTGCTTCTTATTAGACTCCTAGTCCTGGTCAATATTCTTTGAATTTAAGAGGAAAATGAATTGTGCTGCTATTTTTTTCCCCAAAGAAGTATACGCTTTTTTTTACTAAGCACCAAATTGTTTAATAAATTGCACTTGTTCCCTTAGCTGACTGAAATGCATTTATAGCCGAGCTGGACAATGGCGTCTGCCTGTACACACTACTACCAGAATAACTGTTTCGAAAACTATCACCACAGAAGCTGGGCTCTTAAAATTAATCAGGACATTGCTCCTGATGAGTAACATTGTTAAAGTGTTACTGAGACTTTGCTGGCTCAGCCTAAGCAACAAAACAATTATCATGTTATTTCTTTACATTGCAACTCTTCACGCACTACTCTCTTCCATATATTAGAAAGTGAAACATGATAACAATGTAAAGCTTGTGCTTAGTGCATGTTTTTCACCTTCTCATCATATTTAGATGTCGATATTACAAAGAAAATGAACTAAAATATAAGTAGTAACTTCACTTTTTAAATGAAAGCGCCTACAACGATGCCATTTTCCAGCTCAGTTTGAGCTATTTTTTACTATGCTTTACTGTTAAACCCTGATTATGATTTTAGGGCCATTACAGGTAAAAACTGACATTGCCTCAAAGACATTAAAAAATATGTTTTAAAAGATGAAGATAAGAAAAAATGCACTAAGAAACCCATGGTTTTTTTAGAAATACTGGTCAAGCTTCCTTGCTGGACCAGACTGGTGTTCAGTACAACTCTTTGGGAAAGGCAGTCAAAATAAGCAGGGAAGCTATCACAGCTTAGTGATTTTCTGCTCATCCTCCTGTTTCAGTTCAAAATAGATTGCAGGACCTCTTGCCAAAGGTTGAAACTGAAGTCATCCTTTTTAAGACCGCAGAGTAAATGATGATCACATGGGCTGGCCTCCCATATAATGCAATCCAAATATCTGTCTCCAAATATCTAAGACACAAGGGTGTCTTACAAGAGGCAGAGGTCAGTGTACTCAAGGGACAGAAGAGCAAGATTCAGCAGTCCACAGCCTGAAGTAGGCAGACAACTACTGATAGCCATCTAGAAACTCTGTTACCCTTTGAAAGGGTCTTTCCACAGAAGTCACAGGAAGCCTATACCTATGTACCCTGGTTATATACCTAAATTCAGGAGGAAGGAATCCAGGTCACGGTCACCTTTGTTGCAGAGATAAGCTCCCCTGGCATTTAAAATTTTACAGACTTTCTCCACATTCCTTTATTTCTTGCTTCTTTACTTTTATGTCCAGTTTTTACTTGTGATTACTCCACTTTTCTTCTGAGCATCTGTTCCGCTGCTTTCATTTCTCTTTGGTATTTTTTACCCTATGACTTGAAGGATACAATACTCTGAGATGAATCTTTCTCATTAAAGGTCAACTTACACAGAATCACACCATGAGAATTACTTTCAGATCTATACTAGAAACAAGAATAAACATCACAAAGATCTCTGCTACTCTCTTAACTAGTCTTCAGATATGTTACCATCCCCTTAGTACAAATATAGGACTCAAGCAGTTAAGTGCTTTCTCCATTTGTATCTTGTACCCTTTCTACTATTGCAGTGCCAATTAGTTGTGCACCCCCAAGGCACACTTCCAGGAGATGAGTCAAGTCAATCATCTTTATCCTCCATCTCTTGGCCATGTGTTCCTTCCACTTTTCTCACACTGGGCTCCGCCCTGAGCTGATTCAACCCGCCGATTAACAAAAAAACTGATTTTCAGCCAAGTCAATAAGCTGAACACTGGATGTGGTACAAGGCAGCGTGTAAAAGCACAGGGAAAAATAGGACACCTGCTTTGGATGGCAGCAAGCTGTTGTCCAAGCAGCTTCGTTTTCCTCTGACTTCCTTCTGTCCTCCCTCATTCTGTTCTTCCAGACTTTAGACCTTCTCTCTTTCCTTACCTTTCCTTAGACAAAACTAGTGAAAATCAAAGACTAACATGGCTGTTTATTCACATCTCCATCTCCTGCGGCCAAAACTTTAAGGGCCAGGCACCTAGCTTGACCCAAGGTACTCCCAAAGGGATCACCCGGTACCAGCAGTCCCCCAGCCTGTCCCACCATGGGACTCCACCGCTGCCACAGCGGATCTCACAGAGGGACCTGCAGCCAGCCACAAACCACAACAAATAATAAGAACCTCAGCCCTGTTCTGTTGGGACGGATCAGGGATCTCACCACTCTGCTGTGAGGCCTCCTGTTTATTGCCGGGGCAGTGGGAAAGTTAGGCCCACACCCGCCATTTGTGCATTGTCGTCGTCCCCCGTCCCCCCCCCCCCGAAATGCACGGCAAAGCACCCGGAGAAGCCAGGAACACCGGGGAGCGGTATGTGTCTATGTGGACTTTTCCTTCAGTACAAACAGGCTCGTTTCCAGGGTCATCACCGGCCCTTCTTGAACGGGGCCCACCCCCGCTGCAGGCCCCGCCGCCCACCGACGCAGTTTTATTTTATTAAGATGGCGCCGCACGGCGGGGCTGCTCGGGCCAGCCTCGGCGGGAGCCGCGGGGGAACCGCCACAAAAGCCCCTAGGCCGTAGGGCTGCCCCAAGGCCGCGGAACACCGCCTGCCCGCCCTCCCGGCTCCCGCGGGCGGCCCCGGGGCCCCGCCGGGCTCCCTGCAGCGGGGCGGCCGCTGCCGCCGCAGCCGCCGCTCTGCCCCTGGCCCTGGCCCGTCCCGGCGGCCCTTGGGCGGCGGGGTTCGCGCGCCCCCCAGCGGGGCCATGCGGCGGTGCCGCCTCCTCAGGGCGTCCCCCGAGGGAAGGGGGGAGGGGGCTTCCCTCAGGTGACAATAAAATGGGTCGCTTCGAAGCGGCCTGGCGGCTGCGTTTGTGCGAGGAGAGTGAGTCCCTGCTCGGCCCGGAGCTTTTCCGAGAGGCCGGGGTGTGTGGGGAGAGGGTGGGGCGCCGGGGTAAACCCCGGAGGGCTCCGGGCGGCTGCTGCCCGGGAAGCCCATAGAGTGTGTGTGGCATAACGGGTCGCGTAGTGCTGGTCAGGGACCTGAGGGCCACGGGCTGCTGTCCCCTGCTGTCTCAGGGAGGCACCTTACCTGCTTCTGTCCTCACACCCCCTCCGAAAACCAGGCAGCGTTGCTGTGTTTCACGCCTCATTGCAGGGTGGTTTTGTAACCCAGCTCCTCTGAGGGCTCTGGGCTCCAGGCCGTGCCTGCCCATGGCTGGCCCGCTCCAGTTTGTGTCTGTGCCAGGCGTGTGCTTTAGCAGGGGTACCCTTTCTTTCCCTGCCTCCCCTCACAGCCTGTGGGTAGGCAGGCCCCGAGTCTCAGGGTCCCGTGGCAGGAGCTGGCAGTTGCGTGGTGGTGGTGACAGTTTCAAGCAAAGAGACAGTGGCAAATGGCGGGTGCAGCGTGGCCCTGAGGTAATCATGTGGGCCACATGTGCCTCAAACCATCCCTGCAAAAGATTCTCTGCCAGGGATGGAGGTAGCCAAGGCTGGTTATGGGGCAGGCATTTGATTCACACATCGCCTTGGAGCCAACCAGTACCTGACTTGTGCCCTGACCTTCCTCACCTGGTGCTGCTTGTTTCTGTGCAGACCCACCTTGCCCTCCAAACTCCAACTCACAAGCCCTCATCGGCAGTTCCAAACATGATGGACAAAGGGCATAATTGCATCATGACACTGAATACTGGCATGATTCTGGTTTTGATAAAAATATTTATATTTTTTGATATTTGATGAATAATATTTAAGTGCTACTGCCTAACATTAGTTTGCAGCCTAACATGAATGAGTACCTTAAGATCAAACAGATTTCCTATTCTGTGCATTTACAAATTCCATTTGCACTCTTATTCAGAAGAACGCTGTAGTAAGTTAAAAAAAAAAGTACATTTTTCAGCATTCTTTGTGCATTCTTCAATCAAGATATGATGCAAAATAGTGAAATTGATACCTTAGCTGCATCAATTGCTGCTTCACACACTATTGGTTCTTCAGAGCAACTCTTGATATGTCTCAGAATTGTTCAGAGTGTAGTCCTAAATTTTGTCCTTACTTCAAGCTTCTTGCTCAGTAGAACTTTCAGTTGTGTGAGGAATACAGATCTATAGACTCCTTTAAAGCTCTAAAAGCATTTAAATTTACTTTTTTAAAAAAATAGAAGTGTCAAAAAGGATTATTTGCATTTGGAAGACATGCCATATTTTCCCATTATAATACTTCTGGAAATTGTTTTATTGCCTTTGATGTAACTGTAAGACCAAACCGATCTTTACACCCCCATTCTATTTAAAAAGTGACAGACATAATCCCATTGAAATGAAAACAATCAAATTGCTTTGACATTACTTTTAATTTTGATCATTCTGGGAGAAGCTCTTCCATTTGTCTTTGACTTCTCTAGGTGTTTCACTTGCTTAAGTCCCACTTTCCCAATCTAAGGCTCTTGAGTAAAACACGAAGTGTCACTTTTATGAACAAGGATAATCTTGGAAAACTGTTTAGTAACTTGCTAAAGTGGATTACATCAGTATGCAGTAGAAGTGTATCAAGTATTTTATGTGCCTGTTGACATGTGTTTGCGTGTGCATTTGAAAATTAGAAACCAAAACAAGAAAACAGAAATATGTGTTTCAGTTGTTGGCACAATTTCTTCTTAAGGTTGGTCTCTGCTTTTCTCAGAAATAACTGATATTTCAGTCTGGACATAAAAGCATATGGCAATGAAAATGCTTCTAAAACAACTACTCTGACCAAAATTCTGTCATTTAAGAAAAATAATGTAATGATGCTTGAGAGGCTTTTCTAGTTGTTTGTTTGGCTTTTCAAAACTACGCATTGAGTAACCATGCAGTAGCTTTAAATAGCATCTATAAGAAGTAGCAGTGGAAGAAAGACTCTGACTGCTTTCACAGACAGCAGTGCTTACACTCCAGAATGTACAGGGAGGGATTTTGTTACTTCTTCTAAAGTATTTTAGAAGTATTTTAGTCTAAAATTCTTGGCAGTCAAAGAGCCCAAATCTCAATCTGGACCACACTGAATAATGATTCCCCATATAACCTACTAGTTTAATCACACTAGCACAGCGTGGGTGAAATATTTATAAATTTTAAAAAAAACAACAAACAACAACACAAAAAATCCCCAAACACCAGACAACGAAAATATGCAAACATTTAAAAGGCCATCACTATCATTCTTGACAATTGATCTTAATATCCTCTGTAGCAAGAGGGCTAACTCGGTGTTGAAGGTGCTGCCGCCTTTTTTCCCCACGAGGTGGCAGCACTAGAACCAGCAATGAGCAAGAGGATTGCGAGCTCCTCATCAAAACTCAGAAAGGATGCCTGCTTTATTTACATTTTAGTCTTCAGGAATCTGCAGCACAGAATCAAAGGAAAAGCTTCTTAAACCCCAGGACTGGGTGCAAACAGCAATTAAAATAATTAGGTCTACATTTACATTTAACTTTAACAGACCTGTTTCCTGCTGAAAAAACACATCAGGGGACTTGAAACAATCTGCAAAACTAAAATGCTGTGTATATAAATATATTTGTGTGAGTGTATATTTGTGTGTGCACTGAATACAGTAGAAATCCTGTCTTCTTATTGTATATAGCAAAAATCTTGTAACCAATTAGGAGTTTCTTTCTGCTTCCCCTTAACTCTGCTGGTTTCACCACTTTTCTTCATGCTTTTTGCTGCATTTATCAATTTTGTCCAAAAACCAATCCTACAATAAAGGAGGAACCCATTTGCCAGCACACAGTAACCACCAGGAGGAGGTGGGCTCCTGCTCAGCATTCACTCTGTCCTACCTGAATTATTGTGTGACCTACAGCAAGACCTCCTAGTGCAATTCTCTGCGTATAGAGTAATGGATTGCATTGGGTTAGGTGTGCGCTTCTGAGGCAAATCTCCCAGTCGTCCCAGCTTGGCAAGCTTTGCTTCACCCCCTGGAGCGGGCTCGGGGCACATGAGTTGTGTTTTGGGAAGATCCATTGCAGAAGCTCACCCAAAACACTGCCACCCCTGCCTTCAGGCTGGAGCTACTCAAGTTAACCCAGGGCACAGCAGGAGTGTCATGGCCTCAGCACCAACTGTTCTGCCCACAGACACACGCCTGTCGGTTCCCACTGCTCGCTAATGTACACATAGCCTTACCTAAAATCAGAAGGGAAATTTCTGATAAACTCACAAGTATTTGTACAGAACAGGGGCAGAAATAATGGAAGAATGCACCTCATCAACTGGATGAAGGTGGTTTTTTAATGTGAAATTGCAGACACCCTAGGGACTTGTATTTGGTGATATTTGCTGGAGGGACCAATCTGTGGTGTTCAGGAAGGAGTTGTGATATTTACAGACGGAAGTGGTAAAACTCTTTAAAATACTTTGATGTGCGCTGAAATTGCCTATTAATAGGTAAGGTGAAAAACCCACCCACTTCTCATTAAATGGAAGAAAAATATTGGGTGGTGTGGAATGCATGTGTACACCCACCCACCCCCCCCCCATATTTACAAAGACTTTAACTCTTTCTGAGTTTTGACTCCCAAGGAATATATACATATATATGTAGAATATATGTTTATGCACAAATACTGTTATGTTTTTATGACTATTCATGTATTTTTGCTCTCTGGAGTATACTCAGGCACTCCCAGGACCATTTCTCTTTGTGAAGGAATCAGGCAGTGCTGTGGAATTATGTCTAATGTAGCCTTGAGTATTTATCCCTATTGCTGTCATCACAACATACACAAACCCTTTGGGGCTGCCAGCTTTCTTCTCTTACATCAAGGAAATTGAATCATGTACCTTGGCCTGAAAAAAATTAACATAGCTTGCATAAATATATTTGATAATGTCCTTGAGCTTCCTAGTGAGATGGAGACAAACACAAAGAAGGAGAAACAGCTTGTACATTTTTTTCCAGGTTTTTTTTTTTTTTAAATGCCATGGCATCAGTGACCATTTGTACTTAGCTGAAATTGCAGCACTGGATCCTGTCAACACACTAAATAAATAAACAGATGGTTGTGTGTGCAGTTGAACTGCTGAAGCCAGGTTTCCTATCAGGTTATATCTTGCAGTTCAATTCACTCATGTTTAATAAAATGTAAGCTTTAGTTTTTCCTGTCCTTGCAAAATTCTTTTCTGCTTTGTGGATTCTTAGTCGTGTAAGAGGGGGTGAGCAATCTTCCCCATAGGGGAGGCACTAATTCAGGGCTTTCTCCTTTAAAAGACGAACTAATTCAAAGGAACTTGTCAGAAAGTAATTTCTCTGTTGAACGTGACTGAGATTGGCCAAAAATTTAAAAATACTGGGGAGGATGCAGAGGCACAGTTACACTTGCACACACAGACATAACGTCAGCGCAGTTACAATACTCATCTCCTCCAGGAGCTTTGCTAAGCAGTAATCTCTTTATTGGAAAAAAACAGAAAAGATCCGTGTTCTATTACCTATCTCCATTTAACTGCAATTCATTAATTTTTCATAAAGGGCACTGAACAATTGTTCAAGGCAAGAGCAGCAGATAATATTGACAAGTCTGACAGTGAATGCTTCCCTTCCCTTTGAGGTAAGATATGATTTTGTTTATTTTTATAGCAAAAGATTCAAGAGAATTCAATACGACTTGACAGACCAGTAGGATTTCTGGCAGGCTGGTTGCTAATCTGGTTAAAGGTATTTAAGCTTTCACAATATTTGGTGATTCATTAACAAGGTTTGATTAATGCTTACAAGTAAGCTGAAGTAATATGTATGAAGTGTTACTAACACATTAAATGTTTCTGTATTTGTTACAAGCAGTACATTAATCTCTAGTTGAGGGGGGCTCTTCAGAAAGAAAAACACAGCATAAAAGAAAATTTACAGAAGAATTGCCGCTAAAGAATTTTATGTTGATTGTAAAATACGAACGCTTTCCATATAGAAACCAAACACTGGTAAATTAAGCTACATCTTGGCTGGAAGTAGCATCTGTCTGTTACAATGTAATGTTCTCTCACCTATTGAACACAATTGCCCAATCATAAACTAACTTTCATAAGCAGAAGAATGGCGCTTTTCTAAAAACAGTTCCTTTCAGTTTTTAGAATGTGTCAGATTTAGGCTAATTTAATTGTGCCAAAACTAGGTAAATTTGTGTTTAGTTCCCCAGCTTGGAAAGCTGTTAGGTTCTGGCAGGTTCCTCCGTGCATGCAATGTGCTTCCATGTGGCTCTGCCCGGGTAAAATGGCCACAGGTAGAAAAGTAAATAAGAAGTTTGGGACCAGACAGGTGACCTGATTTCCACAGTTGCTACGAAGCCAGGCACTTGTAGACAGCAGTTCTCCCGGGCCATTATTTTTGAAAACAGGCCACTTGTCTAAGGCCTGCAGCCTGAGACAGCCACTTTGGAAAACTCGCGTTAGTTTTTGCAGCCATAATCTTTTGCCCTCCCATTAGAGTGAATTGTTTCTGTTTTAATTGGCTTATAGAAAGGATTCTGGAAAATGGTGTTGAGAAAATAAAAAATCAAGGCTCTCCAACAAATTTTTATGACCATTCCTGAACGTTTGAGGTACCATCAGCGTGGAGAGTCACATCATCCTGCTCCATTTTAAAACACTGATGTATTATGTAATTTACAACAATTACTTAGAGCAAAATTTGTTCTTTAAAATTATTTTATTTTAGTAAAGTTTCCATAAAATTGAAGAGATTTCCATCCTCAGTTTAAAAATCTCAAACTACAAACATATGAACAGACTATACTTTTTTTTTTGTAACCAGGAAAACTGTAGAATACTGAAACAGTATTAGTTTTTCCAGCTTTGCAAATCTCTGCCTTTCTCTGCAGCTGTAGTTATTTTAAAGGAAGCCTTTTGTTTGAAGATAAATAGACATTAGAGTGATTTACATTTGCTAATTTGCAGTAAGACTGAAAATTCTCAGGTTCTCGGTACCTGTTCAAGGTACTTTTTTGTTTTTAACAGCACTTTGTTCACTTTTTAAAGGTAGTTAGTATGTGTTTTTTTAAAAACTACATAGTGTTCCTTTGTTTCTGAGTGATATGGCTGAGGAAAATTCCTAGTGTTTGAGGAGCAGATTATTTCCTTGCACAGATGCAGTGGTTTCCTTCAGCCCTCACACAGAACATTGAGTTTTACATTTTTAGATTTTGGCAGGACCTTGCACAGGGGCATCCTCCAGAAGCCTTCAGGAAGATGAATGGGGACAGCGGGTTCTCTGCGGTGATCCTTCTTGCATTCAAGGCAAGGAGGCAGATACAGAAAGAAATACTTGCATAAAGGAGAAAGAAGGGTCTTGTGAGCATCACCAGTAAAAGTGATGTCTCAGTGGGACGCAGAGGCAATACCTCCCGCGCCCTCTTAAACCCAAGTTGCTCCATGACTTCAGGCAATCTATAATGGACTTCGGTGAAATCAGCTTTGGGCCCTTAGATGGCTAAAGTTGCAATGAAGCTCCTGTGCCAGGACCTCTCCTCACCCTGGTAACTGGGCAAGGGGTTCTCCATGATTTTTCAGCTTCAGGTCTCCACTAAAGCAGTGGAAATACTCTTTCCCTACGGCCTAGGTTAAGTTAGAGCAAAGGCTAAGTTAGTGAAAACGAGCACCCGACAGACTGAAGGGAGACACATCAAAGAGGTAAAGTGGCGCTGGAACTCCAGCCATGCCTGAAGCAGGTGCAGCGGGGGCCCCTCAGCAGCACCCGCCGCCCGGCCGGATTCCGGGAGCTGCGGGACTCCCTGAGCTGCGGGATTCCCTGAGCTGCGGCCCACCCGGGCTCGCACCCAGAGGCCCCGGGCCCGGCCAGGCCAGAGATCCGCCCGCACAAGGCGTGCCCGGCCCGGCTAAGTGCCGTCCTCCGCAGGCCGGCAGCGGCCCGTCACCCGGGCGGCCCAGCCGGCGTCCGTGGCGGAGGCCCGTCCCCCTCGATCCGGGTATCGCCTCCCCGGGGCGGGCCCCGCCGCCGCCACCGCCCCCGCCCCCTGTGCCGCGGCGGGAGAGCTGCGGGGCCGCGCGGCGCCGCGCCTGGGCCGGACCCGCTCCCGCTGCCGGACCGGCCCGCCGGTACGTAACGGGGGCGGTGCTGGGCCTGGGGCTGGTGCTGCCGCCGGCGGTGTCCCCCTGTCGGGGCGGCCAGGGCTGGGGCGGGCTGCGGGACGGGCGGTCCCCCGCGGGCAGGTGGTGGGGGGTCCGGCAGCCCTGCGGCGCGGCGGGGCCGGGGCGGCGGCGAGACACCCCTGCAGGAGGCGCGGGCAGCGCTACGGCCTGACGGCTGCCTTCCCGCCGCTCTGCGGCAGCGGAAGATACGATTTTGTGGGTTTCTCGCATTAAAAATAAACCAACAAATTGATGGAGAGGCGGCTAGAAGCGAAGGCTGCGTTCCTGCGCAGGTGTCGATGCAGAAGTGTGTGCCCCTCACCCCCCACCGCCCCCCAGACCGAGAGCCGTCCCGTGTGCGCTGCCTTGGCACGCAGCCCCCTATCCCAGAACCTGCGGGAGTTGCGCTGTAACTTGGTGTCTACAGCATGTGCCAGTTATTCTGTCCTGCACTTTAGTGACTTACAAGCGAAGTCGTTTGGGTGGAGTGGGAAAAACATGACTTTAACTCTGACTGTTATTGTTGTCTCATAATTTTAGGAGGGTGCAGAAATGTCTCCCTTCGAAAATAAAGGACTAATACTTGGCATAATGGCAGGGACTGCTGGGATAAGCCTGATGCTGATTTGGTACCATAAGATCCGAAAACCGGGCGCAGCTGTGCATATACCTGCATTCGCAGATGTAGGTAACAGGCTTAATTCTATGGGCTTGCAAAATGAAGCTTCTAATGAGCAAGGAGCGGTAATGGTGTTACATGGAAGGCAGCTGCAGATACTAGAAAAATTGAATGGCTTGCTAGTGAGTGTGGATGAACTGAAGAGAGAGGTGAAGTTTCTGAAAGAAGCTATTCCAAAACTTGAAGAGCTTGTTCGAATTGAGCTTCAAGGGAAGGGAGGTGTTCAGAGAGTTAGCCCATCACACAGAGCAACGAAACGGAGAAAAGCCGAGACAGCTTCTGGTGCAACAGAAACTACAAGCTCTGAGGAGGCCGAAAGTGAAGGAGGGTGAGTCAATGATTTTATGTATATAGTACAGTACACATACGGTGCAAATTGCGTCATAACCTATGCGAAACTTTGTATTGTAAACAGGAGCCCTTTTAAACTTTTATGTGTATTTTGTATTTCTCTATATTCAGGGGAGGGGGGGGAAGACCAAAAATTCTGAGTAGTATTTTTTAGATCAGAAAAAACTCTATGTGACCATCTTTGAATCTGCACTGTGCCTGATCTTGGCTTCATGCCAAGCATAATACAGATTTTTAAGGGTGCATTTGGTAACAATCTGGTGCGGTATTGCTACATAGCTACGCAATAAGAGGCAGAGGTCATCATAATGGTGTAATTTTGAAAGTGCTTCTAGTAAGGAGGTAATCTTGTCGTGTCTCTGACAGAGTTGGTTCAAACTGTATTAATACTCTTGTGCTTTTCACGATAGTTGTCTTCTCTGGACCTTAAAGATAAGTTATTACATCATACTGCCTAAAAGTATTACATGCTGGGAAAGCTATGTCCAAATGCAATGTGTGTACAAATAGCAGTATGTTTATATATATGTGCTGTTGTATATACTTTCTGGTGGCTTAAAAAGTAATCAAGAGAGATTTAGGGTACTGACTCATTAAGGTAGATAGTTCCTAGTTTTGATCACATCTGTAGATCAGATCTTGTAGGTCACATCCCATATAAAACAAATAGTATGTTTTATACGTGTGAGTTGAGGAACATGCTGAAGGATCAGATATACCTGAAGTCCAGGAGAAGGACTGTTTTTTTGTCTTTGCATATGTTACCTAAGATACCCTCCAGCAGTAATGTAAAAATGATGATGACATTACTTTCCTGTAATTGCAACTTTGTTTTGATATAATCAGATTAGATACTAATGTGCAATTTAATAAGGGCATCTTTATAGCAACTTAGTTTTTTGAACTGTCTCCTCAGAGTGTTATACATTCTTGTGTAGGCAGCAAATTACAGCTTACTAGAGTAGGCTGTAAATTGTCTGCCTTAAATCACATTTTTTTCTTTAAAGATGTATTAGTTAACTGTAATATCCTGAAGACAGCAACATGCTGCATATAATGATCAATGAAACTATATTTTTGAAGAGCTTCTTCACATTTATTTTCAGTTCCCGTGGGCAGAATTTCTTGTTGTGTTACATTGCAGCCCAAACGCTTCACAAGTCTTGTATTTTGTTAACATATATTGAGATCTATCAGTTCTGTTATGAACCAGTTCTCTATTTTTTTTTTTTCTCCTTTATTTTAACTATTTGGTAATGGCAGGGGTATTCAAAGACGTGCCCCCTTCATATGCTGTAGAAACATCTCAGTTCTATTAGTTTCTCAGGTTGTTTTATCCATTAGTTGGTTTGCAGAGACCTTTATGTTATGCATAAAATATTTGGAGATGTAGATAATGCTAAAGGACCAGTTTATGAATCATCAGCTTCACAGACACAGTATAGGGGTTATTCCACATCTAGCATTTGAGAAGATCCTATTTTCTGGTCAGGAGAGCTGCGTTGCTGTTTGAGAACTAACCAAGGAAACTTGTCTGTTTATGTTCTTCTGTGTGATGAAGAAGCTGATGAGATGATCCAATACAAGTGATTATAGTGTGCAAAAGATTTGACAGTGTCCTTACGAGAGGCCTTCTCTGACAAGTATTTGTATACAGTCAGAAGGAAGGAAGATAATTCAAGGTTATAGATAGTGTTAGTCATTTGGGTATTTGCATTTCCAATGCTATTTTTAATCCCTTATGAAAAGAGGTGTTTTTTTCCTACTGACACCTTGTACTTGATGAGCTTGTTTTGCATACCTCCTCTAAATTTAAGATAGTTTTATTTCATTTAAGTAATTATCTTTCTGCATTTGTTTTTCTTTCCCCTGCAAATTGAAATAGGTTGTTAATAGTAATGTGTGTACAGTTGCAATGTATATAGCTTTTTCTGAGGTTTCTGTAACTTTAATGACAGTGGTGCATGTTCTGTGAGAGTTTGCCATGAGAGACAATAGTACTCCACCCCTACTGGCCTTGATCTCCTCTGGTTTTAACTGACAAATAGGTGGATGCTGGGAATTGACAGATAAAGTAATCTTAAGGTTTTTTTGGACTTGTGCTGGATGACTACCTTGGTTTCAGAATTGTAAACTTCTTTCGGAATACCTTTTAATACTGCCTGTTTTTTCCATGAAATATTTGAAGCTGGCAGTCTCTGATAGGATCCTCACTGCTTTGATCTACTCTGGTCATGTTCTCAATGTCACTGTTGGTATTCAACACCTTGGGAAGAGAAGCTTTCTATTTTGCCTTTCAAAAATTATGTATTTCTCTAAGTGGAAAAATATACCATGCTTTTTAATAAATGAAATACATTTTTACGTAATAACAGCCTGACTGGAGGATACAGTGAATAGATGGGACATTGACTGAATAGTAAAGAGCCAAGGTTTGTAGTCTATGCTTTTCTGTATTCTATTCTTAATAGTGTGTTTCAATGTCCATCATTTACTAGTGAAAACCTCAAACTTTAACATTTGAGAATATGCAACAAGAACTCATTCATCTACAAATACAATAAATTGTGTCTTGATGATCACCTGGGTTGGAGAGTGTCATCTCATTGTGATTTTAAAGCTGTTTCCTCCCTGATATAGCAACGATGAACCATTGACATCAGTGTCATGTTTGGCATCACTGTCAGCTGGCCTTGCATCCAAGCTTTTCAAATTGCATTTGGCATCAGTTACCAGAAAGATTCACTGCAGTAAATCCTTTTCGTACAGCTGTTTTATTTATAATTATTCCTTGATGTTGTTTAAATATTGAGGGGGAAGAAACATTTCCCTTGCCTGCTTCTGAGTATCACTTCACTTACGATTGCTTCATTTATTTTTGCTGCCCATTTGTTTTCAATGCAACCCTCAGTTGACCTAAGAATGGGGTTTGCCAAACTTTTCCTTGAAAGCTGCTTATCATTACTGATGCATATGCACTCTGCTCATACAGTGCAAATTTGATCCAGATAAGTCTGTGACATATAATCACTTTTCTATTGAATTAGCTGGAGTGGATGAGACAGTGTTTGTATTAGCTTGTTGGCTTTTTTAAGCTGGCAGGGAGACAGCAGATGATATTTGATCTGTCTAAAAGCCGAACTGTTGTGAACAGATGACACCTGGTTAGGCCCACTCTCTGCCAATTTACAGGCAATCCAACAGTTTTTGAACCAGCAAAGTGAGTTTATACCACAGTGGTGTTTTATACCATGTAGCTCGGTTTTTTC
Source organism: Gallinago undulata (assembly GCA_026546715.1). Classification (NCBI taxonomy): domain Eukaryota; kingdom Metazoa; phylum Chordata; class Aves; order Charadriiformes; family Scolopacidae; genus Gallinago; species Gallinago undulata. The sequence goes on from JAOTQQ010000023.1 coordinate 34,784,274, forward strand.
TTAATGCAGTACGAGGTGTCTGGATTTACTGAGCAGCTTAACTGCAGTGTGGTGAGTCTCCAGAGTAGTTTCCATTTGTTCTTTGAACTTTGAACAGTCCTTTGCGATCCAGCTGAGTCCTGTTAGTTGATCATTGCTCCTCACATTCTTACCAATGTTTTTATCTTTTACATAAAATCTGTTGGTAATAAACAAGTTGGCACTGACTGTAGACATTTTTAAAGTTCTTCCATTTTCTCTAATATTGGTCAATGTGTTTAGCACATGTAAATACTTTTCTGTTTATCATCTGATAAAACCTCTTTCAGGAAAATGCCAGGTAAAATTGCAAATGCCAGTGCTAGTATATGAAATCTTTTTGAAACAAACCATAGTGACTCTTCCTCTTTTTTTTTTTTTTTTGTGAATTTTGCTTTTGGATTAGTGTCATCAGCCCTTAGACTCTTGGGAGTTCTTAAACTGTGTTAAAAAGAATGTCTGCTTCTGTTGGTGTTAGTACTGTGGGGCTTTGAAATTGTATTGATCTTCATAATGTGTTTTTCTAGAATGAGCAAATATATAAGCCTGCCAGCTACTTCATTGAAATCAATTATCAAGATCTTTGTAACATAGTTTTATCCCAATAGTATCTGTTACATTCTTATTTTGTCTTTAAGTATCTGGAAGGTCTTCCTATCTTGTAATAAAACTGTCTTCAGTTCAAATTGGTAAAGTATAGCTGACCCAAGTTGTTAGGAAATATCCTAGCTGCTTATTTTTTAAAAGTCTGTATTGCCTTCTTAACACATTAGGTTTTCATGCTTAAAACATTTCAGTTATGATAAGGATCAAACAGAGCTAGTAACAGAATGAATGTCATCAGAAACAATATTCTTTATGCCTAGTTTGCAACAATGTTTGAAGTACTATTTAGTGTTTTATACTTGATTAAATTACCTTGCTCTTATTTTACCCCTGTGACTCTTGAGCAAGGAGTAAGAGTTTGCTTGCGGTATGTGACTAGCGAGGTGGGAACTCAGCACAAATAAGTCATGAAGCCCTTGGCTGTCACCTTGCTGATTTTTCCTGTGGAAAATGCTGGGAGGTGGCAATGTCAGCTCTGGAGCCAAAGAAGAGACAAGGAAGAGAGGACTCTCTGAAGGCAATATGAAAGTACTTTTCTAAGAAAAGAAAGGAAAAATCTAGAGGAATGATGATGCATCTCAAGGGTAACTTGCTTGCCCAGTCTTAAGCACAACAAATTGTTTGCACTCCCTTGGACATTTTGGTATCAGAACATTTAATTTGCGTCCTTTCTATGAAAAGCATTATTCACTTCAAACCAAACTTGGAGAAGATTTTAACCATTTTGAGAATGGCATTATTCTCTGGTGGTTGGGTAGAAATTCCTGACCCTTAGTGTAGAACAGTGTCTTCTCATCTGTGTCAGCAGGCAGGGCTGTATGGTTTGTTGCAGTCCCTAGAGAATTACCTGCATTACCTAACACTGAAAGAAGTTACTGGTGTCTGATGTTTTACTCTTCTCACAGGTTGTATTATAGGTATTGTTTTGCCTTCTTTAAAGCATGCAGTCAACAAGTACATTGAAATTTATGGCATTCTCATCAAAATTTAAGATGGTCTGCTCCACATTTAAATTCTTTGAGGATTCATAAAGCAGATAAATAGAGGAGGTAGGAGAGAATTTCACAGGACGGTGGTGATAAGAGAGGGGAAGAAATGACTTATTCTCTCTGCTGTTTCTCAGCACAAATATAGCCCAGAGATCATGTTTCTGTTGGAGAAGTGGGATGAGGAAAGAATAGATGCATTATGGTCCGATCTTAAAAGATTATTCTTCCATCATATTTCACTCTTTATGAGTTCGCATCATCTGTTATATAGTGACCTATTTCACACTTTTTCCATGTGAGTCTCTCAATGAATATTCTCATGTGACTTATCTGATGTCATGTGAATTTGATGTTTGGCCATGACAGTTTGATACACTGCTGCTGGGAATCTCTGTTGGACTTGTTTGGAGTGACAGGGCTTGGCTGTCAGCCCAGCCTTGGCCTTTATATTTTTTGCTAGGATAGTGAAATTTTTCTGAAAACCACTTTTGTCTGTTTTCTAACATTGGAACACTAGTGGTCATAGAAATTTTAGCAGATGTTGATGCAGCAAAGTTAAAACTTACATCAACGTTAACTTCCAAACACTGATTCCATACTTTCATATGTACCTGCTTAGGCAGCATTTAATGCATTGCCCAAATTCCTGTAACTAAGGAATGTTATGGTTGCAGTATTGTATGGGAATTTGCAATTGCCTTTACTGTTTAGTTGTTGCTACTTTATATTGTAAAGTGCCCTTATTTTAGTTAGTAATTGCACAACCTGTCTGTGCATTTGTCATTTGATTGGGGGGGCGAGGGTGCACATCCAAACCACGTGAGGAAAGGTACTTTCCAAACATACTTCACATCATAAGATTATGTGTTGGAGCTAAAAAATGTCCCCCTTTCCACCTAATCCCTTGCACTTTTGATCAAATTAGGGCTCTTACAAATGCAGGCTATATGCAATGTAGCTCTGCACCCACTTTGAGGTAACTACGGAGGAACAAGATGCTCTGTTTTTAAAGATGCTTCAGAAAACCAAAATAAATGTTCGCTGACTTCCAATTAAAGACTCTGCAGGATACAACATAGGATGCGTCATCAACTTCAGCGTCATCATAATTATGTAAAACAAATCTGTAGAAATCTATGAAGTTTCCCCTCTCTGTTCTGCTACAAGTTGTTTTTCAGCTTGAACACGTGCACATGGTTTGTGTATGTATTGTTTTATACAAATGTATTTTTGACTACTCTTTCCCATATTGCCATGTTAATTTTGCAGTGAAACTGTCATGTCACATCTAGCACTTCTGTAGCTTGTTCATTTACAGGCTGTGTGTCTGCTTGGGTTTTAGTTCTGGTCACTTCCAAAAGCAACGTACTGAAAACAGAATACTTAACAGCCATGATTATTAACCTCCATTTATATTGCTAACATTCTGTACTGGTTATGTTTTTCTGGAAAAAATAGATTTTATATATTTTGACTGTCATGACCTACATAAATTATTCAGTTGCTTAACATATATAGTACATTTCATGCTTTTTCTGCTCCTAATTACAATTTTAAAAATCTCTGAACCAGGGAGCTTTTACATTATTATTTCTCATCAGAACAATATTTTCAAACGTGGAAATGCAGATGATTAGGCTTTTCTGTCCATTTTTAGTACATAAGCAGAAAACTGTTTTTAAAAAATGATGCCTCCTATATGAGCATAAAAATCATGCTCCTATGTGAAATTGGAGAACCCTAATTTATACTCAGCACTTTGGACAGTAAGGCCACCTGCTTATCTCTGCATGGTATTTATGGCTTTTGTAAATATTTCTTTGCCCTTGATTGCCTTGTGCTGAGTACTTGTGCACTGAGCATAATGAATTAATATAAGTTCTTTTCCAGTTTCAGATATTCTGACCTTCAGAATGTTCAAAAGAAATAAGTAAAGGAATTGATAACAGGGATGTTACTGCTTATATTTAGATCTTACAAGTGTTTAACAAAGCATTGTGTAAGTGATTCTTATAGCACTTAAGTTTCGGTTAGCAAGATCATTTAAAAAAGAAAGAAGAGCTGAAGAGGCCTATTCAAGACTACAGATGTCTCAATACACATTAATGATTTAGTGTGTTCTGCCTTTGAAACAGAAGGGTACACGTGTTTCTAATATGTATCTGTATTTTTTAATGCGGTGTTAGGCAGCAGGACCAGGCAATTACTTGCCTGTTATGTTTGGAATATGATTGTGCTGTCCCTTTGAAGATAAAGGTTTTGTAATAATAACAATAATAAACTTGATACCACAAATACAACTCCTTCAAGTTTGGACAACTGGAAGAAATTGTGCACCAAAATTTTTGCATTTGAATTTAACAATGCTTTACCAATATTTTTAGAAAAGATCATTATTATTTTCTGTGATTTAGTTATCTTACAGCTCATACTGATTCTGAAGGAGACTCTGAGGATGAGAAGGGATGTATGAAATCGCCTGATGCTGTTGTGAAATCAGCAGAAGAAGAAGAGTTATTTAATCTTCTACAGAAGGTGGACAATTTGCACAAGGGTTCAGAGGATGATAAAAAGGAGGGCTTCAGACTGCTGCTTGAGAAAGATGATGAGGTATTAATGGGTAAACTTCATATTATGTTGCCATTAACTTATGATTTGCACTGCTTTTAAGAACTTCTTTAATACAAGCATTAAAATGCACACAGGAATGGAAGATAAAATTTCATGCATATTTTTAAAATACAGTGAAAAAGAAATATTTCAAGGTGGTGTCAGCATTCACGTTGGGTGAACATAGACGTTTTATTATTTTATATCTCATTCAGGCTTAATAACTTTGGAGCTTTGCTTGATGCATGCAACAAAGAAAGATTAGGGCTTTTTTCTATGTAAATTATACTTTTGCTGATTTTAGAATGCTCTATGTGAAGAAGTCCTGTGGAATTAAGTAGTAACCAGATAAAGTGTTCTCAAGAAATTGAAGTATGAGCCTGTAATCTGCCTATATTTTTCTGGTACATTGCATGTGAATTTTTCCTTTGACTTTACTGTGCACATGGGCAACTCCAGATAAAATTTCAAAGTGGCTTGATGTGCAGTGCTTAATTAAGTGTATCAGTTTCTTCTGATTTGGCAAACATCAGTTTGGATTATATTTTCATTTACATATTGAAATACCCAGGAAGGTAGATGAGATACCAATTGCAAATGAGTGTGAAGCTTATGGCATACCTAAAGAAAGCATACATCACATCATTCAGGGACCTGTTTTACTTTACGGGATTGCCTTTTTATTATTTTTTTTAATAATAAAAGAACTTTAAAACTGATTTATGAAATAAAACCTCTTTAGACTGTCAAGGGTATTTCCAAAAGCTGTCTTTTTTGGTTGTGAAAAATTGGTCATCTGGTTCTCACATAAACTAAAAGTAGTATAGAATGATGCAAAATAACCAAAGATTTATGCCATGTTCCAGTAACCTGCTTTAAGCATTATGAAATGAAACTGTTTAAATCACATTCTGATCAGTTTGATTACCCATCTGTCCTCTAATTTCAGTATGAAAACTGTGTGGGCTTTCTTTGGAGACTTGCACGCGCTTATGGAGATCTGTTTGAGATGACTACTGACACTGAGGAGAAGAGGAAGTACGTTACTGATGGTAAGCAGAGGCAAATTTTTTATGTAAAATGCCATTTGAATGTAGTGAAACATGCTTAGAACTTAGGTTAAGTTTTCCAATCCAAGCAATTTCCAATCCAATAAATGGGAGCATTTGAATTGTAATAATAACATTTTGCACAATGAACTGCCATGGTATGCAACTCCAGCCCATTCTTTACTCACTGGAGAGATGAAAAATGGGTGAAGAATAAGTACTGTGGGTCACAGTTGAAGATTGTTAACTCTGGATGGTGACTTAAAATTCTGTGTTTTGTTAAGAATCAGATGGATACAAAATGCTGTCAGCACAGTTTCTTAATTATATCTTTGGGAGAGTGAGAGAAATAAATGTGAAGGCAAATTCAAGGTTTGTTTTTCTGCTTTCCTGTGGCAAAGCAGCACTGCTGTGTATCAGCAGCCCCTTTTGTGGTGATGGTGGGGGTGAAACTTTGTGAATTGAGAAAAACTGTTGACCAGAAACAGAAGTCATGTGTGACAATTAATGTTCCTTCCAGGCATCTCTCCCCATGTTTAACAGCTTAACCTCAACAAGGTTCTGATTTTCTTCTTCCCAGCACATTGTTTTTGTTGCTTTTAAAAGCATTGCCCTTTCTTTCACTGACTGGATACATGTTGGCTAGAGGTACAGTTTTCATTACCCTTTTTGTTTGCGGCCACTTTCTCTTTATTACAATAAACCTACATCTGTTCTACCTGTGTCACTCTCCTCCAGTCTATACACTGGTTTTGCAATCCTTTTTACCTTTATCTGTGAATACTTCTATCTCTCTCTCCCCTTTCTTCCTCCATTTTTTGCTGCACCAAATTAACATTTTCTAAGTATATTCCAAGTTCAGATTACTTTGTATTTTGTGACTCTTTCCCCATTTTCTACTTTTTGTACTGTCAGCAGTGACAGCATCACTGGCAAAGCAGTTCTGGCTGCCCTTTGTTGTCTTTAAAGGCAGTCCCATGCCTTTGTGCTGTCATTACGTATTCCATAGTCAACCTCAGCTTGTCCTGGGTCCTTGTCCCTATCGTTTGGTTACCTAAATACTCATGAAGACTTGCACATCTTAGCTACTTCATTGATGCGATCTTTGCTTTAGTAACAACTTGATTTCTTTGTAGGGAGATCACCCAGTGCAGTGAGGATTATGACACTAAATTACAACAGTAAACTCTGTTGTTGGATCCTTTGCTTTTACTAGTGACTACATGTAGCTCCACTTGATGAAAGATAATGGTATAGCAAAAGACAGGGAGAGATAAAGAATGATGGAATGAAACTGGGTCTTAGGTGTTTAGTAACCACCCTAGTTTGGCTGATTCTTGTGAAGTGGTGGGTGGCGGCAGCCTTTTTCATCTCAGTTTTTGGAAGTGGTGCAGAGGGATTGAAACTGCGGGGGAGCTGGCAGTAGTTTCATGTTTCTTTTCATTTCACTGGATTAGAGAATTGTGTATGCTGTTCTTTGTTTTTATGAAATTAACTTGCAATACAGAAATGTCAGTGTGGCTTAATTTGTTGCAGCTGAGACTTTGCAAGCAGCAGGCATCTCATCCGAACTTCTTCCTGTGAGCATGGGTTTGATCAAATCACCTACTGTCATCTTTATTCAGTTAAAAGTGGAACTTAATGGAAGTCTGTGCTGGAAAGGAAATTCAACTAGTTCATTCCCATACCCAAGGCAGGAAACAGCTTTGCTGGTTTTTCTGACAGGTGCTTCTCTAACCTCCTTTTAAGGGTCTTCAGTCTTAGAGACAACATGGCCTCCTTTGGCAGTCCAGTCCAATACTTCCCTGATTTAGCTGCATCTGAATTGGTTTTTAAGATAAAGTACTAAAATGGCACCCATATATATATGGACATATTTATATAGATATATGTATGGGGTTGTAAAAGCAGGATGTTAAATTGTCTGTCTAAATGTTTACGGGAGCAAGAAGCACTTTTTTCTTTGCAGCTAGTGCACGTCAGGTTGCTTCATTCTTGGGAGTTGCCTAAAACATGGAAGGGTACAATAAATCCTTAAATATATTGTATTTCACTTACAGGAAAGATTATAGCTGAAAAGGCCGTTCAGCTGGATGCCGGGAGTGCTGAGAGTCACCAGTGGTAAGTTTGAGAAAATGTGCATTTTTGCAAAGCTGTATGTATTTATCAAATCCAGCCAAGAAACCTCAACTCTCTTTGGCTCTAAATAGTGCCCACAGCAAGTTACATTTATCGTACTGCAGTTGACATCAATTTCATACATTATTCATTAATTCTTTTTCATAGCTTTATGGAACTCAATTATCATCAGTTGCAGCTAAGAATACATTGAAGTATTCTGTGAAGCATTTACTGTAGCACATGAAACAACTCAATAACCGTACTTCAGTAGGTACCATGACACATAGACAGGAGTATTTGCTTAAACCAGTATATTATTGCACAGAGAAGCCATAGTTTTCCATTTACCTTCTCTTTCAAGACTTTGCAAAATAATGTCATTTGACCTCATGTTTTGTCCCTTCTTTTAGTTGTAATAATCTAAATTCTAATAATTAAAAATAGACAATGAGAGAACTATGGAAGTTTCAATTAACTTGTCCATTTTTGTTTTATCATATCAATTTCCTCCAAGCTTGGCACTTGGATTAATTTTGTAGACCTTGCCAGGATTAAAAACCTCTTTGCAAATGTAAATATTTTTTATCAAATTATCATTATCAGGTAAAAGATAATTCTGCTGAGTTCTAGCTGATAGATCCTTACTATTTTATTATTCAGTTTTACTGAGCTCCTGATTTCTTTTCTAATCCTGTTAGCTTTTCCATTTTGGTTTTTGTCATCTTCATTAACTTTGGCATTACACATGTAGGGTGGGATTTCACTTTTATACGTCTAAACCAAATCCTTTTATCACAGGCTCCCTTCACAGTCTAAAAAGAAGTAGCCACTTCTAAAGTGCAGTTCATCTGAGTCTGTTCTGCCTGTTTGCATTAGGGTGTGATTAATTTCTCCTGAGGTTCAGTTGACAACATCTGCATTGCCAGTAAAGGGAGCGCATGTCAGCTAGCTCAGGTTTAGATACTTTATTAGACACAGATGTTTTCATTTAAGTAGGTGACTCTCTGGCTTGGTCTCTCTCTCCTAAACTTCAAAGATGGCTATGTTATTGTTCCACGCTGTGTTCCTGTGAGCCTTGCCATATTCCTATGATTCTTTTTTTCCTTCTGTTTATAACAAGTAGTGCCAAACACCCGCTTTGTAACAGTGCTACAACTGATGTGCTGCAGGGATCTTGACTAAGCTTCACCATCACAGACAGATTTGTGTTTCACAGAATCACAGAATCTTAGTGGTTGGAAGGGACCTTTGAGATCATCGAGTCCAACCACATTAAAAACAAAAAAAAACAAAAACAACACAACAACAAAACAAAAACAAATCACAAAAACAACAAACAACAAAACCCACACAAAAACAAACAAACAACAAAAAAAAACCCCACCCACCAACTAAACCCCACACTCACAACCCCACACACAACACCCCAGCACAAACCAATGATCTTG
>JAOTQQ010000023.1:34793214-34862204 GCA_026546715.1 Gallinago undulata
GTTTTGTTAGCCCCCTTCTTTACCTCACTATGAATGGAAAACTTAACCATTTCATGGTCACTAAACCCAAGACGGCCCCCGACCTCCACATCCCCCACTAGCCCTTCTTTGTTTGTGAACAGTAGGTCTAGCAAGGCACCTCCCCTGGTGGTGGCTTTGCTCTTTCCAGTGTCTTGGAAATAATGGAAATAATGGAAATAATGATGATGACTGCATGGAGGTGAAACCTAGGCCCCTAGGTGGCTATAATGTGGCAATTTAAGATAGGAGTCTTTGCTTTTGGCCTTACCCAGCTGCTTGTTAATTCTTGTTAATTGCCACCCTGTCAGCAAAACTAACAGAAGAGGATCGTCTGAGCATCAGTCCTCAGAGCACGGTAACTGGAAGCCCATACAGCTTGAATACCTGCCAAAAGCAATTCACAACCATTTCTGCTGTTTGCCTGACCATGGCCATGGTCACTTCTTCAGGGTAACGCTGGTGTGCCCCCCTCACCTAGAGCCATGTGTATAAACAACCCCAGTATCACATGTGAGCACAAATCCTGCCCCTCCCTTCCTCCCCAGCCCATGAGACTCACAAAATCTCCTAGTATAAATACAGCTTCACTGGCAGAACCAGCTGATAAAAGCTTACATGTTGTTGAGGGAGATGTAGGTGGTCTACTGGATTTCACATGTGAGATCCTGTACTGGCAGGCACATCCAGCAAGGGAAGAATTATGAGTGCAAGGAGACACGTTCCAGAGGTTAGCTCAAAAAGGCTATTTGAGAGGTTTAAGAGGAAAATCTTATGTTTTGTGAGCTACTGCTTCTTGTAACAGGCAATGGATTTCTGTATGGTTTACAGATTTCATACTTTTTATACCTGGGTTGCAAGTGAATGTAAGGGTTTTATCAGTTATTGTTGAACTGGTGGCTTTTTAGTGGTGTAGATGGACGCCATAGATTTGAATAGAATATTTTCATATTTTTCTGAGTATTTTATCTGGTTGTCTTCCTTTTCTGAAGTCTTTCTGACTCGATGCATAATTTTTAAAGTGTGATGCCCTGTGCTGATTATGCAGCTCTAAATGAGGCTCTGAACACTGGGCAGAATGGACTTCCATGCTCCAGACAGACATTTGTGTGTCTTTGTCTAGCCTGCCAACTGTTGTTCAGTTTGCGGTTCCAGTAGATCCTTTTCTGCTGTGCTGCTGCTTAACCAGATGGACTTGTTTTGTAACATTTGTACATTTCTTTTTTTTTCCTTGATAGAGTACTGTACACACATTTCATTGATCTCATGTTGATTTTAGACCATTTTCAGGTTTATTGAGGCCATTTGGGTTTGTAAATACTTGCATCACCTCCAAGATTACAATTTTATTTTAAAAGTGTGGTGTTGTGTGGGTTTTATAAATGAAGCATTCTTCATTATTAAAATTACTGGAAGATAATGGACCCAGCACAAAACACTGTGGAACACCTGTAATGATGCTTAGGTTCACATGAACCTGGTTTTGTAACCTTCTACAGGTGATTTAATTGAAATTATATTTCCATGGTTAGAGTTTGAGAAACATCAGGTAGGACAAAGTCAAAGGCCATATTAAGGTCAAACCTTATCCCGTTTATTGTATTCCTCCAATATTCCAGGCTTGTTTATCTTGTCAGAAAATAAAAATATTTTTGTTTGATACTGGTTGTTTATGACAAACTTGCATTAACTGTTTTGTGTGCTTCTGTACTTAAAGAATCCTGAGTGCCTTCAGGTTAGGCTGGCTTGTCCATAAGCTTTTCCCTTTTCTCTTTTCCCTTTCCCAACTTTTTCCCTTCTGCTGGGACTTTCCACATCACCCAGGAGATTTTGGTAGTCAGCTGTATGTCAGATCTGGATTGTTTGAGTCTGGCTGATGCAAATTTAACCAGTTTATCTAAACATATTTTAACTGTTAATTCCCATAAACAGGAAATAAGATTTTAGGGAATCTTCCCTGTAGAAACTGTGCTCTCAAAGTTGTACACTAATAGAATTTTGCATAAATCATAAATGGATAAGACTGTTTAATAGGCAACGTGTGCTGTTTGACATGCCAGGGTATTTGCTTGGCATGGCAGGTATCACTGGGGACCTTTGGGGTTCTGTACTTTTCCGGGCCAGCAGCTGGAAGTGGTGAGAAAGGGCATCTCCAGAGGCAGTAGGCACCTGTGCCCAGGCAGGGATCCTGTGAATTGATCAGGGTCTCCATTGGCTGTAATTGGAGAGTAAATACACAGATGAGAAACTCAGCACAAATTCAAGCTGGGTGTGAGAGCAGTGCTGTCTCACACCAAAATACTTACTTTTAAGATCACTGCCAACATAAAATTTTCTTAACCTGTATGAGGTAAATAATCTCAGCCTGTGTAAAATAAGCCCATCTGATCATTAAACAATTTTCTCCTTTTTCATGAAAGGTTATCTCATTCTGCATTAGCTACTGATAGGGAAGCTGGCTTTCTGACTTTGTCTAAGGCAAGTTTTGGTTCATTTCTTACTAATCTGTACTTTCTTATTTCTGAGGGATTTTAATATTTCCTATCAGCACAACTGAGGTTTTAACTCACATTTCGTATAGCTGGTATCTATATTGTCAACTCGTGCATTATTTCTAATGCTCTGTTAAACTGTTTAATATATTATGGCCTACTAAATGAGTGAGGATTAAATGATAGGCCTGTTCTTTCCCTGGTCCTGTTCCTTGCTCTCTACTTAACGTTAACCCTTGGAGGGTATGGGAAATATAAGTAAAGAAGAAATTGAATTCAGCCTTGTTGGTTTCACCTTTTGTCATCTTTTCCTCATTGCTAATTGTTTGGTATTTTCATTTATGTTTCTTTTCCTTCTGCTGTATTTATAGAACCTCTTCTTATTGCCTTGTATTTCTCATGAGTTGCAATTCAGTGTGTATTTAGCATTTCTGGTAGATATCTCTTTGAATATGCCATCTAATTCCGATATATATATATATATATATCTTTAATATCCATCCAATATCTCCCATGTGCTCTTTTTTTCACTTTTAGTGTTACTTTTGGATTTTTAAGTCAGTAGAGAACACCTCAGTGGAGCTGAATTAGTCTTTAAAACCATTTCCTGCCATTTGTCGGCACCGCAAAGGTTATTTGCTGCTGCGCTTTTGAAAATTCTCTTAATAATTCTTCTCTAGAACTTTTTATAACATGGCACTTTTTTATGATTTAATTTTATCATTAAAAATGAACACCATGTCAAGCAAGGATTAGGTCTGTAGACCTCTTTGAAAGTTTCTTTTTGAAGCTTATCCCTACTGCTTGAAAGCTGTGTTTTCCACATACATATGTTTTTGTCACACCCTGACTGACATAACTGTTCTGGTAAAGTCCTAGTGTAGGCTGAATTATGCTGGCAAAAGCATACCTTTCCCAGAGCAGGGGATTTGTGTTTTGTGGAACTGCTGTAACCTGCTTGGGAAATAGAATGTCTCTTTTGACTCCACCAGGAGAATTCAGTGAAATGATCTCATGAGCAAACTCCTACTAATGTAGGCCCAGAGTTCAGCTGTCTTGCCTTTTCATATTTTATTTATTTAAGAATAAAACAAAAAAAAGCCATATATCTTTTTAGTAGCTCACCTATATTTTTATAAAACTGTATCATAAAATATATCAACAATAAAACCGGCCAACTTACTGATCAGAATACTGACAAGTAACCAATATTCTTCCTCAAATAAAATTTGATACAATATATGCAGAAAGAGCACAGCAAACTATCTTGAAGTAGTCAGTTAGTTTTGGTAATTAACTTTTGCAGCTGCAAATAATTTTCATATCTGAATCCAGATTTTTGAAAATGTGATCCTACTTAATACTGCACTCGCCAGTGAGATCAAAAAGCTTTCAGATTTTTTTTAATGGTGACCTCTAAAAAACTGAAGTAAATAGAAACACTGGAAAGGAAAAATGTAGCTGTAACCTTTTATTATTTTTGTGACCACCCTAATGAGAAGCAGAGTAAATATTCTAAGTGACTTGTTGCTATGTTTGGCTGGTGTAAATTATTCAAGTTTTGAAGGAACTCCCATGCAAAAGTTGGCATCAGCTAGTTGCAGATCTTCTTGTCTTTACCACGCCTCAAACAACATCCTTTTGTGAGGCAGTGATTCCCAAATGATAGCTGTGAATCCTCATAGCTCATCTTGGACCATGGAGCATGGACCATCCAGATTTTAACTGGAAGTGCTAAGTGAGCTGCTTTGGATGGCACCACTTTAAAACTTTACAGTTGAAAAAAATACAAAAAGTAGAGGCATGTTAATTAATAGAGCTTTTATTTAAAATTAAACAATCACTTTTCAGTTATTTTGCAAATAAGTTTTTTGCAAATGAGTTTTTATGTTTGGGAAGGTTTTGCTGCTTGAGGAGGTCAAAAAGGCTTCTCTGCCATTGCCCAGAACCCAGCACCTCCTTTTTTTTTACTGAGGAGGATTTGCTACAGGCTTTGCAAAGAACAGAAAGGTTACTAGATATGGCCAGTGTTCATGACCTTTACTTAGAAAGATCATTATTTGCATTGAACTTTGGTTTGTTTGCCACAAACAAACTTAGTGCTGCCATTAAGTTTGAGTTACTCTATAGAATTTACCTGCTAATAGAACATGTAGCACGTCTCATTTGGATTGAAGTTATCAAGTGAAAACCTAGTAATTATAAGTGAAGACTCCCCTTGAACCACAGCTTCCCCCATGGCTTTTCTATATTGTATATACGTGAGTTCCTCAAAAGCACAGAAACAAATTTCACAAGCCCAGGGTTGTCCATGGAAGCATGTTCCAGAACTGACAGCTCTCACTGGGAGGGAACAGTACAGAAGTGAATGGATTTGCTTTGTTCTGGACAAATGAATAATTATCCCTTACTTGGTGTTTTGGCTGACCTGTACTAATAAACCAGAAAATGAAGAAGGATACAATCATAGAAATTACATTAGCTTTTGGTAGTTTTATAGATTTGTTATTTAGGTCAAAATGTTGACCCTTAAGTTCATATATCATTTTGTGCTGGGGTTGTGCCTGGGCTAGAACTAACGCTTATGAATTCGTTGATGTGCTAGTATGACTTGGAGTTCCCAGTGGGCTTGCTGTACTTGGTATACAAAAGATGAAAGTAGTGATAGTCCCAGGTAGAATGTATTTCAGTGAGAAAGTCTAGAGATTGCAAAGATACTGAAAGGCTTGTATGTAATAGTGGAGTATCTAGCCAGAAGGTGTTTTGTCTTACTTCAGAGGTACAAAGTATTCAGAAATGTAGAAAGTTGTGTTTCTACACAAAGAAACTCCGAGAAAGTATTCAGAAATGTAGAAAATTTTAACTCTTGGGTCTTGTCAATAAAAGATGGTAAAATCACTCATAATCTGATAAAGAACTGCTCTGAAGATGGTTCCTAAAGCAATTACTATTTTGATCTAAGCAGGATTAAGTTTCACTGGGATTAATTTTTAAGATTAAGTGATATTACTACCCAGCATGATAAAGTCAGGTTATTAAACACATGTAACTTGGTTATTTTGTGGAAAGCTGTGCAGAAGCAGGAAAAATGTCATTCTTTGGAGGAAGAACTTTAATGTTGTGACATGTACATGCAAAGGGATTTTACACAAACTCCCCACAAAATAGCGAATGTCATGTACTCGCAGTAGTAGAATTATAACAGATTTTTTCATGTTTGTAGGGTGCAACGGCATGAAAATATTTATGTGGTGAAGTAAAACTCTTCAAAATTATAGAATAAGTTGTAGGATATTGTCATACCACTGACAACTTTTGAAGTTAAATTTCTACCATGTTTCTAACTAAATTCTTGTAACCTTCTGCCCTTAATTATCCCTTCTTTAGACTTAAAAGAGATAGATACCTTACAAGCTACAAGTCTCTGTTTTTACCATACAGTCTTATTTTTTTAGGAGTTGATACCTTGTCCAGAAATTTTGCTTTTGGTCAAAACTTGGTATAACAATTTCAGGTTGGTAGTTATTTGCCCTGTATTTGATACACGGGATGACTAAGAGAGTTTTATAATCATCTTTGTTGTTAATTATGCTTAATCTTGGCCAATTATCTTTAAATTGCTTATTATTTTGGCAAAAATAATTTAAAATGTCAAATACAGAAAGGCAAATTCAGAAGCCATTTCTGAAAAGCTTTAACTTGTTCTGTAGTAAGTGGATTGGAGGGATGTGTAGCTTGTGTATTTCTGGTTGAAGTCCATTTAAATGAGAGAATGGTAGAAAGTCCTGGTTTTGGACTGTATGGTTGCTGGGGGTAGTGATTAGATATGATAAAAGTCACTTTACGTGCAAAAAAAAAAAACCCAAAGAAATCACAATCTAGTGGGGAAGGGTGGCATTTTTTTTTCCCTTTACCACAGGGCAGGTCAATGGAGTATTTCAATTTGGAAATGCTGTTGCAATGCCTCAGGGCATTTGTGGTCACTTGTTCAAGTTCTCCATCTGTTGATCTTTCTTTTCAGTGTGCATTTCCCTCCCCACTGGAGGGAGGTAGCAGATGTTGGCACCTGCCTGACAGTAGCCCTTCGTAAGGGACTGAGCTCAGGTCTGTAGTCCAGCCTCTGAGGAGGAGTATGATGTGTCTCCTCGGAAAACGTTCTTGAAATAGCAGTGCATTTGGTGAAACACTGCAGTATCCCCATGCAAGTGCCAAGGAGGTAGGTTTGGAATGCGAGAAGGTCTATTTACTGCAAGCTTTTTTCAGAACGGTCACAGAGGAAACAACACTGGCAACCTAGTGATCCCTAGCACGTTGCTGTAAAGGAGAGTTGTTCTGTTGTGGTGGTGTTGTGCTGCAGTCTCTGAAAGCTGTTTCACTCCGTTTCCACAATTGTGAAGACTACATCGTGCTAATTTCTTCAAGATTGTTTTTTGCAGCTATAATGACTGAAAATGTCTGTTATAAAAATAAAAGTTAAATTTCTAGGAGACAGAAATTCAACACAGTTGCAGGTTGCGGAGCCTCAGAAATGCAGAACATGGCATCCACATGTTCTACTTGTGAACTTGTGTGCATATGCATTAACATCAGCATTTTTTCTTGTTTTGGTATATTGCATGTTGCAATAATGTATTAACCCAGAATTCTTAAATGTCCTTACTTTTGTGCACTTTACTTAACCAAAATATGTGTTTGTTTTCCGTGCTTTTGCAAGCCTCACCTACACAAATGTGTGCTACATCTGATTTTTCGCTGGAACTCAGCTTCAGTGCTCTGGTGAATTTTTAATATGAAAACTATATTTCTGCCAATTTCTACAATGTAGACTAAGTTGTATTCCAAGAAGAACAAAAAATGAAAGAAGAAAAGAACAAACAGAAAAAAAAACACGAACAAAAACCCATCTAAAGGCTTCGCTTTCCACCTTGGTGCATTTTGCTTTGTATGCTGGCAGTCTTCCACATTCTTAGCCACTGCTTCCAAACCCTCAGCACTATGAGGAAGGTGATATCAAACTGATACTTTACTTTTTCTATGGAAATTTAATATCAGATGCATTTTTATAGACGTATCATGGCAGGAAGGCAATACAATTTTAAGTGTGCAAAACTGATCTCTGTAAGAGAGTCATAAACAGGAATAGAAGTTGCAAAATCTCCCTGCACAGGACTTGATATCTCATTGAAGTCAGATTTAAAAGAAAACCTGGGCATTGCTGAGACAGTCACAATATGTAAGTGCATGAAACTGGTGAGTGAGGGAGTCGACGGCAAAGAAATATGATGGGATGCACAGGACTCAGAGCTGTGCAGAGACGGGGAGACTCAAGAACACATTTAGAATTGGAATTGAAATACACTTTCACTCGGCCTCTTATGCTACCCCCTCATTAGCCCGTGCTCATATTACCTTGCATGTCTTGATTGAAGAAGAGGGAGTGAAAAATAGGTGTGAATTAAGTCTTTGGTATTAGTAAATATCACAAACTCTCCTTCCATTCACAAAGTCATATCAATTACAGTTATTCTTAACTATCCTGTTAACACTAAGCTGCTAAAAGGGAGACCTAGACTGCTGAATGTAAGCCCTGTACCCGCCCATTCCCAGAGTCCGCGTGAAATAAGAGGGGGTTTGGAGTTGGGATATGTAGAAGGGGATATAGGAGAGTGAGAAACAAGCCTGGGAAGATGCATGTTGTTTCAGATTTTGGCCCCATGAAATTTATCAGGGAAAAGGTAAAACTTGCTGTATCTGAGTGCCCTAATGTGGCTTAATCTTGATTTGAAGCTTTAAATCTTTCCTGTAAATCCATCGCATAACGGATAAGCTGTGGTTGCCAGAGACTAAGTGTGGGATAGCATCTCTCTCTATTTTTGGTATGAAAATTTAAGTTGCTTGTAAACGTTCTTGATAAACTGTTTGGATCAGCCTGCTGTTCTTCGTTTTGCAGCAGGCAAGGTATGCACCTTACAGTTTTATCTTGTCAGTTTATGTCTAGAAATGCTGGAATACCAGAAAGGAAAATGTTAATTCACCTTGATCTGGACTCCTCTACGTGAGGTCCATGTAGGCACTTGGCATCCATCCCTGACAGCTACTGTTTCTTGCAAGTCTGAGTTTCAGTGACATCCTCTATAGCAAAGGGACATAGTGCTTACTTGTTACTGAGTTAGTTTGCTTGTGTTTGTGCTTAGAAAAGGAGTATTAATTGTGAATGATCAATCTCTATGCTTCTATACTGTTCTCAGTAACTTTTCTTGCACCTGGCGTGTTGACCGAAGTACCGTTTGTGTCTCCATGAGGTTATGATCATTTGTTTATTGAGATGAACGTATCTGTGACTGCTTTTTTACATTATCCAAGAGTAGCATTAGCTCGGCAGTTAGGTCACTTCCTTGTAGTGCTTCGCTGGTACAATTTTTATTTAATTTCTCTCTGTGAAGGGACTGTGAGCGGTATTTTAATGTCAGTGTTCGAAGGCCATTCAGGCAGACAGTGGTTGTGAGGAAAACCACTATTGCTTGCTCTAACAAAAGATATGTACCTTCAACCCATTTCATGGGATATTTGCACATTATTTGTGTGATAATAGTTTAATTATTTCCCCTCCTACAGCACACAAAGTCATGGAATCACGGAATTGTCAGAGTTGGCAGGGACCTCTAGAGGCCATCTAATCCAACTCCCCTGCCAAAGCAGGAACGCCTAGAGCATGTTACTCAGGGCTGCATCCAGGCAGGTCTTGAAAAGCTCCAGAGAAGGGGATTCCACTACCCCCCCTGGGCAGCCTGTTCCAGGGCTCCATCACCCTCACCCCAAAGAAGTTTTTCCTCGTATTTGAGTGGAACTTCTTGTGTTCCAGCTTGAGGCCGTTGCCCCTCGTCCTGTCGCTGGGAACCACTGAAAAGAGTCTGGCTCCATCCTCCTTCAACACGCCAAGGTGACGGTGTGGAAGGCCGGGGGCTGCGGCTGCCTGCTGTGTCCCCGTGTCACCGGCAGGTGGGGCAGGTGACAAGGCGGAGGGACGGCGGCGGGCCCGGGGGCAGCCCGGCTCTCCCGCCCCCGCCCCGGGCTGCCGGCTTTGCCCACCGCGGGGCTGGGGGCAGCGGCCGTGGTTTGGGGACTGAATGACGAGGACCAGCTGGAAGCACTGCTAGTTAGTGCCTTCCTCGTTTTCTCTCAGCATTTTCTTAACATTACCCTTTGAATGAGTGAAAAGAAAGTTTGGGTTTGCTTTTTAAGCTCTTTGAAAATTAATTAAAACACCTGAAAATTATTTTCACAAAACCCCCACCTTTTTATTTTTTTCTAGAAAGAAAGTTAATATCTGAAGGGCCATAAAACTCCATAAAACAACCGTTGATTTATGCCAATTGCCTGCCTAGCCCCTTTCAAAAGTATAAAATAGGAAAAAAGAAAGACATTATTATTTTTTCGTTGAAAAAAAAAGTAATTTAAAGTTAATAGGTTAGCTTATTTTTCATTTTTTGAAAATTGTACTGGGATTTTCCTCCCCAGAGATTTTAGCTTTAAGTAGAAGTTTTTCTTTGAACTGATTTAAACTAAGGCCCTCTTTCTTGTCACGCACAGACAGGGAAATACTGCAAGATGCTGGATTAGCTTGTTCGCTTTTCATTGTTTTCTTTTGTAGCAGCAATCCGTTTAGCTATGGTATGCTGAGTTTATCTGATTAGCACTTAATGAGTGAAGGGAATAGGGGAAATGTTGCCTGAGTTACTTAAGCCTAATAAAGTTTTGCGGTACCTTCCCCCTCTTTCTAAATACCTGAACTTTCCTGACCCCCGCCCCTTGATTTTTCCCTCTGTTTGAGCTGGTTCCCATATGAAACGCGCTCCCCCTGCAGCGTTAACTGTCAGCAGTAGCGGTGCCATTAGCCGGATTTTGTTCAGTGCACGTTGGTCACAACATAGGTCCTGCTCAATGGTGTTTGACAGCCTGTCTGGAGCTCTTGCTCAGTTCGACTGCTGTTGGTGTGCTGGCTCGCATGCCTTACCTGGGAACGCTTACTGACTACAAATGCAGCAACTTGCAGCATGAGTATTTCTAGCTCAAAACCATCAGACATAACTGTGAGCAATGCAGTAATTTATTTAGTTATGTTGTCAGTGACATTTTACTGAGGATTCACCGGAGCTTGAATAATTACATTATATAAAGAAATTCAAGAAAATTGAGGTTTAGTAGTGCTTCAAAGCTGTGTGTGCCATACAGATCGCAGGTCTCTTACCATCACTAACTCGATAAGTTTCTGGTGTAACTCTTTTGTTTTCCTATGGGCTTTGACTTGATTTCCTTCTTTTGGGATTAATTTTTGTTTTAATTTGATATTGCATTGCAAAATGTTTAATACAGAAGTAAAATTTGGAAAATATAGAGAAATCATCTGTATTAGTTTATGCTGCTTAAATATATCTTTGGTAGTTCTGATAAATTTCATAGAGAAATGCAAAGTTGTCTTAATACCAATGAAAATAGATCCAAGGAAAGTATAATTGATGTATGCGCAAGAAATTCCTTATGCACAGTAGGTTCTATAGCTGTCGAAGTAATAAAGAAAAAGCAATAGAAGTTTAGATGGAGTGTCAGTAAGACAATAGTTAGAAAACCTGAACCTTTATCGATAGGGACCTCTGAATATATTCTCAGCTATGCTTGCTTAACAATACACATTTTAAATAGATCTCACTTTTCTTTTCTCTGTCAGTGTCCCTGATTTATAATAATAGCAGTAATAATCTTAGCATTAGGCAGCCAGCAATAGGAATAGTAATCCTGTTAGAGCAGAATGTGTGTGTATGTTTTGAAATACTTTTAAAGATATTAAAAGCAGGAGTACACCACAGTACTTGAGAGGGGTAGAAGACGACAGTGAATGATTTTTGAGTTCTGCACAGCTTCCTGCTGAGCAGACCCTAGGGATATGCCTTCCCGGGTGAGGAACCACAGTTGAAGGTGTTCACATTCCCAGGACATTGCAATGCAGAGCACAATGTGCCCAGTTAAACTGCTGTCAATGCTGGAGCCGCTCTGGAAATGTCACACTCTGAACTATGGTAGAAATCTTGAAGGAGAAATCCCTTTTTTTTTTCTTTTTTTTTTTTTCCCCTCACTTTCCTGACAGCCTGAACAGTATAACTTCTTTCCATTTTTGTTTTGGTTTGTTTTTTGTCTGCTCCTGAATATATACAGCTCATGCCAAACTTCTATCCAGCCATCAAGATGAAAGAAAAACAGGTGTTAATCTGTGAATTAGATACTGAAATATTTTGTAATTTGATTCAAAGGTTTATTTAAATCATGAAAAGTATGTGTGTGTGTTTTTCTTTTCCCCTCTCAGGTTTGCAATTATGTGTGGCTATATGTCTCAGTTTGAAAGTGTACAAAACAAAATCAGGAATGGTTATCTCTTTAAGGTATGTTTTTGTAGGGTTTGGGGTTTTTTTTAAGCTATTCCTTTAAATTATTTCCTTATGTAGTGTCAAAGACAGATTTTTCCAGCACAGTAATTCAGCCTCACAGGTCTATTTTGGTGCTGATGTTAAAGCGAAAAAGTTAGATTATATGCTTAGAAAATTTAAGAATTGAGGTAGGATTTTGGGCACAGCATTAAAATTTTTGTTTTATTTTGTAGTCAAAGGGGGGAGGAAAAGGGAGTAACAATTCTATTTAGAAAATAAAAACATTTGAAAAGTTAAGCAATGAACTGACACAGTTCTGCAGTCATCCTTCATGCCACCCTTAAGAAGTAATATTTGTTTTAACACTGTCTTCCCAAAGATAATTACATTTTTTAGAGTTACCGCTTTGTGTTACATGTGCTGCTCTCCCCCTGCTTGTCCTCAGCATTGCTTAGGTGCTTTCTATCCCTTGCCCTCCAAGCCAGTGTTCCCCCCTTTCTGGTTGTCAGTGAAAGACAGCAGACATGTTCCACTTCCCGGGGAATGCCCGGGATGGGTCCTTGTCACATCATGTCCACGTGTCACATCCACTCAGCTTGGAGTGTCGTGGAGCTCTCCTATGAGAGAGCATTAATTACATCTGAGCTAAGCCCAAAGCACTGAGACAAGCTGGGAACGAAGGGAAAACAACAAATGCCACAAGTGCTGCAGTTGTTTAAGGACAGAGTTTAAACGAGCCTGCAGTGTTACCAGTAGCCTTTTCAGGGAGGTTTTCCTCTTTACAAGTAATTACTGAAATCCATGTGAATCATTTGGAGATGTTAAGGATTTTGGAAAATAGTAGCATGAAAACATAGCTCCTATCAGAATAGTTCGTGGAGTAAATAATAGAATAATGGGCTCTTAGATCTATATAATTCACATATTTTAGTTACTGGTTTGATTAGAAAACCAGAGGTATTTGGGGGGAAAGAAAAAGAAACCTTGGAATTGAAATTTATTTTGAGAGTCAAATGGTAGCTAGGAGTAAAATAACGTATTTCTTTTTCTTCAAACTAATTGAGAAATTAGAGCTTTCTTCAGTAAATTAAGGACAGAAATAAAGATAGTCATGACCTGTAATGGAAATGGTTTTGGAAGAAGCACCTCATTAGAGACTTTCTAGGTTTAATGATTTCACTCGAAACAGAACCATTTTATTTTCTGATTTCACATTATAATAAAAATTCATTGTGTCATGCACCATTTTGTTGGGGCAGTCACATTTCAAGGTGGAAGAGACTGTCCTTCAGTGATGGGTGCTGGGATGTAAGATCTATCAAAGAGAGTGGTTGCTTTCTCACTGCTCTGGTGTGTGACAGTTTCCTAATACTAACTGTAAATAAAATTAATTTAATTGAAGTTGTTTTCTTTTAAAGACAAAAGTTCTTGAGTAATTTCATTGAACTTCAGAGCTGCTTACTCATGTTCTAAATACAGCATGCCTTCTTGCAGTGTGTGCAAAGTTGCTAAATAATTTTGTTTGTGGTTTCCCTCCACGAGGAAGGGGTTTGCTAGTTAAAATATTTTTTAGATTGTTAGAAAAGAATTGCAGCAGAAGAAATTTTTTTAATTTGTTTATGATTTGCAGCAAACTTATTAGAATGTAAACACACATGCCAAACAAATATCTAAAGTGATACTGATTTTCTTTCTAATAGGAGCACCTAGACAAAGCAATTGAACTTAAGCCTCAAGATCCTTTTTTATATTACCTAAATGGACGATGGTGCTATTCAGTAAGTTATTTTCTTATCTAATATATGAATGGAACATACTGAAAAATGATAATGTATTTGAAATGAAATAGTGAGACTTAAAGTACATGTTTATTGAAGCAGATGTTTAGAGCTAAATGAAGCAGTGTATTTACATTCCCTGTATTGACTTCCACATGTGTGATGTTTACTGTTGATCATTTCTGTCGTGTACCTTAAGTAAGCTGTGCTTATATGTCCCTCATTGTTGTGTTCAGGTTTCTTTTCTGATTATTTGAATAAAAAGTAACTGATATTTGGAAGGGAGAAAAGGTGACCTGTTGATATCAGTTCTTTGTCCTGCCACAAGCTTTCTGGGCTGATAATGTAGCCTTTTGGTAACTTTAACTTCAATTATGGATAGGGAATAAAGGCATTTACATGCTGTGGGATTATGTCTCTGGCAGCAAGGCCACCATACCAGCTTGGTAAATTCCAATAGAATGTCACAACAAAGGTGCAGGCAGAAAAATCTATAATTCACCAGAAAGTTTTGTAAGAGAGAGAATTTGTGTTATGCCAACCAAGATGTGATTTTAAATATTGTGTTAATGACATACTGGTAAGTACTCATATATGAGAAATTAAAACAATTGGTTTAAAAGTTTAGCTGTTGATTAAGTTTGTTGGTTTGTTTTTTTTTTTAAATTATGCTTGTGCTTGTAATATGAGAGGTGTCTTATTCTTAAGCCCTCATCTTTGATGGCTCAGGTGGCTAACCTTATCACTTCGTCTTTAGTGCTGTGAGAAATCTTTCATCAGAAGAAAATGTTCTTGCGTAGCCTATGCTGTAAAAGATCACTGGGAGATTTCTCAGACTAATAACTGCTAATGCGCAGTGAATTCCAGCCCTGCCTTTTTCCTCCAGCTACTTACCAATGCTGGTCACTATGAAGGGCCTGCAAACTGGAAAGAAGGGGCTGCTTTGGTACATTGCAGCCTTTAGACTTTCATCTTTATCTGCAATAAGACTTAATGCAAAGCAATCTTTTCAGTAGCTTTTTCAGATCATATATTTTAACTTTCAAAGACCTTTTAACAACTCCAATTTTTTCTCAGATGATTTGAATAAGGAATGACACCAACTTTTTCAGACAGCTTTTAATTTTTCTTTTCATTGCACTGTGTTCTTGAATATCAGCATTAGCTATGCAAAAGTGAGTTGCTGAAGATTGTCCTACAGTGCGCTCGCTGTCCTGCCTTTGAAGAGCATCTCTCTCACTAGTGATTCCTTAAGCACTTTTATACCCTGCTGTGTCCAACAGCTGACTGCAGCTTCCATTTAAGTCAAACACTCAGAGATGTTTTACACGGCTTATTTCTCACTTGAGCTATCGCTTTTGTAAACTCTACATGTAATCTCAGTATACCTCACTTTGTTCTTATTGCACTGTTTTTTTACTCATTTCATTTTAGTGATAGTCACCACTTCCTGGCTGAGTAATACATGTGATTTGTTGCACTGTGTCATTACCAACTCATGTTCCACACTTGCAGCATCTGTGCAGAACTTCCTTACTGAACATTAAAGACACAGGTTAGCCTTTATTTAAGGGTATGACCTGATCTGCATTTTATTAAGTGAAACAATCCACCTAAATAGATGTAGCCACTGAAATACCTAAGGATTGATTTATCTTTTTCGTGGTGTTTTTTTTTTGTGTGTGGAAATAATTCTTGCATTCTGTGACTGCTATGACAAAATAATAACACGAAACACTTAGAATGGATTTTCATAGTACAAATAAATGCAAGGATAAGGTGGAATAATATTTTGTTTTAACTGCTGGGGGTGTCAGCTCTTAAAACTTTCTGTTATTTGCACACTTTCAGCAGCAGGATGAGGCCATCATTTGGGAACATTAGTTTTGAGCCTCTACTATGGAAGCTAGATCTTAACCGTAGCCCAGTGAAGTCGGTGATATTCTCACTAGTTTTAGCAGACTGTATGGGTACGTTTCTGTCCTGATTCACTAATACGTCATGCGTGTCATGTCGTAGGAGCTTGTGGAAGATGTGACAAATTCCTTGGTCCTATTCTGCAGACTGTACTGTTTCATGCTGTGCTAATGATCCCAAAAGTAGACTGTTGGCTCTGGCATTGATTCCAAATACTTGTTCAGGGTAGAGGTTATGATAGAGTGCTCGAGAAGTACATTTATCACTCTTTCTCTATACTGATACCTGTATGTGGAGTAATAACGCTCCTCTTAGACCCTCTGTTTTTATTGTTTAGTCTAACTGCAGTTGAGCCTGGGAAGACTGTGTTGTCCAATGTGAGGAAATTAAGAAAAAGGGATGACTGAGGGCAGAAGGCTAGTTTTCACATGTAGCCTCACTGACTTTAGGGTGAAGTTAGGATTGGCCACAATATTTGTTTGTAAGTGTTGCTTCTGGGGTATTATTGTATGGCTTTAGTCATATATGCTTTTACTGAAGCAGTATAGTTTAAAAAAGATAACATGTTTGATACTTTTTAGACGTTAATAACACTTTTGGGAAACCTGGTGTGCTTAAATCTTCCTAGTATAGTCACACATCTCTTATTCCCTCCCCATTTAATATTGGGGGATCTTATTACTATCTTCTAGCACTGTTTTTTGGGCTGAAAACCTGAAAAAATAGGTATAGCATTAGAGACTGAAAAGGGGGCGCTTCAAGTATTGTAACTCTGGGCTCCAGTTCATTTTCACAAATGACAAGTCAGTCGAACACGCTTTTAGGGGAAAAAGTATAGTGGAGACAAATGGAGAAGATTTACTGAAGGCTGAAATCTGTATCAGAGACTGCATGCTGTAGTGGTAAAGCTATTTGATTTGTGGAGTTTTGCCAGGACTTGGCTGCAACTGCCTTTTCTCACCTTCCTCTGTGTAACACAGTCCTTTGCGAGGAGCAATGGTACGGCAGTGCCAAGTTTCTTACTCAGCAATTATTTTTGCTGGGCCAGATCTGAAGCTGGTGCAAAGTGTCACAGCACCTTGCAGTAGGAAGGATGAGCTGAATTTTCACTGCCTTGCAGCACTAAGGGTTTGTCTCTGATGTAGAGCCAGTAGCAGTTGTGTGCCATCTTGTTTAAAAATCAACTTTTGCTGTTTCTTAATTCTCTTACCATTGTAAAGCCAGTAGAGCTATACAAAAGAGGTAGATTCTGTTCTGTTGTGTGTATCATCTCAGCTGTGCTAGAAAATGACTTCGGATATCACAATTAGTTGGGTAAGATTTTCAATAATCATTTCATAAATGTCATGATGAGCAAAAATTTGCCTCTGAGACCTACTGTGTATACAAGAAGTCATGTATAGCTCTAATGCTTTTTGTTTTGTTTTGTAGAGGTGACAAGGGGGAAAAAAAAAAACTATTTATGCATTGAGCAAACATAATTGAACACCATTAGTAAGGGATTACTGCAGAATCCTACCAAATGTTATTTTAAGATTCCTTTTTCCAGAGCTGATATGGACTTCAACGTAGTGGTAATTTTTTCCGGGGTAGCTTTAGTGATAATGTTAAGAAAATATGATTGCCTTATAATTATAGTGAAGATACTTTAAAATATCTAGTGAGCAAAGTAAACTAGTGTTTAATATGTAAAAGAGATGTTACTATTCCAAAGAAAAACAACTGCAGTGAAATAATTTTCATTTAAAATGTCTTTGGTGGTGGATGAAACTTTTTCTTAGCCTTCTGTGACAAAAACAGGTTTTGTTAAGTAAGTATCTTTTAGAGAAGGTTTAATGTTTTAAATACATACTTGGGTTGGTTCATATGACTTTTAAAAAGCATAGTGTTCAAAGCCTTTCAAGTTTCAGCTTTGTTTTTGTTAAGGGAAGGTGAAAACTATTTGCTCAGCAATAAATTTTTATTGGAAGTGAAATTATCTACAGTGCGTGGTGTATAGGAATTGGATTTCTTTCTTTAGTTTTGGGAGCAATTATCTGATAATCCTTTATAATCATAGAATCATACAACGGTTTGTGTTGGAAGGGACCTTTAAAGGTCATCTAGTCCAACCCCCATGCAATGAGCAGGGAATTGTTGTGTTTGTAGGTTGATTTCATGTTTTAATGTTTATAATAGCTTTTAAAATGGAGTAGTATCTAGTTAAGATTTACGGCTACTTGCCACTACAGGACTGACACAGAACAGTTAACGTATACCTGTGAAACTGGATCAGAGCTTCTCGTAAATGCTAGTGGGGTGTTAAAAATTGGCTCTCTTGGTATTTTGTTTTTGCAGATTACATGCCACGTATTGGATTTCTCTCTGGTGTACCCCAATATCTGTTTGGGTTGCATCGGGGAACAAATTGACCCAGTTCCTTTGTCTATGTGCTCTGTAAGTCTGTTCCCCTTACTGGAAAGTGAAAAGCCCCGGGAATTCAAGTTGGATAAATGCCTAAATGCCTGTGCAGACTGTCCTGGTGCCTCAGCTGGCAAGAAAGAGCGTATTTGTGTTGGAAGCCAGTATTTTAAAACTGCTGTCCAGTTACTTAATCTCTTCCAGAAGTCAAAACATTGCAAAATTATTTAATACAATTTTACATTAATATATTGTAATAAAAAAGAAAAAGAAACTCTCTGGGGATATTTAAGTAGGTGCCATTAATATTTTACTGAAGCTGAATCAATGGGATGATTTTCCTTTATAGAAGACAATTGTTTGATCTATCTTCAGTGAGCTCTTAGCAAGGAAATATCAGAGGAAGTCAGTCCTGGCTGAATTTTCAATCCAAGTGGGTTCGTTTCCTTGGTACTAACATCCTGGAATTTGAAAAGAGCTGTCAATGAGCAGGATTTGCATCTCATCAATACCAAACAGAAGACAAAACAAAAAAACTAAACTCCAGCCAGTGTGTTAGTTCACATGTGATTTTTGCTTATCCTAGGCTGAGAAAAAGAAAGGGATGTTAGGAAATCTCCTCTTTCCCCAGTATTTTGGGGAGAACCACATTTTCTGCCTTGGTCTTTGGAGGAACAAGAGGCCTGATAGAAGCGTGCTGGGTACGAACTTTACAGTCAGCTGCAGTTTAACTCCAAGGATGGCTTTTTTCTGTCTCGGGTGTTGGTGGAGATTTGGGTAGAAAAAATGGATGAGAACTTGCTGTTTGGCATGTCTATGGGAGAGGTTGTTTGAGACAAGCATCTCTGTTTGCTTTGGGAATACTGAAAAGTACTTGTGGCAGGGGCCAGGCTGTCATGGTGACCTGCTCCCCTCCAGCCCTAAGGAAGTTCAGGATTTGGCTGATGGTCCCTCAGGCCCTTGTTTTTTGCTCCTGACCGAAATGAAATCTCTTGGGATTTTCTTTTTGCAGATTACATGCCATGTGTTGGATGCATCTCTGGTGTACCCCAGAGGTACCTGTTTGGGTTGCATCAGGGAACAAACTGACCCAGTTCCTTTGCGCACTCTGGGGAAACTAGCTCTGCTCATGTACGGCAGCTGGGGAGTGATGTTCCTTGAGTGACCTGGAAACACGGTGTTCCTTGCAGCACTCTTGTGAATTTCTGGGTTGTTGGGGGGCTGACATCAGGGCTTGGGAGATCTTAAAAACCAAAACTCACTTAAGGTTTGGAAATCATCTACAGGGCAAGGGTAATCTTCATTCTTTAATTTTGTTGCTGCTACTTGCTGCAGTAGCTTTTTTACTTATTACTTTCTGCTGTCCTGTACCGTTCTTGGAACATGTATTAAGTGAAATCATGGTTCTGCTGAAGCTCATGACAGTTACAGTCTCTTTGTACTTAATTTGGGATGAACCTCCAGATATGCTTTGCACTATTTGGAATAACTTTGACTGCAGATGCCAAATTTATGCTACGCTAGGGCATGCTACACCAGGGTTTCTGTGGTCTGTGCCTGCTCACACATGGAGAATGCTTAATAAAGTTGGTTGGTATAGTAGGAATGATGTTTCCATTTCACTGAATGTGGCATAAGATTTACTCTAATAAAGTTATTTCAAATTAAAGACTGTGCTTGTGTGTGTTTAGGGGAAGGTATAATTTCCTGTTCATAATTATTGCTCCAGGACACAATTTTGTGTCTTGCATAAAACAGGTCTTTTCCATTTGTCCCACTTCAGTCATAGAGGGGTGCGGACTGACGCAGGTGGGGCGTGGTAAAACTGTTGTGATGGGATTCACCTCACCCATCTTTAGCCATCCACAGGGTATAATTGTCTGTGCTCCTTCTGTAGTTGAAGGAAAGAAACAAGAGAAAGACAGGAGTGTTCATCCCAGGTTAATGTAGGCGAAGAGGAAATGCCTACTGGAAATGCCTCCCTCTGTATTGACCACGCAAGGAACCTGGACAACTTGTGCTCTAACCCTAACCCTTGGCACCTCACTTATGGATGGCTAGAGTTAGCTGCAATGAGTTCATCCAGCCAGTGGTATGTAAATCTCACTGCTCAAAACATTACCCAACTCTCAGACTATCTGTGTAATAGTCATAATGTATAATGTTGGAGCCAGTGCACATTAAAGAAAACTCACTGTTGTGCATAAGTGCATTTCACTTTTAAACATTGCTTTAAATTGGTGGGATTTGTAATATAAAAATGGCCAAGTACATATATGTTTGGGCTTTTTTTCAGCTGGAATAGAGCAAAACAGCACCCAAGCCAGAAAAAATAAGAACTAAAACCTCAGTAAACCAGTTCTGATTAAATCTTTTAAGAAAATAAAACAACTGCCAGGAAGGACTTGTGTTTTTAATAGGTAATTATAACTCCTAAAGGAAAAATTGCAATTTTGTTTCCTCGCTATAGCATAGCAGCAGACAGGTGTGTGGTAACGGTGTCTGTGCAGTGGATGTGTATCTCAGGGTGTTGTGAGGTCTGGCAGAGAACAGTGTAATGTATACATTTCCTTCAATTCCCCCCCCTCCCCCCCTTCTTTCCTCTGTAAGCTACCTCTGTCTTGATATGGTGGACCTAGAAATATAGACCCTTCTATAGAAATATAGACCCTTCTATAGAAATATAGACCCTTCTCCTTCAAAAATAATAAAGAATGCTGCAGCAGTAGGATGGCGTGAAGAAGACAATAATTCTACAAAAATCCTTCTAATACCTCTCTTCAGACATCTCAGAAACTAGAGAGCAGCTAGGGAAATGAAGTGTGTGAAGGAATTACATACATACCTACAATTTGAAGTTGTAGCCACCATGCTGCAGTTTGTAATGCAGTATAAAAGCACTGCAGTAGGGAGAGAGAAAACATCTTGTTGCTTCAATGAATAAGAACTTTGGGATTGCTGGAGAGGTTTTGTAAAAAAAAAAAAAAAAAAAAAAAAAAACACAACAAAACCACAAAGCACTTTATTCCCTTGCAAGAGGCTTCAAGAGTGGGATATGTGAGAGAGAGAATGAAAAAAAGCTTTATTTTTTTAGTATTTTTTTTCTCTGGAGTATAATTTTCAGTGGTTTTGTGCCTTACTGATGGCATTTAACAAATAAGGCATTGGACTCTGCTGAACAACCAGCAGGACTTGACATGGATGCTTTCTGTCTCCAAGCAGCATTGCTCTTACATAGCTAGAGTCACAGGGGCCAGATGAGAAAACATGGTCCTGTGCATTTTCCTGTTGTGTGCTGATCTGTATTTGTACTCTTTGTAATGGTATTTTTAGGGCAGTTTGCAACAAGAAATACATAGAGGTTGTTGTGTGTTCAAAAGAGAAGCATTCTGGTTGATGGCTGGATAGTTACATATGGATGGATTCTTCTATTTTTTACCATAGTTAACTGACATCTACCGACTAATTGCTTGATTTAGCTGGGGAAGGCGGGGGGAGCAGCAACAGCCCCAGAGATTGGGAAGCCAAGAAATGAGGTGGGAATAATTTAAAGCTATCCAAAACCATTTTTACAGCAGTAGGACAGACTTGAGTTCAAAACTTGACTCTATTACTTGAATTGCAGCTCCCTCTGAAAAAGAGATGTCACTATATGACTCTTATTCCACCTTCAGGTCTCTGATGAGAGGCTGCCTTTCTTTGCCTGTGTGTATCATGTCTCTGTGTTGCCTCTGCATAGATCAGACCAGAAATTTCTAGGAAAACACAGAACCTTGTTTTTCACAATTTTTAGATTCGGCTGTACTCTGTGACAAGAGCCATCAATGCTGTGGTTCAAATACTGGTGTGAAGGAATAAAGTCCTGACTCTTCTATACAGATGTAGTAGAAGTGTCCAAAGGAGGGTGGCTTCACTTCTCCATTTAAACAGGCTCCAGTCTCACATCACATTTCTTAGTAGCTCCATCTTTCATTGGAGATTTCAGGTGTGTTTTGCCAGGTTAGGTGGTGGAGCCAAATACTTTATGGCAGTAACCAGAGCAGTTTCTGTCAGGTGTCAGTATATGCAAGGGAAGAATTCATGTACTTTGTGAGGCAATAGAACAGTTCCTGAAAGTCCTTTTATAGTACCCTCATCTTCATAGAATGAGAAGGTCTTTGGAAGGTGTTATTTGTCAGATTTGAAGAGGTAAAAACAAAGTGTTTCTTAACATTTGCTGCCACCAGGTTACGTGAAATGAATGAACTTGTTTTACAAGCACCAGAAGCACTCACATTTTGACTGTAGCTACAGTTTTTCATAGTATTGAAAAGTAGTCAAGTACATGGACTATTATGCTAAGATGTCTGTCTCATGAAAACCTTAACAGGTTTAAAGCACTATTTCTAGCCTTAGGTTTTAAAAAATGGCAAGATCTTATAAAACATCAACTGTACTTTAAACTTTGTCCATTGAAATAATCTCATATCAGTGATGGTGGTGTTTTGTCATGTATTTCTTAATGTGTACATTTTCCTGTCAACATAATCTAAAATCGAAAAGACTATGCTTTGAGTGGGCAAATCAGCAGTATGAAACATTCCTTTACAGATTCTTTTGCAAAATAGGTTGTATACATAGTACAATGGCACAGGTCAGTATTTACTTCAAAACTGAGAAGCAACTATAAATGTTTGGGTTTTTTTTTTTTTAATTACAGGTAGCTCAGTTGTCTTGGATTGAAAAGAAAGTAGCTGCTGCTCTCTTTGGGACTCCACCAACTTCAACAGTAGAAGAAGCATTGCAGAATTTCCTTAAGGTAAGTCATAGCCAAGGGTCTTCCTATGTGACTGTTCCCCAGCTGCTACATGTGACTGTTGTCAAGACGTCCGCTCAAGAGATTATGTCCAGTAGCTATACATCCAGGGCTTGCCTAAATACTATAATATTTTTTTCTTTTCTATTTTAAAAATAGTTTGGAGGTGAGTGGCTAGCATCTTCCTTCTATTTCTTTAGTTTTAGGGAATTCTTTAATGGCTTGCCATGGTTAATAGTTACTGGATTTAATGTGAGATGGATATATATGCCATTGAAACAAATTAACCGTAGTGATAACCCATCGTTTGTTCATTTCTGCAAGAAGATTAACATAAGCAAGGAAAATCCTGACACTGTGGCATTCCTGTTTTTTCTGATCTGAAGCTCTTTTCATTGAATTTCAGGAGAAACCTTTCTTGTTTGTGGAAATGATCCATGTTCCTGGGCATTCTACTTGAATGCACAGTTATGAGAAAACACTACATGAATAAAATAAACCTGTCTTTCAGTATCTTTTATATGAATCATTTTTACTTCTGGAACTGAAAAATACAAGTTTTTCACTTGACTGAATTCAAAGCATAAACTTCCATCATTACAATTCCTTTCAGGCATTTTCTCAAAGGAATCGGACAAGCATATTTTCTTCACAGTCAAAAGTGCTTGTTTTCTGTGTTCTTAGTGTATTTAAAGATGGAATGATCTCCTGGATTTTGGACAATACAATACACTACCATCTTTCTGGTTTCAGATATGTTGTCTTTAAGGTCAAACTCCAAAGGTGGTAGAAGTAATTTGGAATGTTCACTTCAGCTTCAGAGCATGTTGCTGTGTGCTGCAACGTAACTGTGGTTTTAAGTCATCTTCTGCAACAAAAATTAAATTACTGTCTAAAAGACAACTGTTTGGGTTTCTTTTCCACTTGTTTGATAATACATAGTTGTGGTGAAAGCAGCATTGTTTTGGTCCAAGGATTGCAGCCACAATAAATTTCACTATTGTATTTTTCTCTCCCAAAAGCTGTCTGTTGATTAAAGCTGCTTCTTGGTTAGTAGATGATTGGCAAGTTTTTTACTCATCTTTTAAGCTTCCTTAATGTGTTTTAAAAGGAAGACAATCTTGAACTTTTTTAATGACCTGAACTTTTCAGAAGATGGTAGTATGAAAAGAAGGGTGAACCCCGAGTTAGAAGACATGGCTCTATGAAAGAAAAATAATTATAAAGTTGGTGAATACAGTTCATTACCCATTACACAGTGTGTGAATGATTGGCTACTTGTTTATTTCTTTGATGAGGAAATAAATATTAATAGTCTATTATTAAGCAGAGTCTTCCAACCCATTGTGTCAGTGAATGAGTCCAATAGATATTCTATAGAATGATCTGATGTCTTTACAGGGCACTTAAGGAGAGAGGAGAGGAAGCAGTACAGAACACCTTTATATGTTCAATATCAGCACTTCGTGTGTCTGGTTTAGCGTTTCAGTTTTGGTGGTTTTTTTTGTTTTCTTGAGTTTTTTTTTGTTTTCTTGAGGTTTTTTTAAAGTGGTAAACAGGTTGTGGTGCACACGGTAGGGATGATTCAGTCTGATGTTGGAGGAAGCTTAGTGCATTACTAAAAACGTTATGCAGACCACATAAATCTCATCACACAAGTTTTACGTCTATTTTCTTTCCTGTTTTTTATTATTTAGGCAGAAGAAATGCATCCGGGATATTCCAAATACAATTATGTGTATTTGGCAAAGGTAACCAAGTTCTTTTAAAAATAATGATTTGTAGGCTCTGGTATTCTTACAGTGGTCTGATTGGAAACAAAATGTTTTTTCTTCTCAGTGTTATAAAGATCTTGGCCAGAAAAACAATGCACTGAAGTACTGTGATTCTGCACTGTCAATTCTCTCGGTTACTAATGAGGTGGGTATTGAGAGTGATAACTTCTTCTCTTGTGACCACTCTTTTGTTTTTGGCACCAGTTATTGTATTGTCAGTAATAACATAATGTTTCATTTTTTCCCCCTGAATGCATAACTTTCCTTTCTCCTCCACTCTAGGTTGGTTCATTACAGTTGTCTGTATGAACAGATTTTAAAAAAATCTTTGTATAGTGAACCGTCAGGGACTTGTCTGTGTCAGAGGCTGTCAGAAATTGAATTGCACTCTTTGTAATTCAACCCATTTCATCAGACTATCTTAAGCATAAACAGTTCAGTGTGTCACTTGGGCTGTGTTGAAATTTTGCCTGAGACCTACTTTTTCTCAGTTGAAAACATTTGGGATTTTTGTCCCACAATCTGTCTCTGCTGCTGAAAGCCCCTGGCTTGTGAGTCTTGTCAAAGCTTCCAAGGCAGTGTGGCAGAGTGTTAGCTACAGCAGGGGTAGATGAATTATTCAAGATTGCCTTTGTCTTCAACCACAGTGCAGTTAAGGAGTCACAGTTCTTCCAGTTACATCTGCTGGAGCATAGTTTATTCTAAGAGATTATTAGATTCTATTTAGGCCCTTTAGAGTATTTTTGCAACAACAATGCAAAATTTCTACAGATATTTGAGAGATTTTAAGTGATTTAATTTCTCAAATATAAACGAAGTCATGGCAAGAAGGTTCACTCTGTCTGATCTCATGTAGAAGCAAGTTCCATAATTACCGACCTATGACTGGGAATGTCTTACCATCCTAGACCGCGACAAGTTCAAACCTGAGCTTTGTCAGCCTAAGGGACCCCCTTTGAGCACAGCAGATGTGGTAGGGAGAGAAAGAGGTGATTCCAGAGACGAATTGGCCCTATCCCATTTAATTCTTTGAAGTTAAGGAAAAAGACCATTAAATAACTCTGTGACTTGATTGACAATAAATGCTGTGCTGTGTGTTTATGTCAAGTGCTCCTGCTGGGAAGAAAGACCACTGCGTGCCTCACCAGCAACTGCTCCTGGGTGGCCTTTATTTTTGGCCTAAGTTATAGTATATACCAACCATAAATTAAGCAATCATTGCTTAAGTTCAGTGTTTCTTTAAATATGTATTGATACAGATATGACATTAATAATCTCTTAGCTCTGCTTTATTCTGTACTTAGTGTTGAAATGTACCTTCAGCTTGCCTATCACAGAACACGGGAAAGACCGCTATAAATTATCTGTTATTTACACCTTTGCAGAAAAAGTAGGACCAGCGGTGTAAGGGAGAGATCTTACAACTGAAATTGCTTGACTCAGTCTGTTTTGTATAAATCTGCACTCATTGTGCTGGTGAATTTTTGTTTTTCCTGTATTCAGCTTACTGCAGGCCAGGTAATCTTGCAATGAACTCTGAAGCTATCTTGTAAAATTGCAAGTCAACATATCACAGGAACTTTTGGTGGGTAGAAGACTGCCTGTGTTTAGTAAACTGGAAGTTACTCAACGTATTCACAAAGTCTCCTTGAAAAAAGTATAGAGATAGCATAGATTGGGATTCATGTTTGGTAACAATAGATGGACAAAATTTTGGTGACCAAAAGGCAGTTGCTGAGGCTGCCTCTACACTCGGTGGAGAGAGAGATGCATCAAGGTACCTCATCCTGCCTCTCTCTGTCCCCTGGTGGCAGAGAGAGACTAGATGTGAAGATACATGCAAGACAGGTACCTGAGATACTTTACTCCTAGACTGTGAAGTTAATGAGAGATGAATCCTGCCTCTAGGGTCTAGTGTCATCAGTCTAACCATGAGCTGGAGTTCAGTATGTCCTGGACCACATGGAGAGGCTTAATCCTTGGTAAAAGGAATGCCCCATCACATTTCTGAAGAACCAGTAGGCCTGCAAAGGAGGAGGGACCCTGAGGGTAAGAGCAGGAATTTGGGAGTAATCTGAGGGAGTGAGTGTGTATTCTGGCAAGCAAGGTGGTGATGAGAATAAGGATGATACTGGATTGTGAACAGAAGAAAGAGCAGCAAATGGGCCCCAAAAATCTTTTGTCCATCTGAAGACGACAAGGTGATTTGTCCTCTTCTGTTTTGACTGGTTCTATAGATATCTTTGTCTGTTTTGTCTTGTTTACTAGTGATGTGTTTTAAGTTAAGATTATTAATAAAGTCCAGGAAAATATGGCATTGGGGCATTAGTGTGTAACTCAAGTTAAAAAGAAAAAAGCAGCACAAGGTAAAACTAAGTGCACGCTGCTGAAAAGAATTACTATAAAATGGAGGTCTGGAGCACAGACTCTGCTGATGTTGTTACCTCAACTCCCATCTGAATTAGAATATTATGTGTTGTTTTGGTTATTGCATTAAAGAGAGGCTGTTAATGATTTTGGGGGGAAACGTTGGAACTGAAGTGATTCGGGGCTTGGAGCTGTATGTAGGAATAACATTTAGTCAAGTTAGTTTAAGAGAGGGAAGAGGCAGAGACTGTAAAAAGACTAAAGAGACATTGGGGAGACAGTAATAAATGGATGCTGATAAAGTGCCTGAATTGACTATAGCCCTGTAAAAGATGGGGTTCATGGTCTGAAATAGAAAACGCAGGTCAGCAGCAGCCTGAAGATTTCTTTCAGTTTGCCACAGCACGGGGTCTCAAGGCTGTCAGCAGCATGATACGTTGTCACAGTCATGAGAAACCCGTCATTCCCAAGTGTAATCACAGTTTCTCATGTGAGTTTTCTTGGTTTCTTCAGACAGGGGAATTCCTTTATTATTTTTAAATGCTGGCTTCTCCTGAGAAACATGTATATGTATAAAGGCATAAAATTGGGAGCAGACTGAGAGACAAAGTTGCTGGAAAGGTGCCACATTGAGGAAATGTGTAGCATTTCATGATACAAATCATCCTGCAGCATAAGTGTGAAAAATAATAGTAGACAGTGGTTTACTTTTTATTGCTTCTGAGCATCCACAGTTTCCAGTGACTTCAGTGGGAACCAGAGGCACTCGACATCAGTGAAATGGCTCATAGCTCATTTTAATCCTCAGGTCAAATTCTCAACTAATCTAACTCAGGGCAGTTCTTCAACACTTTGACCAATTTTCTGTAGCATTTCAAGTTAAGTGAGATGATTTTTGTCTTGAATGTTGTATCACATCCAAATACCCCTTTTGTGCATCTGTTCTACCACTTGTAGAATAAGTTTTTAATTCAAAGGGTAGTGGGGTTTCCAAACAGAGGTAATACTTATTAAAGCAAAAAAAAAATCAGATGGCCAGTTTCAACCCTATTATGAACCTAAAAGAGGATACCAAAGAAATCATAGAAGAAGAGATAAGTTAGGATTGAATTACTCCTTGAAATCCTAATACCAGATTTTAAAAAAAGTTTGGCACATTTCTAACTATGCATTTATTATTTTTTTTGTTGTTTTAAAAGGAAATTCAGGCGTTTTGGTGCAAATTACATCTGGAGAACAAAACCGATGTTACAGTACTACTTTAGAGACCTTTCTCTTTATCCTCTCTACTCCAAACAAAACCCTTCAATGAATCATATGGTTCTTCCTTGGCCATAAATACTGTCATACTGTAGAGTGGTACTTCACTGCTGGAGGTGCATGGGACATTACATTGTCCTGCTTTTCTCTGGTTGCTGTCCAGGTGGATAACCTCAGGGTCCTGGGAAACATTCACCCCTGCAGTAAAAGAGAAATTTTGATGTTCAGGGCTGCTGTGAGTTACTGTGCTGTGCCTAACAGCTGCTCTGTTTATCTAGTAGATGTTGCATTACCCTTACTGAGGCTCATTACTTTGTAGTGCGCTCAAAGCCTTGTTGAGTGTGACTGCATGAAGGGCTGTCAAAACCAGATGTGGTGGCCTACTGTGATAGAAAAAAAATGACATTTTTAAATTTGGGGAGAAAAATGTCCTTTAAACTTGAAAAAGTGAGTGTTTGTCTTGCATATAAAAATATGAAATGAGCGGATGGGGGTGTGTGCTTGATTAAACACATAGTGCTTTCCACAGAAGGGGAATAAGACACTAATTTCTTGTTTATAATAAAGATTGTTGGGTATTTCAAGTCAATTTAAGATTATAAAGTAGTAGTTATACTATATATATATACACACTATACTAAAATGTAGTAGTAAAAAAATTATTTTTTCTTGTATCTGGAAACAAGCATAGGTGTAAAAGTGAACTCTGTGCTCGTAGGACCAGTAAACTCAACACAAAGGGATTAACAGACTAGCAAAGAAAGAGATTAAAATTTTGCTTTTTGAAAGTGAATCTAAAAAGCAGCAGTTGTATTACAAAAAATGTAGTCTTGGAAAAGTCAAAGACAGCAAAGCAGGTAGAATGCAACGCAAACCTGTTTGCACTGAGAGTTGCTGAAAGTCGTACTTAACATGCAGATAAAAACTTCCCTGAAGTTGAGAATGTAGTTTATAAAATTATTGGTGATTTTAAAAAAAAAATATCTTATTTTTAAAATCAATTTCTTCATTTCAAAAGCACTCCTCCTTTCCCAGCAATTACAAATGAAGGCAATTCAGAGTTAAAATTAGCAAGTGATAGGGATTTTGATATTACCAAAATTGATTGTTATGGCATTCACTTCTTACAGGTGCAGAATGGCAGGAAGCAGAGACTTTTTAAAGACTCTGCCTTCGGCCTCAGTGATATTTGAAACTCTAAAAAAACCCATGTGGAGGAGGAAGTAAATGTATTAATGAGCAGGAACAATGGCTGAATGTTTACACGAGAATGTAGCTGCTGAGGAGAAAACTTACCCGTAAGATTTTCTTACATTTTTTACATCACTGTAATTGATCTCCCATTAATTTATATCCTGTTAATGTTGTTAATTTACATTTTTAATACTTTCTCTAAGGAAAAGAGTGGGAGTTACAGAGAGATGAAAGAGAGTACAGAGTACTCTCAGCACCATCAGTTTCTCCTGTTACAACAGACCATTTGAATATCTTGAATTTTTCACCAGAGATTTTCCGAGAAATGCCTACTCCAGCCACCATAGATTGGTCATATGTAGCAGACCTTGCTGTGATATTTCCAACAGATCTCATTTGAAGCTGCTGTGGCAATCTGTCCTACGTAAGGTCTCGAGGAGGAAAAAAAGAATTTACTTTCGCTTTTAAAGTGAGGTGTGCAAATTATGACTTGATTGTGAGAAAACTACCCATCAAAACTGTGAATAATTTGGGTTAACCTTATAAAAGATATTTCTGTTTTGTCATCAAACATTTTCTTTTCTCAACATTGGCAGCTCAATACAAAATGTCATTGTCTTTAGAGGATATTCATTCCTTTAGATTTTATGCACGTTTGTTCTCCAAATGCCAAGCAAAAGTCCATGGGTGTTTCAATTACAAAATAATGGCTGTATTCAAATTTGTATTCATTTGGAATTCTAGGCTAATGTTTTCCTGCTAATACTGTTTGTAGGGTCGGACAAGAATTTCCTAATAGCTACTACAAACCCAAAATTAAAGTATCTTTTGAATATATTTTAAAAAACTATTCCTTAATTAGTGATTTATTTACACTGAATATGAGTGCTTCAAGCTCAGGCAAGGGGCTGTTCAAAAACATATAAAGAGATCAGATTTCAAACTGTAAAATGCTGGGAAAAATGAGGCATTAATAGAAGAGCTGCTAAAAGAACTTGAGACCTCCTATATTTTACATTATTTTGCACTTCAGACAATACAGTCTATTTTTCTCTTAGTGATCAGACTGATTTATCATCTGCATGCTTTTGAAGCTCTTGCCAAAAGGTTTGTTTGCCTTGTCTGCTTATTCTTTCTCCCTCTCCAGAAAGGATTCCAAAAATGAAGATCTTTTTTGTTGTTGTTGTGTAGTATTTCATACATAAGGATGGAGTCTATCCTGATAAATATTGAGCTTCCTATATTTACGATCAAATTGACCAGCTTATCACAATATTCATTTCAGCATCCTACCAAAGGTAACCCAGTTTTTAGCATAGTTCTTAGTGTGGCAGGAATGCTCAGTGGACGGTTCCTCAGAGCGTGGGGTTTATCTGTCTCCTGCGCTGGCGTGCTGACAGTGCACGGCGAGAGCGGGAGAAGTATTCTCGGGGCTAGTGGTGCACTGCAGGAGGAAGAGGTTTGCAATTGGTTTCCTATTCTTGTAGTGTGGCCAGGGGAAGTCAGGCTTCTACGTGTTTGAAATATGTTGTCAGAGTCAATACACAGGGTGAAGGAGAGCATCTTTCTGAACGGGCTGTAACTGGGAGTGATCTTGTTCAAGTTGTTTCAGTGATTACTGGGCTGTAGGTCCCACCATGGTGAGGGCAGGCGCTGGACAGAAAGAGGGGAATGTTTTGAACATCAAAAGCTCTGCATTGTGTACAGTAGTAAAAGAAAACCAGATTGCAGGTGAAACTTAGTCTTTTAAATTAGAAAAGAACTAGCGGATAAAAGTTTTACAGAACTATTAATTATTCTAAATTCTGTCGTTTTGTAATTTTTCAGCAGGAGTCCTCAAACTAGCTGAACTGTTCATTCTTTTGGGCGTGAAAGGATGTTTTTCCCTCTACTTGAAGCATAATCTGAAAATGTGGAATTATTGTCAGCTGCATATTTTAAAGCTGTGCTTGCCTTGATTCTAAAAGCCTTGAGAAGTCATGGTTCTTCCTCAGAGGAAGATAATAAGAGTATGAAAGAACATAAAATGCCCTAACTTGTGACATACAGCAGTCATACAGAAGGTTGCAAGTGGATGATTGCATTGAAATATCTATGGGGAAAACCAGTATTATGCAATTGTATGGAAATGAACGCCTACTACAGTCACACCATCTGTGAGAGTCTTCCATGAAACTGAGAATGGACAGCACGTAGCTTTATATGATTCATATTGTCCCCAAGAGCTATTACTCTCTAGTTAACTACCCTTGTGCATGTTTGGGTGTCTCTTCTGTTACAGTCCAGTATTTCTCCTGGAGCTGCGAAGGAATGATACAGTTGTAACCGAAGGCAGGGTGGGCTCTCGGCACCTCCTTGCTGTTACTGCCTATCAGAGTACAGCTTTGGACCACCCTAGCAGCCCACCTCATTTAATATACCATGCAGCCCCGCTGACTTCAATGAAACCCTACAGGATGCATGTCAGCTTGGGATTTGGCACTGGTTACACACAATTATGTTATAGTTGGCTGGTGTAGCCATTTTGGCTGTGGTCATGGGGTTGTATCGTTTTCTGTTGACAATTGGGACTTTGTCAAGTGCACACATGTGCAATGCCTGGGTTGAATGTGTTTAGTGCATAAGGAAATAATTAGCAGAGATGGAAGGTAAAATCATTATCTTTCTGTCTCTGCTTTAATTGCCATTTAATTTTTACATGCATTTATATGTGTATGTGTGTACATATATATATTTATCATTATTTTTTTTTCAGCAGAAATTAACTGTTAAAATGCGGACTACTTCCAGTTAAGCCAATATTCCCTTTTTTTTTTCCCACCAGCTTTCTCTCTTTCTTCTCTCTTGCTCTTGTTTTCACCTCTTTTCCCTTGATCAGTCCTCAGCCTCCCAGGTCTTTTTTTCCTGTGCATATCCCCTGTGGATGATGAAACAGAAAAGCAAAGCAACTAAATAGGGGAAAATACAGTCACTGACCCTGTAATTTGAATAGCTTTTGTGTAGCAGTTTGCAGAACACTTTGAACTCCTTTTCAACTCTGAAAATGATATGAGAAGTGTTTAATAAATGTAAGCCTTGACAGTAGAAAGTCAAGGTTGAAAATGGCTATGCATTTAGTCAGCACTGAACTAAGCCTCAGGGTGAACAAATGGGAGTGATGCAAATCTGTTGCATTCCTTCTACGATTTGCGTCTCTTCCTCTCCCTGCTGTACTCTAAAGGGAGATCAAAGCCTGCATGTCTTTAAAAAAAAAAAGAAAAAAAAAAAGAAAAAGCTGACCTGATTGTTCATTTTTAGGAAGCCATAAACCCAGAAATCAATGAAGAACAGAGCTGGCCAAATACAGGATTTATGGCTTTTCCTTCCCACTAACAGTCAAGCTTTGTGCATTGATGGACTTTTCATCCTTAAAGCAGGAGGCTGGTACACCGAACGGTTGTGGCTTTTTTCTCCTTTTAGTGTGACACACCTCTTGGTCTGGAAGGACTCTATCCAAAGGTGACATAATAGTTCCCTTCACTTGCCATTCTCAGCTTTGTTTTTAATGCCATAACTGATGTTTTTAAATGCTTTTGCCATCTGAGTTCTTATTGACTGGAAGCCGCTGGCTCAGTTAACGCAGCCGGTTGTGTGGTTTGCAACAGTAATAATTCCCACTTTCACTTGATGTAGTCTTGTTTAGAACTGGCAGCCCAAAGGTAAAACACTTTGCATGTTTGCAGTTTGTTTTCCAGCTAGTTCTTAGAACAATCGTGGGTTTGTTTCATTTTTTTCCTCAGTCCAGAGGAAGGTTCAAGAAAGATTGCCCAATGTTTTGGGGACTTTTGCAACTCATTAAAGCTCATTGCACAAATAATCCTTTGCTTCTAAGGAGAGAGACAATGATACAAAGATATTTGGAGATATATTTTTAAAATGTGATATATGGCAAAGTGAGTAAAGAATCTCATCACCCCATGAAAAGCTGAGCACCATTCAAATATAAGAAAACCTGCATCTTTATTATTTTTGGCTTAGAAAAGTCTGAAAAGAGTAGGACCAGATACAATGAAACCTTTTTCATTTTCTTAATAGCATGGGACAATATCTGGCTTTTTACAGTTTTGTTTAATCATTTAGAATCATTTTCACAAATTTACCACAGTCAGTACAGAAAATTGTATTTTCTCTGAACTAATCAAAATATTGATACAAATGTTGGGTTTTCCAATTTTTAGTGACAGCCATGGACTGGTGCTCCAGGCAGCTTGTAGTGACATGGAGTTTAAGGGGTGCTGAATTCAGTTTGACATTTCCTTCTGTTATAGTATTTTGGCAAGAGCTTCCTGGCTTTGCAGTGTGTGCCTTTTAAGGCCTCTGATAAATGATTAGGCAGATAGTTTAGCCTATTGCTGCCAGTGGGAGCAAGGCAGTGAGTTCAAGAGAAGTGTCCAGCTAATGTATTAATGCCTTAATCCAGACCAATAATATAATATAGTTTGACATGTCTTGCATATGGTTTCTATCATCTCAATATTCTTCTCTATTCCTCCGTGACATTATAGACAACTAACCAAAATAAAGAGAAGCAGGAATTTCTTCACCCGTAAAATGTATTTTTAAATGCCCTTTATTTTGTTCCAGCTCTTTGGTTGATTGGATAATGAAGTGATCGTGAAATTCAGTGATTACTTCACTGTCTGTCCTACAGTATTTTCTTTCAGAATTGCCTGTGGCGTTATCTGGGAAAGAAATAGTGGTCTCTGTCATTAGAAATACTTGCACAAAATTTGTGATGTGCAAGTGCTTTTGGCTTGCACTGCTAAGCACACATGGCTGCATGTATTGGGTGTTTGGACCATTACCAGCCTGCAGGTATGACATGCTGAATGCAGTTTTAAACCAAGGTGCATTTTGTAAGCTAGAAATTTTGTGATGGCAAGTAAAGCAAGTGGATTATATCCAGGAGACATTTCAAAAATAAGTAAGATAATGGAGTTTTGTACTGTGGTTACATGTTCATATGCACGTACCCCTTTCCGAACAGTTTAAAGATGGAATATCCAAGAAGTACCTCACTAGTTACCTGTGAAAGTGTTTGTGGGCTGGGTTTGGTTTAAAGTCCAGTACAAACTGTGGACTTGCACCCCAGCCTAAAAGGAGCCTTTTGCTTCTGTCCTATGAGGTAGAATACAGCGTTGGCTGTGAGCATAGCGGATTACTTGCCTCTTGCTCCCCCATTGGCTCCTCTCTGCTCTGAGCCCAGTAGCATAGGCAGAGCCCATCAGCACCAGTATGGAAGATACTGAGGGTGTAGGTTGGGGCTTATTGCAGGTAGGTATGGCTGTATGCACTGAAACCACAATCTAACCTATGTCATTAATTACATTTCCCAATGTTTTCATGTTAATTGCATAATAAATCATTAGCAAACATCACCAAAATCTCTTTAGAAAAATTGCACACAGTCAGGCTGCAAGCTTACATAAGGTGTAAGGCAAGGCAGTACTTTATGCAAAGTATGCCCATAAAAGTTATGGCCTAAGCTGAAAGGCTTACTGGTCCGCTGAGAAGGCTATTTGTGGCTAACATGTTAAGTGCTTTACCAGAGCTGTGAAGGGAGGGCTGCCATCTGGCTCTTGTTTTCACTTCAAACTTTATTTTTGCAAACACTGATAAATTAACTTACTATACAGTCTTGTACATTCTGTGGCTGTTGCAGTTGTGTGTTATGTCTGTTGTTAGTAAAGAAATGTGGATAGGCACGTATAAGGCAAATGAAGGGATTTATCCTATCTAAGTTGATGCATGATTGTCTGTTTCTTTCAGGACAAAGAGGCCCAGAAAGACTTAGAGGCTTTACTTCTCTCACTGAAGCTGTGATACTGTGCACTTTTTACCTCTTCACGCTGTGATAGAATCGCAAAACTAAAATGAGACTCTCTAGAGACTGGGAACTGCGGGTAAATTCCAGTTAAGTCAATGGGAAAACTGTCATTGATTTTGGTTGGCTTGGATCATGGCCTCTAAGCATCTGGCAATTATGATATGAAAATGATGCGTTCATTTTTGACTATTTATAATCTCGTACTGAACTTTAAGATTGCTGACACTGTGAGTCTGATTCTCTGAACATGAAGTCCACTGCTGGCAATGGACATACTGGGTGTTAAAATGCAAAATGCAAAATCTCACTCTTTGAAAGATTAATCGACTAGTATGTGATGCCAGCATAGAACTGTGTAGCAAAAACAAATAAACTAAATATTTCTATAGTAAATTATATTTGTATCAAATAATTTACATGGCTGTGTACTAAAGAAAATCATGAATGGTTATGTTTACACATTTCTCTACTCTTATAAAATTAGAATCTTGTTGAAGTTAAAGAAAAAGCTGTTGCCTCCACAAAGCTCTTTTTACTTTAAACCTACTGTTGGTTTTACATGGAAATGTGAAAATTTTATAAATTAAATATTAAAGTTATATTTTATTTGTAACATTAAGTACAATATTAAAAATCAGACCAATGAAATCAAGTGTTTTAGATTAATCTATTACAGCTGTGATGTTTTATGGATTTGTTATGGAGCTTCCATCAAGTTT
Organism: Gallinago undulata; assembly: GCA_026546715.1. Lineage (NCBI taxonomy): Eukaryota > Metazoa > Chordata > Aves > Charadriiformes > Scolopacidae > Gallinago > Gallinago undulata. The sequence goes on from JAOTQQ010000023.1 coordinate 34,829,215, forward strand.
GTGAATCCTAGCTCATTCTCTTTGAACAGTTGCCTAGTGTGGTGGCATCAGTGTGTCTTCAGAAAACCTAGTCTAGCATGTGACCATCTCTAACCTTTTATATTATCTATATAACATAACCTGTACATAAAAATAGACTAATTAAAGACTTACTTCTTCTTTCTTAGTGTGTAGGACAGCAGTGTTTTCAAGAAAATGTAACAGGTAGCGGAGGAATTTTGTTTACCAATGGACTGATGCAGAATTCCCCGAAGTCTGTAGAAAAATAAGGGCCTTTAAAAAGTGGGCAGATGCAAAGGAGTATGAGTACATATGAAGTAAGCTTTAACTACTGGCAATAGATGCAGTAGTCTGGAAGAAGGCAAATGCATAGAGTTACGTTTGAACTTAGCCTAACTCTATGACTCCTCATAAAGTACAGAGATTTCTTTTCATGAAGTAGGTCTGTCCATTTTTTTCAATAATTTTCTTTTAAAATATGTGTTCAGACATGCAAACATTATTGTGAGATACCCTGAAGAAAATCTGAAAGTTTAGAACTGATTCTGAGTTCTCACTGTTGTCTTCATGGTTTTCATTATTCTGAAGATCTTCACAAATTGAAATATGCATTTAAATTGTTTTTAATGTTAGTTCTGAGGGAAAATACTTCCTATGCCTCTTTTTCAATTCCAGAATTCTCCTTTTTCCATACACAATTTCAGAGAAAAGGGGAAATAACGTATGAGACAAATTCTATCAGATAATTCCTTCTGTGACTGAATAATTTTCTTGTCAACAGAGAAGCTTCAAGGGTGATGCATCTTGATTTTGTTAAGGACTGCTTTCAACATTTTCATAGCCAGCACAGGAAGCATAGTTTAAATGGATCTATAAGAGTCATTGGTATCTAGGGTGGTTGTTAACAATTCACTGTCACCACAGAGGCCTTTACTTAGATCAATTTGATGCTAATTAATATACTTTATAAAATAGATTGGATTATGCAATAGTTCATTTACAAGCAATTATTGCTGATAAAGGCTGAAAGTGTATCGCGGGAACAGATTAGAACAAGAAGTTATTTAAATGAATTGCTGAAATTAGGTGACTTAAGTAGGATTGGCTTCATTAAGAGCAAATAGGAAGTACTGAAGTGAGTAAAGATGATGGAGGAGACCTGGGCAGCTGTGGTAATTGTGTGGAAAAGGACATGCAGATTCCAGTAAGTGGCAAGCTAATCGTGGGTCAATAATGTCATGTTTTGTGAAAAAGCAGATTTCATACTAGACTGAATAAATAAGCAGTCCTCATTAAATTCACATGAAATAACCTTTTTACTTTAATTGGACCTAATAAGATCTAATGAGGTCTGAGCTGGAACACTATATCCAGTTTAAGGCACCACACTTCACGGAGGTTGTGGGGGCTGATTGGAAAGAGTCCAGCGGAGAGAGACAAGAAAGATGAGAGTGCTAGACAACATCATTTTCTGTGTAAAAATTGAAAGAATTTGGTTTGTTTAGTCTGCAGGAGCAATGAATAAAAGGCTATTCTCATTTGTAAAAAGCTATTGCAGAGAAGACAGTTTAAAAAAAAAAAAAAAACAAACCCAAAACCTTGTTCTCCAAATCTGTTCACAGGACAAGAAGTAATTGCCTACCTTTAGATTAGGCATTGGGAGAAAATAATTCTGATGGTAACTTTGCAAAGCTCTGCAATACATTTCCTGAGAACGTTATCAAATCATTTATACAAGTTTTAAAGTAAAAGTTAAACATAGAAGACTTTAAAGCTTGGTGATGTTTAAGGCATAGTTCATCCTCTGGCAGAAGTTGGACCAGATGACTTCTTAAGATCCCTGCTGGCCTTGCTGTCCCTGGAGAGTGTGCAACTCCAGCCCCTGCGAGCCACGGCTGCTCCTGCTGGGTTTCTGGGTTGTGTCTGCACATGTTGGCTCTGCATTGGACCCAGGCTACCTAACGAATTTGTGAAACAGAATTTGTGAAACATTTGCCAGCATTTTCAAGACTTTAATTTAAAGATGTGCATATGGCTGACCTTGACTCTATTTATCACACCCGTGGTTTTAATGTACGTGATTACATTTTAAAATGAAATTCCTGATTTTATGAATGAAATTACTGAGCTTTCTTTTCAGCCTTCTGAATTAAGCCCATTCTTCTGTTTTAATTTTTGGTCACTGGTAGTCTATGTGTAGAATCACAAAATAACATCTGGGAGAGAAAAGGCTGGTTTTAATTCATTCTAAGTTGTCTTTCATAATTCACAAAAATATTCCTCACAGGTAGGAAACTGCTATTTTCTACAGTTAAGATATTCTGTGCTTTTAAAATTTTTTACTAGTTAGTATGTTTGAGCATTCTTAACTTTTTTGTCTTTGCATTTTGCTAATCTGAGAACTTGTTTTGAAGCGTGTTCTCTAATTACTCCTTGGAGTAATTCTTCTCTAATTACTCCTTAGAGTAAAGCTTTTGCATTTAGTTCTAGGCCTAGGCTATCTGTTCTCTGTGTCATATCAGCTGGTGAAACAGCAAGCATAGTTCCAGAGGGCCATATGTTTTCTTTTCTGTTTAAAATATCCACAAGCAGACATTCACTTCCGTAGTTTTGTCTCCGTGGAGGAGCTAGAAGTAAACTGTGTTAACCCCTGCGGGCCTTTAAGCCCTATGGAGCAGATGGGGCTGCAGGCTGGCTGAAGCCATGGCACCTTGGCCATGTTGCCCACTGCCTCCTTCAGCACTTCCACTGCAGCATCCCTTCTTTGGTCTCTGCTCTGATACATACGCTGTAACTTCTCTGAGGGAATTTGATTCTTTACATGTTTGCAAAAGGTGAGTTCGAAGGGCCTTGATCTGGTACTAGGATTCTTGTGCTTTGTTAAAATTACTAGTTCTGCCTTCCTGAATAATTGGAGATAATTTTTATTTCTTGTGGTGAAGCTAAGGGCTCCATCACTGGATCCTGATATTACATATTTCACCCACATTGCATATTTTTTGTAGCAGTTGGCCACTGGCACATTGTGGAAATGGTTACAGTGATACACTCTCCTACTACTTTGTTTAAATTACTGTCTTTCCTTTTGCAGAGTCTTAGGGTGGTTTACTCATTTTTATGTAGTAATATCAGTCCACTGACTTCTGGAATGAATTAGGAAGCTGTCCAACAGCGGTGAGTAGCTGATGATTCAGAAAGGAAAGTGACAATTCTTGTGTCCAGTTAAATAATTAAAAAAGCAAAACCAAGACCCTAAATCCATGCCTACAACCCTGGTAATGTGGGAATTAAAACTGTATTGCAGCATTCATCCAGTGCAGACTCAAGAAGGAGTAACTCTGACTGAATGGCCAACATTATTGTTTGCTTTATTTTTTTTCTTCTGTAATAAGGTTATATTCTTATTTTCCAGCACTTTTCCTTCTTACAGATTCCCAAGTTCCTTGGAGAAGAAAGAAATCAAACTGTTTTGACAATATAAAAAGAAGTAAGCTTTTCTGGCCCCATCTATGGTTATGTTTGTGTTTTTTTTATATAAACAACCAGTCATTCTAGAAGTTATCTGTGGGAGCAATGTCCAGTGTGAACTTGAATATGAACAATCTGAGCTCTGTGCTTGGTAGTGCTCCTGACCCATGGCTGTGGGGTAAACGGCTTCGCTACATACCCAAGTTACATGCAAACACCATCTGTCCACTCTTCAGATGTCTTGTTTATTAAGATTAATTATGAGCAGGTTTGAATTGCCTACTTGCATGAGCCAAAAAAACAGCCACACAATATTGACTGGGAATATTGTACCCTAAACATGTCTTAAGGATATGGGCATGAATGGGGATGTACTTTTTAACCTACCAAACTAAGCTCAGGTATCTAATTCATGGATGTAGGTAATCAACATGGCTGATGAAATTTCAGCCGTCAGGTGAAAGAAATGTTCTTTTTTGTTGTTCAGAAAAATGTGACAAATCAGCAAAGTGGCTTCACCAATTTCCTTGTGTTTTCCTAATCTTGGAAGAGGATAATTTATGAAGAAATGAAATCATTTGTAAAGCTCATGACTGTTGCTCTGGGTTAAGGATTGCTGGTTTTCAGAATGCTAGGCCAGCTTATCTAGTGTCCTGTAAAAGCATATATGAAATATTAAAGCAGTAATAAAGTTTACATTTTTCAAAATAAAAGAGCAGAATGCTTCTGTAGCAATTTTTAAGTGCAGCAAGGGGTTCATACAAAAACACTGCTAGATTGTGTTGGTGTTGATACCACCATTGTATGGATATTGGTGGTTTCAAGCAAAGCGGTGTTCCTGGTGCATTCATCATGAATCCATGAGCAAGAATTACCAGTGCACTGGCACAGAAGAACGTAATTGAGTCTGCAACCCCACAGTCATTTGATGTCTTCTTTGTTTTAGAAGTGTTTTTTTTACTAAAATGTATTTTCACTTGATTTGTCCCTGTAAAGCCTACCTGTGACATTTTGGTGCCACTAAGAATGTGACAAAAGAGCCTGTGGACATCAGTGAGACCCAGGCTTTGTGCCAGGATGAGATTTTTAATAGCACCTGCTTGACCTTGCATGACATTTGTGTCTGTACATCCTGATACTTGGTTTGGCTTATTTTAGCGGCACACTGCTTTCAGCCCTTTTTACAGCCATTCCTAAGTGAGACCAAATGCTCATCCAGGAAATTAGAAGGCAGGTCATGGGAGAAATATAGAATAGATTAGGTGGAAAAAAAAACCCAAACAACTGAACCTGGACCTGTATGGTCATTTGGGTGATACTTTTAATTAGTTGTCTACCAGACTTGATTCCTGTAAAGGGCATTCATTTATTCTCTATAGGGGGTGTTTTATGATGTCTAGCCTATTGCACACCATAGAAGAATTTTTCTCCAGCTTTTCCACCCCCAGACTTAGTCCCTAATCTGAAAAAATGGGGCTGATAGTGCTTCTTTCACCCATGCAGATGGTTTGAAGAAAAAGCATGTCAGGCAGTGAGGCACAGTTCTTAACCATGGGGGTCATCACAGTGTTTGAATGGACCATCCACTTGCCACCAAAGCTGGCAGCAGCTCCCCTGTTGCCAGGCTGGAACTGCAAAATGGGAAGGCTGTCCTGCAGTTCTTCCGGAACTGGTAGAGCCAAGCCAAAGTTCAGCCAAGCATTAACTGATTGAGAACACAGACAGCAGTAAGCAGTAAAACAGTCTTCACTTTTTCGATCTCTTTTAGTCTTTCCATCAGCACCTAAAAAGCTGTCAGGAAAGATGAAGTCTTAAAAAGCATTTATGCTGGTTTAGGAGGTACAAAAAGCTTGTGCAGGTACATAGAATCATAGATTGTATTTTGTCTAGGTTAGAAGGGACCTTTAAGATCATCTAGTCCAATCATCAGCTTAACTCTGAAAAAAACCCGTTACTAAACCATGTCCCTAAGCACTATGTCTACCCATCTTTTAAATACCTCCAGGGATGGTGACTCGGCCACTTTCCTGGGCAGCCCATTCCAATGCTTAATAGCCCTTTCAGAGTAAAAATTTTTCCTAATATCCAATCCAAATCTCCACTGGCACAACTTGAGGCCATTTCCTCTTGTCCTATCACCTGTTACCTGGGAGAAGAGCTCAGTCCCTGCCTCTCTACAACCTCCTTTCAGGTAGTTGTAGAAAGCAATAAGGTCTCTCCTCAGCCTCCTTTTCTCTAGGCTGAATAATCCCAGCTCCTTCAGCTTCTCCTTATAACACTGATTCTCCGGACCCCTCACCAGCTTCATTGCACTTCTCTGGACCTGGTCCAGCACCTCAATGTCTTTTTTGTGGTAAGGGACACAGTACTTGAAGTGGGGGGTCTCATCAGTGCTGGGTACAGGGGGACGATCACCTCCCCAGTCCTACTCACCATGCTGTTCCTGATACAGGCCAGGATGCTGTTGGCCTTTTTGGCCACCTGGGCACACTGCTGGCTCATGTTCAGCCACCAGTCGACCAACATCCCCAGGTCCCTTTTTGCCACGCAGCTCTCTAGCCATTCTTCCCCAAGCCTGTAGCGCTGCCTGGGGTTGTTATGACCCAAGTACAGGACCTGGCACTTGGCCTTATTGAACCTCACCCCATTGGTCTTGGCCCATCGATCTAGCCTGTCCAGACACAGCTGTGCTTCCAGCTGCCGAGGCGTGGCTGTGAGTGACCACCCCAGCTGGTGAGGAGTGTGGGGGCTGGAGCTGGTGCCCCCACACCTGAAGGCCAGCAGCCCTAGTGAGGCGAAGGAAGAGGCAGGCCTGCCTGGCCGAGCAGTGAGGAGAGCAGGCCAGGGTGCCTGGAGCTGGGGTTTGGGAGGGCCCTGGCAATGGAGAATTGGCAGTTTGGTGCACGTGGTTGGATTAAATCTTCCTAGAGAGCTCACAAAAGGTGTTGGGCTCAGACAGGTGGCTGCTTCCCATTTTTGGGGGATGCTTGCCCGTCACTCAGGAGCTGTGTTATTGCAGGAGTCTGATGGAGGATGGGCTGGGCCGGGCCTCCGGCTGCTGCAGGCCATGGAGGGGTGAGTAGTTGCTCTGCTGGGTATCCAGCTTCACACTGCTGTATCTCTGTTGGAAAGAGAGTGTGTGTGACGGGCACGATGGGCACTGCAATGGTGGGTTCACAAGCCTGTGTGTCTGCTCGTGGCCCCTGCTGGTGTTCGGTTAAAGGAGAAAATCTGGAAGCTGTCCCTAGGAAAGCTCATCAAAGGTGGACAGGGTTTGGTAATTCCTGATGAGGAGTCATGCTAATTGAACCTGTAACTACCTACATGCGAGGCTCTCCTATGTGCAGGGCTTTGACTCCCCTTCAGGGCCTGCAGCAAGACCTGGGGGGACACCCCAGAACCATCTGCTGTGTCCTCTTCTGGGCCACTGGTGCATGTGGCCGGTGACAGTGAAATTCAGATGTTTTTTAACTTATTTCCTTATCTCAAAAAATGTACTTGTTCATGTTTACTAACTTAAAATTATATGGAACAATACAAGGTGCAAATGATATTTCAAATGCATTGGCTATGAACTGCCATTTTCCTGTGGGAAGAGGTTGTTGCTGTTAAGCAAATGAGCACTAAAATCAAGCCAGAACACTAGTGTGAAAACCTTGCTGTAGCTGGTTTTGTGGGATGTACTTTAACTGCCAATGTTTTATTCAGTTTCCTCCATAACCACTTGCAGCACTTAGTTAAAATCCTTGCTGACAGGCCTGGATGAAAGCCCTGTGGCGGGCGTGAGGCTGTCGGCAGCTGCCTCCAACGAGCTCTGCAAGGAGAGTTAACCCTGAGTCCCAGCAGCTGAGATCTGCTTCGTTAATTGGCATTGTTTAATCCTTAAACTAGAGACAGAACTTGAACAAAGGAGCTTTTCTTATATCAAAGTAATATATAGTTCAGTATATTTACAATGGTATCAGGTAAAAGCAAGCAGGCTGACTGGCTTCGTCTGTGCTGCAGCATCCTGATTTCTGTCTTGCACTGGAGTTACTCTGGTAGGAATGCTATGGATCTGGTCTTATTTTGAATGTCCATCTGTAATTATACATGTTTGTATACATGTATACATGAAATTTATGGGGACTGCAGTTTTTGTGTTTGTGTGTGTTTATACATAGATGTATCTACACAAATATTTTTTTATCTCCGTAAGTTTAATAGAGGAATTAAAATATATACGACTTGCTGCATTTTGTAGCTACCATAAGGAACTTGACTACTTTGTAAACTTTCTGAAATTTCTATGTGTGAAGTGAAAACTTGAGACTTTGTCTGTGCATCCTTTTATATCCTAACTTCTAAGTGCAGAGTTAAAACTGCTTCACGAAAGGGAATTGCCACAGTTCAGCATGTAATTGGACCTCCCTCTGAGAGGAAAGACAGGAAAAATATCCATTGAATACAAGGTTGTGCTGGATACCTTGTATGCTGGAGAGGAAATGCTAGATGATAAACCTGTTGGAGATCTCAGGCTCCTCTTGATATAGAGCTGTCGGTTTCCTATTGAAAGCCCCTTACATCTTCAACTTGGGGCAAGCAGATGGTAGAGAAAAAAAGTAAAAGATGCTGGAAATTAATATATTGGCTTTCTTTGCTTTTGCTTCTCAAATTGTGAGCTTGTGAACTCCAAGGGGTTTACCGAGTCAGTAGGAATCAATGCATAGTCCATCAACCCTGACTCTTGTAGGAGAGACGGTTGTAATTGATATCCCCAGACCATCATATCTGCTTCTAGGGAGTCTGTGGCTGAAGGGGAAGGATGAGGGGGGAGAGCTTTATGTGTCTGGAAGTGGAGGTTTGTCTTCTGAGGGTGCTTTTTTTGTAAGCAAGAATTATTTTTTGCAGAGAAATGCCCAAGGAAGCTTACTTAACACCCATCTGTGGTATGATTGACTTTTTTTGGTTTTCTGCACACCATACTCATTCGCCAAAAATTAAAGTAACTCCTGTGGGAGTGGGAAGGGGAGAGAAATTTCAGTCAAGATTGAAGCAGTCTTAGGTATTTAGTAAGAGGAGACCGAATTGCATCCCTGAGCAGCTCCTGCAGAGATGCTAATAGCTGGTCTGTTCACCCTTGTTATGCTGAATCTCTTCCAGTTTTCTTGCCAAAACAAGTGGTATTTTCGGTCATATTCCAAGTAAGGCGAAGCCAAAATGTAACCTTAAACTAGTGAGCTTTAGAAGCAGTATTGCAGGGGCTGTGAAGTGCTTTTTCTGCCAAGCAGACAAGTGGGGCATTCAGTGGGAGCCACAGGCCTGTCAGTAAGTTTGACCTGAGACAGTCGGGGCCCCATGCCCAGCAGGGAAGGTGTCCATGAAAATTAAGTCCTCAGCAGAGTGATGTATGTATCCAGAACCTCAGTTTGTAAGGGTTTTGGCAAACTCTGTTTTTCAGTGTTGGTCTTTTGTGAGTCCTTCTCTCTGGAGTTAGCTTTGATTTTTTTTATTCCAATTTTTCTGACACATGGCAGTCAGAGACAGACAAATTTGGATCCTAAGTTCAGCGGTTGCTTTCTGCATTGGTCTCTTCATTACTAGGTACAGGCTCCAATATACTTAATGCTTAATGTATGCACAACTATCAGGAGATAATGTGGGGTTTATCGAGTTACTCCATCATCATCCTACCAAACTAATTCTAACTGCTTATTCTACCAGATGGGGTCTTCTCTCATCTCTAGCATAAGCTTTTGTAAGTGGAGCATCTCTTTTTCTTTTCTTTTTTTTTTTCCCCGGAGTCTCCTAAAAGTTACAAAAAATAAATTCTTGCACTGGAGACCTGTGAAACTTTCCAGTCAGGTAATATTTCACTCAATTATGGTAAAATACAGATGATTTGGAAACTTGAATATGAAGCAGCCAAATTGCCCAAATCCACATTTCCTTTTTTCCAGTGACATAATAGATTTTTCAGTTGTTATTGACAGATTTCCTAAGAATATATATCATATTCAGAGACAGGTTGAGTAACTCTTGATATTGCAGACATCAGAGCAGCCTTAGAGAGACAAATGGAATTTCAGCACAGATGGTATTCTCTGTTAAATTTTGCAGAATAGTTTAGAAAACTAGTGTGAAAGGATACCCTTCGGAGGACTGCTTTGTGTAAAGCACTTTACACCAATGCTTGTGTGCCATGAAGAGCCTTTGAAACAATCTTTTTATACACAGTATTTACCTGATTTCTTTTGTTTTGAGAAATACTGCATAAGCCTTTTAAGACATTTCTCCTATAGCTGACACTTGCCATTTGCAAATTGCTCTGCATTCCTCATCCTTCATGTTCTTCTAGGTTTAAAGCCAAAACCCAAACAATGTAAGTCCTCAACCCAGTCTCTAACTCTGATCTGGAGAGGCACCCAGGTGCCTGGGAATTTCCTGCTGATCTCAAGTGGTGTTCTCAGGTGTGGTAGTTAGTAGGGTGCCATAAAATTAACTGTAATTATCTTCTGCAGTTTCTGTTGCTGCCTGAAAAGACGTGAAGTGACAACAGATTAATCCCCTGGGATAAAGATAGCCAGTGAAAGTGTTTAGAGAACACTGTTTGCATGTTACAAAAGCAACTGTTTTTAAACTGACTGTAAATTTAGGGGATGGAAGGAGTCAACAGGTTTTGTCATATAAGAAGGAAAACAGTACATTTCCACCTCAGTGTTATCAGTGTGACAATTTGGTAAAGAACATAGAAAAATCATATTAAAACAGACTGAATATGTTGTCTTTGAACTATATTTTTCTTATTAATTAATCATTTTTTTCTTATGAGAATTCCTTTAGCATTTCCTCAGTATTAATATACAAAGAGGCATGTCCGTACATTAAATTTAAATATATACATATAAAAAAATGCATCATAACTCTTCTTCCCATAAACAGAGACCACACGGCAGCCTGTAAGGCTATCCTAATAAGCAGATAACCCTTGAGGACATGTGGGGGAAATAGCTGGCAATTCTGCAGCAGCCCAGCATCACTATGTGGCTCCCTCTCTGACAATGTGCTGCTTTGTTCCAGTTGTTGGAGTTCTTGTTAGTCATATTGGAGACAGCAGTGCAAACATTAAAGAAGAAAACAAGAAACCCTGATGTGTGCCATGATTTCTGCTTTGTGTCTTGGTGGTTCCTAGCTGCCGTTCAAGTAGGACAGATGGACACTGAGAAGTCTGAGTGGTGCCGGGCAGCAGTTGCTGAGGTGCCTGGGGCATGGTGTTTGTTCCAGGAACTCAGTGTTTTGTTGATTCCACAATTAAGTGCTATGGGATTTTGATTTGCTATTTACTCATTTTTCATTTCCTTCATTTTTGACATTCAGACCCAGTTTTGATGAAAAGATTGCCCCAGGACATGAAGGCTTTCCTGGAGCTGGAAGTCAGATTAGGAAAGCACTTTCCTGGGATCTCCTCCTTAACACCCAGCTCTTTCCCTAGGGGAAGGGTGGGTTTGCTCTGAGGGCTGTGGCTTGAAATGTGCATGTAGGTTTCATGGTAACAGGAATCCCCAGCAAGGGCTTTGGCAAGGGGCTTGACCACAGTGATGTTTCTAGATTGGGTAGTGAAATTCGTGAACCTGCTTGGGATCCCAGTCCCCACAATGAACAGGGAGAATTAAGATACCTTGCAGTGGAGCAGTAAGAGCAGAAGGACTGCAGCCTTCCCTCTTAAAATGCTTATGGTAGCATGTATGTCTGCATCCTGTGATGTTTTCTCAGTCCATACTCTAACCCTGGCAATGAGCCCATTTACTGGAGAAACTAATATATCCACCATTAGGGAATGAAGAGACTTCTTTGCCCCCTGGTTTAGGTCTATGGATGCCACCCTGACTTGTTTTATGTGGTGGCATTTTGTTGGACACTACTGGTAATGTATAATTTAAGGGGTTGTATTTAATGTTGGTGAATGTCCCAAACAAGATCTACTACTAAAACCACCTTGTGTTTGGGTATTGACCACAGCATTATTTACTGTTGCCTGAAAAGCAAGGGAGGAACAATGGAAATGTGCATCTGTGTGGAACATGTTTGGCAATATAATGTTTTTCTGGGATAACTCCTCATTGTTGAGTGATTATTGCCAGGGCTATGTCCAAATTCTTTCCTTTGCCTCCTGCAAAAGTATGAAATTCAGCTAAAGTACTTGTATCTCTTTACGTGAAAACTTTCACAGAAAGATTAAGGGCAGGTTGTTAGGTTTTGTTTGTTGTTTGTTTGTTTTTTTTTTAAAAGAGATGGAGAAGTGCAAAGTTATTTGCATCCAGATTTTTGAGTGCACAAGAGTCAGGAACCTAAATGACTTCCAGGGCATATGGTCTTGAACACTTGAGAACCGCACCCTGAGTTGGAGCAGAAATATATTGGAAGCATCTGACATTTGTTGTGCTGGGGCATAATTCTGAAGTTTTGTCCTGCTAGTGTAATCCATCTTAAGGTAATATAAGGAATAGTTGAACTTCCTTGATAACAAATATCCTTTCTCTACTCCCAGAAAACTCAGGTTTATTTTCAGGCGAACCACTTGTGTAGCATCAAAATCTCTATGTGCTTAGAAAGCATCCCTGAGGAAAGGGACTTGAGGGTGCTGATGGACGAGAAACTGGACATGAGCAGGCAATGTGCACTTGCAGCCCAGAAGGCCAATCACATCCTGGGCTGCGTCAAAAGAAGTGTTGCCAGCAGGTCCAGAGAAGTGATTCTCCCACTTTACTCTGCTCTGGTGAGACCTCACCTGGAGTACTGTGTGCAGTCTGGAGCCCTCAATATAAGAAGGACATGGACCTGATGGAGCGGGTTCAGAGGAGGGCCACAGAAATGATCAGGGGGCTGGAGCACCTCTGCTATGAGGACAGGCTGAGGGAGCTGGGATTGTTCAGCCTGGAGAAGAGAAGTTCTGGGGAAACCTTATAGTAACCTTCCAGTACGGGAGGGGGCCCTACAGGAAGGCTGGGGAGAGCCTGTTTACAAAGGCCTGCAGTGACAGGATGAGGGGTAATGGGTTTAAACTGAAGAAAAGCAGATTTAGATTGGAGATTAGGAATAAATTCTTTACTGTGAGGGTGGTGGAGCACTGGAACAGGTTGCCCAGGGAGGTGGTTGAGGCCCCTTCCCTGGAGACATTCAAGGTGAGGCTCGACGAGGCCCTGGGCAACTTGGTCTAGTTGGGGGTGTCCCTGTGACTGCAGGTGAGTCAGACTAGATGACCTTTGAAGGTCCCTTCTGGCCCAGATGATTCTATGATTGTGGGAGGGCACTGCTCAGTTCTACTGCAGCAGTAGGCTGCTTAATAAGACCTGCGTGTCTTTTTCCAAATGGGAGTGAAGTATAAAATAAAACATAAATCTGGTCTTTTTTTCCTACTGATGGAGAAACCCAAAAGTATAAAAAAGAATAGTGGTGATCTTATCATACGTATTGTTTTTTCATTGATGAATAAGAAAAGAGCTTATGCCACCAGAACAAGCACTGTCAGGAAAGGTGAGTGTTCTAGCTGTGAAGGATGACATGCAAGAATATTCTTTAAGGTTTTTCTCCTAGTCAGCTTATATGGACTCTACCACTCCTTGGAATGCTCTTATTAAAAGTAAAACACATATTGGTGTTTTGTTTAATTGACCACAGATTAAACTCTCGGCTTTCATCTTCCTTGAACAGTGGGGTGATGTCTGGCTGTAGGTGAGAAGCACCCTTTGCTAGTAGATGCTGAGGTCTCTTTTGAAGGAGACCAAGAAGGGTCTATTTCTTATATGTTCCTGTAACTGCCTTTTGCTGCCCCTGGTGTATAGCTGAGCAAGATGCCAGGGGCAGATTGGTGGACTCCAACCTTTGCTTTTAACAGCAGAATTCCTTCTGCCGTTTGTGACTCCGTTTTCCCCTCTGCAGGGGTGACTGCATGTGGAAACCTCTAATGCTGGGCTTCTTATACCTGAAAGCTCAAGTGTGACTTCAGGGTTGTTCCTTTTCTCTGGCTGCATATTTCTGCTCTGAAAAAAAGAGTTTGTAGCTCTGATGTTGTGGATAGTCCAACATGAGGGAAATATTTCAGCTGTGCCTTGGCCCTTGATTAACAAGTGTATATCAGTGTCTCAAATCAGATCAGATTCGGAGCCAAAGACAGAGTGTGGGACTTCTCTTGCCACTGATATGCCCATATTGCTTCCAAAGAAGTTGGTGCTCCCTCTTGTGTAGTCTCTTTGCCAGTCACTCCTTGTTTGTGCTCTTCCCTGGGGGTTCAGGTGGGCAGGGTCACACATAAAGTTGGCTCTTGAAGATGGCACCCTGAGGCGAATGAAGATGTCTGGTTCTGGATGTGCAAGTTTCTCAGCAGATTTGCAACTCTAGATGTAGATACCAAGTTCATGTGTCGTGCTTTTCTAGACACTTACTCTTTAGATACAGATGCTGAAGAAGCCTGGAGTCTGGTGTCACTGCAGCCAAGCGGCCTGTCCATTCTCGCTTGGTTTCTTGGTCGGTGCAGGTCACAGGTGCAAGCAATTGACCATAGGTATTGACAGCAATATAGCCATTTTTGAATTAAATTCTTGGTACTGTGCTTCCTGTGAAACTGTGTTTTGTACTTTTTCATGACCAAGGCTGTAGCTAGAGAGTGAAAAGGAGAGGAATTTGCTAACTAGGATGCAAATTAAAGCTTTCTAGGGCCTTAAACAGTTTACATGATACAGCATTTGAGTTGGTGTAAACCCTTCCAGCAAGGAGGCAGAATGAGATTTACTGAGCTTGGAAATAATTAAAATCATGCTGAAACTTTCCAAACAGGTGCTAAATGTGACATAGTGTGTGGTCTCCCTAAACAGAGTTGGCTTTCCCTTTAAATGGCAAAGTGCAACATCAGATGTTTCAATGCGTGCACATGGATAAACAATGCTTTTATGGCATATTAAGAACAGTTTGGTTTATGGCTCTTTAGATGCATCTTAAAATCTTATTCTATGATGACTTTAGCAGAACTGTTCAATTTCCAAGATGTGCTTCTGAAGCAGGATGAGGATTGTACCTGTTTTTTATTAACTATATTACAAGCTAAAAATAAACCAACTTGCAGACAGCTGACTGCAATGTGGACTCTCAATGTGTTTCATTAAAAACAATAATAATTCTCAGGGGCATGGAGACAGATATCAAACTCTTTTTGTCTCCTGGAAGCCCTTTTGCTTGTTTGAGGGAGGAAGAAACCTGACAATCTTTGAAATTTACTGATATTCATCAAGATCACTGGACTTTGAATGGAGCTTTAGTTAATTATGAACTTTAACCCCATGTTTTAGTTTGTTCTTGGACAAAATAAGTGGCTTCATTGTGCCTTGCAGGCTACTGGCAGAGAAGCTTTCTGGTAGTGTGTATAAAAGGATCCTGGGGGTTGTATGTCAAAGCTTGACAACTGCAAGTGCAGAATTACAATGAGGGTGGTCTAAGTTTTTTAGACCAGCACAGGGATGTGGTGATTCTCTCCAATCTGTTGTTTAATCATGTCTGAGTACCTTTGTGAAGAATGGACTCAAGCTGACTGGGGAGATAAAGTTTCAATAGGGAAATCCATAGGACCTCTGCAGGAGTGTGAGCTAATTACTGACCACAGGTTGAGGGCCAGTCAGTCCCTTGAAAGAAGCATTGTAAAAAAATCTAACCTGGTCAGAGCTAGACAAATGAAGAAATATTCTCAAAGAACACTGAACCTTTTTTTAATCTTTACTATGTATGCCTACACTACTACTGAAAGTTATTTTCCCAAGAGTCACATTTCACTGAAGTCTCTCTTTTCTAATAGTACTGCTATTTAGCAGTTAGAACTAAAAAAGGCAATAAACCACATGCATTTAAGCTGAAAACATGTGGTACCTCCCTATTAAATTTGGAGACAATATCTATGGCACAGTTTAATAAGACTTGTTTTGGTAGACATCTCTAAACAAATGTTTTTGTGCATTGGATAGAAAAAAGCCCATACAAAAACTGAAGATGCCTCTTTTTGATAACTCAACTCAACTCAAAATGTTTCCAGACACTGGGAAAGCAATCCTTCTGCAAATGATTTTGACCAATAGCTGAGCAAGGATGAGAGAGCAAAGGCGGGGGGGGGGGGGGGGGGAACCACACAAAATAAGCACTGGAAGGAAAAAGGTAGAGCTGTACTTTCTAGCTATTATTGAAGTGCTGTTCAGTGGCCTGAATTCTGCTGTCCAGATTTGGATCAACATAAATTGTAATTTGTTTCTTACTTTTAAAATTTAATTTTCAGTATGCAGTAAATTAAAAAAAATATGCAGGAAAATGTAATGCACAGATTAGGGACTTAAGTGTTTGCAAACATGTCACTCTATAGCTTTTCCTGTCTTAAATCCTTACTACAAAGTTTGACTGAAGAAATACCCTGCATTTACCATTGTCTTGATATTTGGAAGCATAGGAGACTAGATGACAGTACTTTGCAAGGAATGTATTTGTAAAATACTGAGGGGAAAGCTTAGATTCTTTGATTTATCACCATTACAATAAACACTGACTTCTGTGCTAAAACTTAATGAGTAAATGGGGCACTGTTTATTACCCAGGTTACTGCATGTAGTTCTTAATTGTTACTGAAGTTATCAATGACACTATGTTGCTATGTAGAACTTTAAAAGGTTTAAAACCTTTGAAAGGTGGGGGGGATTCTCACCAATGTGTACACGGCTCCCAGTGCTTCAGGGGTGGTTCCTTGTTTGAGCCTTTGCTTGTGAGGCATCCTACACCAGCCCCGCTCCTGTGGGCGAGCAACTGGCTGGTTCCTGAAGTCAAGTGGAGAATTGCCCCCTCTTTATTTGTGCTGGCCCAGATCTTCAGGGAGAGCCTGTAGCACATGCAGTTCCTCTTAGTTCAGAAAACAAAAACATCTGGGGAAGATGTGAATGACTTAGGGGCTCAGTTCAGCAGCAGGAATGCCTATGACAGATCACTCTGGGCAGATAAATCCTCTCTGTTATGTGCTGAAGAAGGGAGCAAATGCACATAAAATCCACTTAAAACAGCAGGAGGTGGGCAGTAATGGCTGTCTTATACGGCCTTTACCTGTTCCTGCCTCTGGGGATACTTCCTAAAGGAAGGTGAAGGGAAGGTTTTTCTCATCCTGGGAGGCAATGCTGAGGTAAAGCATTTCCCACAGCAGTGGGTTTCCCAGGGTGATGTCCATACAGATTTAACTTCAAGAGGAAAGAAAAGTGAACCAGAGGTGAACATGTTATTTTTTACGTGTTTACTGTAAAAAATCTGAAAGCAAAAGCCCATAGTGTGGTGGGTGGTTATTATTATCATGAAGGTAGAATGACTAGATGAGCTCCAAGAGGCCTTGTTTAATCAGGGAGTTGGACAAGGTGACTTCCAAAGGTCCCTTCCCATCTTGACCAGTCTGTGATTTTGTGACAATAGGTAGTTAACTTGGGTTAGACTCTGCAACATGGCACAATTAAAACAGTGGATTTATTTCCTCAATCCCTAAGGATATGTGTCCCACTAGTGTAAAAGTATTGTTTTTTTTCCTAATCTAACTGCACCGCTGGAGCTTAACATGTCTGTTTCTAAGCAGGGCAGACCGAAATATCTGTCTCTAGCATATGATGAGTAGTAAGGGAGGGGCATGGCACATCAGTAACCTAAATGGTAGGTGTTCAGTATAAGCAGGCTGTCTATGCTCTCTGCTCAGTGGAGATAAAACGGCAGATGAGATTAATTGCCCTCTGCAGGGGCATGTGTGTTTCTTCCTCAATTACAACCTGTGATCCCTAGAGTGCCCTGGTGAGCTATTGTACCTGGGGATGGGACAAATTAGCATTAGCAGCTGCTCACGGGTTTTTTTTCCTCATTTTCATTCTCCTCCATGTGATGAAACTTTTCCTTCTGTTTTCTTTGGCCTGTTATTTTAACATCTCTCCTCACACAGAGTTGTCTTTGCTATTGAGACTGAAGAACTATTGCTTCTCTGAGCTTATGATCAAACGTTGCTGGATTTCCTCAGAAGGCAGGAAGGTGCCATTTAGAAAAATAAAAATAAATACATATGACTAGAGTTCAGTGAAATAACTGAATTCTCTTGCCAGCTAAAGTGTGTATTTCAGGGAGATATATGAAGATAAGACATGGATGACAAATCCTCAGAGAGGAACTTCTTCATAATTACATGAAGACCTTGACTGTATATGAATGTAAGGATGCAGGAAGCCCTGCTAACTGGATCTTTGCTAGGGAAAATATTATGGTTTAATTGGGATTTAGTTTGGGGGATCTAATGAGAGCTAAAGAGGTCCAGTCACTTCATTAATTGACTTTCCATAAACCCTAGAAGAAAGCACCTGTTCTTCAGAGAGCAAAAGTTTCTTTCATATCCAATCCTTATGTATCTGTTCTGCTTTCACAATTCCAGCCATTCAGACGGTTGATGGAGCATTATCTATTCCAAGAACTTCCCTAAAGGTTTCTGTTCTGCTGTACAGTTTTATGGGGTTTATACCCAATGAAAACTACTGTAGGTGCTTAACTCTGGGAACAGGCTAGAGCTATTTACTCAAGCAGAGAAGTGTTGTATTAGAGTAAGAAATAGCTTGGGAAGATAAGAAAGGAGTCTTTCTGGCTTTCAGTGACATAGAGATATTTGAAACAGTGTTGTATAGTGAATACATTGTCAGCCAAATGCTTTGGATTCTGGCTCTGCTGATGACTTCAAGGAAATTAGCACCTTAGCCTTGAAATGCAGAGGACAATATTGTCATTGTGCTGTAGATCTGTGTGCACAATGCTAAGTAACTTAGTCTTAATGCCAGCAGAAGTAGGATTTTTTTGTACAAAGTTTCAGTATAAAGTCACTGGAGGATCCGCCTTGTAATTTTCTGGGGAACCTTCTTAATTTAAATATCAATCTAAACCTGATTATTTTTCCTCCCCTTCCTTTATGGGAATTCATCCTTGTTTAATTTTATTAAACGTTTTCTGCTGTGTTTGTGACCAAAGCCCATTGGTCACAACTTACTGTGGCACAAGTGCTTGTCGCATACTTGGAAGATACAGGCTTGGCAGGATGTTAGGCACCTGAGAGAAAGAATGCTCATGCAGAGAAAGCTGGTGGAAAACACTTCCCTTTTGTTCCTATGCCACCTGGAAGGGTTGCCCAGAAAGCTTCCCTGCAGGGCATATTGTTCTGGAGCGTAGGTACAGCTCTTCCTCGCTTCTGCCAGAAGCAGAAAGATGAATGTAGTTAAGTCTTGGAACAAGTTGCAGCTCGACACTATGCCCCAACAGCTATATACATGAATGAAGGGAAGAAAAAAGGAGGTTTTTTACTAAGAAACAAAGGTTCATTTAAGAATTTCATTTTTCATTAGGGTAATTATTGTGAAGTCTGAGTTTAATTTGTGGTGGCACTTTTCATTATGTGAATTGAGTTATTTAAATTTCCTGAACCACAAAAATTAATAGCTTCACAACTTATGATTTTTTGTTGTAGAGTGAAAAAGTATAATTAAAAATGAGATATACAGTAGAATTAAATTTTTTGAATTGCAGCTTGGAAGTTTTTCATGGAGTATAAAACATAAAAGAAGCATGAAGTATTGTTTCATGCTGTTCTGCATATGATTGCAAATCATACCTGCTTTATGAAATCAAAATTTGTCTTAAATCTTGCTTTCTCACCAGGAACAAGGGTGTCTCACACCGCATCTCCAGTTATCATGAGTAGACTTGTCCAAATAAGTGGAAGGTGTTCTGTTCTTAGCACAGAAAACACGATTGCATGAAATCCCATTTGCTATCATGAGAGGTCTAGAAGCTTGTTTCTGCATGGTAACTGTTATGCTCTTACCAGAGCTGAGGTTAGGAGAAGAGAAATTGTGGAAACAAGGTCTACTCTTGTAGAACTGTCCTTGCCAACAAAAGGTGATCCATCACTAAAAATATACTGATAATATCAGAGGATAAAAACAGTTCTGGAGCATCCTGCAATATACACACTGTTCTTTCCCTAGGGGATATTAAGCAACCCTAGATGCAACTCAAGAAATAACTGTATAGCGTGGGAATAGCCATCTGACACAGTGTCCTGCTCAGCTTTCTCAGATAAATGACACTGACCTGCTTGGAATGGATCTTCTAGACCAGTAGTGTTTCTGTCAGGTGTAATGCCCGCTCCTTCCACCACTCTGTCATGAGGAGAACTTCCCCAGGAAGTGCTTAGACTGTTGCAGCTTGGGCTGTCTTTTCCTCCCCGTTGTTCTGAGGCACTGGGGATGCAGAGGCGAGGAGAATGACGCTCTCCATGGCTCTCTGTTGTAGACCGGTTTTGTTTTCAAATCCTGCACTCTGTATGTCACCGCCTGATCCCTCGTGTTTAGTTCTTCAGGTCTCATTTCCATGTTTGCTACCTCTCAAATCTATTACTTAGTAAACAGGCAGTAAGGAGTTAGTATTTGGACATCCTTTGTTTGTCCAAAGTTTTCAGGAAAATAATTGCTCGTTCTGTGTTCAGCCTGTTGTGAAGGTAAGTTTTGATCCAGGTGCTCTCAGTTTGATGTTCCCTGCTGCTGATGTGAATGAGCCTCTCTAATACCATGTGGATTCTTATCACCCTCATCCTGGCATGCTATCTGCACAAGCAATGTAAAATCACCACCTCTCTTTTCCTGGAAATCAGAGACCCCGTGCACAATTCCTCCCTAGCTGGAATCTTCCTACACTTCAGACATATATTTTCCTCCTCTAGCTTTCAGTCAGTCCTGCAAATGACTCCTATACAGCTCTGCAGTTGATTTATTCACCTTTAATAAGTCCCCTGTGCATTCACTCGTTACCCCCCTCAGCACGTGTGCAGTTGAAATGCCTTGGCATCCTGTATCTTCTGAGTTAACTGTATTGGTGGATTAGTGTCCCCAGACATTCAGCACAGACGAAGAGTGTAGGGAATTGGGACACTCATTTGATTTAGTTGGCTCTAGCTTTTTGCTTTCAGGTTGGAGCAAGATCTGTTCTAAGTATTAAGGGACAGGGCAACACTAACAAAACCAGGAATTTCTTGGTTAGTGGAGCTGAAGTGTCTGAAAGTTGGCAAAAAGCCCCAAAGGAGGGCTATCAAAGCATTAACGATGGCCATCTTAAATGCTCCAAGCTGTTTGTACTTAAGGCTAAGCTTGTTTTCAGCTGACAATTAAGTGAGTTGGCTTGGCCTGAGTACAAGTGACTGGAACATGAGAAAACTCGGCTACAAAAATGCAGGGCGGTAAACAAAAAGTTGTTGTTGAAACTTGAATCGCTGTATCTGTGTTGCACCATATTGAAATAATGGCACCGTTCAGAATTCAGGCCTTTTCTTCATCCATGAAAAAGCTAGATCCCTCTTCAGTGTTATCCCAAGTTGAGCTTGTCATGTGGGAAAACAAAAGGTCTAAGTAAAATTTAATCAAGCTAAAGATTGCAGCAAATGCAAATGTTAACTGTTCACTTTCCATGGCTAATTCCTCAACTTTTCTCAGGTAAAATGTAAGCTCCTGATTGCCTAGTCTCCGGTTGCTCTGCCTGGATAATCTCCACTAATTTCCTACAGAGAGGCCTAAGCATCAGTCCCTGCCACTCACAAGAACATATGCATTATGCAAAACTACCTGGAATTCGTTGTTGTAAATTTGCACTTAGTTACACTGTGCCATGACTACACTGGTACTGATAGCTGTTGCACAGATCCTGGACTGACCCCCCTCTCCTCTTTCTAGTAGTGGTTGTTTCTCAAGTTCTGATGAGTCTTATTCCTTATTGTAATATTGCTATTTATTTCAGTGGCTCTGAACTGACTCCTGCTGAAGCCACCAAGTTTAACTATTAGCTTCACAAAGAATGTGATGTTACACTTCAATAGCATAAACATACTCCATATCGACTTTGCTAGCTCAGCTTACTTGCCTCCCCTCTTTGTTATGTAGTGGGGTGGTTTGACAGCTACTGGCTTTCCAAGAAACATATGCTTGTCCTAATTTCTCCCTGTGCTTCCTGTTTTGGGGGGGTTTCTTGTTGTTTCGGTATGAGTTTCTTTTTAATCCCTTATCTCATCCTGAATGAAAGATGTTACTAAAATTATGGGAGATGGATTAAGTGTGTGCATGTGCACATACACAGCGAAAGCAAGTGTGAGATGACATTTGGCTTCCCTGACCCACTGAAATCACTACAACCTGAGCATGAAGATTTTTAAAGGAAAAATCTTGTCTTGAATACAGCTACTTAACGTCTCTGTGCTTTATTTCATGAAGAAAGAGCAACGTGTATTTGTCTAGTACTGCTATGGCGACATCCAGACATAGGTTGGTAAGGGAGGCAGTAACAGTGGAAACACAAAATCTCATGAAATTTGCATGATTTGCTGTTAGATGTGACCTCACCTAGTTTTGAAAATGCTCCAATGAAACAGATGGAAAATGGAAACACAGAATTAAAAAAAAAAAAGTCAAGCAAATTTGCTGAGTTAGTCTTGCGCTATTTCTTTAAAACTTGGGACTGACTTACAGTGGGCAATCAGAAACTTTTGGTTCCCTATTCAACTGTTTTAAATACTTTTTGTAGGGATCTCCAAGAATGCTTTTTTTTTTTTTATGCCAACTTCTGGCTGCATTAGCACTGTATCTTTTGGCACTAAGATAGCAGGTCTTCCTATAAAAATGTGCTTGTCAACACTGAAGAGGGAGTCTAGACCTCAGCTGTAGACAGCTGGTAAAGCCGAAAAATACCTAGAAATGAACGGGAAGGAGGGACAGTGTGGAACCATCTCTTGATTGTATAAAGTTGCTCTTGGCTTTTACCCAGAAAGGACACTTGCTCTGTATCCACACCATGTCCTACTGGTCAGCCCTGGCCACATATATGCTCCATGGGATATTTTTGGACACTATGCCTGCTCCACAGGTCCTTAGCTACTTCTAGGGGGTCTTCCAATTTCACCAGCTCAACCTGTACTTAGAATCCCCCCCCTTTAGGGAGAAACTCCAGCTGAAAATATCCCAAATCAGGAGGGAACCACTGTTGGTCAGTCTGCCTAGCCTTCTGTCCTACCCAGCTTTTGCTCCCCTTCTTCAGAGTTAGGGAAAAAATGAAGGTGTTCTCTAAGCCAGCTCTGAAGTTAGCAGGTTCATGTAGTAGACTGAGAAAAGAAGACAAAGCAGTGTGAGGATGCTGCTACATCATGAAGAAATGCCTTATATATGCAATAACAGTCACCCTTTACCACAGGAGTGCCTTGATTTTGTGAGAGGTTGCTCAGTCAAGGGCACGTTAAGGCCTGTTTGGCACTGAGACTTCCTTCCTGGCACTCTCAACTATACATCAAGGCCAAAATAGCAAGAGTTGGTCCCAAGGGCAGTGTTGGGTATAGAGCACCAGGAGTATATAGATGGCAGCACTAGATATAGGAGGGAAAAAAAGAAAGGAAAACCAGTCTGTGGGCTTTGGCCCCCCTTAAAAAATAAGGGGAGGTGGCAGCAAACTGAAATGCCAGAGGTAAGAACATAGCATAGGAGATTTTTCAGGCTGAGAAGAGATTAACAGGTATTAGAAGAAAGCAAAGGACATGAGAGAATTCAGATCGATGCTGAGATGAGCAGCAGGGAATGTTCTTGGCAAGAAGCATGAGGAAGTTGAACACAGATGGCAAGGTATGAATAAGCAAGCAGACCTGGGAAGCGGTAAGGGCAGGATTAAATCCAGAAATGGGAAGAAGGTGAAAAGTATATGAAAAAATATCTAAAAAAATAATCTTTTTCAAATCAGAAATAGTAATTTTTTCTTGATGTTAGAAATACATAAACTAAGCAAAGGCAGTGTAAGAATAATTTTATTTAGTATTTTGGTAACACAATGATACATCTCAAAATGACCGTAAAAGTTAGCTCACTTGACAACTGCATACATTCTAAATGGGTGCTACTAAATTCAAGTGACTTCATGGATTATATAAGGCATTATTTGACCAACAGCTATATAGTGTGTGACCCCCTGGACAGACACAAACAGTGTGAATGGATGTTGCATTAGTAGCCAATGCATAGTTAAAGCTTTTGGAAGAGTAAAAAATTGCAAAAGCCATTTTTATTAAAATATGAATTGGTGATCCTTTATAACCTGAATAACTTTTCAGTTTACGTCCTTTTTTTTTTTTTTAATAACAATACTTATGAAGGTACAAGGAAAATTGTCTTGCTAGCATTTGATCTAATGTAGATCTCCATATGAAAATGCTGAGTATCTTATAAAGCTTTTCACAGGTATAGGCTAAGTTCTGGGACATCACAAGCTTGTACATAATTCAGAAAAAAACTGAGGTTACTCCTTGTGTATGTAACAGCTTTTTTAGCTCTACAAAAAAAAAAAAGAAAAGAAGATAAATGCCATATTAAGTCATAGGTTTTAAACAGGTACGTTACTACTGTGGGGTTACAAAGCAGTACTTTTTAAGCTCAATTCAGGTTTTTAAAATCAGTAGGGAAACTTCTACTTAAGATCAGGATTGTGTTGTTAACCCAGCTCTTAACAGTGACGATGGGAATTCTGCCACTGCTGCCAACGTGACGAAGACTGGCCATCTATCACAAGACCCAGTGCAAATCTTTAGGTCTCAGCTTAGGTCTCAGCAGAGCTACTTTACTGTGTAGCATTGCACCCTTATTTTTCTAGCTCTACTAACACCTTATTCAGTACTAGGCTGAACATGGCAAGTCATGTGAGGTACTCTTATTACTAATGGATTTCCTGTGTAATCGATGGTGATACGCAGCTCAGAAGAAATGCCCAACGCTTTTCAAAATCAGGCATTTACATAGGATTGTTTGCTTTTTAGAGAAATACGTGCAGCTTTGTGTATACAAACGTTAGCCAGAGGTTCAAGTCCATAAAGTTTCGTGTGTGTGTTTTATTTTAAAATAATCAGTTGTTGGTTTTAATTTTAAATCCTTTGCCTCACAAAAATTTTTTAAAGTACCGTTTCTTCAGTTAATGGGTACGTTAATTAGGGCATGTAATGTTAGTTTTCCTTCTGAGACTTTGTTCCAAGCAAATTGTACTAGAAATACGAAGTTGATTTTTGGATATACTATTTAACTCAACCTAACAGAATGCCGAGTGAGCAGGGATGTACTTGCTGTGTGCTTTGCTTGTGGATCGAAAGTTTTAGTATAACCCCCCCAGATTCTCACTTCTAAATACCTTGGCCGATGTGGATTTTATTGGACTTACCACTGTGCCTATGAAAAGGGATATTAACTCTTTACTAGAGAAATATAAAATTCAGCTATACTTCAATAAAACTTTCTAATTCAAATATCTACTTTGTTCATGAATATGCTAAGGTTTGTATCGTCCTTGCCATTTGGTGACATATCAAATCTGATTTTTCAAAACCTAATGAAAAGTTACTCTTACTAGGACATTCTGGTCATTCTCGTATAAAATATGAATTTTATTTTCAAATGTGCTTATAAGCATGTCTTTTTTAGTCATATGTAAACACTTTAGAATACTAAAGGAAAGACTTTACGTTGTTATTTTACCAAAAATCATTTGAACATTTATTATTGAGGCATTAACGTATCCCAGCAGTCAGAACACAGGAGCTGCCATGTGCCTATGGCGGTTTCCAATACAGTGAATTCAGAGGCAGGCTGCAGTGTTCTGAGCAACCCTTTTATTTATTTATTTTATTTAAAATAAGAGATTTCACTTTGGGATGTGGAGTCACTGAAGGCAATCTTAAAGTTAAGGCATAGCATATGGAGGCACGGAAGGGATTGTACAAACAGTTCCTGGAGATGCTCCAACCAGTCAGTAGATAAAAAGCACTTTACAATGGTGACTTCTGTGAACAAGTTAGGAAAGAAAAGGCTTACTTTCAAATCACATGTGTTTTATCATTTAATATATTAAATTGTTCCCCGGGCTCTCCTTCTAGAATTAAAAAGAGGACTGAATTATACCTTTGCAGTTTTCCTTCCTGATCTTGCAACTTGTAATATTGGTTATTTTCCAAAAAGATCACCAGAACAAACTATAACTTATTTAAGTCTAAAAAGAGAGAGAGGGATTATCTTTAGATGCAAGGTTTGTTTCTTAGGCATTCGCTGACAGCTGATTTTCACTGGCTGCTTTCTCTGCTTGCAGTGTTTGGACAGCCTGATCGAGCAAATCCATAGTATCTCTAAGTGTAACATTCAAGGTAAATGGCTTAGGTTTGATGGTCAACCCATAGGTAAAGTCCATTTTAGGGTCCTCGTTTGGATTAGCAGTAAAATTGCACTGATGCACCAGTATGGAGGTAAAGAGAAACAGTTGCACCTTGGATAACTCCTCTCCAATACACCGACGTTTTCCCAGTGAGAAAATCATCACACTACTAGTAAGATCTTTATTGATGAATCCATTCTCATCCAGGAATCTTGTTGGATCAAAATCCTCTGGGTTGGACCATTTTGCTGGATCGTGATTCACTGACCACTGATTAACAAAAATCACTGTGTCCTTGGGAATGAGGTAGCCCATTATGAAGGTGTTGGTTGTGGTGGCATGTGGGATAGTAACAGGCACAAAGCTGCTGAAACGCATGGATTCATATAAGAAAGCCATGATGTAGGGCAAATGAGGCTGATCTTCAGCACAGGGCAGACGGTCTCTTCCAACAATCCTATCCACTTCTTCTTGCATTTTAGCCTGTACACTCGGATACCTGTCATTTAAAGTAAGATGTATGTACGTACATAATGCTTTCAAAAGATTTTCTTAAATATAATCCTTGCTGTAAACATTTTTTCACAGAACTTCACCCTCACCCTAAATAATGCAGTTTGAGCAAAGTTTAAATATATTGTAGGAATGTGTAGACTTTGATGGAAAGGTCCAAGAAAAGTCCAAATTTACCATGCAATAGTGTCAGGTTACATTTGCTCAGGTATCACTTTAATATTGCATGTAACTGATTCTCAACATAAAAAAAAAAAAAGGAATTAACTTAAAATGTGCTGAAACTGAATATTCTGATCCAATTTTGAAAATTCATTCTAAAACTAAAATTACTGGTCTCTTGTAAATACTGGGGGCTTCCTGTGGGAATGAGAATTTGGTTTTCCAGCTCTGTATGTGACTTCTAAAAGTTAGCATGGAGTTTATCACTAGACATATTGCATATAAATGAAACGTCTGCAGATCTTTATACTAAACAAATCCCTTCTAATAATTGTCAGAACAGCTTTATGAACATCCCACTCTTAGTTTGTGCATTCTTTTTCTAATTAATACCAAAATATGTTTTCCTTATAATGTATTTTCGGATGACTGTCTTGAAGTCTGGATAGTTTGGAAGACTACACAGTAACCAAACAAGATCAAAATATTAGTAAATTTTGCTTATTTTCTTTTGCTTGTCTAAAAGCACGAGTTCCTCCAAGAAGCCTTTATTTGCTCTAAGTATTTGAGTTTGGCTTTCTGTGTCCTTGACCTTCTGCACCAGATCTGCATGTTGAACGCCGGGCAAATGTAAGAAATGGGGAGAAACCCACAGATCTTGCAAACACCAGGCATCGTACCCTTAGCTCGAAGCGTTACGTATTTGCCCGTTTTTCAAGAAGCGGCTGCATAGCTAATGTTTGCATAAGCCTACAGAGTATGCAGGTGATGAGGGGAAAAGCCGGGACAGACAAGACAGTCGGCGTCATTCCTTTTTCTACGAAACCATCTCCGCTAGCTAAGGTTTGCCCTCTAGCAGAGCCGGTGCCGGGGCAGCGGAGGGGGCTGTGCTGGCACCGCCGCCTGCCCCGGGGGTCTGCCTCTCCCCGGTCACGCAACGGCGATAAAGGCGCACGCTGCCGGCAAATTAACATAATAGCGGGTTTGTAAAGCAGTGCACGAACTCTTTATCTCGATTAAGCAGCTGTTATCCTGTTCCTATGATCTCCTTGATGTTGACCTGGTAAAATCGGTTACTCTCAGGGTTTACTTGGCTGCCTTTTTGCCAGTCTGTCTTTACGCACCATTACCCCATCGCTAAAGTAGGGTGATTTGTTTTGTTGGGTGGTTGGGGTATTTTTTCCCTTTCTTACCTTTTTCTGGCAGGTTTCCCAGAGCTCCGGCGTTAGTTAAGCGGAGGCGGCTGAGGTACCTGGGACCCTCGGCCAATGGTCGCCCCAAGGGCACCGCTCCCCCCGCACCCGGACGTTCCGGCGCCCGTTTGGGCCGGTTGCTGCCGCCGGAGGAGCCTTCCCGGCGGGGACTGTGCCCGTGCGGCACCATTTAAACGGGTTTTCTCCCCCGGGCTGACCCCCGGCCTCCCTCCCCGGGGCAGATGAGGCGCCGCGGCCCGCCTCCCGCCCGAGCGGCGGGTGAGGTCCGCCCTGCCGGCCCCTACCTGATGAGGAAGATGAGGAGCCACTGCAGGGCGGTGGAGAGGGTGTCCTGGCTAGCGCCGAAGATGTCGGTGACGGTGGCGGGCACGTGCTCGAGCTGCAGCCGCGGCTGCTCCCGCTGCAGGCGGATGAAGGCGTCCATCATATCGCGGGGGGCCGCCCCGGGGCGCAGGCTGCGCTGGTGCTGCAGGAACTTGCCGCGGACGAAGCCGTAGAAGTCGCGGTTGAGGTCGCGGAAGGCGCGGTAGGCGGCGCGGACGGGGCTGGGGAAGCGCTGGAGCCAGGGCAGGGCGTCCACCAGGCTGCCGGCGCCCACCGCCCGCCCGAACTGCTCGTTGCGCCCCACCAGGCGCAGGAACTCGCCGTCGCCGTGGCTGTAGCGGCGGCCGAAGCACAGGGCGCTCATCACGTTGGCCACCGCCACCACCAGGACGCGCGAAGGGTCGAGGAAGGCGCCGCCGGCGCTGCCCCGCACCAGCAGCGCCACCAGCGCCCGCGCCTCGCCCACCAGGTGCCGCTCCAGCAGGCGGCGGGTGGCGGGGCTGCCGGTGGAGAAGGCCCGCACCGTGGCGTGCGCCGCCCGGCGGTGCAGCTTCCACAGCTCGGAGTAGCCGCCGAAGGCCAGGCTGCGCCCGCCGGACACCAGGCGGAAGGAGGGGAAGGGCGGGCGGCCGGCGAAGGCGGCCCCCTGGCGGACGAGGGCCTGGCGGATGGCGCGCTCCCCGTTCAGCACCACCACGGGCCAGCGCCCCAGGCGCAGCTGGAAGACGGCGCCGTAGGTGCTGGCCAGGCGGGCGAAGGAGAGGTGCGGGGCGCTGCCCAGCTGCGCCGCGTTGCCGATCAAGGGCCAGGGGAAGGGGCCCGGCGGCGCCCGGCGCTGGCCCTGCCGCCGACGCCGCTGCTGCTGCAGGAGGAGCTTGCCCAGGTGAATGGCGGCGAGCAGGCAGAGGAGGAGCAGCAGGGAGCTTTGCAAGGGGGGGATGCCGCGCAGGGCTTCCCCGAGCCTCTCGAGAGCCATGCTGGAAGGGAAAGGGAAACGTCAGCGCGCAGTGACCCTGCCTGAGGCTGGAAAGATGGAAAGATCCCCGTCGCCCGCAGGCGGGGGAGAAGCAGGGTCCCGCATGGGCAAGGGGAAAGGGGCGTGCTGGCGTGGCGGAGGGGACCGCCAGCAGCCGTCTCGGCACTCAGAGTCGGGGAGCTACGCGCTCCTCCTTTGCCTAAAGCCCGCCCGGATCCTGCGCGAAAAACAAGGCATAATCGATAATTAAATAGCAAGCGCTCATTAAGGGCTCAAAATCGTGTTTGGCGGCGGGGCCGCTGCTCTCTCCCCCCGCGGTAGGCAAAGTTTGCAGCGGGGGATCCAGAAGGTCGCGACTGAGAGAGGCAGAAAGGGAGGCAGAAGGATGCTCTCGCCTATGAGCCTCCGCAGATGCAGACAGCTGCCGTGCGCCGGAGACAGGTTCAACCCGGCGCTGCGCATCGCTCCTCCTGGAGAAAAGAGCCCCTGCGAGAAACGGGCTCCCCGCGCCGCCGTCGGAGCTTCCCGGCGCTCCAGAGAGGAAACCTCCGCACATGGCTATGGAGCCCCCTCTGTCCCGAGCCCTCCCCTCCTCCCCGCACCTTCGCGCCTGTCGCGGCACCGCAGGCTGGCGGCCGACAGCCCCGGGGATGGGCTGCGGAGGATGCCTGAGGTCCCGGCGTGGCCGAGCCGACTGGTCCCTCTTCCCATCCCCGAACGCGGGGACCACCCGCTCCTACCGCTTGCTCCAGCCCTTCTGATGCAGCGAGGGGAAGAAGGGGTGAAATAAACGGGCGCCTGTAGCAGAACTGACCTGTTGCACGCTGCTTCCATCCGAGACCTCGGGGAGGATAGAGAGGAGCCGGGCAGCCGGCGGCGGCTCTAACGGGCAGCCCCGGGAGGAGAGCGGGGACGGCGACGGTCAGATCCCAGTCTCTGGGAAGCTCATTAGGAGCCCCAGTTCCTGTCACCCGGAGCTTGGCAGGTCATGTGCAGGCAAATGCCAATTGCACCCGATTTCAGCGCAGAGTTATTATCACCTTCCCAGCGCTTTAACCCTTCGGAGCTCACCCCGCCGGCGGCCACCTGCCCGGTGCAGCCCCGCGGACCGGGGGCGAGGGAGCTGCCGACCCTTGCCTCCCACCCGCCTGCTGGGCTGCGGGGACGGGGCCACCCCAGCCCGCTGCAAGGAGTGTAGGCGAGCGGCTCAGAGGGCGCGGGGAGGGCGGCCCGCTGCCCCCGGGCCGAACGGGAGCTGGAGCAGCCGCGTCTGGGCGCCTGGCATTGGTACTCGCGGCTTTAAATCCGCCGGCATCCGCGGTGCGGTGCGGGCGTGCCGCAGTTAGCTCCGCTAGCCCTTCCCCTGGCTTGAGGGGTCGCAGCTATTTGCCAGCTGCCCTTGGGCCCTCGCCAAGCGGAGCGGCTGAGCCGCGGATGCTTTTATGGCCGAGGCCAAAAGTTCTAGGGGAGGAGGTGCCGGGAGGGGAGCGGGGTGGCGGGCGGGCTCGCAGCCCTCTCTGTCGGCAGGCAAAGTCGCGCCTGCATCTTGGGGGCTGAGGAAGCCGGAGAGGTTCCCCTCCTCCGCCTGTCGCCTCCCCGTTGCGTGCGGAGTTTGCATTGCGTGAGCCGGGGCTGGAAAGCCTCCAGCCATCTCCTCCCCGGGCCCCTACCCCTCCTCGCAATACCTGACACCGGCTCGGGGGGGGGAAGGAGGCAGGGAAGCGCCGGGCAGCTCGCACCCCGGCCGGCCCCGCTGCCCCCCAGCCTCCACCTGCGCTCGCAGCTCTCCCGCTCACGGCGCCTTTTTATGCTTAAATCTGGCACCTCCGTTTGCACCGGGAGAGGTGGCGAGTGGCGTGCGGGTGCGGCGTTGCAAGCCACCCCGGACTTTCCGGCGCCCCTGGGGGAACCGGAGCTGCAAAACCCCCAGGCGTCAAGGAAAGCTTTCCCCGAGAAGTCAGAAGGCTCTTACTTTGTTGTCGTTTTTGCTTTACGAAGCGAAATTTTAAAATACAACGGTTTTTTTTTTTTCAGATTCTCTACAGTCATGTCATAAGGAGAAAAGAAGGTGTTTTGGTAGCATTTAGGGATTAGATGAAATTAGATGCTGGGAGTCAGCCCAGCTCAGGGCGTGAACCCAGGTCTGGCCAGGCTGCTACTGCTTCTGCCTTTGCTAAGAAGTGTCACCCTGGTGGCTGTCACTGTCCCAGGCTCCTCCACTCAGCAGTACTACCTCTTGCTCAGACTAGCATCAGCCATATCTCTCTGTGTGCCTCAGAGTGCACTGTGCTTCTTCCTGACATTGCCAAGTGACAGAGGTGTCAAAACCACATTTTCCAAGCAGCGCCAGAAAAAGTGATCTTCCCTCTTCCCAGCCCAGGTCTGGGGTGAACTGGAAGGATCCTGCAGTCCTGCCCAGCACAAAGAGGAGCAAAGATAGCTGCATCCCTATGGCTTTACGGTTAGGGCAAGCTTGGAGAGAGACTAGGCAGTTTAATCTCTCCACCACTATCAGAAAGCTGAAACCAAATTTCCCATGCTGTAACCACTCAGATGTGGCAAAGTGGCCTGTCCCACCTTGACGGCCACTCTTCCCTCTTTCATTGGTCACATGTCAAAGAAGTGACACTAGCTTCTCCCCGTGAAGAGTCTTCTGGCCACTGGATCTGGGTGGTAAGGCCTAGCTTGGATCAGTTACCTGAGCTGAGGTCCTGGTCATTTGCCATTGCCAGGAGTTAAATTTGCCTTTTTCCTGGTGACTAAGGTAACCAGTTGCCTAAAATCCAGGCATTGCAGCTCTTGTTAGTAAGTCCCTAAATGCTTTCTTTGATGCAGCACTTAAACCAGTTGTATCGCAAAGTTGCTTTTTGGAGCAAGCAGAGCAGATTACATTCCAGCTCCCATATAAATCTGAATTTATGAAGAAACAGTGTCCCCAAGGTGTCCAAACTGATTGCAATTAATAAGAGGAAGAAGACCTCAGCATGGGGCTGCTGGAGTTGACATACTGCAAGTGACTCTGCACCCACCTCACTGTTTCTCATCTGTTCAGTGAGTGAGCATAGATCCAGTGCACTGTAAGCTTTGCATCCTACTGACATTTTTTCTCAATATCATACTGCAAGTGGGATTGCTTCCTGGCTGTTAGCAGGCAGTACAGAGGAAGGAGCACATTTCCACTATTATGAGCTGCAGATTCACAATTTATGGCCTGATCCCAGGAATTACAAGTCCTGGTACAATTTTTTTTTTTCTTTTTCACTTCTCTTTGGTCTTCAGGAGTTCTGTTGCTATTAGGTAGGAGAGGAAGAATAATCTATTTTAGCTGTTTTGTTCTATTGTGGTAGTACCAGCTGGTCCCCTTGTACTACGTGCAGTACAACCAGGATATTTATAGTCTTGATTTACTATTGCACCTATTACAGCTTGAGTATTACTTTGACCGTATACAATGAATGTTCACCCATTTTTCTAGGCTTTGATTCTGTGTGACCTTGATTAGTACCTTACAATCAAGCAAAGCTTGGGTGAAGCGTTTTATCACACCAATGAATTAGTGTGATACAAAATGCAGGAAGTGAGTGATCAGGCTCTTGGTCTCTTATATTCCACAAATTACCCTCCTGCCTACCTCTTTATTTACTCTTCTAGCTTCTTTTGTTTCTTGAAGTATAGGAGTTCAGAATTTCTGTTAGATAATGTGTGTTTCTTTTTTCCCAGTCCTAGTGACTTAATTGAAGCCAGCTAGTTTTGTTAGGCATTGAAGATCGAATCATTGATAATGTATGCCACCTAAAATGAATTGTTTCTGAGGCGTAGAAAACCCTACTTGATGTAGAATATGGAAGAGAAAAGGAGTTGAAAGGGCAGAATTGGGTGCGTTTGGGATTAAGGGAAAGGAATTCAGGCCTAATCTGTTAAAAATCCTGATTGATTTGACAGGAATGCCAGACGCAGGGAGTTGGCAGAGTCTGGGGAGAAATCCATCCTGGGCTGCATCAAAAGAAGTGTTGCCAGCAGGTCCAGAGAAGTGATTCTCCCACTTTGCTCTGGTGAGACCT
>JAOTQQ010000023.1:34862304-34959623 GCA_026546715.1 Gallinago undulata
CCTGGAGACATTCAAGGTGAGGCTCGACGAGGCCCTGGGCAACCTGGTCTAGTTGGAGGTGTCCCTGTGACTGCAGGTGAGTCAGACTAGATGACCTTTGAAGGTCCCTTCCGGCCCAGATGATTCTATGATTCTATGATTCTATGAAATCAGTACCTTTGTGACTCTGAATTAAGGTGCTTTATGTACGTGGACAAGAATCCTTGTGGAGGTAAAAGTTTGATAAAGGAGGAGGAATTATACAACTGGAGAGTTTTCCCTTGCTCCTTGAGAGGAAGTTTTTATATCTCTGCCATGGTCCCCCCTCTTCAAAGGAAAGCCCATAACCCCTAAGAGATTTTTCACAAGTGTTAGGAATTACCTAAATAAGGATTTGCAGACTCAATTCTCAGTTTTCCTTCTAACTATGCCAGATGTCATCTTTTCTTTTGGACACTGGCAAGGTGCTCATAAATCCTCATGAAGAGCAACTGGAATTTCTCAAGGACTTGACCTTGTTCCGTTTTCTTTCCTTACCTTTTCCTTTTGCAGTTTTCCATGGAGAGCCCTCCCACACTGTGTTTCTCTGTCTCTTTACCATACCTGGAATATGTATCTTTTCTTCCTCTCTCTTAATTTTACGAAATCTCCATATGGCTTATATGACAGTTAAGCAATGTTTCATCCTGCGGTTGCTTCATTACAGAGTTCGTAGAAATTGTTTACGGTTTACAGGGTGATCCAAGCCATTCTTCATTAAATAATTCCTTGGAAGTATTGTTTCTGATTGTCTGTTTCTGAGTGTTGCACATTACTATATAAGACAAAGAAACGAGTATCATAACTGTAAAACACAAATCACTTGGAAACTTAAACAAATGCAATATCCTATTGTTTCAGGCTGCTTAAAATTGTACAGGCATTCTGTACCTCTGTACATTGTACAGGCATATGCACCTATGGAGTTTGACTCGTCTCAACAATACTGCTGTAAATCAGGAAAATCTCCAACAAAACAATCAGATTGCAACCAGAATGAGAATCTGTAAGCCTCCATTTTTACAACAGCTCACACTATGTTTACAGTGCAATCCAGCATGATGCAGAGTTACCACTACACTTTAAGTTTCCAGGAGCAGAAGGTCTGCACTAGGCACTCAGTCCAGACCCAGTGCCACCGTGCCAGCTCAGTAGCCACCCTCTGTGCTTCCTGCTCTGCCTCATATATATGTGCCTGCTTGCTCGGGATTATCTACATTATCTCATTATCTACCACGAGTGTGGATGATAATGAGATTGTGTCTGATGCAGGTTCCTGGTTTTGCTCAGCTTGGCAGCTTTCTTCTGATGCCAAGCATGAGATATAAGCAAAACACAAGGAGCCACATCCTCAGAGCTGCTCAGAGTGTCAGGCATACACGGGACCTAGCTGTAGCTCTGTGATTCAGGGTCATATATTTAGACCACTCACTGTGGCCTAAAATAAAGCATTTGTGGTATGCTTTTTAAAGCATATGTATTTGTGGTTACATATCACATTCTTAACCTTCATTAACTTGCAGCTTTTCTTGGACTTTCAGTCTTCCCTGCATTCCCACTGACTTCCCAGCTCACATTTTCAATTCTTCCTTGAAAAAGGAAAGCTTTTGTTGAAAAGCCTAAACTGGGCTCCTAATTCTGAGCCAAATTCCCCCAGCTGCTGTGGGAAGGCAAGAAGCCTCCCAGTACTTGCTAGGGCTCAGCTCCATGCTGGTCTGAACTGGAGCCTCTCCATCTCCATTGCATTTTCCATGTTACTTGTGAATTAAGGGGCCTACATTGTGGTCTGCTTCCACACAGGTAACACACAGGTGTGATTACAGAAAATAAGGACATAGGATTATACTTAATTCAGGCATCAAACTTGATTATGAAATTGTTTTAATTTTGCATTGCCAAATTCCTACAATATTTCTTTCCAAAGTTTGCTGTCTTTTCTTGATAGTATTAGATGAATCCACTTAACTAAGTCTTTCCTGAGAGGAAAATAAAGAGCTGGTCACTTTGTGGCTACCATTTGAGAAGGTTTTTTAAACTGTCTTCTGCTCTGAGGCAAAAGAGTAAAACCTAATTTACACACTGTTGGGCATTCATCCATGGCAATTTTGTGTGTCTTTGTATTTATACTATATAAATGCTCTATATTAAAGTACTGTGAAAGGACTACTTTGAAGAAGGTGGACAAAATAGCAACAGTGAGGGAAGTTTAGATGCTGTTCAAGGTGTGCATTATTGTATCTATCCTCAACCTCTGACATGTGGACAAACTGTTGTGCCTGCTCGCTCTCTTTGTGGAGCAAAGGGGCTCGCTGGGACATCTGACAGCTTTCCATCCTCACACTGTTTCAGAGGTTTGTTGAACCAAGAGCTGTTTTGCCACGATCCATCTTTATTTTGAAATACAGAAAACTTGTAGTCTGTATGATGTGCTAGATGTCACTCTAAAGCTTAAAAATGATAACATTGCTTAGGGCCAATATTGTTAACATGTAAACAAGCAGTAATATTATATTTCTTATTTGTTTTCCAGGCTTTATCGGGTGTTTTACTAGTAGTGGTGATATAAAGTTTGTAGTTTTCTTGCTTTACTAACTCTTAAGAGTTTACAAAATGGCAATGTGCTTGTATGCTCAAGTGTAGTGGTGGATGCTCGATCAAAACAGCCCTGGGCTACAGCTGAAAACAAAGTCTACCTCACCCACAGGCAGAACAATATTCTGTAGGTTTGAAGGTTCTGAAGATTTACCTGTGAAGTTCTCCAAAGTCTTTAATACAGGAGTGCAAAATGTGATTTTTTCAGAGTTTGGAAATTTGTCCAAATTTGAGTGAATTATCAAGGAAAAAGCAAAAGGCACAAATGTAGGAGAAAGGACATTACCCAGACAAATGTCAAGTCTCTGCTTTAGAGCTTGAGGCTACAATGCTTTTCAAAGAAAAGGCCTTGTTTTAATAGGAACTTGTTTTCCTTGTTCTCATAAATGGGTTCAACTGGTTTTGGACTGAACATTTCTAAAAATTACAATGTGAAACATGGGTTTTTCAGGGATAGAAAATTTCAGGTCAGATGAATAAAGTTAGACAAAGTTATAAGTAATGGAGGACCTGGAGTTTCCAGCTAAGGGTACTCTGTACAAGTAGACACCATGACTTCTGCACAGAGAGAGAAAATAGTGAACCACAGATGGTATGAAGAAACTTACAGTTCTTTGATGAGAACATGGGTTTTCCTATCTTGTGTCCTAGGGGTCCTAGATGTTGATTTGCCCAGCCCATGAATGTTGAGCTTACCACTTCCTAAGCAATACTTTCCCATGATACAAATATTGATCATTTGGGTTCTTCAGTTTGTATTGCATGTGTACCACTCTTCGGTGCCTTGACAGCCGAACAACTCATCAAAATGTTATAATAGGCAACACAATTTAAATCCAGTATCCTCTAGAGCAATCCAAGTTGAACTGCAGAATTCTCCTTCCTTTGGAGAATAAATCTGGTTATGTAGTGGGGGATGCAGGTCTGATCTAGGTAAGGGAGCTGCACAGACATGTGAGCATTACTTTGATTCCTGTTATGATACCTTCAGTCTTGCTGCTTAAGGAAGTTCTTGGACTGGGTTGCAGACATCCAAGAGTACTTCTGAAAGTGATTCCAGGGGTCTAGTATAGTGTGTGTATGTCTATATGTGTGTATGTATGTATATATGCACTTTCTCTTTTGGGGTCAGACTAGGACTGTTGCTGAAGCATAGTGTAAAATGCAAAAGGCAGGCCTTGGGACATTCAGTGTTTTCACGTGTGCACACTCAGTGTTTTCACAGGGCTGGCAGTGTGTGTCTCCCTGGTTTGGGCTTCAGTTCTAACTTCTGAAAAGCCTGTTCTTCTTACCTGCGTGCTGAAGGGGATACACCAAACTTCCTTGCACAATTAGGTGTGGACTCCATAGGTTGGCATAATTTCTTGTCCAAAGGATTGAAATTTTATAATGGCAGGTTTTCAGCATTAAAAAAGAAAAAAAAAAGTAAATAAAGTGATCCTAGTACTGCACTTTTCAGGTTTTCAGGTGCTCTGAGTTAGTATGTGGTGCTGGCTGCAAACTGATAGTTGAGTTGGTAGCTGAAACAAAGAGGAACACAATAATTTGTGCTTCACGAGGGCTTTCCCTAGCTTTTAATCATGAAGAGGCAGGCCTTTAGCTGAGATTTCCCAAAGGAGATTCATGTCACAGACCTAAGAAATTTCACGTCGGTCAAGGATTTTCTTGTAAATGTCACGCCCTAGGTAGCCCTGCTCAAATGAGCAAGGCAACACACTCACTCCCCTTCTCCTTTCCATCACTGTAGGTCAATAAAATGGTGAATAGTGTTTGTGAACAAAACTGCAGAGGGATAGATTTCCCACCAGAAACAGTGGTTCTGGCTACTTTGGCTTTGCTGAAGTATCCTGTCAGATGCAAATGTGTGAATCCAAACCAGGACCTTCAGCGATTTTGTTGCTGAAGCTCAGCTGAGGAAACATTTGCATATCCCTCTTCAGCAGAGCATTCTTGGCTTCCTCTGCTCTGTTGTGCAAGACTTTGGTGTATTTGCCTCCAGCGGTAACTGCATTTCAGTGGTAAATGAAATGACTCAAATTCTAAGGACTGAGATGTATATGGGTAATACTCTAGCCTATAACATTATTCATGGCCTTCCCCGGGGTATAGGAAATAGGAGTTGTTTATTTGCACATGTTTTAATTTGAAGAAAGACTTAGAGAAAGTATATTCAAACAAAGAGGATAAGGGAAACTCCCTTTGTGGTATCTGTGGTCAGTGATGGAAAATTTAGCTTAGGAGATTTTTACAGTATTCCATGTAAGGGCTACAATGTTGATCAAGGCAGTTGACAGTTGACTCCTCCTGTAAGACAAATAACAATAAAGATTTCCTCTAGCCCTCAGTAAATTCAGCAGGGAGAGAAAACTCTCTTGACACATACAGATTGCTCCTAGCGTTTGGAAACAAACCCAAGGAAGTGTCTGTTTCTGAGCCATTCAGGTCTTCTAACCTTCAGCAATGGCAGATCAAAGACCACGAGGGAAACAGACTGCAGGTGCCAGTCAGGGCAGGTTTCGTCTTGTCACAGCACTCTGGGAAGAGGCATTTGCTAATGTCTGTTAATCTCATGGCACGCCAAGGGAGAAAGACAGAAAAAAATTGCCATAAATTCTTCCCTTTCCCAAGCAGCCCACACCCAGGCTCAGGGTGGCTGCACAAAGGCTTGCTGGCTGCCTCCAGAAGGGAGAGCAGTGCAGGAGCCTGTGCCCAGCCGGGGCAGCAGGGTGGTCTCTGGGGTCTCACCCTGCGGGGTGCTGGCTCTGTCAGGAAATAGGGGATGAAGCAGTTGCAGAGGAAGCACCGTGCTGGAGGTGCACCCCCATGGCAAAAGTGACAGCAGAAGTAGCTGAGACCACGAAAGCAAAAATCTCACAAAGAAGAAAGGCCAAATCCATCTTGACCTCTGTCCTTTCCCATAGAAACACTCTCACCCTACAGTCAAAGAGGAAGCATAAAACGTTGTGCGGCACCATGGGGAAGAAATGGCAGCAGTGGAGGTAACAGGGTGCTTTACCAGATGCAGGAAGAAGGCAGGATTAGGCACAGCTTGGGGCGCTCTAAGGGATGGCTTTGGCCAAAAGCCAAGTTTGCCCTTGTCTTTCTTTTGAGGTGTAAATGGCATGCAAGCAGGCTTCTCTCAGTGGCTTCCCTGTGAAGATAAATAACTTGATTCCCCAGTTATTATCCCCCAGCTCTCCTCCCCTTCCCTCTGACTGACTTTGATTATTGTAACTTTACATGCGCTTTTAATTTGCGTGCAGGCAAGTACAAAGGCACAACCGGATATACCTGTTATTTGCCAATGACCTGAAAGAATATAGTTTATGTTAAGCCTTGGGTTATGGTAAGGTTTGCACGCGATTCCTCAATATACGTGCTTCAGGCAACTGATGGATGGAGGTGATGGAGGGTGGAGGAAAGTTTTAAAGTGACAGAACCTGATTTGATTCCTAGTTAATCTACCAGTAATGTAAAGGCCTATAGTGCAATTTTGTGTAGATCCCAAGTCTTGCCCTCTCTTCAGGCAAGGAATTCATGATTACGTTATCCAGGCTGTAGCTTGTTCATGGCTGCTGCTGCAACCAATCTCATGAAAACTTTATGAAAATTCAGGAAAAAAGGCAGGTAGGATATTTATACTTCCCTGTTTGTACATACTCTAGCATGGCAGCAAGAAAATTGGAGGTGGAGGAGGAAGCCACAAGTGAGATGGTTCGTGGCAACAGAGTCAGTGCTGAGTGTGCAGTGGTGCAGCACTACTGAGTGTGGGGGCCTGTGATGGAGGATCCACATTTTGTTGCATGGGTCTCATGCCTCCACACTGCTTGGAGAGACTTCATTTGAGCTAGCCTCCTTTCGTAAGATTTAAAAAATATCCACCACTCATGGGTTGCCTGGTCCTGCAGGAGAGAGAGAGAGTAGTGAGTCTTGTTACAGC
The DNA here is from genome assembly GCA_026546715.1 of Gallinago undulata. Taxonomy (NCBI): domain Eukaryota; kingdom Metazoa; phylum Chordata; class Aves; order Charadriiformes; family Scolopacidae; genus Gallinago; species Gallinago undulata. Next base: position 34,868,855 of record JAOTQQ010000023.1, read on the forward strand.
AGAAGACTGCAAGGAGATGGGGGGTCCAGTGCTGAGCCTGCACACTGACTTGCTCACCCTTGAAAGTAACCACAGAGAAAGCCTAGTGACATTTTAATAAAACAAAAAAAATGTTTCAGTAATTCCACAGCAAATTAGCTAGGTCTTCAAGCAGAAAGGAAGTGTTTTTATCTGTCAGGCAAGTAAACTAACCTTGAGGACTGAAACTTGAGTGGTTTTATTGCTGGTATGTGTCTTAACCCGGTGTTAAAGGCTGCACCAAAGGAATTAATTAGACATTTCATTTGGAGGTTCAGGAAAGGGAAAGGATCCTGTTCATTCTCAGCACCACCTCTTATCTCCAGGGAAGTGGAAACAACATGAGTTAAATGCAGTTTTGTGGGACTTACACGACAACTTTTCTACTTGCACTTCCCTCAGAGACGGTGGGACAAGGTACAGAGAGTCAAGTGCTACTCTCAGAAATGAGGGTGTCATAAAGTGATTGTTAAAATAACAGAACACAAGATGACTTATTGTTACAAGAGTGCCATATAAGTTTGTTTCTGGACATAAGCACATTTAATCTTTTCTGTGCCTCAGCTTCCCTGCAAAATTGGGAGTGATAATAATATGATAATAATATGGGGATCTGTCCAGTATCCATTCTATTGTTCTCTAGCTTGTTAAGATAGACCTTACAGCCGGCATCCAGGAAAATTATGTTTAAATTTGCAGGATAGCAATTGAGGGACTGAGTTTTTACTCATTTTTAAGTCAAACAAACCAGTGTTTCCTATTGTCTTCACAAGCCCACAGTACAGCAGGCAGCCATGGTCTGCTTGTGAAAGGCATTTATCTGAAGCAGTCTTGAAAATAAATCTGTTTGCTTTTCTCCTCTCTGCTCTATTTCTTTCTTCCTGTTGTCAACCCTCCGGCTTATCTGCTCTTTTGGTTTTATTTAAATTGGTTTTATTTAAAAAATTCTTTTTTTCCTAATTATTTACTGTTTACTATCATGTTTTTCAGTTCTAAGCATCCAAAATACATAACACTTTTGCATATCTTCATTGTTATTCTTCACCATTTGACTTGATACTTTGGCTGACTGTAGAAAACTCACATCTAATAGCAGCTTCTCTGAGGTCGTGAACTCTTAAACACACAGTTGGTCTTTCTGTGGTCAGTGTACTTCTAAAAGCTAAAGTGTACGTACAGGCTTGTTCTGATGAAGGAAGCTTTCCATTTTGTTTAAAAAAATAAATCACATATAGCACTTCATAGCCTGATTTTTAAATAAGTTTAGCAAAATTATCTCCTGTTGTTTTATGTACTGGTGCACAAAAAAAAACCTTTCAAGTGTTCTATGCTCAAAAAAAGTTGAAAACTGCCTGCTCCGGCCCTGGAATAAAACATTCACAAGAGCAAACCCTGTTGTGACAGGGTTAAACAGTCAGGAAAGGGTTACAGGCTGTCTGCTTGTCACTTGATTCAGTAGGGGTTTAAATGAAGATGTGTGCCCTTTTTCTGGCATGGAAAGCCTGGGAGCCCCTGCAGCTGGCTTTGGATGAGGGAATAGCTTTGCTTTGTGTTACTTTATGAATTTGATGTTTAGATAATAAACTGTATCCTGGAGCGAAAGCTGAAGAAGACTTGGGTATTTCTGTGCCTTGACCTTTCTCTTTCCCCTGGGCAAGAAAGCCCACCAGCGCACAGGCTGTGAAAGAGCATGTGTGAAGCATAATAAAATATTTTCCTGTTCCTTTATTAAAGTAATCCTGGTTTACATTATCACAAGAGAAGTGTGAGGAGGCGGGTATGAAGAAGCTGTAAAGAAGCAGCAGGCCCATGTTTCACTTGCACATGCAAGCGAAAGTCCTACTGAAGATAATGGGCTTTTTGATGAAAGTATAGTGATTGAGATTGGTTCGTGGTATTTATCTAATACTCAGCATTTGCACTCATCGTGTCGCAAAGCAGTGCCTGCTGGAGCGTGAGGTATGTCTTCTGTCTACTGAAGATTTTGAATTCCCAGATAGGAAACCTGACATTAGATCAGGAGGACGAACCAGGTACTGTGACCTTCAGCTGGATAAGGATCACAGAAATGGATTCCGAGTCTGAAGCAGTCCACACGTAAAATACAGTAGCAGTAACAATCTGCTGTAGAGTTATTTATTGTTGCTGTTTCCATAGCGGGCAGAGCTCTGCCTGCACAGCACTCACTGCTGGTGAGGTGGAGCGGAGTGGGTGCGAAAGGGTGTGCAGTTCCAGGTGTGTGAGAGAGGAAGGAGGTACAGATAGTGTCGGTAGGTGCGATTAAGCCAGGGTTTCAGTGCACAAACAGCTTCACCATTTATCGCAGTTGTGTAAAAGGTGATGGTGCCAATCTTAAATTGCTTTTGTAAGGCAGATTTCTTAAAATGCTGAGAAAAGAAAAGTTTTGAAAAGTGTTGATAAACTGAACATTTGCTAAATTACACCCTTGACTTAAGCAGCATACCTTTCCGTAAGTTATTCCAGTTAAGAAAAATGATGGGACATTTGGTCCAAGTCATTATTTCCATATTGATTCAAATTAGAAGGAAAGGCTCTGGCGGGCTGCAGGTACAGGGAACAGGCTTAGTATCCCGAGTGATTTGGGTACACTGCAGAGAGTGCTGGACACCAACAAGATAATTTAATAAAAGTGCAGAGGACTAGACACAAATGAGGTTGGTTCATTGTATTTATCTAATAGTCAGTACTTTCAATGCCGGTGCCCTATAGCAGCAACCTTGCCTGAGAAGACAGCCTTTGCACAAGCACCAGAGAGGCTGGTGTCAAGACAGATCACAAACTGAACAGAAAGCGTGGGGATGCTGCAGATGTCAGTTGACAGTGAATAAGAGCAGAATAATATGTAAGACATGGGTGGTAACAGGGCTCTTCCCACCCTGATGAAGTCTCAGCAGGGGAATTCTGTTGAATTTAATTTAAACAATGTATTCAAGAGACATGGACAAACCGGAGGGGGATAAGATCAGAGTAGCAAGAACTATAACCAAGTTTAAGAGAGGAAACTCTTTGGCTTGCTTAGGCTGATAAGGACTTCAGTATTTAAGTGGATGTTATAAAAACTAGTGAGGAACATGGCTTTTTTCCAATTCTAATGGATGTATGGTCAAAACTCGCCTGAGCATTATAGAAGATTTAAATACTAGGAAAAACTTTATACCAAGACAACAGAGCACTGGAAAAGGATACCCATTGAAGGTTTTGACATGTTAAAAAATGTTTCTCCACTGTCATCACCGTGTACGTGTTTTTACCTATTTTAATGGGTGGGAATGAGTTTGATTGTGGCCCATTACAGGATTGTTATGGCCTGAGAAGGCCATATTTACTACTCCATATTTAAGTGGAGTAGGGGTGATGGTGGCCCTGGCATACTTTTATACACTTTAAAGCACTTTCACCAAGCAATGCAGGTGGAAGACAGCGAGGGAGCTGCTTGCTCTGTGTGAGCCTATACACCTCTTCTCTTGCATGGCTCTAAAGTTGACTCTTCTTAGTGCTGGTAATGTCACTTGTATCTGAGTGCTTTTTCAATCCTGATAGCTGACAGTACTGTTAGACAATTTTACTGGTATTTTTAATGCTCACATTGATGAGCATTCTTCCTTCCTGATAAGAAGGAACAACTGCAGCTTCTTCATTTAACTCTCCTTTAAGCCCTTATTTCTTGGAAGCCAGAGAAGCAAAGCAGCACTCACACACGTCTGGCCAGTCATCTCCCAGCATGCCGAGCTATGGCATCAGTGGGTGTACGCTAATGCCATTTTAGTGCTCTACCAGATCATCTGGCAGGACAAACTTAATCTGACAGTTTTTACACTTTATGCCATATATGTAAGTAGATATGATACTTGTAAGAGAAGTATGAAAAAAATCCTATCTAGTCTGGCATAAAACCTGCATAGGTGATCATATCTATCTCTTCAGAATATTCTGGACTAATCTGAACTGACAGAGTCAGTTTTTAGCAGTTTTACATGGTCCAGTTTATTTTAGATTGATATTCCAAGTATACTTGCCTTGTGGAATCATGTCACTGAGTTGTATCCTGACTTATTCTGTATAGCAGGTAATTCTTACTCTTCCCTCAAGGTCAGATGAAATTATTATTTCAGTAGGTAAGAATGTGGATTCTGTTTACTAAGCCCTTATCGGGCACTCTAAAACAGGTTTTTTACTGTGGTTTTAATGTACTCCTCCTTGACATATTTTGCTCTACAGCATCCTTGTTATGTATTAGAGCATGAATTGTCAGTGGGCACTTCATTATTTGCTCTTGATTTAAGATCTAGACAACTGTACAGATTACACAGCAAAACAGTTTGTAATCTGGAGTAAGTATCTCTGTCAATCAATTGTACTAAGTTACGGAGGAACAATTTAAGTATAAGTTACTTATCTCTAAATTCCAGCCAGCATCTGAAATAAATCACCTGGGGATGCAGATGTATTTGCATAAATGTACACAGATCACAGTGATAATAATGTGAATAACATTTTTTTGTGAGGTAATCACAGACCTTTTTGCAATTACTCCTAAGCATAGCAGTATAGCACACTTGTGAAGTGGGTAATTATTAAAATTCCATTTTAGAGAGGAAAAAACTGAAACAGCATGATTAGGGACTTTCCAGAGGCCATGCCTGAAGTTTTTTACCTGCTTGGCAGTAAAAATTTAATTACTTCTGTTCCTATACTTTATCTACAGACTCATTTTCCTTCTTTATACTTTCGCTTGGCATTACCTGCTATATCTAATATCTTTTTACATTTAAGCAGATCCTTGCTAAATGTTCCCTCTGATAGATAACTTTTGACAGCTACTTTCCATCTTACTAAGCAAATGTGACAAAAAACCCCAAGCATCTTCTATACCAGGAGAAATGAATATATCACCCCCTTCTGCTGTTTCCCAAAGTTTGTTTTGATAAGCCAGACCTGTATTAAAATCAGCTAGGTACCACACTCACTTCCCTCTTGACCCCAAGTGATGAAGCTGACTGATGACACTAGCTTACCCGACTTGAAAAGTTTTCCCTGGCACCTCTTACAAACTCTTTTGGGAAACCCAGCAACAAACACAGATTTAAAACACCAAACATGGTAGAAAAGCACTTGTGGCAAAAAATAGTCAACTCCACACGGAGTCAGGGAGTGCATCTTTTATTACATCTGTTAGGTATCTCCCGGGACAAATGATCATGGAAGAGGAAAGACACACATAGCTCACATGCAGACTTGGAGCCACAGCCTCTGCTACAGATGTGCTGCTCGCAGTACCCGCAACATGTGTGTGTGTGAGCACTCAGAGGACACAGAGCTCCCTGCTGTGACCCCTTGTTCCTTGGCTTCGTGTCCCCACACGCAAGGTGGAGCAGGCTGGGAGGTCAAGCAGCTGAAAACTACAGCCGGAAATTGCAGAGGGAGAGTACGGAGCTGCAGCCGTGGAGGACTGGGGAGGATCTCCTGCGATAACGCAGCCCACCCTGCTGCTGCCAAGCCTGGATCAAATATGCCTGTAATACTTTCAACAGAAGTGTGTCTGGGATCTCCTGAAAGCCTCTCCCAGCGAAGATCCCACTTTGTCCTTTGATAGTATGTCTGGGGCTTGTTGCCCTTTCCCAAATGACACGTTTCAGATTTCCTTCTTGCAGTTTAGACACATAACTTTTTATCCATCAGGAATCTGCAGAGTAGGTTCTTCTGTCTGCAGCCTTTTATATATTTGAAGTCTGACATGGTGTCTCCCCTCAAACTTCTCTAGATGGAGCCTCCCAGCCTCCTTGTAGATTATAGTTCCTAGATGTATGGCAATTCTTGTTATTTTTTTTTCCAGGCACCATGCTATTGCTTTGTGTTATTCTTAAAGCCAGAGCCTAAAACTGGACAGAGTATCCAAAAGAGCACACGTAAGCAGAACAAAAAGCCTTCTTTGTTTTAAGATAAATCTTGTGGCATGCAACCCCAGGATTGCTATTTGTATTATCTTGTGGCTCGCTTTTCAGAGCAGGAAGCAATTTCTTTTCAATATTATGTGTCCTGCAGCAAGATCTTGTGAGATAATGAAAAAAGTTGAACAAATGCAGTATGAAGAAGTTATAATAGTTAGCTATCTTTAAATGTCATTGCTTTTATTAGTTTATTTTTGTAACAGTGTTGTGATAATTAGGAGTATCTCCTGGTCCCATGGGAATGAAACAGGAGCTTATGTGTCCCCAGGAGCAGCTTTTTCTACTTTAGCAGGAACTATTTTTATGACCTGGTTGGAAAATATTTTCATTATTCTTGACTTCTCATCTCCCAGCTAGTCTGTTTAGATGCTTAGAAAAATACAGCAGTGTCTGAGTATTTGGGTGGAGTGTACATAGGTAGGACCATCTTCTTCATCCAAGTTATCTTTCATTTATTTCTTTTAATAACTGTCTGTGACATCTCTTCAGAAACTGTTTCCGGTGACTGTAGACCTAAGACATTTCAATGGCATATCTTTTGTCATTTAAAATATCTGCTCTGTTTCATACAGAAAGCAGGAAGAGGGTAATGATGAAAACTGAGTAGACGTGCAAGACACTAATGCAGAGACTGATTCCCAATAGGATTATTTTCCTCTCTTAAGTTGATGGAAGTATAATTCCCCAAGACCACGATACATTTCTCTGCTCATAGCTGACGTAGAGGACTCATTTAATTACTGCACCTAATTACCAGGCACTTTCCCTATTAGCCACACAAAATGTGGAATTTGGCAGAAGTTACGAGGCATTTCCATATCCCAGTAAAGTTCATCATGTGTTCAGTCCCCACAAATCTTCTCTGGCTTAGCCACTGAGTGGCATTTCCTTTGACTTGGACCTTCTTCAGAGAAGATGGGAGGATTCAGGCTAAACCTCTGTGTTGACACTACACCAGTTTTGCCATGATATACGTGGCCAGTTCCTTTATTTTCACTAAAACTTTCTTCTGTGACCAAGCCCATGTCTTCTAGCATGAGTTGCATATGCTGCAATGAGAACACCAGCTTGAAAAGATTGTGGGTGAAAATGAAGACAAGAATCACTGGTAAAAAACATTACACTTAAAAGCACCACAAAAAACTTGGCTATGCCGTGGAAAGATGAAATGATTAAAAAGTGAGATGTGTCATTTTTTTTTCTTCTAGCTACATGCAGCATGTGTTTCCCATGTCTCGTATTACAAGCAAATGTGAACTGAGAGTTTATGATAATACCACCAAGGAAGTATGATATCATCTCCCCCACAGGTGGTAAGTCAGTTTTCCAAGGTGTGTTTACATGGTGCATTTCAGAGCACTAGCACACACACGGGATACTTAAACAATATCTATAATTATGAAAGAGTTTGAGGAATAAACACTGTCTAGCCAGGTATGAGCTGTAAAACACCTTATGGCAAAATGTGTGATGTCATTCATCTTACCTTGCTAAATACTTGTTCAGACATGAATGTGACTGAAGTTAAATGAAGATGATAATGTGGTTCATAAATGCACAGCATGTAGATCTTATGTAATAAGACTAGTCATTAATAAGATAAATAGTCTGATAATGCAGAAGCAAATTTTCTTATATTTTGACATTTTGAGTCTGTATTTCAGGATACTGGTCTGTTTTTATCTAAGTTGTAAACCACAAACAAAATAAATGGTACAAGATTTCTAGAGGAAAAGTGACAATATTGAGCTTCTATTACATGGCCAGCTTGATAAATTTATTTTCCTTTTCAGTCATCAGAGGACTGAATAGCCAAAGATTGTTAATATTATTGATTACGTTCCTTTTGTTTATGTTTATTGAACCAATTTCATACAGTTAAACAGGCTGCAAATGGTACTTGCCTGCTAAGTTTATTTGTCATTTGTTATCTTTTACATTGGAAGCACCTATATAAAATATGTGCTTATAAGGTGTGAAATGGAGTAAAACACAGTAACTAGTTCTCTGTATGTCACTTCAGTTCCAGTGCCTGGCTCCAGGACAGATTCACAGCTGTCTTTCTCTAGGACCTGGGATATTTTGGTCAGAAAATGTTACAGAAGAGGAAGGCTCTGTGTTCTATTGCCACTGGAGTGCTGGTCTCTCAATTTATTTTTCTTCATTGTTTTTCAAAGTCTGATCCCATTTAATTGTCTTAGCAGATGTGCTTGACCACCTACAGCCTTATTGGACTGTTCTCTTTCCTGGCTTTTCATGTTCAGCTATTCATGAAATCTGAACTATGTGTAGATCTCTGAGGCTGTTCCAACTTTCCTTAATGCAGCAATTATTTAAAAGAAGAAGTAGGCAGCAGTTCTGCAAATTATCTGTCCACACTTCTCTTGGATGCTTTCCTTTAACAAGCAGATGAGGCAAGTGTCTGGTTTTAGCCAGCTTCCTGGGGAGGCAGGGCAAGCACAGTACTTGCCAAATGCACTTATGTGCGTGTCATAATGCTCTGCAAACTGCTTGTGAACCCACTGGCCACTTTGGACTAGAGAGACAGAGATCCCTATGGTCCTGGATGTCCCTGTAAGCTTCAGTCAAACCGGACAGAAGAGAGATGTATTATCCAGGGTTTGTTGACAGGCAGGTTTCATCACAAGCTCACCCTTCATTAGTTTCATTGCTCACACCACTCCTTTTAGGACTAACGAAAGAGTACACATTGAGTGGCATATGTCTCTTGGCCAGGGGTAAGGCAGTGCTTCTGTGGGTGTGAAAATCTCAAATCTTATGAAAGACCTTATCAGAGCATATTTATCCTGTCTTCCACATCAGTCACTCAATAAATTTGTTTTCTGGTTAGTTTATGCATTGCAGAGCCCCACAGGGCTTAATACAGCAAGTACTTTTTATGCATACATGTTGTTTCTCAGTCCAGCTTTCCACTGAAGAGGTATAAGGCATTGCTACATCAATCATTCTTCACCGCTCCTTTTTTTCCTGCTGTGTCATGTTCTTCTCTTTCATGCTGTGCTGGAGAGTGAGAATTAATAGCACACACGTTTTTGATCAAAAAACAATACTGAGCAAAACTGAAGTGATATTTTGCCAATTTTATTGGCAGCCTTTTCATCTTCTATTTATAATCTCTTTTTAAACTATAGGACTGTAACATTACATTTCATGTAACATCAGGGGATTGAATGCAGCCTCAGTGAGTTTGCAGACAACACCAGGTTGGATGGGACTCTGAACCTGCTTGAGGGTAGAAAGATTTTGCAGAGGGATCTGGACAGGCTAGATCGATGGGCCAAGGCCAATGGGATGAGGTTCAATAAAGCCAAGTCCTGGGTCCTGCACTTGGGTCACAACAAGCCCAGGCAGTGCTACAGGCTTGGGGAACAGTGGCTGGAGAGCTGCCTGGCAGAAAAGGACCTGGGGGTGTTGGTCAACTGTTGCCTGAATATGAGCCAGCAGTGTGCCCAGGTGGCCAAGAAGGCCAACAGCATCCTGGCCTGTATCAGGAACAGCGTGGTAAGTAGGACCTGGAAGGTGATCGTCCCCCTGTACCCAGCACTGGTGAGGCCCCACCTCAAGTATTGTGTCCAGTTTTGGGTCCCTTACCACAAAAAAGATATTGAGGTGCTGGACCAGGTCCAGAGAAGGTCAATGAAGCTGGTGAGGTGTCTGGAGAATAAGTCTTATGAGGAGAAACTGAGGGTGCTGGGGTTGTTCAGCCTAGAGAAGAGGAGGCTGAGGAGAGACCTTATTGCTTTCTACAACTACCTGAAAGGAGGTTGTAGAGAGGCAGGGATTGGTCTCTTGTCCCAGGTAGCAGGTGATAGGACAAGAGGAAATGGCCTCAAGTTGTGCCAGTGGAGATTTGGATTGGATATTAGGAAAAATTTTTACTCTGAAAGAGCTATTAAGCATTGGAATGGGCTGCCCAGGAAAGTGGCCGAGTCACCATCCCTGGAGGTATTTAAAAAGATGGGTAGACATAGTGCTTAGGGACATGGTTTAGTGATGGGTTTTGTCAGTGTTAGGTTGCTGGTTGGACTCAATGCTCTTAAAGGTCCCTTCTAACCTAGACAATTCTATGATTCTGTGATTACTGATATTTCTTTTTCTCATCTCCAAGGAGAAATCTGTGACTGTCAGTCACTCTTTAGACATGACTTTTCCCAGCGGCAGCATCAGGCCCAACTGGATCCTGAGAGGGCTGAGGATGGCAGACCTTCTCTGTCTCTATCACTGCCTGGTGACATGCGTGGGGCTGCAGCAGAGCTGCTGAAGCACCCAATGCCAATAGGGACCAGCCAAGAGATGAACAGGATGCACAGCGGGTATGTTCCCACCTTGGCACACCAGTAAAAGTTGGTATCGTGTAAGGCTTGGGCAGTGAGAACACCTTGCAGCAGTGCAGGGCCAGGCTGCTTTCTAGGATCATTTGAGCCTTTTCTAAGCTATTTAGTCTGCATATTTTGGATACCATGAATATGTATACTCGGGACTTGGGCCATTGGCTTGGGTTTCCAAAGCAGGTGGTTTATCTGGTTTGTCACAGTCAGCCCAGGCTTTTTTCCTCAAGGCCTCAGACTAAGTCAATGCTAGCCCATATTTGTGACAGTTGATATGCCCTGCTTCTTGCTGGGGCAGCAACAAACTCATCTATGGCTATTAGAGGGAGATTTGCTGCTTGAACTCTTGCTTTCTGTCTTTTTGACCACTAACTGTGGTAAAGTCAGTAGGGATCCACATCTAGATATATTCTCTTATCTGCATTTCTTTATGAGAAGACTCTCTATTTCTGCCCATACTCCCTTATTACAATTTCAGAAGTAGCTTAATTGTTTCTAGTTTCAGATTGAAGCTTTTGGTTTTTGTATTATGAAACAATATATGAAACCTTCCCAAGACACTGATATTGCTCAAAGGGATGAAGTGGCTCTGGGAGGAAAAATGGCCTGACTTGTGGAGAATCCAAGTATTTAAGTTTTTGTAATTTGTGACTCTAAAAAATATGTACATTGCACAAACAAGGTATTTGAGTCTAATTTCCTGCTAAGGTTTTTGAGATGAAGACTCTTGATTGCAGTAAGTTTTATACAACCCACTTATGGTAGATTTCTGTCCTTCGGTAATTTCGTATCTGTAATGTGGGAAATCAGATTTTGCTGTGAAAAGTATTAAGAAACAATAACATTTGAAATCTGAGTCTCTGCTTTCACGAGAACAAAGCTGGCATTCTCCTTAGCCCAGCATTGCAGTGTAATCATTATTCCTTTTAGGAAACACATTTCTTAGATGGGTTTGAAACAGTAATGTTGAAACCTAGCAATGACTAAATAAATGTGTTTGAAAGATAATAATTTGCACAGGTCTGCAACATTTGCCATCAGCAATGCTTTAGAGGAGTGAAGTTTCAAACTTGAAAGGAAAGAAGGCAGTATTGGATTTAGAAGCTTCTTAAGGTGAATAAATGAATTACTCCTGTTTCATCCACTGACATCTGAGGTTGGAGCTGCTTTTATTAGTGACTGACAGCAGAGACAGAATCACCCAGGAGAGCACCTGATAGTCTAATTTACTCATTGCCTTCCCCAACCTGAGAACTAAGAAACGTACAAACAAATGATTTTCTAATGATGCCTCAGGCTGATGCATGAAAAAACCTCACCTTCTCTGGAACATTCTTGGTCCAGCAGTTTGATCTCCGTGTCTTTAGATATTCCTCACCAGGTCTGATGTGTCAGTCCCTTTCTGATTGCAGGGCTTTCCATTTCCCCTCCTAGCACAGGAAGAGCAGAAAAAGGCTGCTCCTGTCCCCTCCAATGAATCCAAGCTTCCAGACAGAGTGAAAAGATCTGAGCTTTTTTGTTTGGGAAGGCAATGGAATGGTAAAAGGGAATGTGCAAATGTGCAAAATTAAACAACTTAGTAAAGCATTTAGAGCAGTTCGATTTGTTGCTTTTATTACCTTTTTCACAACACAGGAGCAAGGGGACAGTCAGAGATGAAATATGAACTGAAATTCCAACTAGATTAAAGGAAATGCATTTTATGTATTGTACAGCTGGAGCTTGAAAATCATTGCCAAAAAAAAAAACCAACTAGGCTCAGGAGTCAGCAAGACTGGGTTGAGGACCGGATACTTCAGTGTAGTGGAAATGTTCAGAGACACTTTGAAAAGCCTCAAAAACAGGTTTAGAAGGGATGTAAAACCTGAGATTGTTCTGAAATTTGCGCAAGTCAACCCTCTCAGCATTAAACTTATAACTCCAAGGCTCTTCATCTCTTCAGCCTGTAGGTAAACGTACCTGTCAAACTTCATTGGTGTTATGCAACATATTAATTTGCCTGTGGATAAAGAGAGCGCCTCACTGCTATGGGATGCTGCAGTTTCAGGAGCAACATTTTGTCAGTGTCTAGTTTGGGTTTTCCCCAATCTTTGAGTTTCCAGTGTCGTCTCCTAGGGAGGAGAATTTAGCCTCTCCTTTTTCTTCAAGATTTTAGACAGGTGGGAGAGCCTGTTTCCCTCTTGGAAACTTTTGTTTGGAGGATTTATTTGTGCAAATCCTGAATACTTGTAACATCAAGTAAGTTTTGAACAGAATAGGATTTTTGCAGCTGGTCATTTTGCAGCCAGGTCATAATTGGTCACCTCTAAGTGCTCCTGCTCCTAAAAGGAGGATTTTGGTACTTGATGGATCATTGCAGAAGAGGAAATTTATTGATATGTTATTTTGTACCCCTAAAGATGTCAGCCTGCAAGATTCTCCCTCCTCATTTTTCTCCCTCTGGGCAACTGCATGGTCAATGCTTGTTCCTGCAATCTTTGTCTGCTCAGGCACTGAACGCAGTGGTTGTGTCAAGAGGTGAAGGAGGAAATCTACAGGTAAGAAAAGATGAAGTTCTTGTTGTAGGAGAAGGAGGACCTGGCTGTTATCCCCGTGCCCCTCTGGTAAGACCAGAGGGAAAAACCAAGAGAAAGCCCACAGTTGTGTCATCTGTGTCACCCACATTGTGCAATCTAGACTCATAACTCATAAGCCAGAATATAAGATGAAAACTTGCTTTGTCACGTGGGAAAAAATACTTAGCAAACCACAGTGCAGCATTTCAGACTATCTTCTTATTCATTCTTAAAACTGTTTTATATCCTTCTAACCTTAGCCATCAAACAAAATATTTGAAGTTTTTAAGAAGCACAGTTACTTTTTGTTTTGTAAACAAAAGACTAACTTATTCAACTGTAGCTGTCTTTGAGATCTGTTTTTTGATTCAATGGAAAAGTGATGACAAGTGTTGTCATGCAGAAATTAATTCTTTCAGCATAACTGTCCAGGCTCTTGAATGATTTATTCCATGTAAAGTATTTGGCAAAAATGAAATCTACTTAACCTGTTTAAACAACAAGGGAAAATTATTAAACTAAACTTTCCACGCCACCCGCCTGGGCAATGCGGGTTGGAAAGTGGCTTCCACACCATTACAGCAAGCAGTGCAGAGGCTATTAAACTGATACTGGACAAAGTCTCATAATGGGGAATTTTCTCAGTGAGAAGAATGCCAGCGCTTGTTTTAGGCCAGCACCAAAATCATTGTTCGTTCTTGTTGTTGGTTTGCACTGCATTAGAACACATTACAGCCTTAAAAACAAAGGTCTTCATTCCCCATATCCATTACTTTGTTCTCATGAGAAGAAACCCGTGTCTGCCTGTTATAATAAACTGATGTACCAGATTATGGTGAAGTTAATCAGAACTGACAGTATAATAGGAGCAATTGCAGCTTAAGTTGCAATAAATTTGTTTGTTTATAGATGGGATTTTGCAACAAAGAAAGTGTTTTATAAATCAAAGAGATCTCTCACCAAACTTACCTTACTGAGAAGTAAAACAACATCTAATAGCTAGGAAGTAGAGCTGTTCTGACAAAGCCATTTATCTTAATTGCTTTTGAAATAGTTGGTTTGTAAGCATTTTGTTTATTTCAGCCAGTGCAGCATGCCATTGTTTAATTCAGTCCCCCAGTCCCATATTTATCCTAAATCCTGATAACATGTGAATGCCAGTTTCTTCCCTTCCTTTTTACTTTTAGTAAGTTTCAGTTGTTCTGGTTTCAGGAAAAACTTGGGCTATCAAACCAGGACACAAATGCATTTTCTAAATTCTATTATGTGTATAGAAAGACGGCCCTTCCCTGCCTGTCTCAGAGGGAATTTCTCTTTCTTGAATACACGGATAGCAAGAACTTTATACACCATTGTAATTGAGATTTTACACATCTGTCACATTAGCAATAATATTGCTGTTGCTGGAAACACTCTTGTTTTATCTCAGCACGTAATAAAGAGAAATACCTCATCACATTCAGCATAAGACAGTGTAGTTGGCAGGATCGAGGGTAATGTGTGCCATTTTCATAAGGCGCACAGTAATCACCTCTAAAAATACTAGCAATAACTCACCTGGCCTTTTTTTTTTAATGACTTTTAATTTGATGGTTAAAATTTGTAGTTAAGAACTGGATAAGCCCTGTGCCAACAGGCTTGGTAGCTGCTAGGCCAGATAGATTGGGATAAGGAGTAGGCTGAGCCTCTCCAGAAATCAACAGCAAGGATTCCTCAGGAAGCTCATTCTCAAGCTTACCCCAGGTTAGCACATTACATTTTTATTACTGTGGTGTTTTGTGCCTATTAAAAATCTCCGTTGGAGGGAGCCTGTTAAAACCTGCCAGCAGCTCCTTCTCTTTGGCAGCTTCTGAGCCTGGGGTGCTCTCGGCTTGCTGCTCTGTGGCTTTGTAGTGTATGCAACCTGTCCTGGCTTTGATGAAACCCTGCCAGGAAAGGGCTGCTTTCAAAAATACTTAAAAATAATTTTTAAAATTGTGAATACTTGCATGAAAAGCAAAGTTTTGGATAAAGAGCCTGCCAGTGGCAAGGTTTTGGTGTTCTTCAGGAGCAAGGCTCACTCAGAGCAAGGCTCCCCAGATGTGGCTTGTGGCCTGTCTGCAAGAAGGGGGGCTGGCTGCAAAGTCTCGTTCCTCCTCCTCACAGGACTCTCTCAGTTGAAATTACTTGGTTTTGCTGACACTAGTTGAGTTTATGGGGATTGAAAGAGACAAGAGGGCTCCCACAAGCCAGGAGGTGGCAGCCCAGACAAAGGAGGACAGAGTCATCTTATCTGTCTGCAGCCAAATATTTCTTGCTGCATGCCAGCGCTGGCGGGAGTCTCCCATCCATATTCATTCAGGGCCTGCCCTCTTTTCCTTGAAACTGTGAGGTTTGAAATTAAACATCATGTTCTCCATAAATAATCTTAATTGGCAGCAAGCTCACTGAATGTGGTCTTTTGCATACAAATTAAACCCTACTGTACTGAAGTTGAGACGGTCTTGAAACAGGTTCACTGTGGCAGAGGGACTTTCATATTGTGATTAGTCTAAAACTGGTTTAGCTTTGTAGGGGTAAACTGGTTACTCTCTGTAAAGATAGCTGGTCCACAGCCAACACTGTATCCATATTCTCCATCCCACAGGGTGTTTGGCCATAGCATTAATAAGAATCATCTAACTGTGCTTGCAGCAAGAAACTCTGGAAAGCATGTCCTATCATTAGCTGCCTCCAGGATCTGTCCATGCTCTTACCTCCTCAATTATATCAAACTTATCTGTTGGGTGTGGAAGCTTAATTACATACCTTACTGTAGGCACTTACCTATATCCTTTGAGTTGGTGTTTCATCCCATTGACTTCAGTGATACCACTTCTGCACGTGCATCCACCTGTACAGAAATATTTGCAGAAGTAGAGTCTAATCCACACTTTTTTTTTTTTTTCTGCATCATCATCTGTGAACCTTACAGTAAAGTTACCACAACAATTTCAGCCACAGCAGAAATAGAATCAGCTTAACAAAATCAGTACAGTTAGTGCCGGAATAAACATTTTAAAAGTGGGGTTTCTGCTGCATGGGAGTGGACTAGAGGACTGGGGGATTTGAATAGTTAAGGAAGATAATGAGAGTTACAGTTCAATTTAGTTTACAAATATTTTACTCTTTTGAACAAAACTTTATACAATTTTATTTAATGTAACAGAGAGATATCGATTTATCATTTGAACCTGTAGAAATGTGGGATAACGCTAGAAGCTGTTGGCAATCCTTGAAGTTTCTCCAAATGGGACTTTAATCTGGAAAGAGTGAATATTTACACAATACAAGTCTGTAAATACTTTTTATATGAGGAGCTTGTGCTGCCCTCATGTTGGTCCAGTGTGAAGGCAACCTGTTTCTGTCGGCACTTTCCAACCCTTGTTTGTAATGTGTAGGCAGAGGATGTTTCATATACCTAATTTAACGTGCACTGAACCCAGCAGGACTCTCTCCAGCAATTTCAGTCAGATTTAAATTGCCTTCTTAGACTATGGCTGCTTTTCCATGCCAAAATCTCAGTAAAATAATCTAGATTAGAGATACAACCAAATTCTGCAGAACCAGCTTTACAAAGAAACCTCTGGAAGTGAAATACTAGTGAGGTGAGCTGAGGGAAAATCCATGGTTTATATTAGTTTTGAGAACAAACTCTCCTGACTTACCCCTCAGAGAGTGAGTGGCGAGTGAGCCCACCCTGTGCGTAGAGGACTGCTGCCCTCTCCCTGTCCCACCAGCAGGTCCTCGCTCTTCTGGCACAGCCCAGCGCCTGCACATGGCTGCGTGGGCATTTTGTCCCCAGGGACCGCAGGCTGTATTTCACCCTCACTAATCTAACTAAAATTGCAAGAGGTTGAAAATCTTCACGTCCTCATCCCTCTTTTCACCTGGGTGCCAAAGCCTGTCTGTGCATGATGGAAGTTGCTTCAACCCGGGCAGGGTGTCACCTCGTGCACTTCTTGAGTCCCTTTTTTTTTTTTTTTATTTTTATTTTGTTTGTTTGGTTGTTTATTTTTAGTTTATTTTAAATATCTGTTCCCAGTCTACTAAAGGTAAATGGAGGATATAGACCGAAAGAGGGAAGCTTACACAGTTGTTTTTCTGCAGCTTACCTCTCTGTGTTTTTTTTCCCCCTGCTATCTCCCTTTATGGAGAATTTATTTATGAACAGAAAGAAGGAAAAAAGCCCATCAGCACCTACTGATTAAGTGTGAAGCACCTTTCCAGTTTAGAAAACACAGAGTTATTGCAATACAAGCTTAGTCAGATATGGAGAGAAAAGTAAATATTTGGAAAAAGAGGGGACCTAATTTTTAAAAGCGCTCTCTATTTCAGTTGATTTCCAAACAAGAACCTTAAAAAGATCCAACCAAAAAACAGCGTGAAAGAAAGTGCAAGAGATATTATTAGTGAGATTGTATCTACTGAAATTGGCCAAGTACTTACACAGGTTGCTGAAAGAAATTTGATGCTTAATTCTTTCAGACAATTTGGATGTTGCCAGAGGTGGTGTTCCACCTGCCTACAGGAAACTATCTGCAACTTTACATCTTTAAAAAAGTTTTAAAATTTATATTAATCATCTCCTTTACAAGCTACTGGTACTATACATGTTGCTGCAGATTAAATGACTCATTGGCTGGGTTTCAAATGGTAGAAAACAAGGCTCTGCTCCCACATCTTCCCTTTCTGTCACACTGATTAGGCTGCTATTTACATTCTTTTTATCCCATCTGGAGCCCTCAGCAGAAGGGATTGTTTAGCCCAGAAAGATTAATATTAAAATTGGTCTGGTGAAAATCTGATAGAAATGTATCTTGTTTTCATGCTGGCATTTTAGCATTCACTAGGTTTCCATTAGGTTTATGCAGGCAAACAAGTTACTGTGATCGGTTATAGTAGGTAACGATAGGTCATGATCCTGTTATTACCCCGTGCTATATCACATAGGCTTCCTGGGAGGGATAAATCCCTTTCATTTCCTATGAGTACCCCAGGGTAAGACCATGGAGCCACAGGCAGTTACTGAGGAGTACCTGATACGCTGCTAATTCAGGCCTGGCTTCAGCCTTGGTATCTCCTTCATTTGATGATCCACTAAGGGAGGAAAGGTGCTCTTGGAATTAAGAAACTGAAGAGGTGTGTCCAGGTGTGAGGCAGGTTCTCCATCACTTTGTGCGTTGTGTGCAGTTCCTTGCAAACAAGGGATCCTTTGCAACAAATCCTTTGCAAACAAGGATGTTCCCAGGGCAAAGGGGGTGGTGTGTGGGCAGAGCAGGGTCCCTTCTCGCCCTTGTGGCAGGGCTCATGGTGACCAAACTGAACATTGTCTCCAGTCTCTTGTGGCTTGCTGACAAAGCTAGAATACACCCTGCTGAAGGAGATGTCTCTTCATGTTGTAATGACTTTCATTGACTGATTATGAGCAGACCTCTGGGCCAGTGGGGTATTGCCCTGCAGATTCTGTGGCTGTTAAATGATCTGAGAATTTTCTAGTCCATTCTTGAATGATTAATTTCTTATATATACGGATATAAGATGTCTGTGCAGCGTGGACGAACATGACACAGGATCTACAGGAGACACATAGTCTTCTGGGTGGCACTGTGGGGCAAAGAGATCCAGGACATCTCAGATGCCTCTAAACACCCATGTTTAAGCTACTGCATTGAGATCTAGGCTATGTCTGCCCGCCCCCCCAGCCCTACAATAGAGAAATTAATCTATGAAATACTGCTTTTTTTTTTTTTATCGTACAGAGCATAAAGTCAGGTTTCTGACAGCACTTGTTCTTCCTGATAATCTTACTTGCTTTACATTTTTTTACAGTTGCATCTTTGTATCACTAAGTGTATATCTGCATCTTGAGGTCAATGCTTTGTGGACTTAGAACCATGCAGCGTTTGTGTGCCCTCGCAGATGGAGATGGCTGGCAGTGTGCAAGGCTACACCAGGCTCCTTGAAGCAAAGCTGCCTTTATTTCATCTCTGAGAAAGAGAAGGGACGTCTTACAGATTAGTTGCTCCCCAAATAATGGGGATGAGTGTACCGATTATTGACAACTTGCCACTGAATTGTAGCTGAAAACACTGAATTGTATTGTTTAACCTGGTTCTGCAGAACAGTTACCAGGATCCCGTGAATCATCAGGCTGAAATATACCACCTCAAATAGACTGTAAAACAGATATTGCAATCTTAGCTGTCTAGGGTGTTATGCCCTGATTTTACTGCAACTCCTGTGAAGGGGCTTCTATGTAGCCTTTTGAAAAGAGGCGACCAAGACCTGATTAGAAAATTTGGGCCTAATTTTCTCTCCTTCTAGATGTCTCCACTTTTGTCAATTCCAAAAGTTAATATCCCCTACCTGGCATATATCCTACAGCAACGAATCAGGTAGTAGGGGTATTGGCTGTGTTATGAAGTATAGGAATGGTGACATCTTTAGAGGACATCCACAGCAAAAGCTGTGCATTTTATTAATGGTTTCTGCCACAAAACGTAACACAGATCTTCAGTTTCATATGCAAATGCAGCCTTTTTTTGGATGGAAATACTGCTGTGGTATCTTTGCAGAAGCCCTTTGGAAAGCCTTGGCTACTATTTGCATTTAGTTCTCATTACTCAGGACTGGCTATTTAGCCTCTCTTCCTTTCCTCACTTTTTGGGGGTTGAACAGTACATTCTTGCCTATTCTGAATTACATCTTTTGCATTAGGAAAACACAGCATTTGACCCACAATAATATTTCTGTCTGAGATGGGAAGGGGATTTTACTGTTATTGATATTCCCTTTTCAAATGTACATAAACTACTCCTATTTTATGCAACAGTGAAAGGGAAAATGTAATGGTTCCATCACAGTGCACAAGTTGTAAAGATGAGAAGCAACAAGAAAATACAGATAAAGATCATGAAGCATGTGATGATTGTTGTGTTTAAAATTGTATTCTCTAAGTTTTTTAAGGGAGTACAAAAACAGTAAAAGGAGAAATCTACAAGTTAGCCTGCCGGGAGACCAGATCACTTATGCAGTTCCAAAAAAATCTCTATGTGAAAGAGTAGTTGTGAAAAGTACCAACAGAAAAGCCATTGCTGATGTCTACTGTAAACTGTAAATAGGCAATGCAGAATAAAATTGGTATGTTTGGTAGACATCGAGAAGGAAATGAGAGTAATGGTTATCAAACCCGCAGAATTGGTTACACCCAAACTCAAGGCTTTTCCTGGTGATACAAATATGATACAAGCAGTGCTTCCTAACAGACTTCTTCAAGGTTTTATTAATTTTAGTGGGAATCTGTGGGAAGGCAGAGGAGCCTGCACAGGCAGTGGGTGTCTGAGAATGTCTGGACTGGAGATTTTTCCTCTTTTTAGGTCAACTGGGGCCTCATAAACATTTTCTATTTGCTTTGAAAAATTGTTGTATGCATCAAATGAGCCGACACACGGTGTTGGAAAAGGAAGGTTAATAATGGATGTAATAAACATTATGTTCAATTTACAGCAGACCAAAATGAAGACAGTTGGAATATAAAATGGGATCAGAATATAACTTTGTACTTCCAAGTATGAAATCAATCTCTCCCACCCTCCTCTGTCTTTCCTAACCTTCACCATTGCCCTGCCCAGGCTCAGGCTTTTCAGATTAATGCAGTCTTTGACAATTTACTCCCTGTTTGCACCACTCCCATCCAGGCCTTTTTTTTTGTAATCTCTTCCCTATTTTACTGCTACTTCAGCCTTCCTACCAAAACTTTAGTCCAGTTGTTGACTGGACTAAATACTGAAATACTACAATGTCTTCTGCTTAGCTGCCATTTTTCACTTTCTTCCGCAAATCATATTTGTCCCTTTGTCTTGATTTGCGCAGACACCCTCCAACCACACACATGCACACACATATCCTGGGGCTGTCCTTGCTTTTTGCATCCTATTCAAAGTTCTGTTTTTATATTTTAAGGCCCTGAAGATAAATATACCTTGGAATCTCTTCTTACTTCTTTGTACTGCATCCATCTGCTATCAGTGCTTCACCAGTTCTCATTTTCTACCCATGTCCTTCTCGCAAAACTAAGAAAGCAGCAGCCAAAGATCTGATTAAGGGTTGTGGATATTACCCTCTTGCACCTTAAGAAGAAGCATGTGTCTGTCCAACAAATTCTGTACATGGACATTGGAGTTCTTAGAAAAGGAAAGAGCATTACAACATCCTCTTTAAAGGGGTACTCATTAGTGCGATAAAGACCTAGCATGTGAGCAAGTGCTGATGAACCTGCTTTATCTCTTTCAAGTGCATAAAATTGTAAGAAATTGTAATAAATACCCATTTACTCATTCAGGCCTAGCAGACTTGAAAAATCGTAAATCTCATTTCCGGGGAACATCATGCATAGTGCGTTTTATGTGAAGCAATAGACTATGCTATAACTTTTGTGTTAATTGAAGGTACAAACCAGAGAGTTGATAAGGATTCCCATTAGCCAGCAGCTCCATTATTCACTAGTACTTTTCAGGCATAGTATCTGTTACACATTCCATCATTAATATAGCAGAAAAAGCACTTATTCTTGGAAAATGCCCTTCACTGTTCCGAATGACTGTGATCAACAGCTTGGAGATCCTAATTGCAGCCTATTAGGAATAATGAGATTTGCATGGTAGAAGCCAGAGAATTACATGGATAAAGGAAAAATTTCACAACATGAAAGGTTAATATAAACATATACTGCCCAAGAGTGCAAAGGACACATAAATTGGTGGCTCATTACTGCAGACTGACCCATGGGTAAGAATGTCACCCAGCTCAGAGGCTTTCCCAGGAAGTTTGGCTGCAAAAGTTACAAAAGATAAGGACATGCTTGTGGAAACCGCTAAACTAATGAGAGCTGAAAGTTGTTTGAAATATCCCGATGACCTCACAGATGGGATGCTTATTAAGGTATCTGCATCAGTCTCTTTTTTGTCTAACAGACAGTTGTAAAGCTTTGCCGAGGCGTAGCCAACAGTCCGTGAAGGTGTCTCCATGCTTTCTGACATACCAAGGGCATATTTTTTTTTTGAATGGATTCAAAATGAAAACCAACATGCATATCCAATTTTTGTTTGCGGGCATATTTGTGGAATAGCACAGGCGAGGCAGTCAACTATGATTACTTCATCAACACAGGGTCTGCCCGCTACCTACGTGCCTATCTGCTCGAGTGCGCTGGTCAGGAGCCAACTGCAAATTTAGGTCTTGAAAGTCTGAAAAAAAGCGCTTTATGTGCAAGGGTCCCATGAAGGCTCCGTAACGCAATTAAGCCCCATTTTAACAAAAGGCTTTCCATTTTGCTGAAGCATGACATGAGTAATTAAAATATCGTTTTAAAAAAGACAAATGAGTGTTCTTTTCTACCCTCAGATATTGTTTGAGAAAGATGGAGGGACAGGATTATGATTTTTGTTTGTTCCAGGGTCCTCTGAGTGGAAATCATGGGCAATGTAATAAGCCCACAGCAAAACATATCTACCCAAGCTCTTAAGGGGACCCTATCTCTGTAGCAGACAATATAACTGAAAGAGTAGCAAAAGCTATTTCTTTCCCCACTGGAAATAATTAGGTTTTCCAAGTGCTTTTTGTAGTTTCTTTTAGATGACTGTGTAAGTACAGAAGTGTTTTAGGAAAATCTAGGCAATAAGGAGAAGTGAATACACAGTACGAGCTGGTACATGAATATTGTTTGTTGTGAAACGATGCTGGAATGACACAAGATCATGGTCGGGTCAACCAAAAGAATGAGAAATGGCCTTAGATAAAAAGAGGGGGGTTACAGTTCTAGTGATTCCTAAAAATGAGAAAAGAATGATAAATTTGGGAGGAAAAAGATTGTGTAGGGCATGTTGAAGGAAGCAGATTTCAGTGACATTATTTCAGGAACTCTTTTATTCAATTGCTTTTGCTAAAGCATGATGAGATGTAACTGTTGAGTGCTTTTGGCCAGATTGTGATGGATGTCTTATCTGAGACAAAGGTCCAGTGAGTATTGGATTTGGCTCATTCCCCTGGGCTGTGATGGGTTTCACGAACGCTATGAAATCCATTGTGTTCAAAATACATGGTCATATTGCAGTGAGATGCTGCCTGCAAAGGGGAATAGCCCAGGAGCTGCCAAATCCCACTGAAATGCTTGGCAACCTTTACTTAAGGGCTTACATTCAGGTTTAAGAGCCTAATTTTAGGCTCAGATGCAAAAGCGTACCCTCTCTCTTTAGGAAAACAAAAAATGAAAACAAATTAGGGATCTGCTGCATACAGCGCCAACAAGGTCTTTCCGGGACCACACAAGCCAATAAACCCCTTCAGTACATGTCCTTTGACCTTCTGGCAGTTTCATTGATCACCTTCAGAAAGGAGCCCACAGACACAAAACTACCATTTTGCTAAATTCCTTCCCTGGCTCCCTTTGCCTTTCCCTTTGGGTTTGTTCTTTTGCTGAAGTCCCATAAAAATCTCTGTGGCTCCAGATGTGGTGAGCAGGCACCCTTGCCCTCTTCCCACTGCAGGCTCTGTTCTGAATTAAAACAGCAAAGAAACCCAGGAAAAGGGATTAAAACAAAAGTCAGGGAAGATTCCTGTTGTGGCTTCGCTTGCTCTGAACCATTGAGTGTGGGTGAAGAGAGGGTGGGCATTGTACCCCAGTGAGTTCCATTTCCTAAAAACAGTGTTGTGAAAACTCTTAGGAAGCCTTACCCTGGCTGAGTGGTATTTTTGAGACGGTTTGCTGGCCAGTGAAGGTGTGTAAATTTGAAGAAGGTGCTCGACCCTACACATTCTCCACAGCTCTTCTCTCCTCCCTCCTCTCCCAGGTAACCCAACAGCCATTTTGTGTTAGGACTGGTGTTTATATCCAAACATGATGAACACCTTGGGTTAAACATTGATTATCACATCCTGAGACATTAAAATGCAATAGACTTTTACCCTCTGTATGCTGAGAAGCATGTTAAATTTGTGGAATTTTTTGTTCCTGCAAACAAAGCTATTATTGAGTCTGAATGTATTGTGCTATTGCCATGACATTTCCATTCTGCTAAAAAATAGGACTGAAAATTATTGAAAATCTGGTGTGCTGTCTTTTGCACCCCCCATAATTAGTAACTTAGAAAAGTTACTGAAAGTAGCAAGGAAAAGGCAGAAATATTCACAGTCGAAGCCTGTCATTTCTAAGGACCCCAGTTATTCTGCTGGAGGACACAAGATACCGTGTGTGTGTGTGGTGAGGGGGGGAGTTGCTCTAAGGATATGAGTTCAGCAAAGGTTGTAATTCAGCTTTTATAACCTTGTGCTGGAGCTGAACTTCTGAACTCAGTATTGTCTTGGGTTTGTTCTCCTGCCGGTGTGCCCATGTGCAGCTGTGATACCATTACATTTCCATTTTCCCCAGCGTGCTGTCATGTGATTGCATATTGAAATGGAATGGAAAATGATTTATTGTGCGGGATCAGGTTTTTTTTCCCTCTGCAGTGTATGGATGTAAATCTAGGGCGATTTCCCATGCTCCTGAAACTAGGTTTTACTTGAAAAATATTTCTAGAATCAACAAATGGGAAAATCACTCTAGAGTGCCAGAAAAATAGGAGCGTTTCTCTCTGCCTTCCTGTGTTGGTCCAACAGGGCTTTGCTGTGGTTGCTAATGACTGTGAAATGTCTTACACATAAATTCTCTAAACCCCTTCCCATAATTACATTTCATAATTCTGTGCAACTGAATACACAAATGCTGTTAAAATAACAGTCATGTAATACCTCTGAATTCTCAATGTGAAGCTATTGTAAGTTCAAACTAAGTGCCACAAAGAGCTGTTTCACTGAATGGAAGTTCCTGTGAAACAGGAATTCAGAAGGAATCAATAATAAAACTCATTGTGAAGAATGAGAGATTCGACCAGTAGAGAAGATATCCAACCATGGAAATAGATGGGCTAGTCTGATGTCAATTGAGGCACAGATGAAGTATATGTCATTTAATTTTTAAATATATGATAATTGATGTTATTCTAAGCTCACATTTTGTATTGATATTCTCTGGGGATGAATTTCTGCCAATCTTATCCACAGAGCCAAGCAAATCTTTCTCCCACTGGGACTGTTTAATTTCATGATGTGTGAGTTTCTTTGACTGCAATAACATCTGAGTTGTTTGTCTTCTTATTTTAGAGTACAAATTTCCAGAGTGTATAGCTATGTCTCCCGTATAGCCCATATCATCCCAGAGCCTGTGTCTCCACTGGGGCTTTCAGGAGATATTGTAGCAGAAATCACAGTAAATAAATACTGCTCAGAAGAAAAGAAACATCAACAGCTGGATTTTTGCTTTGCCTCACTCATCTAATGAGAACATAGTCCATTCTTGACACAGGAAAGTTACTGAGAGGTGAATGATGAGGAGAGCTTATCCTCAGTAGAGGATCATAGAAGATGTGGCCAACGTACTAAGACTGGGACAGATTTCATCTATGCTGTTGGCAGACACAATGCTCTTAAAGCCAGAAAGATATCCAAGGGCTCATGTGGGTGAGACTGATGAGGAAAAAGGTCAAGTATATGGCATTTCTCGAGAGTTTCAAAGGCTTGGGAAGTATCCTCCGTTGGTTCCTGCCAATCCTGACTGCTGATTTTTACTTCAATATTTTTTAATTCCAGTAAAAGCAGAAAAGGATGATAAGAGCTTTCTAAAATGCTAAACCTTCTTTTCTGTTAGTGGAAGAAACACTAAGAAACAGGACAAATAAAAGATGATAATTCATTTATGACTTTTTCTGACTAGTGCTATTTGAAGTTTCCGTCTGCACCAGTCAGTGCATTACTCCAGGGGCTGATTAGGGGGCCTGGGAAGGGGAACGAAGATGGAGTTTGCTGAAACAACTTGCTTTTTCCCACTAAGTACAAAAATGTAATTTGATAAGAGAGGCAGGATCCTACAAGCAGGATGAGATGGCAGAAGTGACAGTAATCACTCTCCAATCGGGCCAGCAGCTGTGAGTTTTGCATCTCAGCCTGGCATTGCACACCTGCTGCGGTAGCTCCGAATGATTAGTTTTGAGGATAACAACCTCCTTCACAGTGGCAAGGGTGATGGGCTCCCCTTCAGACTGAGTCACAGCACGATGGCTTAGTTGTTTTTTTAACCCTAACAAGGGCTGTCATTAAAAGTTACTGAAGCCTGACTTTTCCTTGCTCTTTGCCAGCCCCCCTCAGCCCGGGCCATGGGTCCGGTGTCCTTTGAAGCCAGCTGAGTTCCCTTTGTTGCTTTTTGCTGCATAATGACACCGGGCAGCTCTGTGGCCAAGGGCACCCATCAAGACCCAACGAACCGTGGCTGGTGGAAAGGCCAATGCCTAAGTAAGCTGGGAAGCAGTCCCCTGCTGTATTTCCTGAGATCTGCCTCTTGGGATTAAAGGTGGCTGTGAAAAACATGATGCTTTTGCCAGTCCTTGGCCAAGGGGAAAGGAGCCCAGTTCTGTGTTTGGTGTAGTGTAGGGTATTGGATGAAGGAAGAGGTTTAGTTCTTTGTATTTAAGGTTATTCACATTATCTAACTCCATTAATGATGGGGTGCTTCGGGCAACCTAAGGGAGTCTCGTTAGCTAGGATGTTCACTTATTAGTATTGCTTCAGAATCATAGAATATATGATTTCAAAAAAGGCCGCCTGCTGTCAGAAGCACTGCTTTCTTAGATATTTACTTTTCTGTTTTGCCACATCACAAATATCAA
Source organism: Gallinago undulata (assembly GCA_026546715.1). Taxonomy (NCBI): domain Eukaryota; kingdom Metazoa; phylum Chordata; class Aves; order Charadriiformes; family Scolopacidae; genus Gallinago; species Gallinago undulata. The sequence goes on from JAOTQQ010000023.1 coordinate 34,895,524, forward strand.
TAATTATTTCTATCACATATTTATGAACAAGAAGCTGCCGACAGGATGAGAATAGAGAATAACCAAAGAGTAATGAAGCCAAAGGAAAGACTTCCCATAGGCATTCAAATGGGCTTGTAATTTGTATTATACCCTCAACACAGCACAAAGAGAATAATTTCTGCCTAGAAGATGCCAGCATCTGAGAGGTTTTTTTACTGGGATGAAACAAAATAATATTTTAAAATAAAGAGACTTTGGGCATGGGGTCACTTGGCACAGACCCTTCTTGTGCGACATTCACACTCCCCCTTTCTCCCTCTGCCACCCCCCTGAAGGAGGCTTTGCAGCTCTGCAGTGGTTTTCACTCTGGGATTGCTACTCACAGCTGTACGTTGTCACTGTTCTGTTTTCCTCTCACATGAGCAGAGCTGATGCTGTTTGTTGTAGGGGAGAAGACAAATGAATTCTGCTAATGACTAGTTTAAAGTTTGTTCCTTGCAGGAGTCTCTATGCTTTGTAAAAACTGAGTACAGCAAAGAGATGACCTCTCCTGTAGGTGCAAGTGGGGCAGCAGTTGCCTGTGTCTTTAGGGCCTTTGGCAGTTTCACTTGCCTTTTCCAACCCATTTGGTGCTGATCAGGAATCCTTATTTCCTGTGCTTCTAATATGCTTCCCACACTGGTCACTGGCTGCAAGAAAACGTAAATAAAAGTTTTTTATCCAATGCACTCAGTTCCCTATGTCTTTTGATTATTTACAGTGTGCTCTGTTCTGCACTTTTCCCGACTTCTGCTCCTCCCTCCTCCAGACACGCCTTAAGACAGTCAAGCTCTGGAAGCAATGATGATTCCAAGGTGTTCCTGCTGACGTGAATTAAATTGAATTAAGCCAATAATTTACAAATCGGAAACATCTTTTTTTTTTTTTTTTTAATGGATGAAAACACTAGCTATAAATTCCTGAGTCCTTCTGGTCTGTGCCAAATTAAATGTGGTAAGTGAAATCTTGCTCTTTTCCCAAATTTACAGTTGTGCGTGACGATCTGCAGAGTACATCTGTCTACAGCTTTATTATTCAGTAAATTTCATCTGCATGGTTCATTGATAATTAAAGTAATAAACACCATGGAGTCACCAGTTCGCTCAAATAATTTCAGAGGGAGAAAGCAAACAGTCCAAAGAAGATCCAAGGAAAACAAGTAGAGCCACTGAAGTACCTTTTGCTTTTTCTTTTACTCCTTTTCATTTCTTTGCTAATTTATGTACTCCTGCATCCATCCAAGGCCCAGTTTTCTTACTGTATAACTGGCACCATTTGTTGTAAAGAACAAGTGCAGATGCAGTGGCAGTATAAGGGGAGAGGTGCCCTTGCTCCCCACCTCTGATCTGCACTGCCAGGAGGAAAGCTCACAATGATCCTCTCCCACCCATCCAGCTCCAACCAACAGCTTAAACACTTGCCCCTAGAAATCACATTTAGAGGACAAAAATAATCAGTTATTTTACGAGTATTTGAATGCATTTGTTTGCACATCTGTACTTATATGGTAAGTCACCAGGACAAGTCTGTGGTCATTCATGAGGCATCTGTGAGGCTTTTCTAGCTAAAATGGAGCATCTGAGGCTGGTCATCTTGTGTAAGGTATTTCCAGGTTAAGAAAAGTTGCCATTACAGGATCAGAGCAGACAACCACCTGGCTGAAGTATAATAATTTAATATAGTGAGGAACCCACCCCATTTAAACATACTAAGTAGGACTATAAACTTGCAATCACTGCAGAAATGAAATGTTGCTGCCTTTCTGCCCAGGCTACAGCCCCCTCTGTGAGTTCAGCAAAACACAGCATTATCCATCATAGGCTTTGCTACAAGGTCCCCTCAGTGTGGCAGCTCGACTGTAATTTCATATTCAGCTTGGGCCTCTACACCAGTCATTTTTCACATCTCTTCCAGCGTCACATATTCCCACATTTCTTTATTTCATGAACCATGTACATCAATGGTACAGAAAGCCAACATTTTTCTTAGTCATGTCAATTAGGCATTAATCCCACAAATGTAAATATTTATATTTGAGTAAGAGAGTAAGACTATTGATTTACTTTCTTCCTATTTCTTATCTCTTCTTCCATTGTACTGTTTCTCAGTTCTCAGCGGTTATTGATACAGATATTCAATAAAACTTTTTTCTAGTATCTTTCATGAAGAATGTAAGTTTAAATAGAAGTAAGCACATAATTGAATACTTTGTCCATAATCAGATTATCACATGGATAAATTTCTGACATTGTTAGCTGGCTGGAAAGACAACACCCATTTTACTCCAATCATCTGGTAAGATATGCGTATCACTTTGCAATACAGTTATGTGTAGTGGACTAAAATGCTCACCTTCACAGTGGTAGTACTCAGAAACTGAAGAATGTACAGGCTTGTGCTTTGGTTGAGGAGGACAGAGATTTATAAAAGGGATCTAATAGCTTTGAAAATGAAGAGGGATGATGACACTGCAGGTCAGGAATTAAGATAGCAAGGAGGAGTTGCCTAATGAGCTTTCCCAAACCTCACCATGGGAAGCATGCTAGAAGTGGGGCTGTCTTTGGAAGGTGGTAAAATCACGAGGTGGCTCTCATGTCCAGAAACACTGCTTTTTGCAAGAGGGGTGATTTAGGGCACCTTGCAATGCCTGTGAGGATTTACTTGGACTGCTGGAGCAATGCTGCATCCAGAGGTCAAAGCCATCTCTGCTTGTCTTCTCCCCTTTTTTGAGTGCTTTCTCTATGTCTATAGGACACATAGCATATTCCTGCACTGTGTGTTTCTTAAAATATGTTCTATATGTTCTATTCAGAGGCGAAATGTCCTAACGCATTAAAATTATTTCAGGTATTTTCAAGTGAAAAAAAAATGAGACAAAACTAATCCATGAAGACACTCACCGTTTTATCACTGGGTTAATTCAGGACTTGGCATAAGTGGCACATCTCTGTAGACTTTTAATGGGCAGGAATCTATTTGCACAACTGCTGCATTGGCTGGTAGCCTCTGTGTTGGAGGGTGCACAGTGAAACTGGAGTTCAAACATAATTCCTCTCCTTTGGAAAGCAGCTGCAGACAAGGGGACAAGAAGACAGCAGGTTTTTAGCCACCTGCCTAATCTCTTAAACCCTAAATTGTTGAAATAAAGCAGAGCTGCTCAAATGTGACAGTTAGGGTTTTCACAAAATACATTTTCTGCTTGGATGGTTCTTCCAGGTTCACACCCACTGATGTTGCTGTGGCTTACAGGCTGGGATGAATACAAAATCTCCAAACGGCAAGTCTAGCCAAAATGAGACAGAAGGCTTTATACCATGAAAAACCATTGAGTTTCAGATGTGTTCCACCTAAACTCATAAATTTCACATCTGAACACATCTGGTTGAAAAACAGCTAGGTTTCCTTAGTACTCAGCTGAAAATTGCACGGGATTCCAGCTGTCCCTGTCTAGCACATTAAATCAGACAAAGAGGTATGGGGCCGTGCCCGACTGACATTAATACTACTCTCTGGTGGCAGATTCCTACCCTAGAACAATTCCTACCCAGGTGAGCAATGAAAGAAATGAATTTACCATACATTACTGGTATTTTCATTATTATTATTACTACCCTAGTTTTATGCTCTCCTTTTGTTTCAGCATCCTCTTTTTCTGGCATTCATGTCAATTTGTGTCTGATAGATACTTTAAAATGTTTTCCTTTAATCTTCTGAGTTTTATTCTTCTTTCCATTACTGTATATTCCATGTAAGGGCAGCACTGTATTCTCTAGATGCCACCTCATAATGGTGGCCAATGTTTACAGGGCCCTATCTGTGAATGAGCTGATGTTGTGCTTGTCATGAGACCTAACACAGGATGCAGAGATACTACGGGTACTGCCTCTACGCCTGTTCTCCAAAGCCTGGCCTGTGAAGAAAAACAGAAAATCTGTGTTGGATGAATAAATATTTATGGTAGTAGCTGACATACAACTTGTGTAGGGATGGTCAGCAGGGTAGGTAAACATGCTATCTTAAGAGGGATTTTTTTAGACAGTAAGGTTATATTTTCACTGAACAAGAATTTCATATATATTTTGGGGAAAAAAACCCCAACCCTGACTTTCACAAAATCTTCTGTAGCAATTAGTAATAAAAATAGTGTAATTTAAAAAAGAAAATGAAAACCTAGAGAACAGGATTCTGTGGGGAAAGAGAAAAAGTCAGCATGTAATGACAGAGATTAGAATTTATCCTTTCACTTAGAAGACATCTGTTTCCTATTTGTACGCAGCATATTCTGTTTTATATAGATGCCACACAGTATATCAAGAGGTTTCTTACCAGTTGTCACAGAATATTGAGCAGAACTTCATATGTATGAATTAATTTTTGTCAGACTATTGTTTTCCCCAGTAGTTGAAAAAAAAATCATATTTAAAGCTTAGAGACATTTTCTTGGCAACCCAGATGTGATTTTATAGGGGTGCATGGAACTGTAAATGTACTGAACGCCTCGTAACAGTGATTCACACAGGCTGTACGCATTTGGTGGATTGTCAGTTATAGCCTGTAGGCAGTATGACAGCACTGACAGCAGATACTATGGAATCATCACCTTTCATACTCATTTCCTCATTTACTGGTGGATGGTAGAAAAATCATTGGTAAAACATATAAAGTCAGTATGTTACTTGGCTGAGCTGAGAACAGCAAATATAATGACAGTCATATACAAATCAGTGAAGCAGGCAACATATGGCCTAGCTATTACTGTGTATAAAGTAGGTTCAGTCTCATTGTAAATAAAAAGTGGTGAACATATACATATATATATATAAAACTTAAGAAACAAAGATCCACTACTTAAAAATGAAATTGCAGACTCAGAAGACTGTGTTTGGAAGAGCCTTTAGAGAAGATCTATGTCAAGTCCTTTCACCAATAAAGGATGAATTGCATTTAAGTATTCCCTAAATGCGTTTGTCCAGTGGGTTTCTGAAAATTTCCAACATCCCTAATGAGTCTGTTCTGCTAGTTCAGGACTCCAGTCATAAAGGCTGGGTTTTTTCCGCAACATCCAAATTAAATCTTCCTTGCTGCAAATTAAGATAATAATTTCTTCTTATTTTCTCTGAGTGGCTGTGGAGGGAAATTTATCACAGTCCTCTTTCAAATAAAATTTAGAGCATTCCATTGGAAGATTACCATCTAATTACCCTCCCCAAACCTACCTGCATCTATGGTAAGCAAGATCAGTCCTCTGTCATAGTTAATACTTCAATGTCTTGTAATCCAGACTCTTTTTCCAGTTTCTCTATGTCTTTTATAACAAAACACAACATGGCTTTTGAAGTCTTTTCTAGCAAAGCAAAGAAAGCTATCATTATCTCCTGTGAGATATATATGATGCTGCCATTAGTACAGCTGAGATAAATTAACAGTGTTAAATTATTCCTTCATATTCAGTTTAAAATCAGCTTCAATCCCAGCCTCCCAGTTTGAGTAAGCACTTACTTTGTCTGATTTTTCTTTCCCAGACATTGCATCGTGCACTGTTGTTACTGAATGCCATCCTTGTTTGAGCTTTGCTCTTTCTGATTCATCACATTCAGTTTGAATTCTAGTCCCATTCTTCAAAATGTTTTAAAAACCTCCCAACATGGTGTGTCACCTTTCAACCCACTCTTCTCTGTCCTCGAAGCTGTTCACTGGAATGTTGGTTCCAACTCTGCTCAGGAAAGACGCTTTTAGGAGCACACGTACAGATAGACACCAAACTCCTGAGAAGTGCTGCTTCAGAGTGTTTTTTCAACCAGCTGGGTGCTTCATGTTTATACCAATGTCCACTAACTGCTTTTGTATCTAACTATACTCAACTCAAGAATTGTCTGTATCTGATGCTTCCAACTTATTCCAAGCCAGAATCTCTGTTCTTCAGATACCCATGCTGAGCTTTTTTAGTTTTGTTGATGTCTTCTAAGTATTTGCAAACTGTATAGTTGCTTGTTCGACAACTCCTGCTGGTGTTGACGGTAGAATCACTGTATTACTCTTTGCCAAGACAGGCCTTGCCAAAGATAGGCAAGGTAGTCACGTTTGATCTTCTGCCAACAGAATGGGCAGTCTCACTGCCTCCCTTCTTCAGTGGTGCCAGTGTTTCCCTCTGAAGTTTCACTGAAAAGGGAAAAGATCTACAGTACTATCTTCTCAAGTTATGAACAAAATCTTGATTTTCAAAGGGAAAAATAGATGAAAAAAACTGTGCCTGACTGATCCCAATTTTCAAGTGAGGGGTGGAAGGTTTGGGTATATTTTGGGGTGGGAGGAAAGACTGCGAGACAAGAAGACAAGTATTTTTAAAACCACTACATTATTCCCATTGTTATTCCTTAGCTTTTAACAGACCTTATCCATTTGAGAATTCTCTCTTGTTTTCTAGATCAGTTTAATTTCTTTAAGAGCCTTCTGTGAATGACCTGCTCCAAGTGCCTTTTAGAAACCCAGTTTGACAATATCAGTGAGATCTGCTTTGTCTGCATGTTTGTTACCTTCAGATAACTCTAGTAGATTTGTGATATATGACTTCACTTCACAAAAGCTGTATAGCTTTTCATTGATGTACTGCATTTATCACATCCCTACTGATTGTGCTCTTCAGAGCATTTCTGCTTTTTTTACTGATGTAGACATCATGGTTGCTTTTCTGACCATTCCTTAATCTGCCTTGAAATTCTTTTTATTCTGCATCTCCAGTAAAACAATCAATTTTTGCATCTACCAGTATTAACCTGCACCATTTTTTTTGGCACAGTACAATTTTTGTGCACTGGCTTTAGCCAAAAGAGGTGAGATTCATTGTATTATAAGAGTTTTACAGTAGATTCTTTATATTTTCTCAAGCCCTCAAAAGCTGATTTAATATTTTCGCAGCCATCGTTCTGCAGAATAAGGCCATAGCCTGAAGCAGCACAGATTAACATAGTTCTGGTGCTTTCAGCATTGTGTTAGAATTAATAAAACTAACTCGAGAGGTGACTAGTTCCCCTTCTATGCAATTAGCAAAATTACTTTTTAATTTGGGTATCACAGTCTATCCATAAGAAATAATATTTGATGCCTGCCTCCTCTTTAGAAATTGCCCAAGCCCCTCCTAATACCCTGAAGTTTTCTTCATTTTCTCTCCTTTGCTCTCCACCAACCTAGTATCCCACTAGAAACGTGCCAGTGCAGTGTCTTCTCACCAAGGATAGAGATCTCTGTTAATCTGCCTCCAGGACCTTCAGCTGTATCTGATATATGCATATCTTAATCTGTTATCTTAATGTTTAAAAAGAAGTGTGCAAGTGTTATGTTCACGGTGCAGTTATTCAGGTCTTAGAAAACACCTACCATAACAAATAGGAAAATAAGAGAAAGGGAGTTACAGTAAGCACTAAGTATTTTTCTCCACTTAACACCTTTCATTCACCGGGAATGGATTACAGGAAGGAGCATGACTTCCTAGCTCAGGGGGTTATCTTGCTTCTGAAGTAGCTTCTGAAGGCCAGCAGAGACAATGTGTTGAAGGCCAAAACTCCAGAATTTCACGTTGTGTTATTGCATTATGGTAAAACCAGAACCAGCATAGCGTGACTGACTTGCTAAGCCCAAGGTATAGCGTGCCAGGACAGTTGCCAAGTTTTCAGACTATGTCTTTGTTGTCTTTCAGGATGTAGACTGCCAAGATGTGTGGTTTTGGCTGAGTGGAAGCACTTTTTGTTTCAGTATGTCAACATAGCAGGCTGATAGATCAAAACATATTATTACTAAGTTCCGACATGCATGGGATACTGGCAAAGAATGTGGTTTCTTTATCTCTTCAACAACCGGGCATTACAGGATGGATATCTGTGATGTTTGCTTTTGATTCATTATAGGTTTAGGAACACTGAAATGGTTGCAACTTTAAATCTCAAACTAAGGTCATGGGCAGAGAAGAAAATTGTTCTTATCATTGGTGATTTGACTTGTGAGGAAATGAGGATATTGACTGCAGGTCTTCAGGTGTGAAATTTGCAGAACCACGGGGTTTACATAACCAAATGATTACTTATTCACCATTCACTGTCTGCTTGCACCCAGGACTAAGAGGCATCTATCTGGGTGCTGCAGAGAGCTTCTGGTTTGGCTATGGTTTCTTGTTGCTTTCCTTTGTCTACCACTTATGGCACTACCACTAAATACTGTCATGTTTGCTATGTATTCATTCTTTGTACGCTGCATTCTCCATGCCTGGGCTATAGTATAATTGTGTGGTTAGCCAGTCTTTAGCAGAAGCAAAGGGAGATTTCAGCACTTGCTAATTTTGAAATTGCATGATGATCAGATTCATCTCTCAGTCACTTTCTTCACTGAACCTCTAAAATGTTAGCAGGTAGACATTGACTACATTGACTAGAAAGTCAGTGCTTGCCTTGGTGCTGTGAGTGAGACTGGAAGCTAACCGGTCCCCTGGCATAAATCGAGACAACAATTCTTCAGTGTTCACCACTGAATACATAAAATAAAAAGAAGATTTAATGAGGTCCAGTAATTTCTAGTCTGTACTTTCCCTTAGACAGGGAAAGACAATGTCATCCATAAATATAAAGACTTTCTAGATCATTATGCTTTTTAATAGTTCTGGTTGGTTTTGTTTAAGCAGAATTTCCTTCCGAATTTCACGGAAGGTCTGTCTGCCTTTCTGCTTGGTTTGAGACTTGTGCCTGATCAGGAAAAAAAATATTTTTCTGTGAACTTTACTTCAATAAGAAGCAAAATCATAGGACTGATCCTTTGAAGACTTGGGATAGTTTCTGGATGTAAGAGTTCTAGAAAATAGAAAAAAACAGCATGCAAAGGCAGATGTGGCTTCCCTATAAAGCACCTGGACCTGCCTACCCTGCCCCATGGAGGCTGGCCACCTGAGACTTCTTTGTAGGACATATAGGAAGGACATCCATGAGGATGGTACACCCAGGTACAGTGGGAACCTGCTAACCCCATGGTACTCTTGTGTACACTGTCTTCTGCTGAAGAAGATTTCCAATTAAAGCCTGGATGCCAAGACTCATTTTCCAATTAAAAGGAAAAATATGTTTTTGGGTAAAGGAAGCCTGCACTTAAGAAATCAGAGCTAGACTTAAGCTCTAGAGATTCACTCTGTTCCTGTGGCACCCAGTGCCTAAAAGACAGTAGTCAGGAAGTCATCTGCTGATTTAACTGGCCTGAAAGGATCGCAAAGTGTCAGTGGGGAATTACCAGCCCACAGGGGATTTTGATAAAATGTCTTTCATGGCGAATGAGTCACATGAAAAGGCTGTCTGGAATTCACCAGTGCTATGGAAGAAACTCAAACGGCTGTCTGACTGAAGGCACAATTGCAGATGGCACAAAAGTCAGAGGAATAAGAATTAACAGCCAAGGGAGGCCACAGGGAAAATAAGTGGATTGTGGTTCCTTTGATGTGACAGGAGCAACCAGGTAGTGAGAAAGATTGCACCAAGGGGTCCATATCACTTCTGTGGGTGCTCAGGAAGCTGCTACTGAAGGGTTTCCATGTCGGGTGTGCCCGTGCACAAGGAGACTCCCATGGGGGCTACAGGGTGCTGAGCACCCCAGCACCAGGAGCGTGGGATGGGACAGAAGGGCAGAGCCACAGCAGCTCCTCCTGCCATCAGTCTGTCCCCAGGCTGGAGCCGGCTGCAGAGAGCTGGGGAGAGAGTTGTGGCTTGGGGAATGGGAGGCTGATGGGCACAGTTCATTTAACTTATTGCAGAGAAAGAGAAGAGGTAATTCAATCGGAGTCCAAGTGCGTACTTGAAGGGGAGGGGAGGATACCTGAACTATGGGACTCTCTAATCTCACAGATAAAGGCAGAACAAGATTTAGTTTCTCGAAGTTGAAGTCAGCCAAGTTTAGCACTGGGTGCAATTAGCTGCTGAACTGGCAGGAGGTGAGAAAGTCTTCAGCACTCGGAGTCCCCACGCCAAAGCTGAATGCTTTTGCCAGGGACAGGCCATTGCTCAGGCACACATGGAAACCAAAGATCTCAGCTTCTGGCCAAGAGTCCACAGCTGATGTATCATGCTACACTATGTACGTGCCACACCATCACCCAGTCTCTGTGGATTTGTGGCTGATCTTTGAAACCAGGATCAAGTCCTCTGTTTGGGGCACTACTTGCAGTCACAGCTGAGAGTTATGATTAGAATCATTTTCATTATCATCATTGTCCCTATTCCTACTATCATTGTTATCTGTATTAGCGTAGATCAGGACCCCTTTGTACTGAGGGCTGTAGGGACACTGTGGCAACTAAAGCCATGGGATTCCCTGACCCAAAGAAAATTTTCTTCCCTGTTAGCTAATAAAATGCATAAAAGAAATTGCCTAGTGATCTTCCCTCCCCTCTTCTCCTTTTTCACAATATGGATCACAATAGTTTGCTATTGAAAAAAAATCCCTATGTCAGAAAAGTAACTTAATCTTTATTTCCCTTTTTTAATGAATAGTGGGTAACCTAATCTATACTGCCTAAGTGGGTGTGTTTGGCTGTTCCTCAAACTAAAACAAGACTCAAAAGATTAAAGTGGAGCTTGGCTCAAGATCAGGTGAATCAGCACAGTTATAATGCCACAAAATGGCCTGCAGGATGGCTTTCTCTTCTGTAATTATTCAGTTTTTATGCCGTACAGGCAAAGGAAGTAATTTAATTTATCTGTTCTAATTAAATACGTGATATGAGGAAACAGTGATGTGTCTGTTTAAAACATGCTTCAGATTCTTTTGGTGAGAAAGTGAATGGGCTGAGTGCAGCTACTGTGCTCTAATGTGACTGCAACTTTCCCATTAATGCTCACGTTCCTAAGTGTAATTTATGTAACAAACTCTAATGGCAGGTTTGGGCTGATATATGGGCTGAAACTTCATGCAAAGAACTGGACTTTGCGGCTATTTTCCCCCACCTTTTTATACTACGTGAGTTTATTTTGCAACCTCTTTCAAATCAACTGGGGCAAATCTTCATATCCACAAAAAATGAAATGAAATTCAGTTACCAGGACCAGTGAAGATATTTGGGAAAAGTAATTCCCATAGACTGTAGTGGAAGCCAGATTTTGCCCACATGTGACTGGGTCTCGTTTAACTGGAAAACAGTAATGTTGCCTTAGAAGGGGTATTCGAAAGCTGACATTGAATATTTCTTTTCTCATCTACTGGTCAATGCATAATCATAAAAGTCCTGCCTTTGGTTTCAAAAGCCAAGGTCAGCCCTGAGCTGTTAAAATAAGGTGTTAATGGGAAGAACTGGAGAGGGGGTGGATTGTGATGAGTGATGGATTTCAAATTGTCAGATACTAATCAAACATGGAACAAGAAAATTGATCAGGTTCTCCCATTGTGCCTGTCTTATCTAGGGCCAAGACAAGCAAAAGAATTGTCTGGGGGCATTCATAAAAAAATTTATATCAGCATTTTAAGACCACTAAGAGTGTGCCATCTTAACATAGCACTATGCATTTTGCAGGTACTTTCCCATATTTTTATGTGTGATTTTTAAAAAAGGACTGGGGTTCTTAAAAACTACCCCGTCAGTAAAGAGGATAAATGCTTTTGAAGAAAAACTGGTTTTGTGCTTTCAGTGTTTGTTTGCTGTAAGCTGGCACTGTTATTTCATTATCTATCATTAGTTTGTAATGGTGTGAGATTTGCAGAAGGACTTGACATTCCAGCTGTTTAGGGATAAGAAAATATGCTGTAAATTGGACTATAGCTTTTTGTTGAGCATTAGAGCTAGGCTTTGGGGAAGGAAAGAGAATCTGAAAGCTTTGGTCCTGTTGACAGTCATATCATGCCCAGGGAGCCATCCCTGGCTCACAGCTCTTCCTGGGAACTTAAAATGAAGATAAAAGAAGAAGGGTGTTACCTGTACCATTCAGAAAGGCTTTGGCAAGTTACCCTGGAAAGCTACCAAAAGAAAGTGGTGTTTCTGAGAGAAAATAACGGCTTACTCAGCTCCTAAAGCTGGTGGTGCTAATGACTTGGGGAGCAGGGCGCCTTGTTTATGTAGCCAAATGCCATTTGCTGTCTGTCAGAGATGGGTTCGTCAGGACAGAGCCTGTCCCAAGGTTTGCTGGCAAGCCAGGAAAGGTGAACACCTGCCTCTGACTTTCAGGAAAGGGGTGCACAAGCTTCTAGGGTGAAGCCCCCAGGTGGGTGCCTGCTGGCTGCAGGACAGTGCTGCCAGCAGGCACAGGGCAAGTTCACTCCCTAGTGCCACCTGAGATGACACCTGCTCCTCCCGGTGTCCTTTGTGCCTCTGCTCCCATGGGATAAAAGAGAAGTTACCCATCTCCAGCTGCACCCCGTGCCCTAGGGCAGCTGCAAAGAATTCATCTACCAGTGCCACAAACTGTGAAGTGCTCAGGAAGTCAGCAGTACCTCACCTGATCCCCTGGACCACCGGTGATGGACCTTGCGGCTTCGACAACCTTCCTACTTATTTTGAGAGATAAATATGCAGCTGCAGTTATGCTGTGGGCTGGTAGCAGGAATGAGGTCTGTTCTGCTCTCCTCCTGGGTCTTGGGAGATGTGTGGCTGTGGGTGATGCAGGATTTCAGTGCCTCTCTGTCACCCATGAAGCAGCTGGTACCACTGGCACTGGCAGTGGGATGGCAGCAGTCTTAGGACAGTGGCTTGTGGCCTCGCTTGGCATCAGCAGCCTGACCCCCATCCTTCACCTTCAGGGTGGGCTGAAGCTGGCAGCAGTATTTGGTAGCAAGGGTGGGAGAGGAGACTGTGAAGGGGGCAGGCAGCATGAGGAAAGGGAGAGGAAAGATGGGGCCGAAGTAGAGGAAAACGAAGGTCAGTTATAAGAAAGAGCAGAGACAGGATAAAAAGAGAAGAGGAGAGTGGGGAGGAGGGAGAAGTGTGACTAGAGAGATGCTTTAAAAATCTAAAGGAGAGGAGAGTAGCCCTGTCCCCATTTCAGGGGCCAAGGGGAAGGCAAACAGCTGCTCAGGTGGGTTCATGGTCACACCTGCACCTCTGTAAAACTAAGACTGAAACATGAAATGATCCCTGAAATGCTTCAGTGGCTTCCCTGCAACCCAAAACCCTAAGTAAATTCTTCCCAGAGCCCTGCCTCCTGAGGCGAGTCACTAGTGAAAGCCAGGTGGCCATGGCCACCTGGTGACAGTGGCGATAAGGAACACAAAATGTGGGATCTTTTCAGCCTTTTGAAAGCTCTGAAATCGCTGCTAGTACGACGGCACCTACCTGTGTGCTGTGTGCTCCCTTCTGCACACACTGGGTCCCTCTTTGAAGGCTTGGCTCCTGCACCTGTGTCCTGCAGCGCCGGCTGACCCATGGGTCAGTTCTGCTTCCCAATGTGTGCCATAACGGCACTTCTCTAATGGCTGTCCTGGTCACTGCAGGAGTATTGCTTCCATTAGGGAAAATTGAGTGTTGCTTCCTCTGGCTGGGGCAATATTTGGCGTTTGTGCAAGCAGCAAGTATGGGGGTGAGAGGAGGAAAGCTGGTTGTGGGAGCCAAACCTTGGCCCAGGTCCAGCCCGGCAGGAGCCCCATGGCCAGCACTGATGTGGTTTTTGTTTCAGCACCTCACTTAATCCCTCCATTCCTTAAGTGTCATCTGAGAAACTCACCTCTTCAGGCTTTGCAGGAGAGGCAGCTGCCTGTTCCATGCTCTTGGTGGGGTGACACACAAGGGTTGAGCTGATGTGAGCTGGATGCCCACCCTGTTATGGGAGAGAGCCAGAAGACATGGTGCGAGGTAGGCTGTCAGGATGTAAAAAAGTGTATGACAAAAAAAGACAGTAGGTGCCATCAGCTAAGTAGATGTTTTACACTCACTGCGAGACAGTTTCTGAGGTGCTAGGGCATGAGGTACATGCATGAAACATCTGCAAAAGAGCAGTGGCAGCAATCGCAGAGCATTGAGCAAAACCCACTGAAAGCAGAGGTTGTTCTCGCGCTTCCATGCTAGTGGCACAGCGGCTGGCAGTCTGTCCTGTAGTCCAGGTCTGACATCCAAACATGGAAATGGCTTTCCCTTTCCTCTGCCCCAGGGCAGAGGGAGCAGCAGCACAGGGCTTAGGACTTTCCCAGGCACACGAGTGGGAATCAGCTGTAGCAGAAGGGCTCCAGTAATCTTTGTAGCTCAGGAGGCTTCCTTGTCACCTCCTCTCCCCCATTGCAGCTGTGCTCACCAACGCCAGTGAGGCCCCACTCCTTCCCTCCGCTCTGATAACTGGTCCAGACCCATCGCTTGCTTTCCCAGGCGTCCCAGGCTCTCCCAGACACTGGTGTCCCCTGGCTGGTGGCCGTGGGTGTGTGCACCCAAGCAGGGCGCAGCTCGGTGGCACTCATGCGCACGGCTGTGGGCAGGGCCTGCTCCTGTCTACTTGCTGCTTCCTCCTCGCTCTTCCAGCCCTGATGGGTCCGTCCTGCTGGGTCTGTAGAACGTCCTGCCTGATCACTTTCAGACAGTTTTAACCTATCTTGCAACTTATATCTTCAAACCAGTTTACGCATAGCTTTTAGTAAGATCTGTGTGACATACCAAATACTCTTCTGAAATGCTGACCTGTTTTAGGACAACTTTTCTCCTCTCCCCATTCAGCTTAACCTGGTTCTCCGTTCCTGCTCCATTGCCCACTGCTGCTAGTACTCCCATCTCCTGCTTTTAATTACACTTTGGGTAATCCAAACCACTCCTTCCAAAATTTATTTTTCTCTCTACGGATAGTACTTCTGACATAAGGCCTTCTTGTATCACCTGTAGGATGCAAGTTGGCCATGCCTGTGGTTTTACTTTTCTACTGCCCTGCAGCGCATGCTTTTTTCACCTGCATCATGTTAAGCAGAACAGGCAGGAAATCTGATGTGTGACAGACCAGGGTCAGTCATCCTTTGGCACTGCTGCTGTCTTGGGAGCATGAGCACAGTGTTCGGGCATGGCTGGGGACAGGCTGAAAAACCTGGGATTTTGTCCCACAAAAGGCCCACGAGTCCTGTAGGGCAGGGTAAGGTGAGTTCAAAATTACAGGTACACATTTTACACCAAAATGATTTTGAATGATGACAGTGTTGACTGCGTAATCATACTTCAGTGCTCAGAAAACAACATGGCAGTAGATAGTCCACCATTACTGCACTCTACTAGCAACTGTGCAGTAAGAGCCATGACAGTGTTCTCCTCAGAAGAGTTCTACTCCTAATTTTGAAGTTTCACTCAGTGGCACGATCCCTCTGTTAGAAGCAGCGCTTGACAAATAAAAAGACCACTGTGAGCACCTGGTGGCCTGACAAAGCCAAAGTGTTATACCAAAATCCAGCTTTGATGTAGCCAGTTGTAAAAATAAATTATGTTTAATTATTGAATCTGTCCATAGATATATGGGGGGCATGTGTACACATACATATACACACTTATATACATATACCTTGCACACATTACTATTTCAGCTTTCCTGTTTAGTTCATGTTTCAGCTGAGGAGCTGTTTAAGAAATTTCCCACCTCCTGCTTGGCCTTCCTTCTTTATTATATATAATAAGCATTTGTTGGTGTCTGATGGCATCTAGTTCAAATGCCTAGTGAGATCAAACTCAGGAGAACATAAATGGGAGCCATAAGGCACTCTATAAAATAGCCTACACTTTTCATGAACTGGAATGGATGTTTGTCAGTATTGAGGCACTGCAATTAAATTAAATAAGCCTTGGCAATAGTTCTGCCATATCTGCCTGTACAATGCTCCTTCAGCCGCAACACTCCCATGGGAAATTACGTATACAGCCTGTGCATTAGCCAGCCTTATTGTCTGGGTGCCTGCAGTCAAGGAACCCTCAGCCCTGCCTCTAAAACAAAGCCCTTGTGGACAGAAGGTTTTGGGCTTCCCTGAAATGAGTGTGCAAGGTCAGGAGCAGGCACTGTCTGAATCCCTGCATCATGCCCACCCTGTGGAGCACACAACCATGAGAGGCAGAGAGATGGGGGGGAGACCTTGGATCTTCTGTGTTGGCTCCCCTGCTGTGGGCTCTTTTCCCTACAGCAGACCTAAGCATGGGTGTAATGTGAATGAAATAATAGTAACAATAATAATAGTAGTAATAGTAATGATCACCATCGTCATCAAAACAGTGAAAAATAGTCCTGCCTTCCTAGGATGAGAAGTTCCAAATGCAGGTTGTCCCTTTCTCAGGAGATCACTCAGCCCTGACTCTTCAACTGGGCATGGTCATCTTTCATTACCCTTATGGTGAGCTTTCCTATTATTGGGAAAGTCACGCAAGCCTGAGGAGAGCAATGAGCACTCTGCTGACAACGCTGGGATGAAAGATTCTCTCTTTGGTGCAGTTGCCATTTTGGGGGGACTCAGTGCTTCCCAAGGATTTTTTGGATTAATGGCTGCAGTGACCCCACAAAAATGTTGTGGTATAGAAAGAGAGGAACCGTATTGCCAGCACACTTTAATATAAAAGCACAAGGTGGGGAGCACTTTCCATGTCCTCCTGAGTCATCTGCAGTCTGTAGTTGAGGAACTATTCACTTGCTTTTTGTTGTCTGAATGTAGTTTTTCTTAAATTGTTTACTAGACTGGAGGAAAGAGACTAGAAATGTGTGAATGACTGGTTTCTAAATTCTTTGGGTGGGCAGGAAAAATGAAAGCACAATTTCCTTCACAGTGAATGAAATATGTTGGTTCAGCACCTCTTACTTTTTAAAGTTAATTTAGTCAAATCAACTTCAGAGTTTTCCTTGGAAAACAAATTTTCCAAAATATTTCCCAGGTGTAATCAACATTCTCAAATCTTCTCCAAACTGTTAGACTTGAGATTGCATTTTTTTATAAACAAGGTGTTTTAAAAATTGCTCACATCTGAAAGTGATGCAATACTTCAGTAATTTCTATGACAAAAGCTATTAAACAGTTTTATGCTATTAAATATGATGGTAAGGGTGGCAACACTGTATTGTACTCCAATGTAATTAAGTTCTTTCCATTTTCCCATGAAACTAAGCTGCTTCAAAGTGTATTCTCAGAAAACGCTAACTTCTCCAAGCTAGGTAAATCATGCCAGAGTGTATTAGTCTCTGCATTATCCCCACTTTCATGTAATTAGATATTTCAGAGACTCTTTTTCAGGACTTTTCAAAAGTAGAACTAGGAAAAATCAAAAAACAGGACTGGGCGTAGGGAGTTCAATAATGAGAATCTCAATTAGAACATAAGACAGGTGGAAAAAAAAGAATAGTAAGGGAAATCAAGAGCTTTTCATCTGAAATAAAGGTAGAGATGATATTACTTCGGATTTGAAGACAGGGTGTATGCAAGGTGAAATACTACAGAAATATACAGCCAAGTATGGTTTAGAGATCAGTTCAGCTTCTTTTCCTAAAAGAATATTGACATGAAGGTATTTAAAATATTCATTTGATCATTACTTTCATAGTGTATATGTGTAGGAAATACTCAAATGCATCGTGGTTTGGTAAAGAACTCAAAGAATAGAATTAACAGAGAGAATTAGTAAAATACAAAATCAAATCAGGTACTTATGTAACAAAAATAAGTATTAGAGCTGAAATATTCTGTCTGCATATAAGAGGTCTGTGTCCTCTCACTTCACTGCATTCACAACTAAGTGTCCTCCATTGTGGTGGGAACTGCTGAGCCTGTCTCCTACATTGTCCTCTGAATCACCTGGGATTGACAGCTGTTAGGAAAGGGTAGTGGACTTAATAGACTTTTCTGATTTGCAATGGTAATTCCTGCAGTGCCATTGTGGAAGTCAAAAAACACCCTAGTGATCTGTTTTGTAGAGACAAAGAAAGATACAAAGGAAGCAAGGAAGGAAGGAAGGGTAAAGGAAAAAAAAAAGTAAAGGAAAAGGAAAGGAAGGGAAAAGGAAAAAAGAACAAACAAATTTTCTCTTCTCTGGCTGGGGATACTATGAACCCGAAGAGACATCTCCTACAACGGAAGCTTGCTCACATGCTCATTTGATGTACACCAGCAGAGCAAAGGGCTATTTCAGCTGACACCAGCTCAGATCTCACCTGTGACATTTACACTTCCCAATCAAGTTAAAGTTTAATCCTGCCAAGAAAGAGGAACGGTAAATAAATCTTTCAGTTACTGTAAGGAATTAGAAGTCCTGTAAATCTGTGCCCACTTTGGGATGTAGACCTTGGGCCACCCTCCTCTTGGTGTGGGATAAGGGATATAGGAAGCAGTGGGAATTTTTCAGCATGGTGAGAGCCAAGTTTGAAGGATATATTTTAGCAGCTACTAAGTAATATAGTTAGCTAGCTAGCTAACTAATTAGTTAGCTAACTAATATGCATTGCTCCTGGTCTCCAGAGAAAAATGTTTGAACTTTGTCACCAATGAAGCTAGCTGTTTTGTCCTAGTCTGAAGTCCAGCAGCAGATGAAAGCACATGTGATGTGGGTAATCTGGTGATCAGAGCCCCAAAATAAAACAGGAGCTGTTTCATCTGTGAGCTGGAATATGGAGGTATAGTACTGCTAGCTGCTGTGAGCAGTGGTGGAGTCCCTGGACACACTGAATTCACTAAATGAAACTCCTCTACTGTTCATTTGTGTAGCTTCTTTCATCACAATTATTTACTGGTTTAGTAGAGAATTTTTGTCCTCTCTGCTGAATCCTTAAAATAACAAATAGTGTCTTGGCTACAATGACAATGGGTTATTTAAAGGAGTGTGCAGAGTTGCTGATAAAGGGGAATTCCAAATACAGTTGAAAACATTTGGGATTGCTTTGTGGTTGAACAGGCATGGGCAAAAACTTGTTAATAATATCAGATTATAATTTCCTTTAAAAACAGATTAGGTTTTCATGACCCACAGCATTAACGTTCTTTCTAAATAGACATCCTTACTGAAAAGGTTTCTCTTTGCTGGTGGCTAGATCTGCTTAGCAGAGTTGGGTGATACATTGTCAATATGTTGCAAGAGAACGAGACATTTAGTTTAAGATCTCAAAATATGAGATTTGCTTGCATGCGAGATAAGGAAGTTATTTTGCTAT
Organism: Gallinago undulata; assembly: GCA_026546715.1. Classification (NCBI taxonomy): domain Eukaryota; kingdom Metazoa; phylum Chordata; class Aves; order Charadriiformes; family Scolopacidae; genus Gallinago; species Gallinago undulata. The sequence continues at coordinate 34,914,630 of JAOTQQ010000023.1, forward strand.
TTTATCAGAAGAAGGTATCCGTCAGAATAACTGGCCAGTATCCTGTCACCGGTAGGGCTGGTTGATCACTTAAGAGCTATTCTTTTATAAATCACTGAATTCTGTTTTATGCAACTTGTTTATTTAGAACTCGTGCTCCTTCGGGTATGGACCTTATCTCCTTAGGGCCAGGTAAGACCGAACGTGCACTTATCTTCATTTTTGTTTCCGGTATACAAAACAGAAGTACCTGTCAGCTTTTAAAAACAATGGTCCTTGCAGCTATGCTGTCACAGCACACTGGTTTCATTTAATATTTAAATCAGTATTTCTAATCCAGAATGCAGCTCATCTGTTTGTTACTCACTGAACTGTCATCCTGATATATTACCAGCACGTGAAATTCCTGTGCAATTATGGTTTCACAGCACAAGGAGCAGCTCTCAGTGCAAACCTGTCCCCCAGTGTTCCCCAGCCCCAAACTGGTGATTTGTGGAGTTCTCTTTTGGGTCTTTCCATAGGGATTATGGCTGCCTAAGCCCTCTCCCAAAATTGGGTTTCCCTAACATAGGTAACAATTACCTAGAAAATTATTCTGGTTGGCTGTATAATTTGAAATTAGTAATATAATCTGAAGACACTCTATTCAGTTTTAAATGTTGTATATACCAGTTGAAGGTGGCAATAAACTCAATTAACTAGGCTGATATAAACCTTATTTAATTCAAATTAAGTGCATTTCTGCAGTGGTTGGCATCTATTTCATTAATTGTGATTAAAACCTGCTTGGGAGTTAAATTGGTATGACTCTAAATATAGATAAAGCCAAAGGAAGACAAAACTGGCAGCTGAGCCTGAACTGGACTAGAAAGTTTGGAGTCCTTCTTTGTACCCAGAACACCAGAGCTTTGTTTGTTTTAATTAAAACTGGGATCCTGTAGAATGTAATGGATGCTGTTTAGAAAAGCTGCCTGCTTGTTTCTGATAATTGGATTTTTCTAGCCCAGATTAATATCCTACTACGCCATTTCACTGGGTCCGAGAGGAATCCTCCAAATAATTAAAAAATGACTGCTGAAGACTGTAACCACCTCATTAAGATAAATTTACAACAACATCTTGGGTTCACATAAGGAGTTCCTTTCTTTTTTTCTGGAAAGAGGCCACAGTTTGTTTAGCCTGGCAGTGGTAAGGAACTGATTTTTGTGTATACAAAAAAAAGCTTTTTACACCATTACTGCTGAATCATTGTGTCTCAAGCAACATGAAATTGAACTAAGCTTTGACAGGGGTCTGCGGAAACTAATTTTGAGATGGTTACAGTGCCCAAATAATGCGAAATAAAATATATGTGAAAGTGTAAATATTTCCAGAGAACTTCTGGCACACAGTATCACACCAGAGACTGACAAACACACCTGCTGATACTTGATGCTAGATATAATAGCTGTTCTGTTTATTCATCAAAATGATATTGTCTATTTGTGGTTTATGCTTAGCATATTATGTAGCATCATATCTAGTGGTGTTTTTTAAGATGAAAGCTTGCTTACTATATAATCAACCAGTATTATCATGACAGAACTAATTCACAGGTGCTGGATTTTGGGAATATAACACCCGGGAAAGCTGGCTAGCATATCTAGGAAGAAGCTCTTGGAAAAACTCAGCGGAGGCACTGAGGATAATGGGAGGGACAAAGAGGTCACTGTGAGTGTGATGATCAGAAATATATCAATGAACAGAGTGGGGAGGAGCACCTGCCATTGCCATGTGCTTGTGCTTATCACATACGCAACTCACCCAGGCTCTGCAAGGTACTAAAAGTACAAATCTAACTTTAAACCTGAGAGCAGACTTAGGGCACTTGCACGTGTTGATATCTTTGTGGGCTCGCAGGGGGTCCCCTTGCATGGTGAGAGATGGTTTTAGATGGAAGCTTATGCAGTGCGTAGCTTTATTCAGAACTTCTTCCCAGGGCAAATTTCACACCAAAAGCTGTAAAATCAAGTAATGTCACATTTAGAGAGGTAAAATTTTATTATTCACTTATAGAAATATATTATTGTAAAGCAATATTTTTAAAAAAAAAAAAATCTTATTTCTGGCTCCAATCACCATCAGTACCTTCTGTACTAAACATATAGAAAGCAGTCATGATGTCTGTAAGTACTGGCTGAAGGAAGTGTCCTCACACAGAGAAGTAGAGGGCTATGTTTTATTCTCAATTAGGGATGTGCATTACAGTTCTGTAGTAAGGTAGGGCTGAAATATTTGTTTCTGTGTGACTTATCTCAGGTATTTTCTTTGGGCTACATAGTACCAGGGGATATTTTAAATAACTGTTATAGAGATTTCATGTGCTGGGTGAACTAGCCAGGTCCCAAAAGCGTATTTGAAACCACTTTCCTCCAGGTGTCAGTTGGAAGCTGGGAGGTAAGGAACGTGGCGGATTCCAGGAGGCACAGTGATTGTGTCTGAAATACCTGCACATTTTGCATGTTTTTCTGACATACTTGTTTGCAATGTGTAAGAAGCCTGTATCGCGATCATTTCTAAATGAGAGTTGCAGATATATGCAAATTATATAAACTTTATCTTAATTTTGGGGATATTTTCTTGGGATTTGGGGGGAGAAAACATTGTATGAGAAGATCTGTCTGGGGCCAGCTCAGTGAGTTGGTCTGGTGGGCTGTCAGCAAAGATGGCCCGTGGTAGATGACTGAGGAGAAGGATAGGAAGTGAGGCATTTTCTAGGGTGTTCCTTTCCCTGATAAGCACTATTAGCTGCTGGCCATCACTGTGGTAGAGAATTCCAGAGGCATAACCTGTTTCCAGACCATTCTGCTCAGCATATTCATTTGGATACATCCTCCATAAATTTGTTTAATCTTTCTGAAGCCATTTATACTTTGGCAGTCACAACATGCTGTGGGAATTAATTCTGCATTTAATTTGTAGGATGTGCCTGTTTCCTGATATTGATGTAATTCCCACTTGCCTTGTGCTCATCTGCAGAGATCCTGGAGCACCACTGCCGAGGATTTCTCCACGTTCCTCCCAGCAATGTTCAGGTTAAAGCACTTGCTACTCTGCATAACGAGATCATTTTCTGCACGCCAGACTGTCGCATACTGACAAATACCTGCCAGCAGCTATGGGTTTTGGGAAATTCCAGGTAAACATGATCCCTCAGCCTCTTACAGGTAACAGCTGCTACTTTTGCTCAAAGGGAATTCCCACTGACTTTGATCTGTAGGAGAGGACATCACCCCTGCTTTGCTTCGCTACAGTGAGGTAACAGGCATTAGCTAAAATGTTTGTTGAGGACATGTGATAGCAGTTACTTCCCACGCAGCAGGCCAAACTTTTCCACTGCTTACCTTAGTCATACACACTTTGCTCTTAATGGAGTTGTTCTCTATCCACCCCAGTAAAAGCACAACTGGAGTCTGAGCCAAAAAGCAGCATGTAAAAACAGGACAAATACCAGTTAATTCTCTGGTATGACCTGTGGAAATCTGCAGGCATGTTGGATTTTGGCTTTTTGACCTTCTAAATTTGCTGTCTTCGGTGCATGGAGAAGCACTGAAGATTTTAGGAGGTCTTCTTTTCATTGCATAATATTAATTGCAATATAACTCATTAAAACAGAACAATTATTAGCTGTGCTTACTTTGGGTATAATGCACTGGCCAACCTCCTGGCCTTGTTTTATTCTAGGCACTGTAAAAACTCGGAGTAAGACTGCCCGCCCAAGAGAGCTTAACACACACATCCTGAAAAGTGGATGAAATAAGAGAGAGGAGCTGGATGGGCAGGAAAAGTAAAAGAAGGGTAGCAAATACAGCATGAGGCACAGAATTCCTAGTCACTCTTGTGACGTAGCCTTCTAGTCTCAGTGGCCAAAACCACATTGATCATTTACATTGACTCTTTCAGGCTTTTAGCATCAAAGTTTTGGTATTTTGTGTCATTCTGGCCTGAGTAAGGCACAAAGGTCCTTTAAAATCATTGTGTTCACCACATTGACACCACACCAAACAGGCAGGCAGTGCAGCTCTCCATCTCCTGAGCATCAAAGAAAGGTCTTGAGGGTTGTTTAAGGGCATTTTCTCTGTGCAGGCATCTGATAATATTATTTAACATGGAAAAAGACCTCCTCTAACACTAGGCCTATTGAGAAAGCCCCAAAATGTAGCAGGCGCTTTCAGGAGAAGACAGTCAGCCAGTGCAGAAATGGGGTTTTTTGAGTGTGTACCCTAATTCACAATTACTTATCAGAGGTGCTTCCCTGTAGCACAGCCATGGTCTCAGGTCAGAAGGGTTGCCGAGTGCAAGTAAACATTTTGAACCACTCCAATGCTGCACTGTTTATTCTCATTATATGGACAGACCCTGCCACCGTGCTGTTGTCCTTGGCATCAGAGAGCTTCAGAGGAGGCTTTGCCTCATGTCATGGCCAAGGCCACTATCCATGGCCAGATTTATCTGGTTTTGAGCCCCATCTCTACCCCAAGCTTGCTGTGTGACTCTCAGCCAGTCACATAGTTTTCTGAGTCTTGCTCTATCTGCTAAGACAGAGACAGCAGCGTTTCTGTACCTCACAGTGGGAGCATCTTTTATCTCTCTGGGCACGTTCTCTTTATCATCTTATAAATGCTGTCAGGACAAAACCTGTGGATTTTTATACATTTTTCTATTCTGGTTGACTGGAACACTAGCCATGATGCTGGTGACCTGGCAGCCCTGGAGCTGCAGATGGCTCAACAGCAGCAGTTGTCCTGCCTATGCACTGCACAGCTGATGAGTGCCAAGTGTACACTGAGTAAGATGCACTGGGCAGCCCCTATACATTGTGCTACAAGTTTCTGAAATGCAGAAGCCCACTGCAGGTGTGGATCAGTTTTTCTACGTTCTTAGGCTCAATGTGATTACTGGGTGGAGATGCCCTTTGGTGGGCTGCTGCAGTTGCCCAGGGGTGTTGTGGCCCTCGGGCTGGTGCTGCTGAAAACGCATCCTCAACTGCCGCCTGCTGAGCACTGAGGAAAAATGCAGCAGAAATTCCTGCCTGCGTTCAAAGTTTCCTCAGGCAGAGCCCTAAATCTGTCACCAAGCACCAAAAATCAAGTCAGGGGGAGATGCTAAACACAGTGTCACTGGGCTCGTGAATGAAAATCAGCCCATGTTTTCAGGTACCCGAATAGGAATGGGGGTGATGACTTTACAGCTGTGGCCTGAATTGTTGGTCTAGAGATGCAACCAAGAACTCCACAGAGTGAGAAAAACCTGATGTAGTAGCAGGTAACAGCTTATAGTGATCCTTTACATGAGGTCACAAAAATAAAATGCTAGTGTGCTGTCTAATTATAGAAAGAGGAGCTCATCAGGAGAATTTTGAAGTCATAAAGATGCCACTGCAGCATTAGCTGCAGGAAAAAGTTCCTTTTTCTTCAACAAATCTAATACCTACATGATATTAATCAAATTCAGCTCAAGCACAGTGCACCAGTACCTTAGAAGGCTGGATTTTGTTTGGCATCATGATGTTATCACAAACCTGTTGCTGATCATCTTGGTCATGCTCTTTTTCAACTGACTATTGTGCGGTTTGCAAAATAAGCCACAGATCCTCATCTGTAAAATAAAGATAATATTTAGATCAATAATTCTTCTAAGTAGGGCTATTTGGCCATGTATTTTTACCGTGCCTAGTAAAATAAGATCTCATTATAATTTATGATATCTGGAGGGTAGTGTGAAGTAAAACAAGACTGCTCTGACCTCATTTATGGTTACCAGGTATGTTTTTTTTTTAAAACAGTGATAGAAAAAAAAAATAAGAACAGGAAAAAGACAAAACCAAAAACTGTGCTTGTGTCTACATCTAACAAGCCTATAATGCCACCTGCCGAGGAAACACTGAAAATGAGAATGAAGTCTCCAGCAGACTACTAATTGCATTATTCTTGTTACTGGTTTATTTTAAAATTTATATTAAGTAAAAATATTAAAATAATTTAAAGAAACTTAAATGAGCAACTGTGAATACAATAACATGGGTGTATTTTTAAATACCCTACTTCAGACTAACTTTTGTAATCAAGAAATGGTCCTATTATTCAACTTTAATTTTCTCTTTCTTCATTCCTAAAATTAGCCACACCAAAATTATGCTAAAATACATTTGCATCTTTTAATGTGGAAGGATAGTTTATTAGCAGCACTGTGACTCCTTAAGGACGCTGCTTTAGCATTCAGCAATACAGAAAAAAAAAAAAATGTTTTCTTAATCAAACCCCATTATAGAGAAAGAGTATACAACCCCGAACACAGCACTGGCCCTTCATAATAGAAAACAGAAACAGGAAAACAGTGAGGCCTATTGTTTAATATCCTTAAAATGTTTTATGCGAGCATGAACCTCCTGATACCTGAAGAGTTGTACTGTAGCACTAAAATGGCGAATCCAGGCCAATTACAACTTTTTGTGGGAGCATATTATAAAACTACTGTGCAGTATTCAAAGACATCTTCTTTGCTTATCATTCACTGCTTAAGCTGCAGAGACTATTAAATCAACCTAAAAACTCCCAAGTCCTGTAAAAAGTTGGGAATTCACGTCCTAACACAAAGGCTATTGAAGCCAAAAGGGGTTTTTTCTCTGCATTGTGCATCTCTCTATTGCATGCAGCCCACCCAGCAAATATGCACAAACATAGCTGCTCTATAGAAAAGGGAAAAACAAAAAAAACAAACGGGAAGTGGTTTGGGTGGATAGAACGTTGTCGGGGGCACAGTATTCAAAATAAAACAAAAAGAAATTCTTAGCTAGGTAGATTTATTTCAAAGTAAAATATCTCTAAGGTACGGTCTTGGTTTTGTTGTTAGACACAACATAGAAAGACACTGTAAAACTATAATACAGTATTAAGATGAACCTCTGGCTGCAGCAGTAGCAGTTTTTAAAACAGACACACAATCTTTCACAAAGTAACAGGTCAAAGATAACAAATATATCAAAGTAGTTTAGCCATCAAGTTATTAGGTGCTTTTTAAAATTCTTTCAGATAAGAGGGATGGAAGCAAATAAGTATTTTTACCCAGTCACGTTTACTGAAAGAAAAATAAACAAGCTGTTTGTGTCATTTATGCATTTTCTTCCTGAAAGGAAAGAAAGGACTTAGAACATTCAGGACCCTTCTCATTTAAATGTCTGAAACACAATGGAAGGCATCAACAGTTTGGAAAACAAAGCCTGTCAGTCCATCCACTGCAGACTTCCTGATAAATCCTAACCCCAGTGAGATTTAACAGGCCACATCGTTAACAGCAAAGACCCCCCAACCAGTAGCACAAATGAAAATGGTTAAGCCCGACTTTATCAGACAGGCAGACCTACTGCATCTTAGTGCTCTGATGAAAACAGCACAGGTCGAGAATACTTACTGGCCTCATTCATTAAAAGAATAAAAGAGAAGAATTTACTAACAGTCACATCGCAAAAGAACCAATAGTATTTATATCCGAGTATTTATTTTCAAACACAATGATTTAACTTTCAACTGGACCTTGCTGTGACAGTGGTCAGTAGCTTGGGAAAATGGTCTTCCCACATCTGCCTGAACACAGTACCACTGAGCAGGCTCAGCAGCAACACAAATAAATAAATATGTGCTCGTCTGATGCTCACTAGGCTGGATTTTGACTGGAAAGATACATGTCTCTACCTGACTGACCCTTTATTTTATTGCATTTCTGCAAGATTGATGCTGTAGCAAAATAAACATTTCCAGAGCAAAATTCTAAAAAGAACCTAACAAAAAATAGGCAGTAATACATTAAATAGATAATAAAATGTTTATTAAAGCATAGTTGAAGCTACATATGTAGTTTCTTTTATGTTGTCTGGTAATATATTATTTACAGAATATAAAGAAGTGGGATTCTTCTCAGTGTGACAAAGTTGTTCTTGAATATAGTTGACAGAAAAATCAAACATTTACAGCCAGTGATGAATGGACTGAAGAGACACTAGGAAACTGCTGAAATAATAAGTACTGTTTTGTTTTCCTCACAAAATTAATTTCTAAGTCAACTGATCATCAACATTTATTTTGAAACTTGAAGAAAAGCATCTCAAATTCTGTATTTTAAATTTGCCTTATAGCCCTTGAAAGGTGACTAACAGGATTTTGCAGCCTTTTTTTCCCAAAAATTTTACTTTTTTTTTTTTTTTTTTTTTAACAAATGGACAAATTTGGCTCATATGTGTGATATGAATGCAAGTTTCTTGGGAGGAAAGACCATTCAAAACAAACACAGCCCTAACACATTCTTGCAGCCCTCAGCTGCCAAGGAGATGGTACTGAATGTATATACTTAACATGCTCTTGCTACAGAAGCTGGCTCTCTTCCATTATTTTTTATTGCTAATTGACTTTATAGCCACTTCATCCGAAATGCTAGATTCCGTTGTGATTCAGAAAGATATGGAAATGTAACTGATGACATAGATGATGGAGAACAATTAGCTGCGTGAGGAAAGATCACACTTGCAGGTGATCTTATAGAAATGAGCATACACATCTTACTTAACCCTGGGGAGTTATACCAATGTAAATGGCAACATTTTCCCATATTAAATTAGACCCTGTGTGAGGTTATCATCTGGTCTTGGGCTAGGTGTTGACTTAAGAAACATGGCTTGCACTTCTAAAGGAATTAAATTTCGCATATTAGCACCGTAATTTAATTTCATATTTTTTAAAATGCATTTTTCTTCTGGCATTTAAAGGGCTGTTCAGCAGAAGGCTCTCATGCAACCTTGTTTTTAGTAGATGGACTAAAGGTCAAAATATGCTATATGGAGCAGGCAGCGTGATTCTCTGTGTCTAGGCCCCTTGCAACATAGGCAGAAAGTTGCAGTTTTTGCTTTGGACACATTGTGTCATAACAATGCTCTTCATTGTTATGGCTCTTGTATGTGCACAGCGTGATCTAGAAAGAGAGTTATAATGGAGACAATCCCACTGCAAGGCTGATAGTAAAAGCTGTACACAAAAGAACAGTATATCGCTATATACAACAGAGATACATTGCATTTCTATTTGTTGTACCTCTCGGCGTGTGCAAATGATTTCCAAATTCTGAGTTTTGTTAGTATAGAATCAAGGTAGGATTTTAAATTTTGTTTAAAGGCTTCAACATAACTTGAGAGTAAAAATCCCCACATTTTACAGCTGGAGTTGAAAAAAGAATGGCTACATCTGTCAACTTACTTGGTCTGTGATGGATCAGACTACTTCAATTTAGTTCAAAGCCCTATTATTGGTTTTGTCAAGTAACAGAAGCTTTGGAGGAAAAGACAAATAGAACTTTTCTAGGTTCATTTTATCTGTGGCACAGGAGGTTGACCATTGTTCATATTTATTGTTTGTAAATATGAAAACCTTTAGCTGCTACTCCATCCAAATACCTCATCTCTTTGCATTAACTTAGTATTCTAATGGAAATTATTTATCTCTTGTATAAAACATTCAGGCCACCTTCTAAGAACTCTAACTTTGTGCTAAAGGCTTTCAAATGCATAAAAAAATGTCCTCATTCTGAGGCTGTCGCTGTCAGGCTTCATGCCTTCCACATACAAAACCTCCTCAACAAGAACAGAGACGCTGTGGTGGCAAGTGTTGGCGATAGAGGCTGAGTCCCCCTTTACTCAGTTTAACACCTTACCCTCATCTAGACTAGCATTAAGTACTTTTCCTTCTCTCTCCATCTGTCTCCACAGGTCCAGAAGATGGAAAATTTATTCCATTACTCAATGGAAAACTAACAGGGAACAACTTGCTTTTCTGCAGCCACAAGAGCCATGAGATGAGCAACATCCCAGTCTCCCCTGTCCCATATCACAGAGAGGTGAGTGTAGCAATAGCTCAGACACGGCTTCGTGCACCCATAACCTGCTGAAACGAGTCCCCTGGAGGTGAGATTACCATAGAATCGTAGAGTGGCTGGAGTGTGAAAGAACCTTAAAGATCATCTAGTTCCAACCCCCCTGCTGTGGGCAGGGACACCTCCCGCTACACCAAGTTACTGAAATCCCCATCCAACCTGGCCTTGAACTCTGCCAGGGATTGGATTTCTGTATTTACTGTATTTATTTATTTTATCTGCTTTGCAGTCTGTTCTTACGCTGCTGCAGCAGCCAGTGCCATGACGTCAGGACACGTAGGCATATCTGAGCTGGCACTCAGCTCGGCAAGTCAGGTTCAACTAGTAATGAACTGCAGTTAGGAATTCCATAGACACACTCTGGCCAGAATACATAATAAATTTTGTATTCATTAATATGTAATTATGTTTCAGTCTCTGTTTGAAATGATGAAAACTACTCCCAGTCACCACATCTAAATGGGAGGCCACAAATTTTGAAGCCTAATTGTGTGCCGTTTTAAAAAACAAACAGAACTCTTGACCTTTATTGTAAACCTGGTCACAAAATAGCTATCCACAGTAATACAGAACATTAAAATAAATGTTTTATAAACAAAATACTTTTATTAGACTAGGACTTTGGTTACTTTAAATCAAGAATTAAAATACAGTTGATCCTAAGCTATTCTTACAGAACATTTCACTAAAGTCAAAGTTACTGTAGCTTAACATCTGGAGGAAATATTTATATGGAAAAAAGAAGTCTTTTAAAAATATAGATGAAATTTCTTTTTCCTCTTTCTATTTAGTTTTGGCAATACAAACTAGACAACTAATAGAGCATAACACTAAGCAAAACCAGAATTTAACTGGAACTGAATATAGCTGTTTTATTGATATACTGTTTTATTGATCTGTTCTGCTTCTGATGTGAAAATTATCCGATCACTACATCTATGTTTCCATTTTGTTAAAGATAATTATTTTTATTATTTTATTTATTTTATTAAGCTTTCTGTAAGAACTCCACCCAAGAAAAACAACCGGAGTATTTAGATACTCCAGATACCTAATCCAGCTTATTGGGTAACTGCTTCGAAGAAGACCCCTACACAGAGAAATCCCTTCTATTATTTCTTCTTGTTTTATAGAAGTGTGTAACGCTACTATAACGCACCGGTTGCCACATCCAGCCTGGTACAGAACTCAGCAATATATAAAAAAAAAAATACTTGGGTGTGGGCTCTACAGACCACACTATCACCTGAGTGTTCAGTTACAGTGTTTTTTTATAGATTCATAGATCTAAGAAAAGGACTGGCCACATGCAAAACAAAGAGCAATCTCTTCTAAAACAAGAGACCCTTTACACAATATGCAGGCTCAGCATCCCACTTCACAATAATGCAGTGGCAAGAGAATATGAGCCTTGACATATTAAAATACGGCAACCTGTGTGTGTATATACCCCTCAAGCCCACAGACCGAACTGTGGATTATTACTATTTGTTATTTTAAATCTCGGGTATATCAGAAAGCTCATTCTGAACTAAATTCTATTACCCTGATGCTGTGCAAACACTGCAGTTATACTGCAGCTCCTTTGGATGCTGTTGTAAGCAAAGTTGTTGCTTTTGTATCAGACAGGATGCTTTCAACAGATTACTTCAAATACATTATCTTCTTGGGGATCCATCTAACCTTTTGGACACATTTCTGGTTTTACACAGTTTCCTTGTAGGCTCAATGATCTTTATTATTTTTCTCTCAATCCTTGGTTATTAGGAACGATATTAGCAACGCTTTGCTCATCAGCTAAACCAATGACAGTTTTCATGCTCTTCCAAATTCAAAATAAAATCTCAACGTAGGCCTCTTACTTCAGTAACAAAGGTGGGTCAAGTCAGTCCCACTGGTTCACGTTACATGTGGCAACGTAGTACACCACTGTAATTGGAGCATTTTTAGCATATGCCCATTTCCTCAAAGGCACAGGTGGAGCCTGCCTCTGTTCTCTGCATTGATCCTGTTGACTCAAAGGTGTCTCGGCTACATAAGATGAAGAACCCAGATCGCTTTACCTTTTTTAAGGGCAGGGGCTCAAACTTCAATGAGTACTTCCTTCTCTCCACCCTCCTCCCCCCCCCCCTGCCCCCCAGCGTAGGGGCAGCATAAACATATTTTGATGCAACATAACTCTTTGCCAAATTGCCTCCTCTAAACTGAATCTGTCATCCTATGCAAGACTTAACTTAAATTCATGTCAAGTTAAACAAAGGAACCTTTCTTTTATATAGGATTGCTTCTACACACCCATCTCCTGGTAGGTTTCTGTACTTTTTGCTCATCTTTTATTGCTGCCCACATGCCAGACACTCTTCTGACAGCACCTCCGTATCCCTGTTCTCAAAATATTTGTCATGGATTTATTCTAAAATGTGACTGCTCAGATATGGTCATATATTCACCCCAATGTATATATAGCAACTAGGTTTTGAAAAACACAGGTTTTCCAACAAGCGTTTACACTTCCATTTAATATATGAATACTTTCCCATTGTATAGTAGAGTATGAAGTACAGAAATATTAAATTATTAAGATAACGGTCTGGGAAAGAGAAATCTTAGTGTTTTAAGAGAGTCGTCTCCTGCATCTAGTGGAAATACCACATATGCTTTGTAAAATTGCACACAGTACTGTAATACATATGACATAATTTTCCCATTTCCTGGAAGAAAGTAATGAAAGCCATTTACAAGCAACTAGCTTATACTTCCTCCGGAGTATATCACATGAAATAGATGTAGAAACTGGAATAAGGGGGGACTGTATAGCAGCACCATTAAAACCGTCACAAAAAGCACTTACCCTGTGCTTTTATCAGTTGAATCTGAGTAGTCATACACCTGAGCAAGACCAACTTCTCCAAAAAGTCTCATCAAAATCCACGAATAAAATCAGACAGAACAAATATTAGCTTTTAGAGAGCCTGACAGTACAGTAAGACCATTGAAAATATCCCTGTTTTATCAATTACATTCCAACAAGAAACAGAATCTGAATTACAAGTATACTGCATAGCTTCATAAGCACCAAGATAATATAAAGTAAAAACTTATCCATCAAGTCCCTCTGATAAATGGTCCCCTACACAAATGCAAATTTTTAATGTACATTTAAGGTACATTAAAGGCAAGAGGTATAGATTCCATGAAAGAAAAGTCACTGCAAAGTCGGAAAAAAATTTCTAAAACTTGAAAACTTGAAAAAAAGATCGAAAGTAGAACATTTTCTAATGGTCTGATACATGATAAATTCTGTCAATAAATTCTAGTTTTAGAAATAGCAAAATTCACTCCAGTTCCCGAGATAAACTGCAGATAAATTGTGAAGATTTCCCAGATTGTACCACGCTCTCTCTCATCTTTTACACACTGCAAACAAGGTTTGAACTGAAGCTTCTGCTAAACTTACAAGCCAGCAAAGCATCCAAAAAATCAAAACGTTCAAATTTTCTTCTCTGCTATAAAAACAAGAGACTGGCGACGTAGGTCAGAGACAGATAAGACTTTAGCCACAGTCTGTCAAAATAATTACCAGACAGAGGCAGTTGTTTTAAACTAACTGCACTTGCATCTTTTAAATTAATCAAATTCTTTGTTTCTACCCTGTTTTCACTGACAACTGTGCTTTTCCTCATCCATCTGCAGTTTAGGAAAGCATACCATACACGAGTTCAAAATCCTAGGCTCATTTTTTTTAAAAGAGTGCGAGTCACCATCTCTGGAACCATCAGTGTGCGTCATTACTACCAGCTGTATGGTCAGTTCCTAACTCAGAATTAACTTTGTGCTCCATCTTCTGTAAAACTTCTGGAAGATCCAGAACAGAAGAAATAATATAATGAGGTACCGGGGAGATATCTACTGGGGTAGTCATTGCTTTGTTTAACCAGACAGTCGCCTTCAAGCCAGCATTCAGGCCTCCTTGAATATCTGTGTCTAGAGAGTCCCCAACCATCACACACTCTGTGGGCTGCACCCCCAGGAGGTCACAAGAGTAATGAAATATGGATGGCGCTGGTTTCTCTTCTTTCTGCTCTCCCCCCACCACGATGGCGTCGAAGTAGGGCTGGCAGGCGCAGGCTTCGATCTTCTCCCGCTGTGTCTGCTTGTCGCCGTTGGTCAGGAGGAGCAAGCGGAGACCTTTCCGCAACTCGACGAGCATGTCCCGGGTCTCCTCAGCCAAGGTGAGGTGCTGGAGTCGGGTCGTTTTCCACAGAAAATAGCACTCGGCGGCCAGCTCCCGGTTTGTCTCCCCGCCGGTGGTCTCCTGGATGGCCTCCTCCCAGTGGGAGATCCGCAGGTCGGTGATGCACATCTTGGCGGGGTCGTGGCACTCCTTGAGGAGCTTGGCCTGCACCTTGTCGCAGATGAGGCGGGCCTCCCCCTCGCTGTAGCGGTGCTTCGACTGCAGGGCGTGTATCACCTGCAACGGGCGAGAGGCCCTCGTCAGCCCGCCCCCCTCGCTCCCAGCGCCGCGCCGCCGCCCTTAACGGCCCCCTGCGTGACGGGGCCGGGCGGGAAGCGCCGCGGCCGCAGCCCCCGGTGCCGGCGGCCCGTGAGGGGGAAGGGGAGACACGACAAGGGGCAGTACCTCCTCGATGGCGCGCCGCCCCGCCGCCGCCGTGTCCACCAGCGTGTTGTCCAAGTCGAAGAACACCGCCTTGACGCCGTGCACCCCCATGGCGCTGCCTCTCGCGGGAGCCGCCCCGCTCTAACGGCCGAGCCGCCGGGGCGGAGGGGAGCGCCCCGACCGCCGCCACAGCCGCCCGTACCGGGGCGCAGCACAGGCGGGAGCGGCCGGGCCTGGCCCCGCCTAACGCCGGCGAAGGGCGGGGCCGCGGCCGGCGGCGGGGCGACGCGTCAGGCCCGTGAGGCAGCGCTGCCCGGTGGGGGCCGGGCTGCGAATAGGCCGCGGTGGGAGAGGAGGGTGGGAGAGAGGGAGGGCACGGGGCTGTCAGGCGAGCCCTCCCGGATCCCGATGCTGTGCTGGCCCGGACTGGGGCGGGGGAGAAGGGCCGCGGGGGGAGCTCCCGTGCCCCGGTTGCCGTCGGGAGCCGCTGTGCCCTGCGTGGCCGTGGGTTCCTGTCTGTTCAGGAGCGGTTTCTGGGCGAGGTATCCGCGAGCCGACGGCTGACTTGGAAAGTACCCGTTAAAACGCCGTTAGGGGACAAGTTTGCGGTGAAAGGATTTCCCACCCCCGCAGCCTTTCCACCCGGGAACGGCCGTCACGGGTGAAGCCTCTTACCGCCCTTAGGAAACGTGAGCGGCAGATTCCGTCCAGTGTGGCGCTGCCTGGCGCCCAGAGATGCCGAGCCCCGTCCGTTTGTATCCCGGGGCGTTCCTTAAACGGGCGGCGGTGACAAGGGATGTGCAGGGAGGAGGACACACACGCAAGAGATGCGATTCGATTCGGTGTGCAGGTGCAACGTCTTTCCCTGTTCCCTTGCTTTCTGGATTGTGTCCTCCTGCAGAGTCACCGGGGGGGCAAAGCAACCTGCAGTCCTTTCCACAGCACCAGGATGATAAAGTGAAAGCCAGTGACTCCACTAGAAACATGTTGGTATTTGGGGAACTGGTGTGATATTTGAATATTTGAAATTACAAAGGTCGATATTTTCTAGAGCAAATGAATCAGAAAGGCATTTGGATGAAGGCCCGAAAGGCATGATAGATCAGGTTTTACCGTTGTATGTACCATCTGCGGTTTCAGAACAGATAATTTTCCCCAGGGTGAATCATAGAATGGTTTCGGGGCCTTAAAAATCCAGTTCAACAGTTCCAACCCCCCTGCTATGGGCAGAGACACCTCCCACTAGACCAGGTTGCTTAAAGCCCCATTGAACCTGGCCTTGAATGCTTCCAGGGATGGAGCATCTAGCACCTCTTCTGGCAACCTGTTCCAGTGGCTCACCACCCTCATAATGAAGAATTTCTTCCTGCTATGTAAAATGAATCTACATTCTTCCAGTTTAAAGCCACCCTTTGCCCTATCCCTGTATGCCCTACTAAGAGGTCCCTTTCCACCTTTCCTGTGGACACTTTTTAGGAACTAGAAGGCTGCTTGCTAGAAGATCTTCCTGGAGCTTTCTCTTCGGACTGAATAACCCTCACTGTCTCAGTCTTTCTTCATACAAGAGGTGCTCCAGCTCCTCTTGGTCTTTGACAACCTGTTTCAAAACCCAGTATCTTCTTTTTCTTTATCAGCCAGAAAGCAAATTTTATTGATTTGAGTTCTGTTAGTACTGCTAGTATCAATAAGACATTAATAATTAAACACAGTTCACAAAGCTGGAGCAAACTTTGTATCTTATCAGAGAAACTGGAAGTTTGCTGCAGGCCAGTTTCAGTTCTGAAAATTGCACCTTTGATAGCAATCTCCTTATCTGATAAAAGATGTTAAGTCACACTTAAGGCCAAAAAAACTTGTGCCAAAGAGCTTGGTGTATGTCAAGTAAAACTGCAGAAGGCAGGCATTTAAGGAGAGGGAGGGATTCTGAGAAGAAACAGATATGGCTAAGGATCCTGTAGCTAAGGAAATATGAGTTTTAATAAAATTGCTCTAGTTGACTTGTAATAAAATGTGCTACTTTGATTTGTTAAAATGGGAAAAGTGTTAGTTGTGGATTTCATGTGCCTCTACTGAATTACTGTTTTTCAGTTTACACAGAAGAGTGATTAAAAATATGAGTGATTAAAAATGTGTACCTTTCTGAAAAGGTATGTTTATATAAAAGTAATCTTTGTGTTTTCTTTGACAGTTGGTCAAAGAGGTCATAAATAGAAAATAAATGTCTTAGAAGATTTTATAAAATATGTATCTTTACTAGAAGATTTCCGATACAGAATTGAAGCACTTAAACCATGGATTAACATATTTTTAAATTTATTTTTATTATTTTCATTTTTCTCATCAACTGGCTGTGTGTGGAAACCCTGTGTGGCCATCTGCGTGCCATATTCTGCTTTCAGACATGCACAGTACTTTCTCATTGTTCTTTCTATAGGCTCCCCAGAGGCTAGAAGTGCCTCACAGAAGCTCAGAGGTAGGAAAAGGACAGTAATCAAAAATGTAACTAGGAGCCAAATTGAAACACAAGGTGTATTGCAGATTCTGGAAGCGATAATGTAAGAATGCCATTTTGGTGTCTTTAAATTAGGTCCATGCACGTGGTTATGGAATTGCTTGAGGTGGATTTTAACAAGGAAGTATGTCATGAACATTTTCAAAGAAAACCTGTTTTATCCAGCCTTATAAAAATAATAATTTGTGAATTATGTGACTCATGTCATGGTTCGTCCTTTTTTTCTACAAGATGATTATACTTAGAAGCCTAGTATTTTAAACTGATGTTTTTCTTTGCATCCCCACTGACAGCTGAGAGGGTTCCTTGCTGGTTTTATCAGTGCTATGGGAGAGCAGGTGTGCTTCCTGGGAGCTATTTCCTCATTCTGAGGGTGAGACCTAAAGCTTACTGCTGTTTTCCTTCTCTCTGCTATAGCTTCCTGGTTTCTCCTGGAGAGTGATCTTGCAGGGGGTGTGGGTGGGAATCAAAGCACAGTCCAATAGGTTGTGTATCTGGGTGATCAGGAGGAGCTGTCGAGTGCAGGCAGTGAAACACATCTGCTCCATACTTCAGGTATAGCCTCTGGAAACAGATCTTGGAGTTGTCTTTTCTTTCCTGCTTTTATTTTCTTTCCTCCTTCTTCAGAATATATTACTGATTTGGTGACCATATTTTTTTCTTTATCCCAGCAACAGACTTACTATGAAGTGCCTTAAGGTTCAGTGATACTGATAACGTTTTAAGTGTAAAGAAGGGTTAAACAATGAGAGAAGAGATATTGCTTGTGTTGGATAAAGTTATTTGTTGGCTGAGAATAAAACAGGACCGTGAGAAGTTTAAAGAGATCTGAGCAGGCTGAGTGGATTGACTAACAACATTCAGCTCTGGTAAGTGCAGGTAATCAGCCTGGAAGGAAAAATGCTTAAGTTACAACATTTATTTTTTTTTTAGCTTTTCTAAATTCAGTATGTGCACTTTAGCATGATCTGTAAAAAGCGTTAAGACTGCCTTTGTAAAATCAGCTCTTAAAATTAGCTCTTAAATAGAGGAACGCAATGAAGCACCGTGTAAAAAAGTATGTTGAATTTTTTTTTCTTAATTTACATTAGCAGTACAACTTCATTTGGAATGACTTGCGCTCACTGATCGCCTCATTAAAGAATTCCCACAGATGTAGAATTGGAAGAGTAGAGAATGTGTTGAAGGGCTGAGGGAAAACTTAGAGATTGCGGTAAAAGGAGATGCAATAAAATAATACGATGCAATAAAATAATATTCAACCAAAAATATAGCAACTGAATCGAACATTCAAGTTGTGTAAAATGAAGTATTTTTTGTTACACGCTCTAACTATGGTTTGGAAATAATTTCTTTGGAAAGCTGCCGAGACAGACGAGTGGGATGCTGCTATGAACGCCACTTGGAGCTGTAGGTAACTCGGTCACGCTTTGTAACGGCCATGAGCGTTGCCCAGCCAGCGAGAGGAAAGGGACATACAATAAAATATCTGGATGTATTTGGTAAAAGATGGGTGCGTGACTACTCCCCGCATAGACGAGCTGTAGGATGCGGCTGCTGTGCCTGCCCCGCAGCTATCGTCTGTAAGGGAAGAAGCTGGCGGCTGCTGCGGGGCCGTGCCGGCGGGGCAGTGCCGCCGCGGCCTCACGCACCTTCCGGACGCGACCTGTGCGCGCCGCAGCCCGCCCTGACCCTGCGGGGGAAGCGGCGCGGGCGCCTCCCGCCCTTTCGGTTTCGCTTCCAGCTGGGGCGGGCCGTGCTGCGGGAAACGAAACCGGGGCGGCGCCTGCTAGCTCCGCTCCCGCGAGATGACGCCGCGCCGGCCGCCGGAGCTCCTGCGGGTCCTGGGGCGCCTACCGCCGCTCGGAGGTAACGGGGGGCCGGGGGGGTGGGAGTGTTGTCAGGAGATGCCTCCGGTCCCGCCGAGGCGGAGTGCCCGCACCCCGCGTCCAGCGGCGCTGGGTGGCTCTCTGCCGGCAGCCTGAGGTCGTCGGCGGTCGGGGTTTGACGGGGTATGTTAAATGCTTCTCGGTTCCCCTCTAAAGGAGTCGATTCTAAATCTACTTGGAGAAACGTTACTGGGTGGTTGTTGTTTGTTCCCCCCCCAGTACTGAGTGAATGATTCAGCCTTTTCTTGCCAAGAAATATGCTAAGAAGTCTTATGTAATTACTAAATTCTCTGCTCTGCTTCCTAAATGTATTTTAGGAAGCAGTGAGTCTTCAAAAACAGTTGAAGATCAAACACTTGAATCAGAAATTAGAATGATTGGTCAGAAATTAGTTTTCCATGAACTTTATGGTACTGGCACCAGTTTTCCATTTCATATCACAGCAGTGGCCTGCCGGGATCAGGGGCCATCTCTGTCTGTAGTAGCCCTGGAGGCGCAGACATAACTTTGAATATTGCTTTGCAGAACCTTTTTGAGACTGTGGCAAAATGGAACGTGAGTGTATGGACAAGATCAACAATTACTGTCAAAAGAATAAATTTACACTGCATTATGTTGAGACCGGGAGGACCGGCCCATCTCATGATCCTGAGTAAGTTCACTGTGCATGTCAATACACCTCAGGACTCTTCCTGCGATGAATGGACTGGCTAAAGCTTGCAGTCATAAAAGTTAATTTGCTGATAGTGTGTATGTGGCATGAGAGCTGATTGAAATGATAAATTGAGTGGCAGGTGAGTGTGGAGGATGTTGTGATAGAGTTTGAGGAGAAAACCTATTTCAGAGTTGATAACCCTGTTTTGGGAGGCAACAGCAGTGCACATGGTACTGGTGAATATATTGTAAGTATGTTATGGATCTGTCATGAAATCTCTCGGGAGGTGATGAACCTTGCTCTGGTTGCAGCAAGTGTTTGTATTTATGATGTATGCTAACTTAAGTGCTTTGATTTTTATTTAGTTGTAGAAAGCATGGAAATTATTTGTGATTTATGTTCTAAATTTCTAACCATAAAGTTTGAGTGTATATTAATGGATTTGGTACCAACATGTTTTATGTGTAGCTAATTTTTGAATATCTGTTACAAGAGAAGGGTCTTTTGTGTAAGCTGTTTTGCTTTTGCTTTTAAAGACAATTACAAGTGATGGAATGTGTTTTATTTTTTACCATAAATATGGTGTTTTGCTATTTTTTTCCCTCGCCAGAGATCATAGATACTCAAGATCTATGACGTTTCCTTGTGGGATCTTTTTTTTTAATTTTTGCTAGTTTGAATGAAGACAAGATTTATGCTAATAATCAGTATATTTCTTTTAGGCTACAGTTTTCCATGTTGCCAGCCAGCACTATCTGTGCTGACTTATTGTTAGGCCTGACCGTAGTCCCAGAATGAATTAGTAAGTCGCAAATGTTAATCAGTTATCTTATTTTTTCCCCCATGTGTCTCATGTAATTCAAAAAAGTAACCTGTCTTGCAGTAACGGCCACAAGTGTGGTCACACAGATGCAATTTCAAGCTTCCAAAGTGATGGCATGGGACTAATAGAATTCACACACATTTCAGATTTACTCATTTATGCCGTTTATTGCACTTTTTCATTTTTTTTTCCTGTGTGCTCTGTTACATTCTCAAATATATTCAGCCCTTTCTCTTGTATCTGTAAGTGAAGTGAGGTGTGACAGAGGTATCTAGGAAAATCCTGGATAACTCGGGCTGTTCCAAGCAGTATGATGTACCAGAACAGTGTCTGGCTACAGCAACAAGTGCTGTATACCTCCTTCAGTGCCTTTGTGGTGCTCTTTCCCAATGCTCTGCCTGCTAATAGGATGCATTGGCCACTGCTGGTCCTGAGCTGGTTCCCTAACTTCCTGTGCTGTGTCCCATCTCTTAAGTACTCCTGCAGTTGTCTGAGGCATGATGCAGAGATCTTCCATCATCTCATCCCAACCTGTCCTGGTTTTGGTGCTGTAGCTGCTTCCACTACAATGTCTGGCAGGATCAGTGCTGAATGCAATGTAAGAAGGTTGAGAGCGCCCAGGCTGGCTTAGTCCCGAGTGTTTATGAGCTTTTTTGGGCTGGGAATGCAGTGTGTGATAACCAGGCCAGTCCTGCCTAAACTTGTCAAGTCTGGGCAGTGCTTGTTAACTGGAGGTACGTGGTGGATAAGTGTAACTGTCCATTTGGGACTAATTCATATAGTACTGCTTCAAATAATGCTCAAGTCAGATAATTAACTCATGGGTCATTGAGACTCAGACTGCAGATTTCCTCAGGATGCTTGAATAAAATGAAGAATTTTGTATGCAAAATCACAGCTGACTGTGTGTACTATTCAGTGCTTAGATATGGGTTGGCTAATAAACCCTTTCCCAAAGAATGATTTTTCTTTCGTGCTTTTTTTGTGTGTGTAGGCTGTTACCTATGTGCAGAGTGTGTGTCACTCTGTGGTGTGCCTTGTCCTGCTGTTTACCTCCACAGGATCTTTCATTAAGCCTTGCCTACACAGTGATTGTAAGCACTATTCTGCATCAGCATGGTTTTCCACCCAAATGTGTCATTAAAGGGAAGTGGAGAGTGAGATTGGAATAGTGAAAAAAAGTGAATTCATGAAGTCACTCCACCATTTGAGACAAATTGTCCCCCAGAGAAACTCATGGGTAGAATGTTTCTTTGTGTGACTCTATCTTGTTGACTGGGAGCTGCAATCTGAAGTCCAGGTGTACCCCGAGGTTATAACAACGGTCACTTTAATTTGATGCAAGTCTGTGCTGCCACCAAAAGTGGAAATCTAGTTGTTATTTTCCCCTCTGTTGCGTTTTGCGCAGGACCAATCAGATCTGGGTAAGAACTGATCTGGTGGAAAACCAGCCATTCGTTATTAGGTCCCTGGTGGGTTGACCCCAGGCAGCAGCGAAACCCTCAGCCAGCCCTCACTCTCCCCCGTGGGACGGGAGAGAATCAGAAGGGTGAGAGGAAAATTTGTGGATTTAGGTAAAGACAGTTTAATAAGCGAAGCAAAGGTGTATGTGCAACCAAAGCAAAATAAGGAATTTACCAACTTCTTGTCATCGGCAGGCAGATTTCCAGAAAAGCAAGGTTTCATCATGTGTAATGTTTAGTTGGGAAGACAAGCATTATAACCCTGAGTGTCCCCTCTTCTTCCTTCTTCCCCCAGCTTTTATTTCTGAGTGCAATGCCGTATGGCATGGACTATCCCCCTGGCCAGTTGCCCTGTCCCTTCCCAACTTCTCACGCACCCCAGCCTACTTGCTGAGGGGGAACAGAGTGGGGAAAAAGAAGAAAAGGCTTTGATGTTGTGCAAACACTGCTCAGCAGTAGGTAAAACATCGCTGTGTTATGTTTTAGTCCCAAGTCTGCAACATAGCTCTGAGGGAAGTTACCTGCCTCCCAGACCCTGCACAATCAGCCCCGAGCTGCACCAGCTCCCTGTCCTGACTCCCCTCGGCGCTACATGGGACGCCGTGCAGGGAGGGGGAAGGGGTCCCTGCTGGAGTGTGGAAGGGCAGGACTGATCTTTTTGTTTTTTTGGAACTGCCTTTGAATTCATGCCTCATGAAGCACTGGACTTTTTTTTTGCACTTAGTAAATAGCGTATGTTTCGAAGGTGAGTGTAATGTCACGTCTGGATCCATGAAATCAAGATTTGCTAATCTTTCCTGCCCATACAATTTCACAGTGCGGAGATGTGTCCTGGTGTTAGGGCGTCGCAACCTTACCTGTAATGAGGCTGACCTCGTGCATCCTTTTGCTTTTAAAAACTGAAATAATTTTGCTTTTAAAAAGCAGTTAAGCATTTACAAATACTGTTAGAATAAATAAAGTACATGCATCTGTGATGAGGGAGGAAACATTTAAAAAATATTTCTACTGAAGAATTATGATATAATAGATACTAGGTAGAATAAAAACACATGAATACTTGAATACCTCCACATTTAACTTCTAGTGCTTTGTAGATAATAAAAAGAAAGTTGAATCTGAACATGTTATTAAGTACATATGAGACAATATGTAACAATATTTTAGAATAGTTTCCTTCATTGCAGGTTCACGGTTGTGGTTAAAATAGACAATACAGAATATGGTAAAGGCACTGGTAAAAATAAGAAGGAAGCAAAAGCAGCAGCAGCAAAAATAACCTGGGAAATGATTGTTGAGAATCAGGTGAGTAAAATGTAAATTTTTTTTTTTTTGGTAG
Source organism: Gallinago undulata (assembly GCA_026546715.1). NCBI lineage: Eukaryota > Metazoa > Chordata > Aves > Charadriiformes > Scolopacidae > Gallinago > Gallinago undulata. The sequence goes on from JAOTQQ010000023.1 coordinate 34,937,862, forward strand.
TAAGGTTGAAGATTAATCTCTAAAAGTAGTCAGCAAAATATTGTTTTCTTTAATTCAAAAGAGCTTCTAATTATTTGTTTGTGTTCTGTCTTATTCAGTGCTTTTCTTTTCCTTGCTGTTCTACTACAAGGTTGCTACATAATATTGAGAGTATTTCTTCCTCTGCTGTTATAGGAGGATGAGGAAATCTATTTGCCTTTGTTAAGCTGCCTTGGTATATCCAGAGTAGACAGTGTTCCTTTGTCATCTTGACGACTGTTCAGTAACTCAGTAACAAAACAATTGCAGGGCATTATTCAGTGTGTCTGCTTGCTTTCATTGGGTCTGATTGATCTTTGTTTCCTTGTCATTATATGCTTCATGGTATAGCAGATTCTGTGCTCGTTATCCCTCCTTGATTTAGTTTAGGTTTGAATTTTGCTCCTTTATTTTCTGCCATGTGTTTTGTGGTAGTCATTCTTTATTTTTCTCTTTGACTCAGAATGCTTCTTAGCAACTTTTGAGTGAAATCTTTCCGTACCTGTTTCCATATGCTTTTTACTGTCACCACCATTACTTTAACATAATTGCTGCTAATATATTTTCAATGCTGCCTAATCGTGAGATAGCTGAAAAGTCCTGCTTTGCCCTCTTTTAAATTCACTGGAGCATTTTCAGCCCTTGCTGCCATCCCTTCTGTTGGCTGTGGTTGACCTGGGAGAAAATTCAGAAGGCAGCATGAGGCATTTCATTTCATGAGATATTTCACAGCTCGTTCCCTGTCTTTTCTTAAAAGAAGTGGGAGGACACATGGTGATAGGTTGTTAAAGACATTGGTGCAATTCTTGGAAAACTGGTTTTACATTTCTTTGGAATTCAAAATGTAGTAATTCTTGGTTGGGATGGGTATCCTTTGCCACAAGGACTCCATTAATGCAAACTTGGTATTTCTTAAAAATATTTTGAAATGCTGACAGACCTTGCAGCTATATTAGATTGTGTGAACTGTTTATTTTAATCTATTTATTAAGCTCAAGTTTTAAAGTTATCTATTTTGTTCGGTTTATAGCCACAGAGTCCTTCAACTATGCAAGCTGCAGAATTAAATACAAGTCCAGTGACCTTATTACCTGCATCACCCAGTGACTATGTCAGCCGACTAAATCTGTATTCACAAAGAACATCACAAAAAGTTGATTATCCTAACAGAAACTGTACTGGAGCTGCCCATGCTCCCATGTAAGATGTACTTTGTCTTGGTACTCGCTTTTGATACTTCTTTGTGTTTACTAACAATACCATTAGTTACCCTAAGTAGTGTTAGATGAATCTTTAGAAATACAATAAAAATTCGGAGGGAGTCTGGATAGAATCCAGTGGAGCGCCATTAAGGTGGTTAAGGAGTTGGAGGATATGGCATAGGAGGAGAGGCTAAGAAGAGTGAGGTTTTTCAGCTGGGGAAGAGATGGCATGATTATAAAATAGTAGTTGGTGTTCACAAATTGTCAGTTATTTTGGTTGTAGCCCTGGTACCTTTGTGGGCCCCTCTCAGCATGTGTTTTGGAGACTCCTAGGAACCAAGTGCCGAGGAGACCCTGTTTGTGTCCCCTTCTGTGTGTATTGCAGTCAGTGAGTTGTTGAAACATTCCAGTTAATAACAGCTGAGAGATTATAAATAAATAGTATCTACGTATTTTAGTTCTCCCATCAATATCTGCTGGAAAATTCCTCTCTTTCCCTGCAAAATCAGCCATTCTAAAAACTAAATTGCAGGTAATTTGTTCTTGTGAGATCATATGATATGACGCTATTAGTTCAACCCTAAAAAGTACTAAATGCTCTCTGAAAATTAGTTATCTTGAAGGCATGTCAAATTAGTTATCTACCATTATTAATTAGACTAAGTGTATATTAGAAATACTGTCCTGAAGATGTATGTTTAGTATTTCCATTCTATAATGTCAATTGACTTTAGTCTTTTAGATCATTAAATTAAGATTTGTCATATGGGATTTAAGTCTTTTTTTCCTTTTGTATTTTACAGATATTCTTATAGCTGTACAGTTAGTGGTGTTTTATATGGAGTTGGCAGCGGAAATTCTGTAGCTGCTGCAAAACAAGCTGCTGCAAAACAAGCATTTGAGAAGCTGAAAAGCGAAGGCTTTCTAACGGTATGTGCTATACTTAGCTTTAAGACAGAAGTTTAATTCTTGTAGCTTTATGAACAGATTTCCTCATTGCATTTAAAAGCATATTCCATAGATTCCACTTAAGAGGGAAACAACTCGTATTTTGGTGGGTTGATTAGGCTACAGGATTCTGTTGGTAAAATTTATGTTGTGTTTCTGTATTCAGTTGCTGGATTAAAAAACCTCATAGTTGAGATGTGTGTGTATTTCAGAATATGATCTGATGTGTTGTCACTCAAGGATCCACATATATTAGAAATTTCTGGTTCCTGATTACTCTGAGGTGTTGCTGAGCTGACTGACTATGAACATAAATCTTACACTGCCTTCTGCTGGATCAAAAATCTACTGTGAAATGTAAGAGAGGCAAAAGCAGGAGTGAGAATCAACAGGACTTGCCTTCTGTAGCATTCCAGGGCAGTGTCTAGTGAAGCAATTGCTAACACCGTCCTCTGGAGAGCAAAGCTTCCATGTTGGCAGTTGTATTGCCATACCTGCATAAAATTGTCAGAATTCTAATAGTGATCCAAACTCACTTCTGGAATGTACTGAACAGTACATATGAAATAACTTAAATGAAGTGTAGTTTAAAGGGAAGGAAGGTAGTACAAGGAGGAAAGAAATCTTTTTTACTTTTAAGTACTTATTTCACTATTTGGCTGTTTACAGTGAATTTTAAATGCTTCTTTTCATGTTGTTTTTAAGCTAACCATGTAATTAATGGCCTATTATAGCTCTAGAATCCTTCCTTAATATCTTCCCGTGTTGTCGGCTCATGGGTCTTTGCATTTTCATCAAACTCTGAAATTTACTACCTCTAGTAGAACCTCTATAGCAATTACTCTAAATTTGGGGTGGGTTGTTTTGCTTTGGTTTTAATTTTTAATTCTCAGTGATGTCTGTGTAACAAACAAAAAGTAACTAGCAAAAAGTAGTAAAGGCCTAGTACTCCTGAATTCCAAAAAATGGGGTTGGTTTGTTGGCTATCACAAAAACCCTTAAGTTTTTTTTTTTTTTTGCTTTTTGTCAGATTATGGTCTGTAACAATTGCAGATATTGCTCTTAATGTTACATTTATGCTCTTATGACATGGGGGGAAAATACAGGGGAAAAGAAGCTTTACTGAGTATTTAGGATTAATGTTTTTAGTCAACCCCAATTACCCAAGTAATCCAGGTTTTGCAGGGTTTTCACACTGAAAACATTGAATGTCTTTTTGTACAGACTCAGATTTTCAGTTCTGCTGATTACATTTACCAAAGCCTTTATGTATCTCGTTTTCCACAAAGAACATTGCATATGCAGTAAACAATGAAAACATTTGCTTTTAATAACTGTTGCCCTTATCCTGATTTTTAACAGATCCCAGACTGTACTTCTGCAAATGTGCCTATATAGTCTCAATATGAGTGGGAAAATGCTCCCTGTGACAGGAGGAGGAGCGTTTCAGTCCTCTGGGTGGAAGTCAGGCGGATGCCTTTCTTCTGCAGGGCTTTGAATGTTCAGTGCAGTTAACAACTCCTATTTAGGACCTTGTAATCTTCCTTCCCCCCTCTTTGAATGGCATCTTTTGCACAAGGGATTTTTTTAACGAGATTTTCTTAACCATTCTTGTTTTTTTCTTTTTTCAGATGCAAAATGAAAGATCTAACAGCAATTGTACATTTAGCACACATAGTAATTCCTCTGAAGCGTCAACTCAGTCTGACTCAGAGTAAGTTGGGGTCACTGATGATGTGAAAACAAAATGTATTTACTAACCTTAGAGGATCACGTGATCTTGTTCTAAATAAAATCTGATGTAGTTTCTTTATTGCAGTAAAAGTAATTTAATTTGAGCTTCTATTTCTTTGACTTCAGAGCAAAATGTATTATACTTACGCAATTTTATATGAGTCCTTACAGGTTAGCTTATAATGATTTTAGAGCTTTCTGATATATTTATATTTTGCCATGAGTAGTTCTTTCAGAAACATTTTTACTGTGATGTAAATGGAATAAAGTACCTCCTTCAGTAGCATTATTTCATGCCATTTTTAACACTCATTTTTCTATTGTGACACTCTTGTGAACTCCGTGTAATTCACTTTTGGTACTTTCCTGTGTTCCACATCCTGCTTTCTTCTTTTTTTTAATTTTTTTTTTTTTTAAACTTTGTCATTCTCTATAAGTCTTCACTTCCACCAAAGGGAAAATTTGGTTGGCAAAAGAAAATGAACATGCATAAAGTTTCATCATTTGTGATTTGGGAACCCTAGGTCAAGCCTTTTGTGTCCAGCAGTTAATTTGACTGTAGTGCCATGATCACTTCTTTATGTTCTTTGTGCAATTGTAAAGCAAGGTGGTATGTACAATGCTAGAGGTGGCTGCACTGCCTTGAAATGTTCATCTGTATTTAATTGAAGGGTATAATAGAACAGAAATCATGTAGATAGCTAGATATCATGATATCATATTGTGGAAATAGAGAAGTATATTAAAAATGTTATTGTTTTAATAGTTTTCCAGCATAAAGGTTTGTAGTTTAAAGCAGTCATGATTGTTAATGCTTTTTCAGGTTATTGCTTTCAAAAACTGTATATGTTTATGCTGCTTTTTTCTTGTGGCAATAATTTTATTTATGATTGTGTTACTTTCACCTAAAACTAGCCTATTATTTTTCAATAACAGCAGTATTTGCTTTGAAGACTCAGCTGCCAAGTTGGTAGAAAAAATGAAAGACATGGCAGTATGTGAAAAGCCTTCACCTTTTCAGGTATAGTACAAAAATGGTCTTCCTCATAATTGCATTTTAGACACTGAATACAGTAAGCTTCTTGACTGAGCGTAGCATCAGTTTGTTCTTTTATCCACTAATCACTAGAAAACACGTGCATTTTTCCTAAGAATATTTAGTACTTACTGTTAGCCATCAGTCATTTAGTCTTGACCTGTGGACCCAGTTTGTGTACTGGTGACCAAATGGGCAGGACTGCCAAGAAAAGGGATTGATCTAAGCTCATGTTTTTCTGTGGAAGAATGATGATGTCATAGGTAGCATGTGGGAAAAATTTTAAGTGAAGATATGGCTTCATTCTTACTATGTTGGTTGTATAACATATGAACAGATTTATACACAATTCCTAGATACATTCACAGGCACATTTTAAACTAAGTGTAGTGAAAATATTCAGGATATTTTACTTAGGGTTTTTTCACTTTTTCACACAGAGACGCACAGAAGTTTCTGCCCTGAAACCCCAAAGGTATGTATTGTTATCTCCCATAAACCATTGTTGCAAACTACTTCAGTGTTTCTGCATCTAGCAAATAAATGCTACTATTGGGAGGTACATTTATTTTCTTGTGTCACATGTTTGAAAAACAGCTCATAAATTTTGCTTTTATCCTTATTAAAGAAAATTGGCAGCTAATTTTGATAATGCAAGAAACAAGGAAGAGGAAAAAAAGATGTCAGATTCAGATGAAAGTTTGCCAGATTTGGACACAAATACCAGTCCTTACACTGTGAATGAAAGGTAAGGAGGATTTTTTTTAATAAGATCTGTATGGTAATTACAGTATGTAGTGCTCTAGATTTGTTTGCTTATTTATAATAGAATGTGGGAAAGTACTGCTGTAAAAATAACTTTCAAAGAAAATTGGTATTTGAGATTTTTTTTTTTTTCTGGACATTTCAAGTATAGTATAGCAACTCATATGCAATGATGTTTAATACTTATAACTAAAAGTAATTTATATGAAGATGTGAGGGTAATTAACCTTCATAGTTTCAAGGGTAAGTTTCCATTGTTTCCATTGTTAAAAACCTTCAAGACTATGATTTAGACCTGTGGAGGTGTTGAGTGATCCCTGTAGAATCATATCAACACATGTATTAGATCTGTCAGGATCATATTTGAATCTTGTAAATTTAATGTTAAGTATACTTGTTATATATCTGCTTTTTTTTTTAAGATTTCTTGAGAGTTTTGAAGATATAGAGCCAATTGGTGATGGTGGTTTTGGGAATGTTTTCAAAGCAACAGGAAAGCTTGATAAGAGAACCTATGCAGTCAAACGAGTTTGCTTCGCAAAGTATGTACTGTATATTTACTTCTGTTTTTTTTTTTATTTTTTATTTTAGGACAACCTTAATTAAGATTTTAGTACTTTCTTTTGTTTCTTTAACCCTAAGAGAATTTAAGCAATTTGCATTAGTAGTTGTCGATTCTTTGTGGTAAACAGTTTTCTTTATTTCTAAGTGAAGCTGAAAATGGCACGTGATATTGCTAGTTTTTGCATGCACTGAAATAGTTTCAGATGCAGCTGTAAAATAGTAGATTTGTTAAGTTCTGCTTTCTCTGATCACACTAGTGCTGTGATTATTAATATTGCAAAATGTGTTTGAGGAAAACCTGCTGACTAATAGAACACTGAAAGTAGCACTGTTTCTTTTGACAGGTTACATGGCAAATTTATTTATCAGTAACGCGTAACATAATTAGGGAAAAAAGAGAAAAATGAAAGTAATACATTTTGTGGTTTGTAATTGGAAAATTCTCTATATATGACCCATTATTCTCACACTGTCTTACTTGTCCCTTATATATCTCAACAGACAATGATGATCTTAATTTTTTTTTAAGTAATTTTCTGTAACCAGTACCTAGTGGAGTATTTTATCAGCAGCTGAAAAACTTTATTTTCTTTTAGGTAATATATTTGAAAAGTTTTAAGTTGTCGGAGATTCTTGTCCTTTATGTTGTGTAACTGCTCTTCAAATTCTTGTGTTCTTCACAAATATGTTATTTGCATTTGTATTGCAATCCTGAGAACTATACTAAAAAACTTTCTAGTGATTCTTCAAATAAAGAGTGCCAGTCCGTTGATGGGTTTGAACTTACTTCACGAAGCAATGTTACAACAAGTGCAGGCCAAATTTAGTAATAGTTCTTCATGAGTATTTGCACTGATTTCTGTATATGTAAACAAAATTCAGAGTGGTGAAGTACATTATCTGTATACTGCTACTTGGTATCATGTCTTTTATTTAATGTATTAAATTTTTATAGGGAGATGTCATTTGGTTTTTTCTTTCCCACCCCTTCAAATAGGAATGTAATGCGTGAAGTAAAAGAACTTGCAAGACTTCAACATGAAAACATAGTGCGGTATTCTTTTAGCTGGGAAGGGTACGACCATGTAACTGATCCATACACAAGGTAACTACAGGACAGTAGTTGGCACTCACAAACTTGTTTGCCATAGGGAATTCTGTGTTGTAAAAAGAAAGGTTGAAGATTGGTTATAAATCATTATACACATTTAAATGCATACACATACTTACATACTTCTGTTAGGAAAAAAGGCACAGTACTTTTCAGCAGCAGGTCGTAATGTCATTAAGTATATTTATGTCCTATTTTTCTTGATGAATAAGATACATATGTAATTTTATCTTTCTCCTCTTTCTTAATATACAGAACTTGCTGAATCTATAGAGGAGTTAGGCAGAATCTGTAGAGGCAGAACTCAAAATCTGGGGCTAGAATTAACAACAGAAACTAAAAAAACTGTGTGGCAGTTGGTTGCCAAATTCCTGATTGGAAGTTTCCTTTTTTCAGTAAGTACTGGTCAGCCAGTAGGTCTCACAGATTTAATTATTTCTCTAATTTAGCATTTTAACCATGATGCCTGAAATGGTTTTGGTTGTTGAGAACAGAAATACAGAATGAAATGCTCTTTCATTTAAGGTAGTCTTTCAACACTAAGACTTCTGGGAAGACAGCAGTGAGACTTTTACTCCTAAGTTAGGTTATTAACTTTTCAAAGCTTCTGTGGTAAGCTTTTTTCACTAGCTGTAAATTCAGAACCTTTAGATAGATTGTCACACTTACCCAGAGTCACAAAATATTAATGGATTCAAAATTATGGTTGGCATGGTATGTATTCATTGTGCTCAGTAAATGAGGAATAAAATGGGGAAAAAAAAAATCTTGTGTCAAAACCCAACCATTAATACGTTGGAGTCTCCATATCACTTATGCATTTTATATTTAACAGTTACTGGGTAAAAGACAGAAAACAAGTCCTCAAAGCCAAGATCCCAGCCTGGAATTCCACTTAGTGCCCGAACTTTAGGTTACAGAGAGTCCCTAGCCACTTACTGCTTGTTTTTTCAATGCCTCAGGTGGCTTTATTTCAGGGCATTCAGATCACACAGTGCAAGGAGGAAAAAGTGGTGCCTCCTTTTCATGTTGTCCTTCCCTTCACCATCTCCAGCCTCAGCCTATCCTGTGGGCTAATAGTGAGGGAACTCTTCTGGAAAGTGTAAGGCTGTCAGGTGGGTGAATGTATTTCATCCAGATTTCCAGATCTCAGAAGGGTTTCTCAAACTTTCAGACTGATGTCACAGATGGTAACCCATTCTTGAAGGGTCAGAGGTGTGATCATTCTGGGTAGGAGAGGAAGGCTACTGCTGTGTTTGTTGAGCAGAATGCAGATACTTGCCAGGGACTTGCAGCAGTTCCTGGAGGGCAAGATGGGAGCCAAGGACAGTGCTATTTCTTCCCGTACAGGATATGCCTCTAGATACGAGGGGAGCAGAATTTGGGCACTCAGAAAACTTCCAGTGTGAACAAGGAAGCAAGCAAAACATTAGGAATATTCCAGGTGTACATAGCAAATGAGCTTTGGCTTGCAGTTCTATTTATTTATGTCTAGAATAAATTGGTCTAGAATCCTTTTAAAAATCAAGAGACTAGCAGACTTTGTTTTGAGGGAGTCTAATAATAATTAATAAAAAGGCCTTTTAAAGAAGAGGAGCCTGAGAATCATTGATTCTTGGGAAGAATTGTATCTTGCCAATTTCAATATGGTATATAATTTTCTTTTGCAGGCAGAAGTCAGACAAAAAAATTCACTGTCTTTTCATTCAAATGGAATTATGTGAACAAGGACCATTGGATAACTGGATTGAAAAGAACAGACAAGACCGAAAGTATCACAAGATGGCAAAAAACATATTTTTACAAATACTGAAAGGAGTGAAATATATTCATTCTGAAGGGTTAATTCATCGAGACCTCAAGGTAAGTAGGATAGGTCATTAAAAAAATTAGGTGAAAATAGTACTTACTGGAATTTCAGAAAATGTTAAGTTGTCCTAGTCTTTGCTTAGTCTATTATGTGCTCTACAAGTGTGCTGCTTCTGATATTGCTAGGGATTAATTTTTGTTTTTTTTTACCAACTGCCTGGACTTTGTCCAAAATCAGAAGGTAAACCGGAGGATATCAGAATGCAGTACTTCAAAAAATCAGTAGTCATCAATTATCAGACATTTTCAGTGTATTATTTATTACTGGGTCACAAGACTGCCTCTTGGAAAAAGAAATACTAACTTCACTTGATGAAATAATAAAAGAAAGTGAAAAGTTGAGTCTAGGAAGTTTGCTCTTGCCCGGTTGTAAAGGGGTAGTTTATCTATCCTAATACATACTGTGATTGATAACAGCATGCTCCTAATTGCTCTTGTATCATGTGTGCATACAAACATTTGAATGCTACTTTTTATGACAGAATTTTAGTCTCTACGGGAATACAGTAATAAAAAGATTTTATTTCAATAGAAAGATTATAAAGGACAAAGTTGCAAGCCTTCAGGGCTTCATATGCTAGCTATAATGTTGCCTACGGATTTTTGAATCGCTTTGTGAAAAAGTCATTGGTGTGATGGTGTTCTAACAATGGCTGGATTAATGTTGATTTATGAACATTAATTTTGATCTAGGATGCTCTTCAACTTGTATAATGGCTAATTCCAAACAGCTAGAGAGTATTAGAGTGGAGAGATGATACAGTGATGCTGTCCTTGATGCATATTCCATGGATGTCCCATCCCTGGAAGTGTTCAAGGCCAAGCTGGATGGGGCTTTGAGCAACCTGGTCCAGTGCGAGGTGTCCTTGCGCGTGGCAGGGGGGTTGGAATGAGATGATCTTTAAGGTCCCTTCCAACCCAAACCATTCTATGATTCTATGATATTCCCTCCCTCTTGAGACTTCCAGTAACCCAAAGTTTATGGAATTCTTGAGCCAGAGATTGAAACCTTTTGCGTTTTGCATTCATAGTGTAGTTTCAGATTATCTTCACTGCCCACTTGTGAAATCTTGTTTTATGGACAGATATGCTCATATCTTCTAGAACTTTTCTGTGAGGTTATTGCTACAATACTGGAACAAACCACACACACACATTATTTTCCCCAGATGCCTGGGAAAAAGAGGCTTAATAAGTGCCTTCTGTCCTCATCCATTAATTCTTAGGTTTTCCCACTCCATGCTATGTATTTCTTGCTCCTTCAGTCCTACTTTATTTTCATTTTGGCTCAATCTCCTACTTTTCCCTATTCCTATGAATTTGTTGCCCCAGTCCCTTATCCATGGCATCTAGCTGTAACTTGCTTCCAAGTCCTATTGCTAACTTGTCTGTCTGCGTTTGAATTTAGGAAATTTTTTCCCCACTTTGATCTGCTGTCAACTTAGATGCTTGGCCATCTGAGATCTCCATGTCCCAGAATGAAAGCTGCAGGATAGGTTCAAGCTGAGATTAATCCCATTTGTGCCTGGTATGAACGGGGTCTTCAAATAGTGTAGCCGGGTATAGGTACTGTATTAAATGAGTGTGGACATGGTCAAACTTGACAGAACTGCATTGGAATGTCTGTAGTAAGCCCTAACTCTGCAATTGACTTAGTACAGATAACCCTGCTATGCCTATGAGAAACCATGATTTGAGTGGCATTCCATGCGAGTCTTAATGCTTTGCCCAAGTGTATCAATCCTAGGGCTAGGATTGAAGACAAAAAAGCATTTCTGAATAGAAAATGTTATATGCACAATGTATTTGAAGGGCATTAAAGCATGATATAGTTATGACTGAGCTGCTGGAAAAAAATGTTGCAGTTACTGTGGCGTATACTACTTTAAATGTAGTTTATGTTTTTAAAAATTAATTGAACTTTTTTCGATTTCCCACCCCACCAGTTTCTTAATGCTAATTTATGTGAACAATTATGAAATTTCATGGGGAGCGCTTTTGTGGCTGTTAATGCTTGACAATAAACCTTGGTCATGTGGTGATTTTTTTTTTTTTTTAATATGTATCTAGCCGCAGAATATATTCCTATCACAAGAAGATAAAATAAAAATAGGTGACTTCGGTCTTGTGACTTCTGTGGCATATGGGACTCTGACCAGGAACAGAGGAACAGAATCTTATATGGCACCAGAACAGGTAATTATCCTTCTATATTAGTGTCTGTCTGTAACTGGATTTGCCTTATAAATTCAACACTGGATGTTGTCAATTCTAATCTAATTAACTCAGCCAAGTTGCCTAAAGTTCCCTGGTGTGACTATATACAAGATAACTGTATTCTGGAGAAAGCTGTCTGCAAGTGTGGTCATTTTATTTTGCTGTACTAACCTGCAGGGTGAGACACTGCATGCTGTAAGAAATGCTCTTGCAAAACCAGGCTGCCAGCCATGTATTTCAATTTGAATTTAGGACCTCTGTTAACTGTGGTATTTGAATCCTTCTGTTTGTTTCATTATTTGTGATGGAGAGATAGTGGCATGCCTTTTCTGTATAGGTCTGTAAAAGTCTTGATTTTAGTGTATTGTGACATAATAGCCACTATTTAACAGTTCTGTAGCAGAAAAGGTTAATGACTAATAAGAAGATCAAGTAGGGCCAGTCCTGTAGCCTTGGGGTGGAAATTTCTACCGACTTAAAATTTTGCTTTAAGATGTCCTGTCCAGTTTATTTGACGCCTATATTGTTCTTGTTCTCATCTTTGTAGTGCGGAGACAAATACGGAAAGGAAGTAGATATTTATGCACTAGGATTAATTTGGTTTGAAATTCTTTCAGCAGTTAGTCGTCACGAGAAAAGTAAGGTATGTAATCTTTAAATTAAAGAGTCTCACTGTCATTGTTTTGCCTTGCTGCTGGTATTGCATATCAGAAGTAATCTGTGTATCGAAAGTACTGTCGCTATTTACATCTTGCCCTTTGTTCTTTAAGGCCTGTAAGTCCTTACACCTTGGTCAAAATGCAATAACTGAAGAAATATTACTGGTTCTATTTCACCTATGTCCTACTGACATACACATTAAAGCCAAGCATGCTAAAGAATAATGTCTAGCAAAAAAAGGTTTCAAGTTTCTGGTAAATCTTTTTGTTTGATCAGAGTATTTGAGGGGAGTATTTTTCTAATTTTAGAAAATAAAAATTATGAAGGGGAGAGTTTTGTCTCCGGCATGGTCATCTTCACAGCATAGCAGAGCAAGAACAAAGTGTCCATAAAGCCTAAACACTTGCAGTTTTCCGAAATGAAAACAAAAGTGATTTGGAATACGTAGCTTTAATTGAAATAGTATTTTACTTCCAAAAGAAAACCAGTGTTACTTAAGCTTTTTTTTTTAAAAAAAGGTATCTTTTATGTTTCTTTTGTTTTTTCTTGGTACTTTGAACATCATTAGTGTAACAGCTCATATGCTCAGACCTATATATCTATAGAATGGCGATGTAGTTGCTGAGTATCTTGTCTAAAGTAATTGTAAGGTATATGTACATGGTTGGACGCAGAAGCTCTTGAACGCTGTTAGTTCAATCCCTTTGCCAGTACAAGAAAACCACACCAATCTGTCTGCTCCACTCACAGGTTCAACTCGGCTCTGTCTAGGCACCTTGTAGTATTTTCTGAGACATATTGTTCCTGCTCACAGCTGACTCTGCAGATGTGTCCACAGTCCCAATAGTGTTTACAGTCAAAAGGGCAAAGCAACTATTTAGTCTTGTTTCTTTAAAGCATAAAAACCTTCTGCCTATAGGCAGGTGGGGAAGTCAGCTGGATGGAAAGTCCTAGGAAGGTCTTCAGCTGCTCCGTTAGCTTAAAAAATAATTCCACTTAATGGCTGGCAAACCCTGCCTAAAGAACATAATGCAAAAGTGAAGGTGATGACTATCAACTTGAGTAGCTGGTTCTGCTGATGATCAGCAGCAGATAGTGTCACAGGCCTAAACCTACGAAACAACTTGAAGTTCCCGAGAGCTGTTCTTTTACTGGATACTCGTTATAAGGACTTGCTAAGCCAGACTATAGCATCCATAAGACTAACTAATGATTCAGGACGCAGAGGTAAGTGTGCCCGTTATCTTCTTCAGGCACACGTTACAGTAGTTGACAGCAAAGTGAATGATACAGACTGCTCTGTTTACCCAGAAAGCCACGTCATGGGGAAAACCACAGTTGTTACCCAGAAACAGTTTCTGAAAGCATATAATTAGAAATCCTCTATATGTTAGTTGCTTTGGGCTCCACGTAGCATTTTCTGCAGTGACATAGAAATAAGTGTGTGGTACTGTACGAGGTAGAAGGGAGGAAGTACACCTGCTTGGCTTGCAAATAGTAATATCCGAAGTAGGAAATCTAGTCGTCTTGCTAAAGTGGTAAGAGGATATAAACCCACTACTTTTAAATTAAGGAAAAAAGGATAATGGTTCTGACATAGAGAGGATTGCTGAAACAAACACATCATTATAGAGCGTGAAGCTTTTAAGCTTAAAAAGGGACTACAGTTGATGAAAAGACCATATAACCAAAACAAAGTATAACTAAATGGAAAAAAACCTATTAAACTGTTTACAGTTACTTTCTTTCTGAAGCCTCACCATTTTTGTGAAATTCTATTTTCCTAATTTCTTCAGTAAATTATATAGGTCATAAAGTGAAATGCAAAATATTGTCAGCGAAAACATACTGAAACTCTTTTATGAATTTCAGGTATGGGATGATGTTAGAGAAGGTAAACTTTCAGAGAGCTTCATCAAACATTTTCCAGAGGTATGGGATTTTAATATATTATTTCAGTTAGTTTCTTTACTCATAAAAAAATAATTAATCGACATTTGATTTCTTTCTGTAGGCATCCATGATCAAAAAGATGCTTTCAAAAGACGCTTCAGGAAGATACACTGCATCTGAAATAATACTCAACCTTTTAAAATCTGATGAGAAAGACAACTCATTTAAAACTCATACTCGGTAAACGCCCGTTTAAAACACTTTCAGACCGTGTTTAAATCCAGAGTTTGATGTCTGCTGAAACTGATGAAATAATCATAAATGTCAGAAGCAACAAGATGACTTAGGATTTGTCTTTTCCTTGGCGTTTCACCTTCCTGCCATTGAGGATCTCATCAGCCAAAAGGGTCACGTCACCATTCACGCCCATCAGCTGCAGAGAGGACAGCGTACTTCTGCAACCAATCACTTGCGTTTTTTACCTGGAAACACAGGCTGTGAATGAGCTGAACTATATTGTACCATAAGTACAAGAACCTAGTCCTTGTGTTCTAGAGGATTAAGTTGATGTAATGCTAACTGGCCTGTGGGAAATCCCTGTATGCATGCTGTTAACATGCACTGCATCCATTGCTTTCCATGGAAGAAGTGCTGTCTCGTGGTATGTGACTCAGACCTTTTTGACCTGTTCAGTGGTATTTTAAAAAATTACTAGAACACTCCTGTTAATACCAAGAATAATTTTGGTAGAAAAGATACTGGGAATTGGTGTGGATTATTCTTCACTGAATTTCAGTTCTTCAAGGTGAAGTTTCTTATCTCTATGCACCTATGCATCTTCACTGCTCTAGAATTTAAAAGTACGTACTTTTAAAGTAATCATTCCTTGCGAATTTAAGTGTTAAGCATTCAGCTTCTTGGAAATTTAGTTTAGATTTGTTCGTTTAAACTTTTAAAAACCTGAGGGTTTTGTGGTTTTGTTGGTTTTTTTTTGTTTTTTTGTTGTGATTTGTTTTCTTTTGTTTTTTTTTTGTCCTGAAAGAAGCACTTAAGGTGCTTTTACTATATGAAAATTCTCCAGCTTCCTCAGTAGTAATTATTTTAAATCCTGAAGATAGTGGTGCTGAGAGAGCACCTTAAGCATTCCCTCCCGTATTGCTAAGATTTTAATCCCTTACTGTAATACTGAGTCATGCCTAACTTTTTTAAAAGTGTACTGAATACCTCTGATGGCCTTACTGTCAGCCTCAAACATGGTAACAGCAGTTTGCCTGTTACTCTTTAAAGCACGGAGAAAAGACAGGCACATTAGTCCTTCAGATGCTTGTCTTTGAGCTGTATCCTGTCAAACCAGTCATTGCCACGGAGCCCATATATCTCCAGAAAGGCAAAGGAAGAGAGATTTCTAAGCAGAAAAATAGCTACTATGTAAAGTACTGTATGGTTTTTCTGAAATGTTAAATGGGTTAAAAGTGGGTGCTTGGTTAAAAGGAGTAATATAAATGAACGCATAGGAACTTTTACATTCTTATGGAAATTATTGCTGATCTGCTGCAAGTATTTGTTACTAAATAAGAATCTGATTTTACATAATTTTGTAAAGCTGAAGTTGGTTTGTTTTTTTTTTTCTTCTTTTTATATGAATCACAAATATATCGAGCATTTCACTATTCTAGACTAATCAGTATTTCCTTGCAGTGGTCAAGTTCTGAGAGAAATTATATCCTGACACAAAATCCACTAGTTCTACGTCCTCTTCCCTTTCACCCATAAATTGACTCTCATAATATGAAAATTGGTACATGAGCACCCATAATACCATTACATTCTTACTGTTAAATAATACTGAGCTTGTTCCAGTAGGTTTTGATACTTTTTTATTTGTATAGTTCAGCAGTATACCTTTCTATTTGTGACTGTTTACAGTAGTGACTGCTGTTCCCTAAAAATGAAAGGTCTATTAAAATGTATTTTTCATATTTAAAAAACCAAATAACCCAACAACACCATCTAGTACTATTTAGTTATGCAAAATACACATCTTTACATATAACAGAATATTGGTTCCAATAACATCACTGTAATGTTTTACAAGGTTTTTTTTTCCCCACCAGATCTAAGGTGGCAAGGAAAAAAAAAAAGTCTGATGTTTAGTCATCTCTGTAAAGGTGAAAAAAAACCGTAACACCTAATACAACAAAACAACTAGCCAATATTTATTCCATTACTCAAACTCAAATTTCATTATAAGCTGATCTTGTTAAGTTGCGCAGGACTTAACCAAAGACTGTGGAAGCCTTAACCGGCCTCTCAATTACAAATGCAATTTCAATTATAAATGCAAAGTTTAAATTCCTATTACATATTATTCCTACATCAAGCAGAAAATCTACAAGATGCTTCAGAAATGTGAGTTTAACCTGTCAACATAACTGTACTTCTGCATACATTGGTGTGAATACATACTTATTTAGGACTCCTTCCTTTAGAAAGGCTTTAGTCATGATCTGCAGCGCTGTTTCCAGGGCAGTTTGAGGATAAATCTTCGGAGTCTACAGGACAGAGAAAAAGTGAGCAATTCTCAGAGGAGGAAAAAAAAAAAAAGTTGCTAGAATTATTAGAAGAATCCATGTAAAGCAGATTAATAGAATTCAAGAAGGTTTGCAAGTTATTCATTCCAAACTTTGTTTTAAAACAGTGAACACAAATTCTACCCTTTTTGGTGCAGTGAAACTGGACAGTGTTCTGTTTCAGAAACACCTGAAAGATTTCACAGCTTTTTAATGGAACTAGTTTTAAGAATCTAGATGTCCTGTTCTCAAAATTATTATGAATACCAATTCAAATAAATGCCCAAATGTTTTTCTTTCCATGTTTGTTTGGGCTTTTTGGGGGAGGTGGGGTGGGGGTGCGTGCATGTAAACTCCTAAATATTGGCTTATAATCAAAACATCCAAAGCTTTGTGCGAAAACCAGCAGCCTGGAAAACTTGCTATGTAGGTTTAAAAGACTGCAGTAAGAGAAACATAAAGGATATATTGTACTATTTGAGTCCAGATACATAAGCAAACTCAAACACTTAAAAGACAAGTTTACTCTCACCTTCATAGGTAGTTCCACACCAAATGCAATAAAAGTGCTCTTGTCTCAAATAGGTAGTCAAGATGTATAGCTTTTCTGATACCTAGAGATATGTACAGGTATGCAATGATCGGGGGTTCACGTGACATCAAACAGTTTAAGCTACTAATTTTGTTAGAACAGTTTGTTTAACTTTTTGCTATGGAAAAGTTATACAATGCTCAGTATGGCATGAATTTTCCCAAATTTGTAGCAGACAGCACAGGAATTCACAATCTCTAGGAAGTTAATGGCTGTTGTTTGCTCATCCTTCTTTCCAGCTAAGAAACCTACACTGAAGAGAGAGCTAAAAATATTACCTAGATACCTTATTTCAAGTATATGGTATTTTTTGTGGGATCCTTCACTCCTAATCTCTGCAAATCGAACACATAAGGTTACCAACAGCTATGTAATCTGGCTCTCAAAAAATGTGAATTTCCAGTGTGCATCTCAAGCTAGTCTGTGAAGCATTTTCAGAAATTATTTAGTGATTTTAAAATACAGCATGAGACATGAGACGAGGCATCCAAAATTAAAACTCATGAGCAAGTAACTTTGATTAAATACATGATCTCGCACATCTTGGCTAAGACACAAAAATTTTTAGAATTTAATTTCTAGGCTAATTTTCCAAAGATCAGCTTCAAAAGAGAGGAGCAATAAATCAGTGGTTTAATGTTTTATATTTTATCGTGAAATTGCTATAAAAATCACTGCTGAGATTGTAAAGAGGCCATTCACTACAGCTTGGAAAATAACATGTATATATACATCTTTTATACGTGTATGTACATATACATACATACATACTTTTTAAAGGAATTAATTCTGAATCAGGACATTAATTTAATTGCAGAGCTTACACTTAAGTCTGAGCTTGTGCATTCATCTTCTTTGTCTTCCTCATCTTTTTTGTCTTCCTCCTCAGGTTCTAGCCAATACCAAGTCTCCTTTGGAACATCAATATCCTTAAATAATGAAGGATTTAAATGAAAATTAGCTGCCTTTATAGATTTTTTTTTTAAATGCTGGATAAAAACAATTTCTAATAGGTAACATGTTAAGTTTTAAAACTTTCCTGTATAGTATAATCAAGAGGCTGTAGTATGAAACTAGGTACAGCAGCCCACAAGAAGGATGATTCACTTTTTTAAAAACAAATAGATGCATGCTAACATTAAGTTCTATTCCATTTATGTTCAGTATGCGTAAGGTTACACAGCAACATAATCACAAACCAAGGCTGTGAACAGATACTCTTTCTTATCAGTTGAAGATATGCTGCCCCGAGTTATTTTATGACATAGTGCATCCCAATCTACCTCATGTAAAGTTAGAGGAAGAAGAGTTACAAAGATGGATCTAAGCTAATTCAGCTGACTTCGTATGAAGCAGATGAAGGAGTATCAAACAATCTCAGCAAAACTTACAGGGTGGTATTAACCTCTAACAGGTCAATAGAGAAAAGAACAATAGTTCCAAGTTTTCAAATGGCAAAAATTTATAGCAGTTCACTGCTATTACGCATGTTATTCTTTGCAGGTGGGTTTGTTTTTTGTTTAAACGCTTCGGTCAATCTGCTGACTCCCTCAATGATGATCCCCATCCTTGGAGATACCCAAGAGCTGTCTGGACATGGTCCTAGACAACCTGCTTTAGTTGACCTCTGTTGAGTCAGGAAGGTTGGCCAAGATGACCTCCAGAGTCCCAACACCAACCTTTCTGTGATGATGTTGCTCCCTCACTTGAGGCAAACAGCACTGTCATTTTGGATATCCTGGCATTGGCTACTAAAAGATACACAAACAGCTGCAGGAGCAAAACCAGGTGAGCTCCAATGATGCAAATCTACACAGGTCCTCACATAAGTTACAAGGAGGTTGATATACAGCTTCCAATAGCTTCATGGTGTAAACATATACTTTGAAATATTTCAAAAGGCATGAGGTATTGCCAAACATCAAGACTTCAGGGTAACTGTTATCCCACAATTTTAGAGAACTTCCAAGAATTGAATCACTACTTTGTAGTGCATATGTCTAACCTATAAGCCTTCCTTACAACCCCCTAAAAAAACCCAGGTCTCACTTTTTGCATATCTAACTGCTGGCAGGCCCTCTGGCTTTTTCGGAGGTCCCCTTCCATCTTACGTTCTTCTTGTTTGTTTTTGAATCTTACTCTGTTAAGAAGAAATAGATAGCTAAAATAAGCAGGGAGAAAAACAGATTCATTATAAATGATAGCTTTTCAAAAATAGAAAATCTAAGATTCTAGCTTCACCAATTCTCTCAGATCAGGACAGTGTTGAGGTTAAGAATTCCTGATGTTTCTGTGGGAGCACACATGTATTTCTTGGGAATTATACCTTCAAGACAGCGCTTTTTTGATCACACTGCACCAAACACTGTTTTCGTAAGACACGAAAAAAGTGGTTCACCAAACATCACAGGTAAAATATACAGCTTTTTCTAGGCTCTCCTCCACATTTAACAAGCAAATCAGGAGAAAGTAAAAACAATACCTAAACATATTTACTCTGATTTTTAAAACCATTGTAGCAACATTGCTCGGGGTAATCTATAGATTCTCTATTTAAAAAGATGACATGCTTCTTCGATTTAAAAAGTTGCAAATGACTTGAGCAAAGTTAGTATGCATATTGTTTGCGTTATTAACATTTACAAAAATAAATGATGCAGCACACACTTTTAGCCTTACAACATTCATCTGCTTTTGCTTTAGAACTGAGAAATAAACTGAGAAAAAATGTTGTATTTTAACTCTTACCTCTCATTCAAAACATTCAAAAATAGTAACACATTAAAAGAATAACCAAACTTAAAGCAAAGAATTGTTGTTTGCTTGGAATATCAGTTTGCTTGGACACTGCTTGGAATATCAGTTACATCATTTCACCTGAACTGATCTGCAGCTTGTTCATTTGCTTGTTTTTTCATGTGGAGTTTTTGTCTGTAGTTTTCCAGTTTTTCTTCAGCTTTTCGCTTTTTTAATTCTTCATGACCAAGCCCACTTCTGCCTATGGAAGTTCAAAAGATGAATGTAAGCAGTTAAGAAGCTCCAATACCAACTAAGAAATTAGGAAGTATCACAAACCTGTTTTTATGTTCAGAGGAATAGGTTCAACAATGCCTTCTCCTGTGAGGGAAAAAGAGGTGAAGTTAAAAAATTCTCAAACTATGATTTGTGCAGTATATTAAAGTAGGCAAGCTGCTTTTGCAATTATATATGTACATTTTCTTGTGATACAGTTACCTGGAAGTAGAAAAGCACCCTATCAATTTATGTTTAGTGCATTACAAAGGACTCAGCTGAACTGGAATTCCCTCTTTTTTTTGGCTCATCTGCTGGGTTGCTATATACCTTTTTCAGGACACTACCCAATTGAAAGAAAATGGTGCTGACTTGACACGTATACCATACCTGTGATGAAGGGTGCTTTGTTACAGCTTTCTGTAGCATTTTTAATTCTAGAATCTCACAACTTGACAAAGTGAAGAATAGAAACAATCTGTCTGGGCCAGTTCCATTGCCAATTGCCTGCTAGAGATGTGCTAAATTAGCACAGCAGTTACTGATGCTTTGTTTTACTCATTTTACTTTATCTATTAAGGCTTCATAAGGGTAGGCCAGCGTGCACCATTTCTTCTTCAGAATCCAACTATAAATTCAAAAAGAGAGGTTGATATTTTTTGGAACACTGTTAGCTTTGTGATTTTTAATGCACATATGGGAGTGGATTTATTGAGCAGCAAGTACCACTGCTTCCCTCGCATCTCTCGATAGCCTGTATTTTATTTCAATTCTTAGAGATCTACTTGCATCTTTTCATATGCCACTGCTAGTCCAGCCAATGCCACCACACACATTCACAGCTCAGTAATGCTACGGCTCTCAGAGAGGCCTGTATTGACTCTGTCTACAAATGAAGTGGCAACTACAGCCTGTAAAATAAAAAAGTACATGTAAATAAAGGCGCATATGCTTCCAGACAGTGACAAGCTTACCACTTTTCCCAAGGGCCTGGCCGCTTTTGTAGCCCATCTTCTGGAGCAAAGCAAAGCCTTTGTTCTCATTGCCCAATGCACTTTTCAATACCAGGTCACGCCTCTCTTTTTCTTCTTCTTTTATACTCTTTTGCCTGTTCTTCTCATTGGCTTCTTTTTGCTTTTCTTCTTTCTGAATTGCTTCCTTCACCCGCCTCACCATGGGCAAGCCTGGCCTTACATCCTGTCTAAGAGTTAACGATTCCAGCAAACGTTAGCACTTTTTTTTTTTTTAAACATACTTACAATCACTTAAGAGGGTAAAAAAAAGGACATGGACCTGATGGAGCAAGTCCAGAGGAGGGCCACTAAAACAATCAGGGGGTTGGAGCACCTCTGCTATTACGACAAGCTGGGGTTGTTCTGCTGGACAAGAGACCAAATAGCAGCCTTCCAGTACCTGAAGGGGGCCTACAGAAAGGCTGGGGAGAGTCTGCTTACAAAGGCCTGCAGTGACAGGACGAGGGCCAATGGGTTTAAGCTGGAGAAGAGCAGATTTAGATTGGAGATTAGGAGAAAGTTCTTTACTGTGAGGGTGGTGGAGCACTGGAACAGGTT